>HG992034.1:1281250-1921875 GCA_905220475.3 Ennomos fuscantarius | reverse complement strand
TGAGCGCTACGATACTGTGCTAAACGTTTTACTATTGCATCTATTTAGATTATCAGACTCGGGTGTTGTTTATTACGGTGAAATATGCACAATTGCACAATCTCTCTTACTTCCAATTCTTGATTACGCTGACGCCTGCTATCTTGACCTTAGGGAGGACCAGTTAAATAAGCTTGAGCGTCTCCAAAACGTATGCATTAGGTTGCGCAAATATGACCATGTTTCTGATTTTCGTGCTAAGCTCAAGTGGCTCCCGATTCGCTGTCACCGGAATGCTCATATACTGTCTCTTCTTTACAGAGTTCTGTTCAATCCTTCTTCCCCGCGCTATCTTCAGGAACGTTTTAATTTCCTTCACGCCTGTCATTCACGTTCTCTTAGATCGTCAGAGAACCTGATGCTAAATATGCCGGCACACACAAGAAAATTTTATGACTGTTCATTTACCGTTGAAGCTGTTCGCTTATGGAATGCCTTACCCACTGAAATAAAACAAGCACCTTCGATAGATGTTTTCAAAGATCGTGTAAAACAGTATTATCTTTCGCACTAGCTATCAGATATTATTAACATAACTACTTTTATTCCAATAATTATAATGTATATTTATTATATTTATTTTTATTAGCAAATGTATGTAGTATATGTATTATAGATATGTATTATGTGTTGCCCGCCGTGTTTTATCTTATGATACTTTCCATCCAAAGGTTGTCTGGAAGAGATCGCTATTAGCGATAAGACCGCCCATTGTTACACTTTGGTTAAGTTTGTTCACTTTTTTTTAATTATTTAAGATGTGGTGTTTCAATAAAGAGTTTATCTATCTATCTATCTATCTATATCATCATTCCTGCGGTGCTTGGTAGCTAAGTCTCATACATGTCCAGACAATACGTATGGCTTTCAGTTGTTGCTATTGCCACTTGCCAGATCTATTTTGTTAGCTATACTTACGTTGATGTTCGTATAAATGCCACATACCTCTTATTACCTTTACTCCTTTCTCATCTCCCTTGTCAAAAGAAGCCTGTAGTCTGTATACATTACAGTGCTGCTTGCGGAAGCTGGTTTGCTCGGTGGTGTACGCATAATTAGAAATAAGTACTTATGTTTATGTGTTATTGGCTGTAATTTCCTCCCTGTATTATATATATGTTCATGTTAATAATAGGCTTAATTAATAATATTTTTAAAAAAATCTAACAAAAAGCACGGACCCAGGTTTCTGGAAATGCAGTATATAAAAAAAAAAACATTATTTACAAAATAAATATGCTATCCAACTCACCACCGCGCGGTAAGGTTCCCAGAATACTGGCAGCATTACCTCGCTGAATTAGAAGACTTAGCTTCTGAGCGAAGTATGTGCCAGCTCTGGGATTCCCCGAGGTAAGAACCAATCGAGTCGAAACTTGTCGAATAATTTTTTTTTGTGTTGGACGACCACGGGCCTATTTTTTCTTTCTTTCTTTTTCTAAAATTACCACTACTATTAATTTCTAAATTAATGGTAGCAGTAATTTCAGTCTCTGGAAAAATCATGTAGGTATCACTTTTTTTATTTAATAAACATAAAAACCTTTACTCAGCTCGTAGCTCTAGCTTCAAATTTCTCTGGATTTGTCGTTTCCTTCAGCGGAAAAATATCGGAGGCTGCAATCTGATATCCGGTGGAAATCCGCGATACTTTCAATACTGAGCCGTGTTTGTGAAGCAACCTAGACAAACTTTCAGGTTTGGTGCATGGACTGTTTTAGAACTAGGCTTTGCAGTATTTCTGATTTTTTAATGCTCGGTACTTTAGATACACACACCAAATAGTACTTAAGTACTAAATAAGGTATATTAGATAATAACAGTAATTTGTCACAATATGATTGCTCTTGCAAATGTTAACACGAAAATCATTAAAAAATACAAAACGTGGGTGTCTCATATGAGGATGAAATAAATCAGTCTAAATAATCTAAATAATCGAATATTAATCACTTCCTTAGTAATTGTTTATTAGTTTTTTGTGTTGAATGCTAATATCTACTTACTTTAGATAGATAATAAATATTTCGCCGCCTCGATGAAGCCATTAAAACTACTGTCCATTGTTAGCTCATATTGTTTTCCAATTATTCGCTTAAACAAATTAAATTGAATTGTGTGCTAACGCACACAATTTTGTGTGTGTGTGCGAAGTTTTAATCAATTATTTTATCATCTTACATTATGATCCAATCAGATTTTGGAAGAAATCACTTCTATTTCTGATGTCATTTAATTATTTAAATCACTTCTATTTCTATTATTCGCTGTTCGAAATAAGATGCACCGAATTATTTCATCTATGTAGGCTTGTCACTATGTGTATTCTAGTGTTTACAGAACATCCAGTATTACATCGTTGAATGCAAAGACGTTGAATGCGTCTAGTTCAAAATGGACATTTTTGACATATTTTCTTAAACAATTGATGCCGCTTTAAAGTCTTGAACGATGCATTTAACTGTTTATTAAAATAACTTGACATAATGTGTTGGATTTTACGTCTTCATTAAAACAAACGCGGTTCTAAGTGTTTTTAATGACACGTTAGTGTTTTCGAAATATATTTTATAATGCCTTTGAACGACACTACCAAATTCTTTAACACCTACTTAGTTTTAACCTTTGGTTTTTCACCGTATGTGGTATTGTTGGGTGGTTGTCGAATGACTGTATTCATTTGTTTTACTAGAGTACCTACTCTAGCAAAGCAAAGCTTTCTCGAGAGAAGAGTTTTTTTTCTCGAGATTTGTCTATTTCTACAGTATAATTCATAATTTTCAATGATCTGAAGTTGACCTTGCAGAATCTTATAAAATTTACCAATACATTAAACTTAAACATCGTATGACAACGCTAATAATTTTACTATTAATATTGAAATGCATTAAATTTTTTGGCAATCCCATTGTTTGGTCCATCCGGTCGGTGATTTAAATCGATTAAACTAAAACCATTCATTGACATGTGATATAGGTATTACATTAATATTCAGTTTTAATGATTAGCGATTATGAAAACCACAGTTATTGTTTGCAATGTCGTCTTACAGTCCAACCAAAATAGAACCATGTCGTTTTAAAAAGTAAGGCGTATTATCGAACCGCCCAGAATTTTTGCTCGATCATTTAATGCCGTCAGTTTTGCTACTAAAAGGGATATCTTGAATCACTGTAAAGGTCGGTAGAGATCAATTCTATAAATCTGTTATCATTATTATAAAAAAAATGTGAGAAGATGCGAAAAAAACTTCGCGAATCTTCATTTATTGTTTCAATTTTAATTAAATTTAACAACTATACAGGGAAACCAAACGCCGTTCTCGGTATCTATAGAGGATGTATAGTATAAAGAGCATTTTAGTACGCTTGACCCGTCCCAGTTTACTAGTGTTAATTCAATAATTTTAACTAATGCCTGATTTATGGTATCGTTAAAAAAATTTATCCAGCTCCATTAAAGCTGTTAGTGTTAAAGCTAGTTAATCCGCGAACACTATATTAGCCAATGTTTTACACTGCGTAACTTTTTCCATCAGTCTAGATTTCCCTCCATAATTATGCTCTGATAATATTTGGTGCCGTCTTACAAGGAGCACCAGCATGTCATCTATATAGTATTGTTCTTTTTCCTGTATTTAAGTTTTTCAGTAGGTGTAGAATAATCTTAAATTTGACTACGACAAAGTAAAAGGTAATCTACATTGCAGTTGTACTAATGAGCCAATATCTGCACGTACGTGACTTTGATGACGATATTACTTGTATATGTTACCTGCCATTAGTCATTCATGAAGTCAAGGTTGCACAGGGATTTTTGTTGTAACCTACTGTAGACGTATTATATCTAATTGTAATTGGTGAAAATGTAGCAGACTAAATGACTAACACGGGCTATAACAAAGAAAATAAATTCTCAACAAACAAACACATAGCTCATAAAATGACAGCGATGGAAACGTCATCTTGTGAGCAATACCATTTCTTTCAATGCTAATGTTCCTATTTTTCCTATTCTATGCTAATACAGTACCTAAATAAAGGTGAAACATCCGCTTATTTGCGTGCTTTTCACGCTGAAATTACTGATCAATAAAATTTTGTGATTGTTGAACAAGCCTGTTTGCTTTTTGATTTCAATGAACGTTGTAAGAGTGAGGTGCAAATTCCGCATACAACGCAGTTTTCAGTTGATTTGGTCATGCAAGTGTTATAATTGTTACGTAGACAGTAAGAACTTGAAACGTTTTTAACTGTGTATCGTGGAAAGACCGAACGATATTTTCCACATACCACAATCTGTAAATAATGCTAACTGTCAATTTGTTAACACATCGTTGATGTGAAACTATATAATTTTGCTACTAAGCTCTAAAATGACTTACAGGTACTACTGGTTGAATAAAAGCTTTCCAAATCAGAATGTGTATTAAATATGCAATAACTTAAGGTTATGTCCATGCATCAATAAACACATTTAAGAACAAATGTTACTAATAATCTTGAATCTAAACTCATTGAACCCTTCGATAAGTAGCAAACACATCAGCCACATCAAAGCTGTGTCTTTAGAACCATAAAAACACAATTTAACCATTTCAAACGACTTCATGGCTATAATTTACTTGTCATAATCTGCGTTGGCGGTTGCACACGGTACGATTATTATATCCATATTATATTTTGCACCTTATGATCTAGAGTTCAAGATTCAATATTGTCTGTTCATTATAAAATAAAATCCTTTCTGGTCAGTCCTTAAAAGGCTACAATAAAATTGAGGTTACATTTGCCTCTATAAACATCACTATCTCGTTCTATCGCCTATTTAGATATGACTCTGTCCTTTTCCATTTTTATTTATTTTAGATTGATAGTTAACCAAAGCGTTGATAATTATGCGAAGCTCATATTTGGGAATTAAGGACGAGCGGACGTTTTTATGATGTTTTGAAAGATTTTATTCCATGTGGATTTGTCATCGATTGTGAAAGTGGCTACAATTAGTGAGTTCTGGGACAGTATTTTTTTTTTTTAGAAAAGTACCTGTTTCCGCTTGCAGTTACTTTGATATTTTTGTAACAATAATAGAAAGATCCCATTTATTATTTTCTCGATCTCATTTCAAAACTAATATCATTCATTCAAACCCAACTTCAAACTAACAAACTCCAAACAGCAGAAGACATTAGAATAACTAAACTGTACCAAAAATAAAAAGAGGACACATAAAACGGCCATCTCAAAGAATTGGAACGTCATTTCCGATTCATGCATAAAGAGACACGTTGCGACATGTCAACAAAAACCCGCGAACATGGCCCTCGCCGTGTTAGAACCTTGTTCGAAATTTTCGCGAATTTCTTTTTTGACGTACCGTGTAAACAACTCGTGTCTCGAATGTTCGTTTCAATGCTCGCAGGCCCGTTGCCACTGATTTAATTACTTAGTTTCAACAAGTTTTAATAAGCAGTTGGAAGTTTCCACGGTCCAAATTCGGTTTTGCGCACAAACATTCGCCGAACAGGGTTTACTCCAATTATTTATATTAAATTAACATCTATTGGGACGTGTGCTGTGCACCTGATCATTCGATATTCTTAGTTTTTGGTGGTATTATTTTAAAGGTATGTTGATACCTATACATATTATGGTATAGTGTGTTGTCATCGTCTGATTCGAAAATCCAAGTAAAGGTAAAGGTATTTAGGGATTAGCCGTTCTTGATATTGGTAGTGGTTTACATAATCTAAGTTTATGGAAAAAATAGCCAATCTTCGTTACGAAAATTCATTGTATCTAGAGATGCTAGAACTAGGAAGGACTTGGTTCTAACATTTTAACAGCAACACACAGAATCTTACACATTTATTAGATGTTAAATTCGATGATCTCACATTGGCGCAGGGGCTGATTTTATCAAGTTTTTAAATTAATCAATCAATCGTCTTAGCCATAACTGGCATAAATGGCATCATCACTTTCATCCCATCACTGAGCTTCTTGCTCCATGCAGCAAGGTACAAATAAGCCGCCAAACAAGGTGACCCGAAGCGTCAGCTACTAAAAGCTTGCATAAGACTATATGTTGTGTCCAAAGTGTCAGTCCTTTAGCTTGCGAATACCAGCTTCTTTTCCTTGTCCCATAAGGACCCAGTTCACGTACGGCTATAACCATGAAACGTAACAACCCATGTTGAACACGGGTCCTTGCATGCCAGCGCACTATATCCTGGCAAAAACTTTGCCAGAATGTTGCTATGCAGCTGTATTTTGTGCTAACTGTGTGGACACAATCGGATTTTGTTGGACATCTGCAGATGATGCTGCTGTAGAGATGTTTTTGTATGATAAAATTGTATTTCCAATATACTGGTAGCTTTTGCTCTGCCTTTATCTTTTTGCGATGTGCTGAATTTATCAGATTTAGTACTGAATTAATTTATATTTTGCAGAAAATGAGTACTTTTGTAGCTAACAGTTTGATATTTTATGCATGGGTTTTATTTTGACTACATAACACGAAATCTGTATGCGAAGAAAAAAAAATGTGGGCTTAATCTACTCTACTACTCTATTATAACGTTAGATTTAAAAACTAGATACCTAATGAATAAGTGGTGCTAAGTGTCACATCACATCATCGGCTTTTTTACGTCCATTGCTGGACACAGGCCGTTGTTAGAAGGGGTATTGCTATAATCATCAAACATGGGTGGCGCCGGTTTGGTGATAGAAATAGATTGTAATGCAGTCTGAAGAGAATTCTGGATATTTCCACAGTAGGCTGTTACGGACCCACGGGAGAAATTGGGGTGGTCGTATTCATACATGTGCTTTGTAGTTATACAAACTATAATATTTTAGATATATTTTTAAATATTACCTATAGGCAATTGAATCACATCTCTTCTATCAAACGACTCGTCATAAAACTTTGAACAAACAAAATCTCAATTCATAATAGCCTTAACACCTCTCCTAAATAAACAGCCAAACTATCCAAAACAAAACAAAAGTGTAAAGCCCCATTCACACGGGCTGATATCGTCAGCCGATCGCTCGCCCAACCAGCGATTACTGCCCGATCTATCTTACAACCACTCATTAGCGTAACGAACGATTGAATGAAGCCGCGGTCGTAGTAACATATTTAATAATCTGTGCCGTGGTGATGAGTGAAAGAACGCAGGCTCATTATAATAATTTCACACATTTGTAGTAAGAGTCCGGCGTAGATAGGTAAGTAATAATTACTGATGTGGAAGCAATGAGGCGATTCTATACAAAAGTTAAAATTAAGGAAAATTTATTTTGTGACTTATCAGTAAAGCAGATAGTGTGGGTATAATTTTTGTTTAAGGCTTAAAAAGGTTTGTAAAGACGTTTCTCTTCCAATTAATATAAAATGATATATTCGCAGTGCTAAGAGACCAGAGAAAGGAATGTTCAGGAATCACAAAATTCGAGGACACGATTCATCCACCAACTTGGCCACCGTGGTTGATTGCCTCAAGCGTCTCTCTGTGAGAGAAGGCCCGTGTCCCAGCAGTGAGAATGTATTGGGGTGATGACGATAACAGGCAAAGAAAGTAAACCCAAAGAATTATCAGAACCCTTTAGGTCTGGTCCTACATTTGCAAATTCGTTCCTTTTCGAAAACCATGAATTTACAAAATTGAATTTTCCTAAATTAAAAACATACCAAGAGTAAGCAACGTCACACGTCTAGTGCTACTAATATCCATAGGCTTCTTTTTTTGAACGGCCTAATGCTGTTGTTCTCTACCGACCTTTACAGCGTCACCGAGGGACGGGAGGGCAGGCGCTTAAGGTTTCCAGCCACTATGTCCACAGGTTACGGTGACCTCTTCCCACCAGGATTGCCGTACGCCTGTTTGCTAACTGTACCATAAAAACACATCTTTTCTTTTAAATTTTAGCCAAGCCAATCTACAATATGAATACACCGTAAGTCCAGATGAAGATATCACACATTATTATGAACATTATCTAAGAAGCTGACGCGTCATTAAGCTTTCCTATAGTCCGCCCACCTGATCAAATTGTAGCGACGGATATTGCCGGCGCGGCGGAGGTAATAGCTACCTGTTCGGATGCCGCGACTTCATTGTTGGGAATGAGACGTGTGATAAATGGAAGAGATACTTTGATTCATTTGTTTTTTTTTAATATACTTTATACTTTGCTTTTACTTTTTTAGACGTTGTAGGACACATAGTTCTTGACTGGATACCTACGCATACCGAGGTACACTATGGAAGGATGGTAGAAAATAGGAGAGGCCTATGTCCAGAAATGGATCTAAAAGAGCTAATGAAGAAGACGAAGAAAAATAAGAAGACGATGAAGAGGAAAATGAAGAAAAAGACGTTGACAAGTCACTTCTTATTAAAAAGACTCTAGGAAGCGCTCTAAGGTTTTAACTGCGATTTAACCCGTTTTCCATAGAAATTAAATTTTTCGGGATAAAACCCGTTATCCCTATACGTTGATCTCGGTAGTGTCAGTAATGTGTCGGCAAAATTTATAATTTTTGAAAATAAATAAAGAAACAAGTATGATTATTTTTTATGTGTATATAAGTAGGGATATGAAAGGATTTATAATAAAGGAGTCGATATCGTTTGGACGCGTGTTCGACCCGTATTACAGACCGTTCAGTCGTCGATTTGTGCTCATGTCGATATTAAAATTTCATTCATAAACACTCGTTTCTAATCGACTTCAAAAAAGAAGGAGGTTTAGCGTTCAGAGTATATCTTTTATGGACTTACATATGTTTAGCGTTTTTCCAAGATTTCTGGACCGATTTACGTTTTTTTTTGTTTGGTTTAAGAACCTTGCGCGGTGGTCCTATATAAATTTGGTGAAGATCTGATAAAAACTGTTCGGAGATAGACAACGGATCTCTTTAATCCCAAGTACTTCTCAATACTGAAGTTGGTTTACCCCCTTTATTAAGAGGCTTTTTTTAAATTCCTAAATTTCGCCTATAACACCGATTTACGACCAATGTTCGTCTTGTAATATGGACCTTATTGCCAAAGCTTACGATCTCTAATTTACACTAGAAAGAAAATCAATCAAAATCGAAGCTATCGTTTTATAGTACAAATTATGCCGTTATCTTTTTTACTCAAAATTCTTCCCAGTTTCCTGCATCGCAATCAAGGACCACCAAAGTTTGTCTCTCAAACTTCAATCAACTGGACACCAATAGATCTCTCGCAAAAACAACCACGCTGTTATAGGCTCCTAAAAATTCATCGATTTTGATTAAACAGTCGGCAGAGAGCCTCAATGCCACCCCCACTGTGATCCACGAGGGAGGTCCGGCTCATATTGAAATAGCCCAGATTTATTTGTCCAAAACACTTTTTATTTCACTGGCAATTAATTGAAGATATCGGTTGCGACGAAATCATTTCGCTTTGACAGTTTCTAAGGCGTGTTTGCTTTTTTGATCAGTTCTTATGTCGATTGAGTAAAGGTTATATTTGCAGTGGTTGGATTTGGAGTAAAAAGTGATAGGTTTTTGCGAGCTGATGAGTTGGTTGGGGACCACACAAGTCGGTTGTTCCGACTGTCATACGTGTTCAACTTTCAATATGTAATCGACGAGTCGTAATGTAGAAGCGATGGCGTATTATTGTTACCTAAAATCAGATTCAAATATACGGAAAGCTCTCAAGGAAACCCCTCACTATACTTAACTTAATTATTTTCATTTGAATACTACGCATAAGTAAATAGAATTGATTTTATTTTAACAAATTAAATGAAAATTAGACCTTTTTTTTTCATGACGACTTGACTTACCTGACAAATGACATATGACCTGATATTATAATGAATGATAACATCAAATGCCGTTGTAAAGAATGCGAAAATGGCGGTTGTAGATTTTAATTTTTTTTCCATTACCCATTTTTGAATTTTAATGTGTGATAAGGGTGGATTATTATCCGTTATGTGTTCGTGAACGTGCTCGAGTGTTGGCAAACGGTTCCAAGTTATTAAACCATGCCTTTTTGTTTTCTCTTCAAGGCTTCCTATAGCCTTCAGTAAAATATCCACCAGTTACTGTGGCATTTTGACTGACAAAATAAGACTTTGATATGAAATAAAAAAGAGTCGTACAGGGTAAGCAATGCATTGGTGACGCCTCCTCCGGTGTTACAGATGTCCATAGGCTACGGTGACCACTTCCCATCAGGTGGGCCGTATGCTTGTTTGCTCCCTTTAAAAAAGAATCGTACAAAAATTCCTTACTCTACATTGGCAGAAGTATCACTAAAAAGTGATAGAAAGCCATTAAATGAAGAAGAAGATAACACCAAACTCATTTGTAAGTATTTGGCTTATCTCCGAAGATCTTCATCAGATTCCCAAATTTACATGGGACAACCACGCAAGGCTCTTCTACCAAACAAAATAAAACTACGTAAGTTAGTCCAGATATTACATCTGAGAAATAGTTAAATAATCACATACATTATAATACATACAGTCGAGTTAAGAATCTCCTTGTATCACACTAATATTATAAAGGCGAAAGTTTGTATGTGTGTATGTGTTGTATGTGTGTATGTTTGTTACTCCTTCACGCTCAAACGGCTGAATGGATTTGGATGAAATTCGGTACCAAGATAGCTTATATGCTGGATTAATATATAGGCTACATTATATCCCGGAAAAGTGAAATGCTCCCGTGGGATGAACAAATAATTAAAATACTTTTTATCCGCGGGTGAATCCGCGGGGCGCAACTAGTAGTTACATATTTTACTGTGAGTATTATAATCGACTAGTACCACCTACAATCTTAAGTCAAATAAACTAGAAACAGAATTAACATTTCAAAATGTACACGTCAAACGCATTTTTAAAATTCCTTAATTTTACCAATAAACTAAAACAGTTTATTTACTTTCATTTTCATATACAAACATATACGCTATGCATTATTAAATTAGATTCATTTTTGTATTTATTGTGCGTGCGCTCTTTGTAACAATCGTGCGTGATTGCCATTGAATTAAGGCACACATTTTTGACTGGCCCGACAGCTCAGTTGGTAGTAACCCTGTCTTCTGAGCTGTAGGTTGCGGGTTCGATTCCCACCCAGAAACATTTGTGTGATGAACATCGATGTTTGTTCTGTGTCTGGGTGCTATATTGTATTCTATGTATATATTTAGGAACAAAAAGTATGTAAGTATTGTATCAGTTGTCTGGTTCCCATAGTACAAGCTTTACTTAGTTTGTGGCTAGATGGCGCTGTGTAAAATGTATACAATTATTTATTTATTTATTTATAAAAACCATAACGGTTGAGGGCAGTCACACTACAGAAAATAACATGCAGTGACATTAATAGCTACAAAAGGTATTAAAAAAAAAAAAAAAAAATTAACGAGCTCCGTACTGCTATTCCTTTTTCAAATTGGATGAAAATAATATGCAGTGGGAGTTTTGGCGGGAATACGAAAAAGATTGCGTCGCCGCGTTGTATTATTTTCCAAAACTTGTGTTATTTTCAGTGTTAGTGCATAAAATTGGTGGCATTTTTTTCGTTAAGCTAAGTTACCCACACTCATGCCTGTAATTCAGCAATTACAGGCATGAGTGTGGGAAAGTGGTATAATGATGGTGAAACGTTTCTTTTCGTGTTGTTTCCAAAACTCCATAGAAGCTTCTGGTAAAGTTGCCACCACTTTACTAGGAATATGACTTGACTAGACTAGACTATGACTTAACTTGATGACTTAGACTGTGACTTGACTTGACACATTATATGATATTAATTAACTTGAGATATTATCAATTACTTGACACTGGCAAAATACACAAAAGTGTGGAGCCAAAACCAAAGAAAATAAATAAATATGCAGTGACGTAACTAGCTGCAAAAGGCATTTTAAAAAAGCTATTAATCATTGCATATGATGACCTCTCGAAGCCCACTTTCCTTACCACAAACAATACAATAAGACTTTCCTCTCATTTTTTACATTTACAAATAACGTTGTAATGAGACAGGATGATGTGTGACTCGACTCGTCGCAATCGAAACTTGACTCGAATGAAAATCGAGAAAAAATCGATTTCGGAGTGACGTAAATCAGTGCTGTTCAGTTGACATCGATATGATTAATTTCAGTGGAGTTCGACTTAATAGCGGGCTTGGAATGTCGCATGCGCATGATTATGGTGTTTGGAAATGTGCTGCATAACTTATTAATTGTGCGGCCGATAAAAATGATGTTCCTTTTTACTGAATGTGTCTTTATTCTAATGTTAGCGACGCGCTCATGAAAGTTTTAAATACTAGGTTTTTTTGTATATTTTATGGATTCCCTTTAAAAGTTTTTGTCATATTTTTTCGGTGTCAAAAAAGTAAAAGCTAGCAGGCGGCCAATTTTTTCTGTTTTATATTTTTACCCTTTAATTCGGTGTATATACGTTCAGTTTAAAACGTTATCTTTTTCTTGTCGCTTCCGTGATCCTCATCTCCAACAAAGTGCTCATAATGACGCTCGACTAAGCTTTATTTATTTGTTGCTTTTGAGGGCACTCAAAGCCGTCGCACAGTGGTCCCATTTTGAAAAAAGGTGGACTTAGGACCGAAAGTCGGAATTTCGGGCTGTTTTTTTTTTTATAGAATAGGTCTTAACTATCCTAACAACATCTATTCTATAAAGAAAATCCGTAGGATGCATAGTTTTCGAGAAAAAAAATAATCTTTTTTTTCTTGTATGGAGAAAAACATACTTTATTATTTTTCTCAAGTTGGGTGAAATAGTGACGGCTTTTGTTGATATTTTATGAAAGCCCTAGTGGTATTGTATCTAGAAAAAAATAAAACCAATGCGGTCACCTGCGGCCGCGGGAATAATCAGATGTCAAAAATTGATTAATTTTTTTGCGTATTTTGCAAACATTGTTCGTTTCTGGCCAATTATTTATGTATTTTAGGTTAGCGCTCCATACTTTAATTCGAACTATTATATAACATTTCAAAAAAGTTAATCAAAATCGAGTAATTTTTTTTATAATTGCTGTTTTACTCATGAAATTGCACGCATACATGGTTAATTCAAAATGCAAATACTATATTACTCAGTATAATGTACAAAATAAACATGCACGTACCTAAAACGTAAAAAAAAAATATTTTAGTTTTTCGTTTATGCTTACTAAAAGTCACCGGTAATGGTTACCGACATTACTTACCTACCACTGGCGGGCATTATCTGCATAACCGATTTCTTGCTTTGTATTTTCAAAACTGGTTTTGCGACAGCATTTTCACAACCGCGGTTGTTGAATGCGAGGCAGGATATAAACAAACGAGTCACATCTGATACTAGCTGTGACTGGTCGCTAGCTGGTCGCTTTGTTCCTGACAAATCCTGACAACAGGATAACTCGTATATGCATGCAAGTAACTACCCCCTAAAAATAAAAGTGATATAGCTACATCAATAATAATTGGCGTATGTTATACACCAATAATGTTTGTTATTGGTGTGTTTTAATCTTTCTGTCATCTGTATACGTATGATTTTCTACCAGAAAAAATGACTCATTTGTTTGTGCAGATTCCTGATTACTTATTACACGTTACTTAGCTCCCATTGGCGGACTTTATCTATACAAACAAATGAGTCATTTTTGATAAATGGCTGTGATTGGTCGTTTACTATTACCTTGCTCTTGCACATAGTGACTAATGACCTATCTGTTATGGCGTATTAAATACAGAGCAATGTTAATTTAAATTGATTCATCGCTAACTGTGAAGTACTAAAAATTACTATTTTGAATTTGCAATGGCTGGCTTAGGCACATATTTTGATATGTTCTTGATTCTTAAAGATAGTGGAAATCTTAAGGATTACAATAAATTGTGTGAATTTATAGTTTCCAAAATACCATGTGAAATATCTGAAGATGACCATCAAACAATTAAGGAGTTTTGTCGGCTATTCACCAATCTTGTAACTAAGAAGTGGAAAGATGCAAGCAGAAACTTGAAGACATTTATGAATCGGGAAAACAACCGCAAGTGGTTAGAGACCAATATTAATTGGCCTACTTGCAATACGGTTGATCTTGTTACTACAATGAGAATGCCAGAGGACTTAGTTGAAGAGCCGGAATTACTGCCGGTTGCTATTCCATCTGTCTGCACTGCGGAAGCAGGTACCTCTACTGTAAAAGAAGTTAGAGTGCCCTTTGCCGATTTGGGCAACAAACAGAAGAAAAGACGTTCCAGCGTCTTTGTTAACGATAACTCTGAAGAAGAACTACAGTATTATTTTATTTCCAAGTTAAAAGAAAATGGAAAATATGCTTTAGCGAAGATTGTGGAATATCTGTGCGAGACTCCCGAAGTTGTATCAGATGTAACAAAACTCCTTTTCAAGGAAGAAAAAGTAGTCAGTATAGCAGAGGATACATCTTTGGCTTTGTACACAGCCCTTAGCCTATCCAAATGGCAATACTTATCCTTGAGAATGTTTCTGAAGGATGAAAATTGTTCAGCTGCCTTTCCGTCTTATCACAAGTTACTTGACGCTAAAAAGAGATGTTACCCATCTGAAGAACACGTGGAAGTAACGGAAATGGGAGCTCGCATAAGGTATTTATAAAATTATCCTATATGTTGTTTTAAAATTTTTAAGCTTCATTAGCTTACTTTTATTAATTTATTTTATTTTTCAGGTTGCAAGGACTTCTTAACCACACAGTGGAAAGAATTTTGCTAGACTTAAGACCAATCACAAGTTCAACCAACGAAGGACTAAAGTTGATATGGAAATGGGGCCTTGACGGAGCATCGTAACAGAGTAATTACAAACAAGTCTCAGCTCCTGAGTTTGACGATTCCTCTGTTGTATTGATCAGCATCGTCCCACTCCGACTAGTTGATGGGGGAGAAATGATTATTTGGGAAAACCCAAATCCTTGCTCACCACATTACTGTCGGCCAGTGAAATTCACGTTTACTTCAGAGACTGCGGAGTTCATAAAAGGGGAACACTTAGAAATGCAGCGCCAAATTACAAAATTGGTACCAACAAATTGTGGTGATGTGGAGATAGCCCACGAACTGCACATGACTATGATCGATGGGAAAGTGGCGAATATTATTGCAGATGTACCTTCATCAGCAACGTGCCCCATTTGCTTGGCGAAACCAAGTGAAATGAATAACTTGGAGCTTTTGGCCACGAGACCGCTTCGACAGGATTTGTACCAATATGGAATTTCATCGTTACATATGAAGATAAGATGTATGGAGTGTCTACTTCATATATCTTATAATATGGACTTCCAGCGCTGGAGTGCTCGTGGCGATCACAAGGAATTGAAGCAAGCAAAGAAAAATGCCACACAACAAGAGTTTCGGGAACAGACTGGAATACTCATCGATATTGTAAAACAGGTAATTTTTCCTTTAATTTGCTTCCTTTATATTATATACTCGTCTGTTTTTGTATGCCCTACTAACTTAATTTCTTCTTTGCAGGGCTTTGGAACAACTAACGATGGAAACACTGCAAGACGTTTTTTCCGAGATTATAAAAGATCATCGAGAATCACTGGAGTTGATGAAGATTTGTTACCCCGATTTTCTGTCATTCTGCAAGTTATATCTTCAGGAAAGAACGTCAATATTGCGAACTTTAGACGTTATTGCAAAGAAACAGCAGAACTGTATGTGCATTTCTATCCGTGGTACTACATGCCTGTTAGTGTCCACAAACTTCTGATGCACGGAGCAGATATTTACAGTCATTTTTCAGTTCTGCCTATTGGTAAGTAATAATAGATCAAGACAAATGAAATATAAAGCAGTTAACTAACTGTAAATCTATAAACACTAAAATAATAGTTTCAATGTCAACTTCAACGTATAATTATAGCATATTTTTTATTATTTTTAGGGTCCTTGTCGGAGGAAGCTTCCGAGGCTCGTAATAAAGACTTCCGGAACGTAAGAGAGAAGAACACGAGAAAGACAGGAAGGATCCAAACAAACGAGGACATACTACACGGGCTTTTAATAAGTTCAGACCCCCACATATCATGGCTTAGACCAAAATTTTCAAAGCCTAATCATCTAGAGATGCTTCCTGAGGCAATTCAGTTGCTCGAAATAGACTCGGAGTGCGTATACGTGGAAGAAGAGTAGAAAATGAAAATATACCAGATCCAATGCTATAATTTTTTATTTATTTTATCCTTTAAAAAACTACATATAAAACAGCCCTTTTCAAGGCTACACATTTATCTTATGTTTCTGGTAGAAAATCATACGTACACAACTACATAAGATTAAAACACACACCAATAACAAACATTATTGGTGTATAACATACGCCAATTATTATTGATGAGCTATATCACTTTTATGTTTAGGGGGTAGTTACTTGCATGCATATACGAGTTATCCTGTTGTCAGGATTTGTCAGGAACAAAGCGACCAGCTAGCGACCAGTCATAGCTAGTATCAGATGTGACTCGTTTGTTTATATCCTGCCTCGCATTCAACAACCGCGGTTGTGAAAATGCTGTCGCAAAACCAGTTTTGAAAATACAAAGCAAGAAATCGATTATGCAGATAATGCCCGCCAGTGGTAGGTAAGTAATGTCGGTAACCATCACCGGTGACTTTTAGTAAGCATAAACGAAAAACTAAAATATTTTTTTTTACGTTTTAGGTACGTGCATGTTTATTTTGTACATTATACTGAGTAATATAGGATTTGCATTTTGAATTAACCATGTATGCGTGCATTTTCATGAATAAAACAGCAATTATAAAAAAAAATAACTCGATTTTGATTAATTTTTTTGAAATGTTATATAATAGTTCGAATTAAAGTATGGAGCGCTAACCTAATATACATAAATAATTGGCCAGAAACGAACAATGTTTGCAAAATACGCAAAAAAAATTAATCAATTTTTGACATCTGATTATTCCCGCGGCCGCAGGTGACCGCATTGGTTTTATTTTTTTCTGGATACAATACCACTAGGGCTTTCATAAAATATCAACAAAAGCCGTCACTATTTCACCCAACTTGAGAAAAATAATAAAGTATGTTTTTCTCCATACAAGAAAAAAAAGATTATTTTTTTTCTCGAAAACTATGCATCCTACGGATTTTCTTTATAGAATAGATGTTGTTAGGATAGTTAAGACCTATTCTATAAAAAAAAAACAGCCCGAAATTCCGACTTTCGGTCCTAAGTCCACCTTTTTTCAAAATGGGACCACTGTGCGTCGGTCTCAGCTGTTATCGCAAGACCAAAGTCGTTAATCCGAGTTAGAAACCTTTGGAACGCCTAAACATTCTGACACCAGGGCTTACCATTTGTCCCACTATACAAGCCATTTTGACCACTACACGAGAAGAAAATTTTCTAAACTTAACATTCAGACTATCAAATAAATAAATGATTACGCCCAACGATCACATACATAGATCCTGGTCCCTAATGTGTTAAGGGAACTACGAGGACCATGGTCCCACAACACCCAGACTCAGATCATATATTTGCGCATTTTTCGTTGCACAAATACTTGTCCTTCCGCGGGAACCGAACCCGCTCTCTCCGGGTTATGACCTGCTCAGCCACCACACAACAGTGGCTGTCAAAACTATACAACTAAATGCATCTATGGCACGAGATTTTGACCAGTTGCCAAACCAGGCGTAGCGTGGCGCCACTTTCGACCATACCGACAATTAACATCATGTGAAATGTGCTCATACGCACTATTTTTAAGGTAAATAATATCCTATAAAAGGGGTTAAACTTACTTCAATCCATAATTTAATATTGAAAAGTACTTGTATGCCGTATTATTTAAGTTATTTTGATTTAATAATTGAAGACTTCAAAAATCTTCCACAACCAAAAAATAAAAAACGAGTGTGCTTTAGGCCACACGACTGAAGTAAAACTTCTATACGAAACGTAATTCTCTCTCTTTCTATCTTAAATTACTTATATCTCCCTCTCAACTTCCATTCGCCTCGCCCGATCAATTTACGTAACGCTTTCTTCGTGCATTAGAATAGAATAGAATATGTATTTATTGGGGCAAAAACAATAAACTCACTTTACTGTTAATGAATTAAATTAATGATACAATTTTCTCTAAATTACGCTGTTCAGCACAGTAGGATTCCCTGTGTTGTGCTGAACAGTACAGCATTCACCAGCTTACTCCACAAGTCAAGCGTGCATATAGAAGTATTACTTCAAAAAGAACCGCACAAGATTTTTCTACCAAATAAAATAAAAATCACATATACGGTCCAGAAATCTAGGAGAAAAGAAAAAACATTCAGTCTAACATACACACTCATTTTTTGAAATCGAGTTATTTCGAGGTTGTAGTGTTTGTATAATCTGTGTTGTCTGTGGTGGTTGATGTTGTCTTGAGCACGCGGTGTGGGGTAGTCACGCGCCAGCCACGAGTGAGAGCGGACGTCTACTGCCATACTGGTGTGTAACCAAGCCAAACTAGTGAGTACTACAGAGGTGAATAGACAAGAATATAAATTTACCATTTTTTTAAATCGTTAGGTGCTAAAATTATCTGCCACCTTTCAGCACGTGTACCGACCTGATACGTTGAATAAAATTGATTTGGGTAAGTAATAAAATTTCCACGTCGTACCCCCTGTTGTATATAGATGTATCCGAACGACTGCCAATAAAGCTGCGTCCCGTAACCTTTCTGTTTTCGCATCTGATGAAAGACTGTTTACGACAACTTTTATTAGGGTTACTACCAACTGAGCTATCGGGTACTAATCCGGTAGCTTAGTTGGTAACCCTGCCTTCTGAGCTGTGGGTTTTGGGTTCGATACCCAGGACAAACGTTTGTGATGATCATCAATGTTTATTCTGTGACTGGGTGTTATATTGTATTCTATGTATTAAATTTACAAACAAAAATAAACGAGTTTGCTTTAGACCACATGACTGAAGTAAAACTTATTTAGCTCCATCTATTTGCCGGTAGAACTTTGTAGTTTCTTTGACAATTGTAAATTGTCATATTACTGGATATACCAATCTAATACAAATATTAAGTAATTTTTGAATTTTTTATGGTGACTATGGAGATCTACGTGAAACAAATGACTTTCAACTTTCATTAGCCTCATCTCATTACGCATTTACCAGCTTACTTCCAAAGTCGAGCGTGCGTAATGAAGTTTTACTTCAAAAAAACTTCATTACGGCTTTTTCTTAGTGGCTTACATATACATACTTTATATATTAAATTCAGGCAACAATTTGTATAGAAAGCCTAAAATTTTCACTTATCTAAACTACATATTTTTTCTCATGCACCGTATTATATGTAACACCAAACCACGCTATTTGCGGTTGGTAATTTCTAAAGTAAATAAATCACTCTAAGGCCTGCCTACGCCCCCCGCGCCGCGCCTCACTCGGTAATGAAGCTTAGGTACATAAGCTTTAGAAACCCTAATCTAAACTGGCCGTTTTCTCTATCGCAATAACAAAAGTTTACCTGTACCTATCTATCAGAAAGATAATTGATAGAATCTGGCGTGACTTCGCGGAAGTTCATGTTAAATATAAAATGAAATAATATCACAATATTCTTATTTAATTTTGTATTTTTTGCATCTATCAGAATCCAAAATTGAAAAGAACAAAGCACTAGAAAACAAGTGAATTCAAATCAAATCAAAGTCAAAATCAAATCATTTGTTTATTTGCGAGAATACACTATTAATTTGGGTACAAGATCACATAATAAGCAGTAGATACGTGCATTCAGCCTGCAAGCAAGCGTGCAAATATTAAAAAAATAATTTTGTTACTACATTAACCTTTTGTTATTACATGTTACATATTCTTTGACACTATAGAAACATTTACCTAAAAGCCAGCCACTCAAATGTTTTTAAACATATTTCCTTCTAAAGATTTAATTTCATTAGGCAAATTTAAAAATTACTATACACATGTTAAAACTTTTTTCTTATGAATGTCTTTTCGGCAAGGAGGTTGGTACTGCAGGTTTGCGAACTTATATCTTTTTTGTCTAGGAATAACATCACTTCGCTTTTTGAAAAATTCGGGGTGAGTCTTGGTGAAAATACAAAGGTCTCTAATATACATGCAAAGAATATTGCATGCTCTAAAAAGTGGCTTACAACTATCCAGAAACCATGACCGATCCTGTCTGTGACAGCATTTGAAAATTACGACTACTGTGCGCTTCCTTTAACTATACTCATTTTCTTTTACATTTCTGGTTCAAATAGGAGAAATCAGTGTACTATAGTGTCAAAGCTTCAATGTATTTGATTCTTAGTAAAAGCAGTCGTAAAATGTAATCTTTAGCTTTATGACTACAGGGTCTCGCTGCAGGATACAAAGTTAGCAGTAGAAAAACAAGAGCTGAGATTAGGGATACCATGTTTATGGAATTTATTGAAACATTTAATGTTTCTTACGCGATGACTATGCACATCATTCTGAGACATCAACGCAGTCTGGTAATAAGATTACTCGACTGTGAGATCAGATCATAAAGTCTCAATTGCTTAGTAATTTCACTAGCTACAGTGCCCTTCAAACCGGAACACAGCAGTGCTTGAACACTACTGCTTGGCGTCAGAATAACTGGCAAAGTGGTGGTACCTACCTAGACGAACTTTGTAGAAAAGTCCTACCACCTAGTAATAATAATAATAATATGTGTGTGGACATCTCACACAACGCCATCTAGCCCCAAACTAAGCAAAGCTTGTACTATGGGAACCAGATAACTGATACAATACTTAGATACCTTTTTGTTTGTAAATACATACATAGAATACAATAAACACCCAGACACAGAACAAACACCTAAGTTCGTCACACAAATGCTTATCCTGGGTGGGAATCGAACCCACAAACCACAGTTTTGAAGGCAGGGTTACTACCAGCTGAGCTATCGGGCCAGTCAAGTAGTGAACAGCAGTAATAGTAGTATTAAGGGTTTACTTTTCCTTTGATGTTATGGTCATACTAAAGGTCGCCGGGTGAAGCCGAGATGACACCTGCGATACAGCGCCGGGAGAGGTCCCGCTCCCTATTGAGCTTCATTGTCTGACGGGACTCCCACCTCCGCTGCTTGCTGGTAGCCTGGTACCCTGTAATGCGGATAAAAGCATTGTTTAACAAAGATATAAATAAACTTTTACTCGGTGGTAGGACTTTTCTGCAAAGTTCGTCTAGGTACCACCGCTTTGCCAGTCATTCTGCCGCCAAGCAGTAGTGTGCAAGAACTGCTGTGTTCCGGTTTGAAGGGCACTGTAGCTAGTGAAATTACAGGGCAAAAGAGACTTTATGACCTGATTTCACTGTATAGTAATCTTATTACAAGATTGTGCTGATGTCTCGGGATGTTGTGCGCAGTGCAGTGTCACGGCAACTTTATATTTTGGAGTTCCGAATGACACTGTTCTTTTATGGGCGGCCATATCGCTTAACATCAGGCGAAAGACTTGTTCGTCACATCATTCAGTAACATAAAAAAATTAGCTTCTGCCCGCGGCTTCGCCCGCGTGGCCTAAATGAAACAAAGAATATTTTTTTATAGGTAATTAAACCACTCATTTCATCCTTCAGGGGTGAAATTTCAAAAAATCATTTCTTAGTGGACACCTACACTTTACAAAGAACACACCCTCCAAATTTCAAGTCTCTAGGACGCGGTTTAGGCTGTGCGTTGGTATATAAGTCAGTCAGTCAGTCAGGACTTTGAATTTTACATGTATATATAAATAAATTAATATTTGCGGACAGCCTCTGTGGAGCAGGTCAGGTCATATCCCGGAGGGGGCGGGTTCGATTTCTACGACAGGACAAGTATTTGAACATATAAAAAAAACGCAAATACTTGGTCTGTGTCTGGGTGTTATGGACCATGGTCATTGCAGTTTCTGGATCCCTAGATACAGGATATCATAGTTAAGGTCTGGACCTTTCTTTACACAACGTCAACGCTGGACGTCTTTTTTTACACAATCTTTCCCGAACGTATTTTTTTTTTAATATTAGATAGGCTTGCGTTTGACCAAGAAAATTAGAACGTAGAACTTTTACAAATAATTTCTATTTTTTTTCTACGCCATTACAATAAAATAATAACTAATAAATAATGCCCATCGATCACATAAATAGATCGTGTAGAAATTATTTGTCAAAGTTCTACGTTCTAATTTTCTTGGTCAAACGCAAGCCTATCTAATATTTAAAAAAAATACGTTCGTGAAAGATTGTGTAAAAAAAGACGTGAATAAATCCGAGGCATGCTTTTAGTTATAATGTAAATAAAAAAAAAACAAATGTAAATATCTTAAAAGATATATCCAATACTTTACTTAAAGCCACTACTTTCCCCTAATTGATTTCTACGAAGGACAAAGCCTCAGCTATCAGAATTGATATTTTGATTCCAATAACAATCTTTTTACTTAAACATAACATCAAAAATACTCCGATAACATCAACAATAGGGAACATCATAACAGAAAGATGAAATTATTGCCAGATAAGTTTTTATCGACGCTACTTATAATTTTGACCTTAAGTTATGATATATCAGCAAGACGTAGATTTGTTTGTCAGTTTGTTTTATTAATTTAGCTATAAAAGTTACGCCTCGAATTATGGTGAATGAATTTCATAGGAAAGTAATAATATAATGTATGAATATTACATACAGCGCCATCTAGCCCCAAACTAAGCAAAGCTGTAATATGGGAACCAGATAACTGAAACTGCAATGGGTCTATGTAGAATGGGTGTT
Organism: Ennomos fuscantarius; assembly: GCA_905220475.3. Classification (NCBI taxonomy): domain Eukaryota; kingdom Metazoa; phylum Arthropoda; class Insecta; order Lepidoptera; family Geometridae; genus Ennomos; species Ennomos fuscantarius. Next base: position 1,898,940 of record HG992034.1, on the reverse strand, counting down.
TATTCCATGGAAAGCAGATAACTCATGCAATAACTATATACTTTTAAGTTGCAATTACATAAATTGAATACAATACCCAAACACATAACAAACATGTTCATCACACAAATGTTTGTTCTGGGTGGAAATCGAACCCACAACCCACAGTTCAGAAGGCGGGGCTATTATCAACTGAGCTATCGGGCCAGTTAAAGTAATATTTTTGAAAGAATATAATATTTATTTTGTTTTTTTTTTTATACGGCATATTGTTTTGTTTTAACTAAATACTACAATAATATAATAACTAATACTAAAACCTACCATCTACTAAAAAAAAACTATTATATTGGCCGCGATGATACAGTTTCTTTTGTTGTTGTTTTTTTAACGTGTGAAGTGGTATTGCCGTCGTCGGTCCTAGCTGTTGTCGTACACCAACAGTAGATAAACCAGAAGTCATTGACCTGCCTAAAAGTTCTGACACCAAGGCTACACGAGAAGAAAAAGATATACCAAACCGGAGAATAAGGCCAGGTATACGGGAATACACTAACATGATAAATCTTTTAATAAAAATTGTCTAATGTTACGTTTACCACTAGGTTTTATTATCTCCTAGTCGCGCCCCGCGGTTTCACCCGCGGATAAAAGGTATTTTAATTATTTGCTCATCCCACGTGAAAATTTCACTTTTCCGGGATAAAATGTAGCCTATATGTTAATCCAGTGTATAAGCTATCTTGGTACCGAATTTCATCCAAATCCATTCAGCCGTTTGAGCGTGAAGGAGTAACAAACATACACACAAACACACTTACATACATACAAACTTTCGCCTTTATAATATAAGTGTGATAGTTTACCTCGTAATTATTATTAGGGACTTTACCAAGTATAGACATAGATAAGAATATAATGCTGAATTTCCGAATAAACTCCTATGAGGTGATAAGGATAAACATTTATCAAATATATTTAATAACATTATAGTTGGTTTTCGGAATTTACCTGAATTATGGGGAAATATTACGATTAACCGTATCAGCGCGAAATTAACTATGTAATTATTTCCTGTATGTTGATTTTACGCAATAAGGTAAAAGTTTAGCCTTAAATTAGTGTTAAAATAGTAAATATATTAATTTAATTTGCTACATGTCTGCATCTTTCACTGTTTGCGTTAATATATAAGTAATAAAATAATGTGGTATATAACTTTTCTGTATATTTATATACAGAAAAGTTCGGCGATGTTATATATTATGACGTATTTAATAATGCTGAGTCGGGACCTATATCATGACGTCACGCTACATTATATATTTTACTTTCTCTTTTTTTCGTGTGATTTGTCTTGTGTAAATTGAAAAAAAAAATGAGTATTTGTAAAAATGTAATGTTGTGTGAGGTCTTGAATAAATGTATTTTCTATCTTTTCTTTTCTTTCAAATATAATATTAAGACAAATCACGTAATATGTAATGTAAATTATAGTTTGAATTTAAAAACAACGTCCATGACCTATTGTTGTGTCACTAATAAAATAGTGAGGTAATTTTTGAGGCGTTTTTTTACCATTACTGTCGTCTTTCTGCTCTGTCTGCTCTGTCTGCTCTAGAGTCGAGTGAAGCAGATGGCAACATTTAGTTCAGTATGAAGCTTTGTTTATATCCCAGAAATGCATCGCAAAAATCGTATCGTCCACATCAAAAATGTTAAAAGATCCCATTCGTACAAAACTAAATTATTAATCGAATGGAATCAATTCACGTATTAATTCGAATTGTCAAAAATCGATCATCAATCATAACCGTCGTGCTTGGCGGACATTATCACAAAGTGTATCGGGAATCGAACCCGCGATTGTTTCTTGCTACTCCTGCCCTTTAACTATTGTTTATTGTATTACCAACGAATTAAATTGCAAAAAATCGAAATTCAATTCGAAAATAAATTTGGTTTTAAGTAAATAAATCGTTGCTGCGGTTCGGAGATTGCAAAAAGTAATTTTGAATTATATTTTCCCCTTTTATTTCTATTCGGAACAATGGGTTCGTTTTGTGATAGTTTATCTTCATTTATTAATATAATTATTTTAGTTTTTATGGTAACAATTTGAGGAGTAACTGGAATGGAATTTAAAATATATTGATCGATAAGATTATATTATAATAATAATAACGCCCAACGATCACATACATAGATCCTGGACCTTAACTAGAATTCCCTGTGCCCAGGAACTACAAGAACCATGGACCCATAACACCGACTTAGAACAAGTATTTGCGCTTTTTTTTCTGTGCACAATTACTTCTGCCGCTGGAATCGAACCCGCTGCTTCCGGGCTATGACCCGACCTGCTCAACCACCAAATGCTGGTCCATAGTCCTTGTAGTTTCTGGGTTCCTATACACAGAAAATCCTATAGTTAGGGTGCAGGATCTATTATTATTATTATTTATTGAAACCCGCTATAAACCAGTATTTGGTCGTAGCCCCAGATTTTTATCCTTTCTCCATAAATAACTGTAATATGAATAAATAATAATAACAATACATTCTTCCTGTCGCATTAAAAGGGTATTATAAATACAATGGCATATCAACAGGAGACGCCGCCGCAAAACGTGGCGGTTGCGTGTGGTTTTTATTCGCATAGGAAGGTTTGAATGTTTATACAACTTACGCCAATTAAACTGTGACGTGTCGGGTACACAGTTTTCGTTCATAAAGTCAATGTTATGTAGCGTGCCCACAGTCCACTAGTTAGATAATTTAATAAACTGGTACAAAATTGGTTATTTCTTTCACACTGATGTACGGCTAAACTGATTTGGATAAAATTTTGTAAACGCAGGACGGATTTAGTGTTTATAAAAGAGTCAATAGTCAATAGGCCGAGTTAAGGTTTAATGATTTTCGGTTTTATGAACGCACCTCGATTTTCGATGAAAAGAATATGTAAAATCTACAGAGTAAACAAAAATGTATATCTTTCTTTATGTTAAAACAATAGTTGCACCCCGCAGTTTCTAAGTGTTAATCCAGCGTATAAGCTATCTGCATTCCAAATTTCATCATAATTGGTTCAGTAGTTACGGAAAATAACGGTAACAAACATTTACACACACACAAACTTTCAGATTTATAATATTAATAGGAAAGGAAAAGATGCCAGTCAAAGAAAAACCTATTGAATTTGGTTTTATTTATTTATTTTAACAAAGTTTTGAATTGAAAGAACCATAATATATTTTACATAAACATTTAAAAATAATCAAAGTTATTAAGAAAAATTATTAAGAAAGGTCAGTGAATCATATATATATATATATATATATATATATATATAGCAATCGAATGCCTTAAAACAAGTATGTTTGATCTATTGATACTACATATTCTTCACCAAAATTCCTGGTTCAACAGATTCGGCAGTGACTTTTTGCGAGTAAACATGGATGCAGGCGCCGGCCTCGACCAACGCGTCCATTTAATAGACATAACAATAGCATATTATTACTAACTCAGACTACATAATAGAGTAGACGGAACGATTAAAACTAGTCAGTCACTTCAGTGGCGTTTGACCTTGATGTCTAGGCAAAAAATCAATAAAAAACACTATTTTTGAACGACCAGTTCCACGTTTCTAGTGCGACGTGACGAAAAAACATAATCAGATGTAAAACATATTTAAATATTTACACAAATAGGAAATAAAATGTTAAACAGGGACAAATGAATAAAAATTAACTTAGCATTTATATATTTTTTAAATGAATTCATTATATTGGTCCTCAAAACTAATTTATCAACGTATAGTGCATAGTGTATTTTTTAGAAATATAATAGCCAGACTTGCGTTTTATAGTAATAACCAGTTATAATACTTATTTGATAGCAATATTTCACGTAATCTACAAAAACTGACAAAATTAACAGTCTCAAGCACAGAACCATATGATATCAAAATGACCTACGATTTCCTACTTAAAACAAAGCCACTAAGATGTCAGATACACTTATTGTCTTGTCAGATACAAAGTGTGCATTAACCCGGCGTTAATGACAACCAAAGTTGATGGCAAGCTTCAAAAACATAAAAAACGTATTACCTACGATACAAGTTGGCTTGAGTCGTTTGACGACTGTCGTCTTACGACAATAAACGTGTCCTCCACAGTACAGCACTCAGAGACCATAGCGAAAAGTGAAACATTTTTTTTTAATGTTTTGGCTCCACACTATTGTGTATTAAGCCAGTGTCAAGTAATTAATAATTTATCAAGTTAATCATATTTCACGCAAATATGTGTCAAGTCACAGTCGAAGTCATCAAGTCAAGTCATAGTCAAGTCATAGTCTAGTCAAAGTCATACTCCTAGTAAAGTGGTGGCAACTTTACCAGAAGCTTCTATGGAGTTTTGGAAACAACACGAAAAGAAACGTTTCACCATCATTATACCATTTTCCCACACTCACGCCTGTAATCCAGCACTTAACGAATAGAATGCCACCAATTTTATGCACTAACACTGAAAATTACACAAGTTTTGGAAAATAATAAAATGCGGCGACGCAATCTTTTTCGCATTCCCGCCAAAACTCCAGTGAAACAATTATAAAAATAATAATACAACGCCACGTGTGCTACTGCTACTAAAAAAAAACCTATTATTTGGTATTCTTTTATGTGGCTTCCTATCTTAGTATTACGTGCTCCATCTACCAGATTATTTTAGTCACGAATCCATACTCTCTTTTTATAACATATTTTTGAGTGGAACATAAATATGTCGTTATTCGCACGGGTCAATTACGAACCGAGAAATCTTTTTCAAAATAACTTTTAGATTATTATGAATTTCGAAATAACATTAATATATTTATTTTGTATATTATGCGATGAAATATGATGAAGGTTGATTTAACATCCATTATGTTATAATGTTAAGAGTTTTTAGTGTATTTATAATAATATATTTTAGGGTATTTAAGCTAACTGGATAATATTTCATTCATGAACATAATTGTGTGGAAATCTAAATTAGATATTTGAGTTTTTGTGTATTTTTATTATTTGTTTTGTATTTAATACATGTTTTGGGTTAGTTAATTTGGTCGATATATCTCTGTTAAGGCTCATTGTGGTTTTGATGATGAGATGGGTACTATTTAGAATTATGATAATATTAAAATATCTCTACATTACAATATAGCAGTTTAAAAATTATATTTTATATACATACTAATATGAACTCCCACAATTCAATCATAAAGTCTAATTTTATCGACACTAAAATGTAGCATTTAAGAAATTATATTTTACTAGTTGCGCCCCGCGGATAAAAAGTATTTTAATTATTTGCTCATCCCGCGGGAACGTTTCACTTTTCTGGGAGAAAATGTAGCCTATATGTTAATTCAGTGTATAAGCTATCTTGGTACCGAATTTCATCCAAATCCATTCAACCATTTGAGCGTGAAGAAGTAACAAACATACACGCATACACACATACAAACTTTCGCCTTTATAATATTAGTGTGAAGTACTTTTTTTATTTAGCTATATGGGAGCATTCTATAGCATGGACTAAAAACATACATTAAAGGAAAAGAATGGATTAAATTCCACTTTGTATATAGCAATGTCGACCAACCTTAGCTGATCTCGATACATATTTTCTCCAGAATGCGTTACACCAATGAACGATCACGCGGGTCACGTCATAACCTTCTGACTACATTTTCATTGGTCGCTTGCAGTAGAGAAGAGATGTGTCAATATCTATAGCTCAAGCTAGCAATGCTGGAAGAAAAATATATTAACAAATTTTTATTTTATTTCAGGTAATTTTAAAGTACAAATTTCAAGAAGACGGATACAGGTATTGTTTAAATAAAACAAGTGTGCTCCATCTATCAGCCGGTACGACTTTGTTTTTGCTTTTTTATGTTAATGTCGCCATCTTGACAATAATTGTGAATTGTCTATTTACCGGACATACCAACATAATAATACACATTTTTTTACTTTGTTATGTTGACAATGGAGAACTACTTTAACCAACAACATTCAACTTCCGTTCGACTCGCCAGCTTACTCCCCAAGTCAAGCGTGTGTAAAGAAGTTTTATTTCAAAAGATTTTGCACATCAGTTGCGGACAAATTAAAAACATTAATATTATTGGTTTGTCCCAGACATTCGTAATTACAACAAATTACAAGCCAGTGTGATACAATGATATTAATGAGACCATATTAAATACTTGCTTTGTAACACGCAGAAGTAAAGCGTGGTTTACAAGGTATACAAAATGCACACATACACACACTAACACACACCACACACAAAAACACACACAAACTGTGTAACAATCCATAATGTTACTGGAGTCTGTATTGAATAGCGTTTACTGCCTTACCAGTGATCAACTGACTTATAACCATGAATTTTGAAAATATCTTTCGATAGATACTATAAATATTATAATAACAATAAAAATAATATCGCCCAACGATCACATACATAGATCCTGAACCCTGCGAGAACCATGGTCCCACAACACCCACCCAGACGCAGAACACATATTTGCGCTATTTTTTCTGTCCACAAATACTTGCCCGGAATAGAACCCGCCGCCTCCGGGTTATGAGCCGACCTGCTCAACCACCACACCACAGAGCTTTGATTTTTAATATTGTAACATTGACCTTTTTTTGGCCTTATTAAGACACTTTTATTTTAATATCAATACAACATATATTAGTTGACTAATATGCCATGCGAATATAATCAGTAAGGGCGCAGACCCGCTGTTTGGCGAACGGTAAATCCGCCGCTCCAAGGCAGATGCGCCGATCAAAGTATATTAATCACACTTGTTATATTCGTGAGATGCGGAGATAACGCAGGAGAAATAACGCCTCGCGTGATATATACAACTTTCTGGCTTTTAAAAATGCGCTGTTTGGTTTGTGGTGTGGCACAGAATGGACGCAGTAAGGACGCTTTGACTCACGCAACGTGAAAGTACAGTAGCGTAGTAAAATGAGCACCGGTAGACTATTAAACAAGTACTAATTAATGTACGAAAATTAGCACAATGATTAGTTTTGCATCTCAAATACAATTCATAGGTATGAAGTGATAGGTAAAAAAACCGGTAATTTAAAATTATATTTTTTATACCATAATATATAAATAATTGCAAAACAAATAGGTTCATAGATTATTTTAATATAAACAAAGAAAAAATAATCACGAAAATTGAATTGTATCCGGATTTTTTTGAGTAAGATATTGGTGAATAAATTGGATATGGGATCACTTGTCACGATAGCTCAAAAAAGCTTTAGGGACAGATGGATACGGGTTCAAATCCCGCTCGAGATTCAAATTATTTCTTATTATTACTTAATTAATTATGTGATTATTACGCCAAGCAGAAAATAGTGTTATAAAAATAATAAATCTCCAAACAATTCCATCTTAATATTTCTGACATGGGTCATAGAAAATAACGGGTCGGCATAGCTGTTCATTAAAATCGGATGTACTTTAAATCTATTCACTATCTCTTTCATTCCCAAATGACCTTCATTCTTGAATAAAGGAGATAGAGAGATAGATTTGAAGAACATTCGAGGGAGATAGTATATTTAAATTTGTAACCTTTCCGTTGAATTGATAAGCGGTCCCTTGATGCAATTTTCGTCAAAAGCTGACGTTAAGCGTGTGTTTAACACAAAACAGCATTTTAACACGACGGTCTATAATCATCTACTAGATGAGATAACGGGGACCCCAAACTTGGGGTATTTTAAGCTAAAGCTTAAGCGTTGGCTTATCAACCAAACATTTTATAATTATGCAGAATTTTTAAATATTAAGCATGTATAATAGATTTAATTTATTTTACAATAATTATTGACATTGCTAACTTTAATTTTATGATATACTATTTTGACATTCCCTCGTATTATTATTTATTAATTGTCTATGTAATGATATGTTATTTATTGTACCGTTTGTATTGTACAATTCTATTTATATTATTATCTTATTTCAGACGTGTATTTTATATGAATAAATGACTATTGACTATTGACTATTAACACTAGTTTAAGGCTTGTTTAAATTTTGTGGTTAAACAGTTTATGTAAAAAATAAATAGCTGAAGTTAGCTTACTGCAAAGACTGTAGTGCAGCTACATGTATTAAAGGGATGTTATCACCAATGATAATTCCATCGTGTTCCGCCGGTGTAATGGGTGCTTTAGCGGCACGGACAGTGTACACTCTCGATGTGTATTAACTTGAGTTATAGTGGGGAAGATTCAAAGCCAAAGTCAAAGTCAAAAGATTTATTGCAAATAGGCTATTTTTAGCAGTTTTAAAAGTCAAAATTATATTAAGTACTTAATATTAAGTTATTTCACTAAGCATATAAAATTACAAAGTGCTTATTGTCAAATAATATATAGCAAGCCCAATACAAAATATGAGTTTGAAAAAAAGCAGTTCTCTTTCTCACTACTGGTTCAAGCAATCCGGCACAATAAAGAACAGAAAACTCCGATCAGTTATTACAGTTAAGATAATGAATATGTTACAAAAGTAACGCTGGTGCAAGAAAAATACCGTGATTATCTTAATAAACACTACAAATAGAAACTGAAATTATAGATAGGAACAGACAATAGGCAAAGTACCTAAGATTTCATACCATTAAGCTTGGAATATTCAGGCCAAGCTTTTTTGTCTGACATATAATAATTTATTGTGTAATCGGCTTTTTTCATTAGGTTTAACATTAGCAGTATTGCAAGTGGGGGGATGATGGACTTGCTTCACGAAAATGTGGGTAAGTTCCTGTTTTATTGGTGGTGGTCGTTTACTACCAATTGTAAAGGTTTAAGTGATAATTTCGTCTATCATCATTAGCTTATATTAGTCCACTGCTGGACATAAGCCTCTCCCAAGGCACGCCACTGCGCCCGGTCTTCGGCTGTACTCTTCCAGTTGCTACCAGCTACCTTGCGTGTGTCATCGCTCCATCTTGCCGCAGGGCATCCTTCACTACGTCTGCCGATTCGCGGTCTCCACTCCAGAACACGTCAACCCCAACGGTTATCGGTTCTTCGACAGATATGACCAGCCCACTGCCACTTCAGCTTTCTAATGCGCTGAGCTATGTCGCAACTTTAGTTCTCTGGCGAATGACTTCGTTTCGGATTCGATCCCGCAGAGATACACCGAGTATAGCTCTCTCCATAGCTCACTGAGCGACCTTAAATTTGTGAACCAGTCCTACCGTGAGCGTCCACGTTTCGGCTCCGTAGGTCATGGCACTGGTAGGACGTAGTGGACAATTTCGTCTATAGTCAAGAGATTCTCGAGGTATTTGTGATGGTTAGAACCGATGTTAGCAGTATCTTTGAGCGCCCAAAAGCTTCTAACAGTGTACACTTTCAATGTGTATTAACTTGAGTAATAGTGGGGGAGATTAGCAGTATTGCAAGTGGGCAGAAGATGGATGTGAACTCTTCGAAAATGTAGGCAAGTTCCTGTTGTATTTGTGGAACGTTTACAGTAGATATAAATATATATAAATCTACTATATAATCGCGTATAATAATAATAATAACGCTGAATGGTCACTTCCTGGACCCTAACAAGGATTCCCTGTGTTTAGAGACCCCAGAAACTACGAGAACCGTGGTCCCATAACACCCAGACTCAGAACAAGTAATTGCGTTTTTTTCCTATGCACAAATACTTGTCCTGTCGCGGGAATTTAATTATGACTCCGGGTAAGCCGACCTGCTCAACCACGACACCACATAGGCTGTCGTATCATTTTGTTTATTTAAAATAGCTTCTACTTGAGCCAATTTAATTTTATAAAACGAAATGTTTGAATCAATCGTTAGCAATACCAAATCCTCGTTTTACTCGAATTATTTCAATATACGTTCAAGCAACGTATACTTTACCAAAAATATTCACCAATAGGAAGACGCCATTGCTATTCATGGTATGCATAGCTCGATTTGCAACACAAAACAGCACGACTCTAACCGAACGCTACATTTCGATTGAACGTCCAGTAATAAATATCGATAAAACTCATCCATAATTCAGAACTTGCCTAAATCGCTACCTAAATTAGCGCAGGAAATAATAAAACCGCACTATTAGACGGTTAATTAAAAAATCCCTTCATTAACTAGAAAAGAACTGGTGATCTTAATGAACAGTTTTTTAAACGGAATATTATAAAGAGGAAATATTTGATTGTTTGTATTTTTTTACAACCAACTTACGGGGTTAATAGCATCACCTATTGAGTGATTATTGAGAATCACCCCAAACAGCATAGTCAAGTTCATCAACACAAATTCTGTAAAGATAACGGCTCTCAAATCAAGATTTATGATTTTTGCATCAGTATCGCCATCTACAGATTAATTTAAAATAAAGTTAAAATTAAAATTAAAGTTAAAATTTGAATCACGAGCGGGACACTCATCACGGTAGCTTTAGTAAAGTCCCAGTTTTAGGGACGCATGGATGCGGGTTCAAATAATACCGTTCGTGACAAATTTTTCATTTAGATGAAACTGCTATCAAGTTTTCAGGTTTTATGTCGTCAGTCAGTGAGTCCAGTGGTCAAAGCACACCTTTTACACAGTTGTTATGTTTTAGGTTATATTGATACTTAGTGCTGTTTTTTTTTAATGCTTCTTCACCACAGACTCCCGAGTCCGTCCTCTTTTTTAATATATTACTTATTTAATGTACTTTCTATTAACAACATATAAAAGGGACTTGTCTATTTTCTCTAATAATTTAGGATACTTTATAACACACCATACCGTATTAATACAATTATGGTACAAAAGTTACTGTACCCCCCGTTAAACAAAAAACTACCAGGAAACAATTAACAAGAAACCTCGATTTCCCCGACATACGTATAGGCACCTGATCGATTAAACACACAATCGATTATAATCGACGAATCGATCATCGCTCGATTTGAGGTCGGCGCGAGTGCGCTGTCAAGGAATTGCACCTTCATTATTATACGGGAGCGCGCAGCAAATCAACCGGACAGGCACTCGGACAGACGAGCTCGGTACAATAAGATATTTACAAGCAAGCAGCCCTCTCGATATACGAGGACGCATTGTTGGCCTGATCGAGTTGTGTGGAGGATTGTAGGGTAATTTTTGTTTTGACAACACAAGCGCAATTTATATCAACGATTCAGCGGGCGTGTACGACTTTATCAGATGCCTGTAACTTTGTTTTACTTTGTACAGCACAGTTTTTACGATACCGCATGTTCGAATTTCAAAAATATGAATTGCTGATTTGTTGCGTTTTCTAAAGGTTTTTCATTGAATGAGTAATGGGGATGACCCTAGATAAAGAATCCCTCAGCATTATAATTCTAGTAGATTACAGTCCTTACATTATTTATAAAAAATTAAATCAACGCAACGTATTAGTGACTTCTTCAGTGTAACAAATGTCCATAGGCTACGGTGACTGCTTCCCACCAGGTGGGCTGTATACGTGTAGAGACGAACAAAGTGCAGGCAGCTTGCATCTTAGTCAATTCGCGTTATAGGTAAATATGCAGCAGTATTATATTTAATTTTGTGAGGCAATGAGCTCAAAACTTATTATTTACAATAAAACAACAAATGTTAGTAAATAAAACGAAGAATAATGGTGAGGTGACCGAACAAAAATTAACCAAGTTTGGTTTTTTCCAAAATGAAATCGTAGAATTACTTCCAAATATACTTTATAGATGTAGTGCTCCAAATTTTTAGGGATAACCACATTTTGACTGATGTTTTAAATATATCTATTTTTTTATGTTAAGGAATGACGTGACGAGCTAGCCGTTCGCCTGATGTTAAACGACACGGCTGCCCATATCAGCTGTTCATCATTCATTCATCATGTTCCTTATTTGATATTCCTATTTCATTTAATCCATAAAAACCCGCTTAAATTTTCAAGCGCAGACCCAGTTTGACATCAAATTATAATCTGCTATTTTCAACCTTAAGCAAAGCGGTCTAGAAACGGCCCTCTATCAAAAAAAAGTGCTATGACGCCGTCTTTATTTGATAATATATCTGGGTCTTTTTGATAGAATAAGCACTAATGAAAAATATTAGAATGGTTTTTGGGTGGAGTTGGAGATCGATCTATTTAACACGGCGTCTTTTAGGGTTGATCGACCTAACAAAATGGAGTATAACTCCATTATGGAGTTGTTTCTTTTTTGAAGTTGTTTCTTTTGGATTTTGTTTGTGGAGTTTCTATGTATGTATTTACAAACAAAAAGTATCTAAGTAATTGTATCAGTTATCTGGTTCCCATAATACAAGCTTTGCTTAGTTTGGGACTAGATGGCGTTGTGTGAGATGTCCACATATATATTATTATTAATAATAATATAATATATATATTTTTTTTATATATATTATTATTAATTATTATTATTAATAAATCGCATGACTGAATCTTCTTATTTGGAAATTAATTTTATTATACTGTTTTAGCGTAGGTACTCTATTAAAAATTATTTATTACAATTGATCGTAGAAACATCTAAATTTTGGAAAATATTGTTTGGTATGTCCTTATAGAACCTTTTTATATCAAACACAATTGAAGGGGTGAGAACAAAAACGGTTTAACTGATTTTTTTCACCAAATGACATTGGTGTCGTTGGATTCAGCGTGAAGTTATCTACAGTAATACTTTCTCAAAATACCGAAATGAAACTTAAATCTCGAGATTTTCAGTCGAAAAACGGTTTATCTGACACAGGAATACAGTTCTTTTAGCATAAAAACATTATTATATTTATTATTTTATATTATATTTTTACAGTAATTGTATGATTTAGTACTATATTGTTGTCGATTCTGTGTCTCATTCTCTAAAGCTAAACGAAATTAACATATTTCCGTCTTTTTCATTTCCTCTTTATCAGAGAGAAGTTTACCTTACTTTTAGAGAATGCGACACAGAATCGACACCATTTTGTATTTTAAAATAGAATTGATACATTTTAAAGCAACTGAAACTTACATAAACCTTTTCTATTACCTTATAAGCACTCTACATAATAATGAATCAGTTGAAGATTAAAGTCAAATTTCTCGAAACTATCAATTTGACAGTTAAGCCGTTTTTATTCTGAACCCTTCAATTTTGTTTAGATATTTTCACGATCCAAATCGATATCATCAGTACCAGTTACCGTAGGTAGGTTACAGGTGACATTTGAAACGGGCGACACGAGTCATCAGAGATCTTCTCAAAAGTGTTCAAAGCCTCAATCAACTTCAAATCACCGTCATCTTGTGGCATGTCACAAAGGATCATTAGAAATGTGACCACTGTCCACTGTCCACCATTACCAATCATTAAATCCAATTCATTCGAATGCGACTCGATTCCTTATTTTTTAGTCACGACACTATGTCGGTAATGATGCTCCATTTTCGAGTCGTGGAGTTTAATGTATGGTTTGGTCGTGTGCATTCGACCTGCGAGGTCAATATTTTTAATCGATCTCTAGGGATTTTAGGGTGATTGCCCTGCGCTCGAAGCGGCAACGGAAATATTCGCTCGTGTTTTTAGATATTGAAATGTGACAAGGTATCGATTAATCTTTCCATTATATAGTCGAATCAAAAATTTAAGAATACAATTGCATTTTACCAGGTTCATAGGATTGTGTATTACATGCGATATTTGTATTTCGTTGATGTATGTAACTACCTTACTTACAAACGCAATTTTTATTTTTTATTTCTTTACATCGTACTTGTCTAGCATTTGACCACGCTGTCACCAGCTGGGCTATCACGTAACACAATTGCAACAGATAGAAACACAAATTTGCTATGGGTTTGACAGTTTCAATACGCAGTTTATGTGCATAGTTAGTTTAGAAATTTTCCTTGTTGCATTGCAATCAAAGTTTCGATAACACCCCCCTGATGGGAAGTGACGATGCGATCGAAGGTGTAGCATGCTAGCCACGTAAAATCCAAGCTAAAGAATGCTTAATTTTTTTTGTGAAATATCGCGAACACAGGCTAATGATTTTATGTGTTTTTATTAATTGATTAAAATAAGGCCCTTATTTTGTAGATACTAATATATTGATTACTTTTTTTAGATCAATTCCAGGTAAATCCAATCGCTCTTAAAGTTGGGCAAGTAAGATAAAAAAATCTTTCGTGTTCACATAGGTTTGACATTAAAAGGTAAAGAAAGATAGAAAAATGAAAACTGCGTTCACCGTTATACCTACTTTTGAAGATTTATGCATTACAAGTATGTTTTGTAATATATAAAACGTTTACACGCTATTAATGAGTTCAATTGGCAGGTCAGCTTAAGGTTGCAATTTACCATCCTAACTGTTAGAACCTTTTGGAAGTGAGCACGGTCCCTCCAGTCGCAGCCGACCGAGCGATGGTGATCGCCGCCAACTACCATCTAGGGCAGTCGCGCGCCCAACGCGTGGCACCCAAACTTCTTCAGCCCTTTTTAAACTTAATTGACGATGAAAAACTTGTCTCACCAGCCGCAACACTCGCGGAATCCCGCCCCGGTAAGGCCACCACCAAGGTTTTCTGGATATCCATGAATATTGAACCAAAATTCTTTAGATTTTAGCGTTTTTCAAACAAAACCCGCTATATACTTCGTGGGCGTTCACAGACCTTTATTAGACCTCTAATAACGTACTGACTGTATTGACTGGCCCGATAGCTCAGTTGGTAGTAAGCCTGCCTTCTGAACTGTGGGTTGTGGGTTCGATTCCCACCCAGGACAAACATTTGTGTGATGAACATAGGTGTCTGTTCTGTGTCTGGGTGTTATATTGTATTCTATGTATGTATTTACAAACAAAAAGTATCTAAGTATTGTATCAGTTAGATGGCGCTGTGTAAAAATGTCCACAAATATTTATTTATTTTATTTTTATTTACTGATTCTTTCAGTTTGTCAGTTTCTTTGTTACTGTTAATTGGTTTGAATGTTGTAGTAATTGTTTGTTACCTTTTTAATGATGACCATAATGGAGGAGGAAGTTTTTGATGCTAATGTTTTATTTATTACGTTAATTTATTGCGGTGCGGAAAAAAAGATTTGTAATATGTCGTGTGATTGCTGATTGACTTTGACACTTTGGAACGGAAATTGCAATCCTAGATCGTGTAGATTGCATTGGACAATAATAAATATGTCTTACTTTTTATAATTATCTGTCCTACTCTCTTCTATAGGTTTGTACCTGTTCTCGCCAGAGTCTATGATAATTTATTTAAGACAAAGAACATCTATAAACAACATTGTAGAATGCAAATAAACAATTGGAAATGGTCATAAATACGTGATATTTTCCTAATACACATTATGATACTCAATTGCACTGGATATTAATCTATTTTAAAAAGTTACCTTATTTAAAAAACTGCGGCTTTTTCTTCTACCAACACACACTAAAATATCTCTACAAACATTGTCAATTGATTTTAAACACAAGACTTGCAAGCCTCCCCAGTTCAAATAACTTAATCATGCTGATATATTTTGTTTAATGTTAAGGAACGATATGACGAGCTAACCGTTCGCCTGATGTTAAGCGACACGACTGCCCATATCCTAGCCAAAGTATAGTTTTACGTGACACTGCACTGCGCAAGTCATCCTGAGACATCAGCACAGTCTAGTATTTTGACTGTGAGATCAGGTCGTAAAGTCTCATTTGCCCAGTAATTTCACTAGCTACAGTGCCCTTCAAACTGAAACACAGCAGTGCTTGCACATTACTGCTTGGTGGCAGCATAACTAGCAAATTGGTGGTACCTACCTAGACGAACTTTGCAGAAAAGTCTTACCACCTAGCAAAATATAATTATACGGTTTAACCACAAAAGATTTAAACAAGCCTTAAGTGTTACTATTTTGTTTTGTTAAATACACGTTTGACGTCTATCTAAGCCTTGTTTATGTATTTGTTTTATCATGGAATATGTCTGTAGTCTTCATAGTAACAATTAAACAGTAAGGACGCGCCCTCATCACCGCATTCGCTAGCTCGTTAATACGTTGAGTGCCGCTGCATAATGGAAGCTCAGCGGTGATGTCACATCCGCGCCACTGTTACACTATTGATCGTAGTTTGGGATGAAGTGCAGCCGCTGAATTTTTGAATACGTACGTTTTGGAGACTCTTTTAGATAATTATTATTTATTGAAGTAAAACTTCTTTACTCACGCTTGACTTGGGGAGTAAGCTGGTGAATGCGAGGCGAATGGAAGTTGAAGTTTTTTTTACACTTCATTTTTTTTTACTTTAAAAAAATGTTATAGATTATCGGGGTATTCAAAGCAAATCCTTCATGTCATATAGTTAGTATCTGACATCGCTCAAGGCATAGGTGTTTTAAAATAAGCTCTAATTAGAGAAAAATTAAATAATAATACAATAAATACAGGCAATAGGTTTAAGTAATTAAAACAGAGAATTTAGATCATCTTCTATGGGGAGCGTACCCAAAAATATTAGATTAATTATTTATTTACTGTAGGAGTACTTAAGCCATTATCCACTACATAGATCCATTGCAGTTTCAGTTATCTGGTTCTCATAGTACAGCTTTGCTTAGTTTGGGGCTAGATGGTGCTGTGTGAAATGACCACAAATATTTATTTATTTATTTACATCGTCATGTAGGATTTTTTTTTACGTTATTGAATGATGTGACGAGCTAGTCGTTTACCTGATGTTAAGCGCCACGACCGCCCATAGTAACAGTGTCACTCGGGACCCCAAAAGATAGAGTTTCGCGTGACACTGTACAGCGCACATCATCCTGAGACATCAGCACAGTCTGGTAATAAGATTACTCGACTGTGAGATCAGCTCATAAAGTCTCAATTGCCCAGTAATTTCACTAGCTAGCGCCCTTCATACCGGAACACAGTAGTGCTTGCACACTACTGTTTGGCGGCAGAATAACTGGCAAAGCGGTGGTACCTACCTAGACGAACTTTGCAGAAAAGTCCTACCACCTAGTAAAATACACACGTAGTATAAGTAGGTAAACGAATTTTGCAATTCTCCAGTTACTTCACGGTGTTTCCTTTGCCGTTATATGACCGAGTATTTTTCTTCTTCAATGTAAGAGCGAGCACAACTTTCGCTCATACAATAAAGTCATTGGAGTACAATTTGTACCTGGGTGCGTCGGCGTCGGTTTGAAAGTCGCTTGTATTACCGTCGAGTCACTCGCTCAACTGAACAACAACTTAAAAATAATTACTACACCGTAGCGTACATTGGAAGCTCCCATAGCATTATAAAAACTGGAAAACTTAACATAACTCTTCAGTATTAATTATTACAAAACCCTGATTTAAACGCCTCAAAGATATTTAAGGCGCATCGCTTCCAGCTATCGCCGTACTATATAGTACTTATTTAAAAACCGCAAAACATGCTTCCTTATTTCTTATTACATACGTGATTTAATCCTGGAATCTGTCCATTAGCCCCTACGACGACCCAGTCGCAGTAAGTACAGTAGATCAACTTACTAGTTTGCTTGTACAATTTAAATGAATAAATATTTGTGTACATTTCACACAGCGCTATCTAGCCCCAAACTAAGCAAAGCTTGTACTATGAGAACCAGATAACTGATACTGAATACGCAGATACTCTTTCAGTATTCAATACCAATACTGAATACTCAGATACTTTTTGCTTCTAAACACATACAGAACAAACATCGATGTTCATCACACAACTTTTTTTTGTCCTGGGTGGGAATTGAACCCGCAACCTAAAGTTCTGAAGGCAGGATTACTACCAACTAATCTAACGAGTCAGTTGGTTTAACCTTTATTTTAGTTTACGGCCAATTTTAATTTAGTTAAGTCCATATTTTAGTATATTTTCATGAGATGAAATGCATTCAAACGCAAACCCATGTACTTGTACATGTCTTAATTAGAACGGCTAAGGAATGGAATGCCCTGCCAGAGTCTGTGTTTCCGGCGAAATATGACCCGGGCGTGTTCAAAAGAAGAGTGAATATATATTTACTTGGCTAGCATGCTACACCTTCGATCGCATCGTCACTTCCCATCAGGTGAGAGCGTAGTCAAATGCTAGACAAGTTTGAAGTAAAAAAAAAAAACTGTAATAAAGTTTTAAAAAACTGTTACCTTCTTCGTAACTTTATCAGTAACAACGTGGAACCATGAAGGCTCCTTACTGACTTTCTTGAGCACATTTTTCCCGTGCTTCGAATATCTAAGTGACAGTCACACAGTCTGTCCGAGTCTAGGAGTCCAATACCGAGCATAAAGCCTTCCCCATAGCCACGAAGTGATTTTTTGCCGCCCCCCGGTAGGGTGCCGTCGCTGATGGTTATAATTGCAATTGCGCATTGAATTGTAGATGCTAGACTGCTGTGATTAGTATTGTTTGTTTCTATAACGATGGATGGAGATATCTTGAATAGTTTGAATTGTATTCATCTACGTAAGGATTTATGCGGAATCGCGGTACACGGAAATGTGGTATCGATTTATGGATACGTTTATGCAAACTAGAAACGTATGTAGTGTTTAGTAGTAGTTATTATATAAGTGTAGTATTTCGTTGAAAGAACAAAGGCACTTTGCACCGGCAATTTCTAATGCTATACATTTCTATTTTTTAACCGAAAAAAGATGTATAGGTTTGGAATTTTTTTATTTATACCTAATTAATGTTTTTAGTAATAGAATTCGGTATTGAAAAAATTAATGACTGTTTTCTTCAAAAACTATAATAATAATGCCCAACGATTACATACATAGATCCTGAACCCTAACTAGGATTCCCTGTGTCTAGGGACCCAGGAACTACGAGGACCATGGTCCCACAACACCCAGACTCAGAACAAGTAATTGCGCTTTTTTTTTCTGTGCACAAATACTTGCCCTGTCGCGAGAATAGAACCCGCCACCTTTGGGTAATGAGCCGACCTGCTCGACCGCCACACCACAGAGGCTGGGTGTAAATACATACATAGAATACACCCACATAGATAATACCTAGAAACAGAAAAAACATCGATGTTTATCACACAAATGTTTGTCCTAGGCAGGAATTGGACTCACAAACTACAGTTCAGAAGGCAAGGATACTACCAACTGAGCTATTGAGCCAGTCGAGAATAACATATCCAATTCTTTAACGTAAAAACATGGTATGATTAGATTGATCAACCTTAAAAGACCGAATTTTCATTTTATCAAAAAAGTTCCCGATATAATATCAGATTAATTTCCCGTCTGGCAGCACCGTCCAACCTGGCAACCCTCGGCATCCTGTAAGCCACAACATCGAGTACGCTCTCGTAACGTAATTTTTTGCCGTGTTGCGCGACGTCGCTCGCATACGAAATCTCAGTAGAGGTCCCCCGACCTTATACGGCAGACCCTTAAGCAGGATTCCGTCGGGAGACGTGTGTGCACAATAAAAAGATTTCATATTTATTTATCGGTAATATAAAGAGGCGAACGCGCGTTCTGCGAAAGTGTTTAAATTAGTATTTCTTCCGCGCCGCGTGCTTTTGAGGCAAATTGGCGTCGTTTTTCTTATGTTTTTGATAGGCGTAAGGGGTATTGTTGTGGGTATGGAACGAGGGGCGTGAAATATTGTTGTTGTGATGATACAGCCCTACAGTTTGGGGGTCGTTGAAAAGAGTCCGAAAATAGCGGTTGTGAATTTTGTATTTTTTTTCCATAACCCGTGTATTTTTGAATAGTAATGGGCGAGGGTGGATTATTTATAAAGTGTTCGTAATCGTGCATAAGTGTTGGCAAATGGTTCCATGTTTGAAACCATGCCTTTTCGTTTTGTCTTCAAGGTTTGCTAGATTCTTCAGTAAAATATCCACCATTTTACTGTGGCATTTTGACTTTGACAAAATAAGACTTTGACATGATATAACCGTACAAAAATTCCTCACTGGCAGAATTATCGCTAAAATGCGATAGAAAGCTATAAGAAGAAGAATTTTGAAAGCTGTTGATGAAAGCTATTAAGGTAAACAAAAGTCAGTAATTCCATCAAGGAGTATTTAATGCTGTTAATTTATACTATTGTTAAAAAAATCTGGAATTTAATTGGTACAACGATATAATCGTCTTAGATAATTAATTACAAACAAAAAGTATCTAAGTATTGTATCAGTTATCTGGTTCCCATAATACAAGCTTTGCTTAGTTTGCGGCTAGATGGCGTTGTGTGAGATGTCCATACATATTATTATTATTCTTATTATGATAAAGTTTATTAGAGCACCTGGTTAATGCGACGCGTGACCAAAATGCTGGCACTTATTTGGCACAACAAATCAGCACTGCAATAATGCAACATACTGGCACTGCATTTGGATTGTCTATAGGTCAACGCGGCTAGTATACAGTTCCTAAAGATTTAATAATAGTTAGTGTAACTGGTAGAATTTAATAGTAGTAGTTGGTATTATTGTACTAGTTTTACCATTGCCTTTATTTAAAGTGCAGATGAATATCGGAACACGTGGCTTTGGTTGTCTGGAAGAGTCGCTATAAGCGAAAAAACCGCTCATTGTGATACTAAGTTAATGAGAATTTTATTACTGATTATATGGTTTTTTCAATAAAAAGTTTATCTATCTCATTTTATAATTTTTTCTAAATCAAGTCCAAAAAATAAATGATTCGCTTTAATTAAGCCACAAGAATCTTGTATACTCTATTCATGTTTTAAAACGGCACCTTATATCCTGACATTAATAACTAGTTATAATTCTGATTCTCATAAACCTTAAATTCAATACATGCCGGAAGTTTATTTGTAATCATCGATTGTTTGTTTATCTAATATGGATGTAACGGTGCCTCAATCTGTTTCCTTATTACTGAAACAAGCAGAGTCCATAGTAATCGATATTAATATTGTATCGGCAGTCGTGGTGCGACAGGCAGGTCTATGTATAGAAAGGCACTGGGGTTGACATAGCATGCTGCGAATACTAGAATCCTAGTAAGCTTTAGGGATAGGGTACGAATGATTTTATCGATAAAAACCGCTAAAATTATGTTTATGTTTTTTTTTTTTTATGGTAAAATAGGAATGCTTTTGACAACAGCTCACTTGATGGTAAGTGACTAAGTTGTCTAAGGTAAAACACGCTTGCCCATGAGATGCCCATTCACTCTTAACTTAAAAAGACCCAGGTTGTACCCAGGAAGAAACACTGTTGCTGGAAAAGCATTCCATTCCTTCGCCGCTCGGACTATTAATGACCCAGAAAAGCATTCCATTCCTTCGCCGCTCGGACTATTAATGACCCAGAAAAGCATTCCATTCCTTCGCCGCTCGGACTATTAATGACCCAGAAAAACGCTTAGTAGTTATGTTATTTTTAGTGAGTTATGCTGCAGTTTGGCAAATTCTATAATGTTGTCTAAGTAAGAATTAAACTACGGATATTTTACAATCTTTAACCAAATTGACTTATGATTATTGACAGCGTTTAGATAAGAGAGGTTCAAAAATAATCTTAGTTATTACATTTGCTTTTATAATTTTTATTTTGCTATAAAGTGCACCTTACGTCAATGTTTGGGTTTTATTTTCCCGATTCTAGCTTCTATTATATATTATCGCAACTACAAAAATTGAATACATAGATAGCCAATTAAAACTGTCTATAGAAAAGATTAGAAAAGAAAAGATAAGTCACAAAAAGTGTAACAATGGGCAACTTTAAATAAAAACAAAAAAAACTAGTGCAAGTTGCGAATAATCGTCACCGCGTAGAAAGGATATCGAGATAAAACTGACTTTTTTAAATTTAATTACATGTTCACTTTCTAACATGTGTGAGGAAAAGGTTCTTATGAAATAAAAATTAAGAAAGTTGATTGGAAAACTAGCAGATTTTTACCACGCGGGTGAAACCACGGTGCGTAGCTAGTAGATAAAAAAGGATAGATTAGATAGATTATATTTATTATTATGTATCTTGCTTACATAGATTGGATACTTAAGTATGTAATTAAAGTAACCTAAAATATATCTTCTTAAAAGTGTCGATTGTTTTTTTGTTTTCCCATCGACATCAATGAAAATGTGTACGTCCCTAGTCCGCGAATCCTAGAAAAACGCGCTACGCGGTCCACACCACTACAATTCCCATCGCTCTGTTCCGGGTTTATTTCCCCGTACCACGTGGGAAAGCCGTGGACATAAATCTAACATTTTTTCCACCAACCTGAAATTATCGACAGCGTGGTCCTTCGGTGGAGAAATTAGAAACTGCCGTTGGTCTGTTGACGGTTTTTCTGAGGATATTGATTACTTGTCGGAAATAGATTTGTTTTGATGTATATATTTATGTATGGGTTGCGTGTTCACGGTATGCAATTTTTTGCAACTGACAGAAGTGTATGGAAATATTTATGTTGGTGTCAAAGTCAAAGGATTTTATTGCATACGAGCTTCTGCCCGCAGCTTCGCCCGCAGCGTGGCCTATGGGAAAATAATTCAACCACCCATTTCACCGTCTTAAGGGTGGAATTTCGAAAAATCCTTGCATGCCAAACTTCATCCCGATCCGTCCAGTGGTTTGGGCTGTGCGTTGATAGATCACTATGTCAGTCAGTCAGTCAGTCAGTCACCTTTGAGTTATATATATTTAGAAGAGAGAAGGTAGGAAATCGTGGTGAAATTGCCGCAGAAGCCATTAACTAAGATTCAATTCAAATGAAGTCAATTTAGCACTTTTACAAGTCAAAATTAGATTAAGTACTTAAAATTAAGTTATAGCATATATAATCACGAAGTGCTTAATGTCAAATATTATATAGTAAGCCCATCTATACATATAAAATTCAAATTCCTGACTGGCTGACTGAATTACTGATTTATATATCAAAGCACAGCCTAAACCGCCGGTCTTAGAGACTTGAAATCTGGAGAGTGTGTTCTTGGTAAAGTGTAACCACTAAGAAAGGGTTTTTCGAAAATGTATGGGTAAATGGGTGGTTGCATTATTTATGAAAAATTTTCTTCTTCGTTTCCTATAGGTCACGCGGGTAAAGCCGTGGGCAGAAGCTAGTTAGGTAATATGTGAGTTTCCCCACTCTTGGTGTAAGCAATCCGGCACAATTCAGATTAGAAAACTCCGATCTGAAGCTTCGATTACACCTGTAAAGAAGAAGCTACAAGAAATCTCGGAGAAAATGGTGAACATACTTGAAAAGTGCACACTCTCACACATAAAAAGCTCTCCTTGTTTTGAAGTAAGGTACAAATAATTTATAGTATACACTGCTGCCTTGTTATTCTTATTTAAATAAAGATAGTTTTATTATTATTATAAATAAACACATTTCCCGGCAAATTGTCGTCGACCGCAACATTTCACACGCGGTCAGAGCCCATTAACAATTTCAAATTGGTAACCATACGCAGCTTTATGATTACCATAACATAATGCTGGTTTGGTTTACTTTGCTTTCATCATCATCATCAGCCTACGCTAGTATACCGCTGGACATAGATCTCTTAAGGCACGCCACTGAGTCCAGTCTTTGGCTCTACTCTTCCAGTTGCTGCCAGCTACCTTGCGTATGTCATCGCTCCATCTTGCCGTAGGGCGTCCTACACTACGGTCCGTATTACAGAACGATGCTCAGTCATCGATCGGTGCTCAAACAGAGATTTCATTCATAAAGTGATCAATTAGAGAATGAAATCTCTGCTTGAGCACCGATCGATGACTGAGCATCGTTCTGTAATACGGACCTACGTCTGCCGATCCGCGGTCTCCACTCCAGAACATGTCTACCCCAACGGTTATCGGTTCTTTGGCAGATATGACCAGCCCACTGCCAGTTTGCTAATTTGTGTGTTGTAATTTTAGTTCTCTGGCTGTGCTCTCGTGGAGTTACGTAGTATAACTTCGACGTTTCTATAACAACTGATTTACGTGAAAGCCGGACACTAGTTTTTCGTGAATAAAATCACTAATCAAATAAATGAAAATCTGATAATTACCTGTGAAGATGTTTAGATCAAATTAAGACTCGTTCATGTATTAATTGCTAAGTTAAGATGTTTCGTGTACCTATATTTTAATGGGAATATGTTCATAAACACGCTAGAACACACCCTGGGCGGATCGCTAGCTATAGTTTTCAGATTAGCTAATAAATTACAAGACAATTTAAACAAGATCGTACCGTACAATAAATATCAGTAACCAAACTTCATACAAATATTTATACAGAGGGGGCCAAACCAATGCCCTCCAGATAGAAACTCTTAAATATTGAAGTTAACAAATTATAATCATAGGATTTTTTTACAAATAATAATAATAATACAATACAATACAATACAAAATGCTTTATTGACACCAAAAACAAACATGTAGAAAAGAGAATTACATAATAAGATATGTACAATGGGCGGTCTTGTCGCTAAAAGCGATCTGTTCCAGACAACCTTTGGATAAATAAATAAGCAACAGACATAAATAAGCGGTCAGAGATATGAGACACTATGAGCATGTATAATTGTATGCTACTTGCCAAATTGAGATTCGAATCTGCTAAATGTAGAAAATAAGATTGTATGTCTATGACCGAACTCAAATCGAGTTCTTCTTCTATCACGTTATTCTCAGTTTTCTTTTCAATTTACATCTTTCAAAACATTATCCCAACTAAATAAAAAACTTAACTAACTTGGGATATTGTTTATCCCGGAAAATCAAGTTTTCGAGGGAAAACACAAATTTCCGGTAAAACTACGGAACGTCTAGTAGTACCTAAATTATAATAAACTGGCTTGAATTCTTAAATTCATTTTGATAATATGGTATTTCCATAATATGTCTTTTCGGTGATATTGCGTTCCGATTATATATGGGCTTTCGAATATATCTTTTTTTGATACAGGATTGTGTAACTAATGCTTCGCCAAAATAGCCTATGATTTTTTTTTTTTTACTTCGAACTTGTCTAGCACATGACCACGCTCTCACCTGATGGGAAGTGACGATGCGATCGAAGGTGTAGCATGCTAGCCAAGTAAATACCTATTCACTCTTCTCATGAACACGCCCGGGTCATATTTCGCCGGAAACACAGTACTTCAAACTTGTCTAGCATTTGACCACGCTCTCACCTGATGGGAAGTGACGATGCGATCGAAGGTGTAGCATGCTAGCCAAGTAAATACCTATTCACTCTTCTCTTGAACACGCCCGGGTCATATTTCGCCGGAAACACAGACGCTGGCAGGGCATTCCATTCCTTAGCCGTTCTAATTAAGAACGTTGAGTCAAATCGCTTGGTACGAATGGGTGGTATTTCGACCACAAAAGGATGGCGCTTAGCCGAGCGTCTAGTAGTCCGGTAGTGGAATGGTGATGGGAGAATTAGATCATGCAGTTCTTGAGCGCATTCACCGTGGTGTAATCTGTAAAAAACTGACAGACTTGCCACCTTACGTCGATGTGCAAGGCTCTGGAGCCTTTCACCAACCAAAGTGTCGTCGTCAATGAGCCTTTTGGCACGCCGTTCAATCGAGTCCAGAGCCTCAAGCTGGTACTTGGCAGACCCGTCCCACAGGTGGCAGCAGTACTCCATACACGATCGGACTTGTGCTTGATACAGATTTAGAAGCTGTCCAGGTGTGAAGTACCGCCTTACCTTGGACAATATGCCGAGTTTTTTTGAAGTTACTTTGGCTCTGGACTCGATGTAGGATCCAAAGTTTAGGTTTGACGTGAGATCAACACCCAAAAGCTCAAGATGGTTTCCTAAACTTACAGATACACCACGGAATGAAGGAGCCAGATGGAGTGAGCTCTTTTTAGCAGTGAATAAACACGCCTGTGTTTTTGCAGCATTGAACCTAACCAAGTTAGCATCGCCCCAATCGGACACGGCTTTCAAAGCCAGGTTCATGCGCTCAACCATAGCCTCTCTCTCAATCCGGACGTCGTCACCACTGGCTCGGGCACTGGATGTGTATCTTTCAACAACAGTACTATCATCTGCATACCCAAAGGTACCGGGCTTTAGCAAATCATTGATGTGGAGTAAGAATAGTGTTGCTGAAAGAACTGACCCCTGAGGTACACCAGCATTAATAGCTAATTGATCGGAAGAGCAGCCATCAAGAACTACTCTAAGCGATCGTTCCCTCAAAAAGTCTGATATCCAAGTGCACAAACCAGCAGGTAGTCCGTAAGATGGAAGCTTATTCAGAAGACCGTCGTGCCAGACCCGATCAAATGCCTTAGAGACGTCTAGAGATACAGCAAGTGCCTCTCCATGCATCTCTAAGGCTTCGCTCAATATGTGAGTGGCATACGCAAGAAGATCCCCAGTGGACCGGTTTCGGCGAAATCCGTATTGCCGGTCACTGAGGAGATCATTGTCTTCAAGGTATGCCAAGAGCTTGTTGTTAATTATACGCTCCATACTCTTACAGAGAATGGAGGTAATTGAGATGGGTCGATAGTTGGCAGGATCAGCACGACTGCCCTTCTTAGGTACAGGTTGTACGTTGGCTAGCTTCCAACTCATAGGGACTATTCCGGTGTCTAGAGAGAGGCGAAATAGGCGTGTTAGAATGGGAGACAACTCGGGTGCACAGCTCTTAAGTACAATTGCAGGTATACCATCGGGACCACTGGCTTTGTTCACGTCTAGACTGCGTAATGTTTTTAGTACTTCCTTCTGACGTATGCGTATTTCCGGCATGAAAACACCGCATTGTGGAAGGCAGGGAGGTACCTCATTAGCAGTATCTAAACGCGAAGCTTCTGCAAAGAGAGTGGCAAACAAGTTTGCTTTTTCTTTTGCAGTGTGAGCCAGCGATCCGTCTGGTTTCAATAATGGAGGCAGTGAGGATCGACAGAAGTTCGCTTCAATCGATTTGGCTAGGGACCAAAAAGCCTTACTACCCGCTGGGTAGGAAGCAAGTTTAGTCCCTATTCGACCAATATGATTGAAACGAGCCTTCCTTAATTCCTTCTTACAGGCCTTGGCGGCAACGTTAAAGGCTTTCTTCTTAGCTCGAGTGTCCGAGGCCTTGCGTTTTCGAGCGTCAGCCCATGCCAGATATGCCGCATGCTTCTGCGCTTCAGCACGTGCACATTCGGCTCCAAACCATGGGCTGGCTTTGCTGGTCACGGGCTTATCGGAAAATGGAATAAAATATTCCATAGCCCGACATACTACCTCAGTAACCGCATTCGCGCAGACCGTCGGATCTCCAGAAGAAAAACACGTTTGCCGCCAAGGATATGAAGCGAAGAAATGTCGCATCTCGTCCCAGTCTGCTAAGTTGTATCTCCAGACACGCCGATTGCTCCTAGGGCTTGGGTCAGGCGGGGAGTATACTGAAACGGACTTGACCAGACAGTGATCGGAACTACCAATGGGTGAGGATACCGCCACAGAGTATCGGTCTGGTTCAGTCGTGAGCAGAAGGTCGAGGCAGTTAGCAGTGTGGCTATCAATATCAGGCACTCGCGTTGGCTCTTTAACAATCTGCGTTAAATTGAGCGCCAAAGCGAGCTTACGCGTCTCTCTCCCAGCGTGGTCCGTGATCCGGTGTGGGACTAACCACTCCTGGTGGTGAGCATTAAAGTCCCCCAGAACAACAAGCTGAGCCGAAGGATAGCGTTGCTGAGCCACATCTGCCGTTTCACTGAGATACTCCATTAGAAGAGTTGTCTCCCGGTCACCGCTATGTGATCTGTACACACCAGCATAGAGAATTTTCTCAATGCCGGTGTCCACAAGCACCCAAATCACCGAAAAGTGGGGATGTTCAAGGTTTCGGAGACGCAAACAGCAAATGTCATCACGGACGTAAACGCAGATACCAGCGCGTGGAAGGAAGCGGTTTTCCAAGATGAATCCTGGATAGTCCAGATATGCCGTGTCTGATGGACATCCTATTTGCGTCTCAGTCAAGAAGAGCAAGTGCGGTTTGTTGGTCTCCAGATGATGATGGACCGCTTGCAAATTTGAGTGCAGCCCACGAATATTTGTGAGGTGCACTTTAAGAGTGAGGACGTGCATCTGCCGTTTAAACTTGCTCAATTTATTTGACTTTTTCATAGTTGGGTGAGTTAGGTAGACAAGTAGGAAGTGGACGAGATATTGGGGTGCTAACCCTCAGTAATAGAGAAGCTCCTACGCCAATGGAGAACTTGCGCGGAGACTGCGGGGACGCCCGAACCCCCCTGAAATTGCCCACAAGTTCCTCACTTCCAGTCGCCAACTGGCCCTGTGGACAACCTCAGGATTTTACACAAGCGGTGGGGCAGCCTTTTGTAGTTGGCTAGACTACTACTTGGGCCCCCTACAACTTGCGGTCGGCCAGCAGAGAGCACCGTGCTTCGGATCCCGCTACCCTCCGAAGCAAGGTCTCCGACGCGAAAGCATCTCCATCACCAATACCGGTCTGCATACCCAACACAACTGTCCACATCTAC
This sequence comes from Ennomos fuscantarius, assembly GCA_905220475.3. Lineage (NCBI taxonomy): Eukaryota > Metazoa > Arthropoda > Insecta > Lepidoptera > Geometridae > Ennomos > Ennomos fuscantarius. The sequence continues at coordinate 1,870,318 of HG992034.1, read as the reverse complement.
TCGTCAGAACGGCTTCATTAGACATCACGATGGAACACGACGAGTCGCTTGGCATCGTGGTTTTGTCTAATGGGTGGTAACTAAGCCGGCGGCTAAGGCCTTCCACCAGTTATTTGGTTGCTCTTTTGGCACCACCCAGGGGTCACGTGTAGGGAAACTAGGGTTAAAGCCTACGGACGCGAGCAAACATAAACCCCCAGTCGCTGGCATTCCATTCCTTAGCCGTTCTAATTAAGAACGTTGAGTCAAATCGCTTGGTACGAATGGGTGGTATTTCGACCACGAAAGGATGGCGCTTAGCCGAGCGTCTAGTAGTCCGGTAGTGGAATGGTGATGGGAGAATGAGATCATGCAGTTCTTTCTCAGAGATATTGAGAATGAACCCCCATAAAATTCATTTATTTATTTATTTTATTTATTTATTTATAGGAAAACCAACAGCTTATCTTTTTTTTTAAATCTTTATTTAAGGGCTTTAATCAACATGACTATGTCGCCCTGGTACATGAAAATTTACAACTAATCAAAATAGTAATATTAATATTTAAGTACTTATATGCTTATATTGTATATATAGATAACTATGTGGACTGATCGGAGGATAACTTTAGTTTGTACAATTTAATTAATAATTTCACATCATTTGAATTAGGGTCTGATAAAATAATATTGCAGTCAGCGGAGCTTTTTAAAATGTGATTGCACTTAACAATTCGGTAGGCCGCGTTATGGACACATTCCATCAAGACATGCACCAGGTCCTCAGGTACACCACAATGGTCGCAGGTCGGTGACGGGACCTTTCTCATGAGAAACGCAAACTTCTTAGATGGGATGTGTCCACAGCGGAGCCTCATCATTACTACTATATCTTTTCTAGACATTTTGTTAGTATCTATCCACGGAGTATGAAGTGGTTGTGGCTGTACGGTTTTATACCAAATGCCCTTGTCTCTAGAACGCAAATCGAAATATTCATTCCATAATTTGTAGCATTCAGCTTATCTTAACAAAATATACATCAATTTAACCGTAGAAAGCCAATTACAGGTTCTCACGAATAGATTCATGCTAAATAATAGGTGTTTCGAAGAACAATACTAAAATTACAACATTCTATACTGTCCTTGCATTGTAGTGTGCTAGGATGTGTTTATTTTAATTTAGCTCGTGATTCATTTGCGGTTAGGCGTGAATTTACAACTTTAGTTAAAACGTTTTCCCGCTGATACCCCGTTGTTAAGAGGAAATAATTTAAATAATATAGACTAATTTGGAAATTCTTATTCTATTGTATTGTTTTAATGCCCATTAAAATGCTATTTAATAGCGTGCAGTTTTTATTTTTATACAATTAATTATTTATAATTAAATTGTAGTATTTTCTGGGAATTTACCAATATTTGAATTAGTGGATTACAGAATTTCAGTCATTATTTCCTTGGTTACTGTTTGTTGTAGGTAATAGGTATAAGTAATTAATAAACCTATTTATGTGTTAATTAACTAAGTACTGCGTATTGTCGTCATGATTTCCATAATAATTGTAAAGAAGAAGCTACAAAATACTTTAAAGTAAAGCATGTAACGTTTCACAGCTACATGCTGACGTTCGCGAAAGCCGCCGCGGCTTGCGTTAGTAACTGACTCCCAGAAGAAAGATATCGAATATGTCCGAAACCTGGTCGGAGTAGTTTTTACTTTTTAACTGACGTGAGTTTAGCCGTTATTTATCTTACAAAATGTGTCATACTCACGATAGTTTTCAAACTAAAACTTTAAAGTGATGTTTTTAACTGTAATAAATTATAAATATTGTAAAACACAGTAGAAAAAAAATACATCACTGTAAAGTTTCTTGTAGCTTCTTCTTTACAGATGTAATCGAAGCTTCGGATCGGGATTTTCTGTTCTGCATTGTACCGGATTGCTAGCACCAGTAGAAAGAGAACTTGAAGAAAGTACAATAACTTAATTTTAAGTACCTAATATAACTTGACTTGGTAAAGTGCTAAAAATAGCCTATTTGCAATATTTTTTTTTTAAGTTAGTGAATGATGTGACGAGCTAGTCGTTCACCTGATGTTAAGCGCCACGGCCGCCCATAACAGAACAGTGTCACTCGGAACCCCAAAAGATAGAGTTTCGCGCGACACTGCACCGCGCACATCATCCTGAGACATCAGCACAGTCTGATTACTCGACTGTGAGATCAGATCATAAAGTCTCAATTGCCCAGTAATTTCTCTAGCGCGTTTCAAACCGACACAGTAGTGCTTGCACACTACTGCTTGGCGGCAGAATAACTGGCAAAGCGGTGGTACCTACCTAGACGAACTTTGCAACTAAGTCCTACCACCTAGTAATAAATCTTTTGACACTGAATTTGACTTTGAAAAAAATTCTGTGTTTTAAAACACTGCTACTGCGTGCTATTAAAATTACACCATTTCGCTTCAATTCGATAGATTAAACTAGTTAGTTCAGGTAACTAGCCATCACTATTAACTAACTCGTTCAGGCGGGTTTTATGAAAGGTCATCGGTATTCATTAAGCGTTGATTTATAGCAATCCAAAACCTTTTAAGCTGCAATATTTCGATTAAATTCCTATCGTAAGCTTGACGAATGGCTTTTTAAATACTGATACAAAGTACAGTCGTGTTAACATCGACGAATGGAAATCAGCTGCTGAGGTTGTAGTGTTTTACCCATTTGCTCATGTTTGTTTAATGCTCGTAATGGAGATTGGTCTTATTTACTGCATTTTTTTATTGTTTCATAGGCTTGCGTTTGACCACTATCGCACCTGATGGTAAGTAACGATGCGGTCTAGGATGTAACACGCTTGCCTAGAAGATACTAATAATAATAAATAGTAATAATAATAACGCCCAACGATCTTATATAGATCCTGGACCCTAACTAGGATTCTCTGTGTATAGGGACCCAGGAACTACGAGGACCATGGTCTCATAACACCCAGACTCAGAACAAGTATTTGCGCTTTTTTTGTGCATAAATACTTGTTCTGCCGCGGGAATCGAACCGGCCACCTCCGGGTTATGAGCCGACCTGCTCAACCACGACACCATAGAGGCTGTCTAATGTGCTAGGTACATATCACACTTTATCATGTAATCTAATTGTTTTGCAATAAACAATTTGTGTTTTACAATAAACATTTTGAATTTGAATCTAACAATAGGACACTTCTATATAGAAGTTCCATTTTTGTGTAATAAAATGAGACGGGATGGTGTGTGATTTGTGTGTGTAAAATATATAATTATACAGATATAAAATATCAGAGATTGACTGGCCTGATAGCTCAGTCGGTAGTAGCTCTGCCTTCTGAACTGTAGGTTGTGGGCTCGATTCTCACCCAGGACAAATATTAGTGTGAATAACATAGGTGTTTGTTTTGTGTCTGGGTGTTATATTATATTCTATGTATGTATTTACAAACTAAAAGTATCTAAGTATTGTAACAGTTATCTGGTTCCCATAGTACAAGTTTTGGTTTAGTTTGGGATTAGATGGCGTTGTGTGAAATATCCACAAATATTTATTTTTATTTATAATAAAAAGACATTTGCTGGCGAAGAAAGTGTCCAGGATTCCACCCTATTCATATTATATTTTTATGGCAATAAATTTTCATTTCATATTTTCATTTCATCATAAAGATAAAACAGGTCTATTGGCGCACAAAAATTATCAAAACATAATTTTGACTAACCTCAACGTTTTGACCAAGTTACATTGTTCGCGGTCACGAGGGGACTGGCGTAGTGACTGTCAGCATCGTACAAAGCCTCGTCTCCAACTAAGCAATATAAGCAACGACGGAATATGGCTCAGGGAATCTTTTTTTTTTAAATTTTTTTTATGTTTTGGCTCCAAACTTTTGTGTAATTAGCCAGTGTCAAGTAATTAATAATTTATCAAGTTAATGATATTTCCGCTAATGTGTGTCAAGTCACAGTCGAAGTCATCAAGTCAAGTCATAGTCTAGTCAAAGTCATACTCCTAGTAAAGTGGTGGCAACTTTACTTGAAGCTTCTATGGAGTTTTGGAAACAACACGAAAAGAAACGTTTCCCCATCATTATACCATTTTCCCACACTCACGCCTGTAATCCGGCACTTAACGAATAGAATGCCACCAATTTTATGCACTAACACTGAAAATAACACAAGTTTTGGAAAATAATACAATGCGGTGACGCAATCTTTTTCGCATTCCCGCCAAAACTCTGCAGGGAATCTTATTAGTATGAGAAAACCCAATTTTTTTTAATCGCTAGGTGGTGTTTATAATTTTCTCAGAACCACAGAAAATCATTGACAATTAATCAGTCACAGTTCAAACATAAATTTATAAAAAAGTATATTATTCCAAATAGGCGCGTTGCCTGCATTTGGCCTTCTTACGTTAAATCTGCGATTTTTTGTGAAATAGTGCCAGCTTATGTTACGGGTCCGGTCGACCCGCACCAAAAGTTATAATCTATTCAATTGAAAATGGAAATAATATATCGATATTTTTTGTCACGATCTTTAAAGTATCTCTAGTTCACAGTACTGTGTATGAATACATTGCGCGCTGCAGGATAGCAGAGGTGAGTAGAGCGGTACAGGTCGTGATATGCCGGCGGCCGGCGACGGCGCGCTACCCTTAAATCATTCGTAGTTTGGATGTGGCCGACGAATTTCAGTATTGTACTGCGATGTTGGAAGTACGGAAAACTGCAGTTTTTACATTATAATATTGTTCTTTAATAACTTTTATAGCGTCTTCAGGTAGGCTGAAGCAACGGCATGCGGCGTTGTCGCTTCAGCTGTTCAAATCATCATTATGAATAAGAAAAGCTTAGCTCATTTTGTGTTACTTTTGTAATATATTCATTATCTCAACTGTAGTAAATTATAAATATTCTAAAAAAACAGTAGATTAAAAAAAAATTAGAAAAATGTATCACTGTAAAGTTTCTTGAAGCTTCTTCTTCTTTACAGGTGTAATCGAAGCTTCGGATCGGAGTTTTCTGTTGTGCATTGTGCCGGATTGCTTGCACCAGTAGTGGGAAAGAGAACTTTATTTTCAAACTCACATATTGAATGGGCTTGCTACATAATATTTGACATTTATATGCTTAATACCATAACTTAATTTTAATTATCTAAAATAATAATAATAATAATATGTGTGGACATCTCACACAACGCCATCTAGCCCCAAACTAAGCAAAGCTTGTACTATGGGAACCAGATAACTGATACAATACTTAGATACTTTTTGTTTGTAAATACATACATAGAATACAATAAAACACCCAGACACAGAACAAACATCGATATTCATCTCACAAATATTTGTCCTGGGTGGGAATCGAACCCACAACCCGCAGTTCAGAAGGCAGGGTTACTACCAACTGAGCTATCGGGCCAGTCAAAGTGCTTAAATAGCATATTTGCAATAAATTCTTTGACTTTGACGTTTGTAGCCAAAAAGTGTGGCCAGAATGGCCAGTGCTCAATAAATACCGATACCGCGAATGAGATGCGTCGGGCACTGGCCACACACGATGACGTCGACTTTTGAAAAACGATCCCGTTACCTCTCCACGTGGTATGGTTCACTTTAGGTACACTTAGGTTACTTTACTTTAGGTTACTGTAATAGGTACGTAAAGATTTTTTGTTGTTTTGATGATATAATATTATAGAAACTGACGTGAGCTGTAGTACTCATAACTACAACTATTACGCGGATATTGGAAGAAAATGCTATCTAGCATTAAGTTCGCTTATTTTTCTACATTTTTTTTTTGTGCAATAAAGCATTTTTCATCTATCTATCTATTGTCTCGCTCACTCCTAATTCAATGCTGCGCTAACAAGCACATACACTGAATATTTTTAACCTTTTTACTCGAACAATTTATTGTTAAAGGATATACCGAGACAATCTGGGTGTAACGTGGAAATTTTTGTGTGGCAGTGCAACGCAGCTTAAACATAAATCGTCTAAATAAAGATATAATAATAATAATTGTTATAACGCCCAACGATCACATCATAGATCGTGGACCCTAACTAGGATTCCGTGTCTAGGGACCCAGGAACTACGAGCACCATGGTCCCGCAACACCCAGACACAGATCAAGTATTTCCGGTTTTTTCCTTGCACAAATACTTGTCCTGCCGCGGGGATCGAACCTGCCACCTCCGGGTCATAAGCCGACCTACTCAACTACCACACCAGTGGCTGTCAGATATAAAAAAGACTGTTGATAAAGACTGTTATCTAGACAAACTACCTAATCTTCAATAGGTATGCCAACCACCGTAGGTATCTATGACTTCAACTGCGTCATGTCATCCGCAAACCGTTGATGTTGGCGCATAGTGAAATGTATGCGGAGAGATGCCGCCGGCGCGGGCGCACGCTCCCACGTGCCGAGTTGCGGTGTGGTAAGTTACGTCCACTCACAGCTGAAAGGACAGTGGCAAAAATATAAAATACTAGCGGCCCGTCCCGGCTTCGCTCGGGTGGACGTTTATTTATTAAACATTTTATAATATACGAAAAACAATGTATCATGCATCGGCGCCATCTACTTAAAATGTTGGTTTGTCCTTAATTGTTCCTGAATTTTCTTTGCTATAAACCTCACGGAGCCCGAGACCTTTCCAACGAATTCAAAACCGTGGAAATCGGTTCGTGCGTTCTGGAGTTATAGCGTCAGGAAGGAAAACCCGACTTATTTTTATATAGTAGATAAATTATAAAATATATAACATAATTAAACCTAATTTACAAGACGTAGTCCTCCACTGGGTGAACCGACAACCTGGTCAAAACCGCGTCTATTTCATATCTTTAAAAAAATATTGCGTCCTATGTCTCCACATATTTTTTAAAATATTTTCTTTTCTCTGTGATTGGCAAGTCATTTGATCACTACCTCGCCTGATTAAGCAATTACTTGGACCAAAATGGGGCATGTTTGAAAATACTGGGTCACTCCTGACTTCTGAAATCTCAGGTATCTCTATAGATATTTATAGTTAACTGGAAACAAGGACGCCAGCAAGATGCAAGAATTCGGTCAAAGTGGCGTTCTATGGAGTAGTCATTTTTTTTTTTTGCGTACCATATTCAGCAGTGATCACTTTCAGGATAACAATGAAGCTTTATTTGTAAAGAATCAGTGGGTGATTCAGATAATTGTAATGTTTAGTTTTGATTAAATCTCATCTTATTATCATTTCTATCTCGTGCCTGTTAACTTCACTCGCAAAATTTGGCGTTTTTTTTTAGCCGAAACACAAAGAGATTTTTTATTTAACTTGTCTAGCGTTTGACCACGCTCTGACCTGATGGGAAGTGACGATAATATATATATATATAAATATATATATAAATATATATATAAATATATATAAATATATATATAAATATATCGACGGCAGCAAAGAACAAACGTATATCTACAAAACCACTAGTTTACAGGAGAGCGTTAATAAAGCAAAAACGTTATAACTTTTACAAGAACAAGGCTAGCTTCTTCAAATTTGGGATACTTTATCAAAATAGCATTTCGAAGAAAACTATGTGGGTCAGTTAACTGAAATATCTATATTTAAAAAAATACGGCATATGACATTATCTACTTCGCACAGAATAAATGACTAACTGAGTCAACTACCATATGTTTGCTTCTACTTAGGACTTTCTAATTCATGATTCCCAAATGATTTTATTTAAAAAAGAATATAATTAGTATCTTATTTATAATGTATATCTAACTACGACAATAAATATAGTGTAATTATGATAGATGGCAAAATATTGTAGCTGTCTCAATTTACTTCGTAATTCTAAAGGTCTTGCTCACTGAATTTGCAGAAATCTTATTAATATGATGAGCTTTTTCAGTTCAACAAAAGAGTTTGGTAAATTTAATGATTCGTTTTAATCACAGTAATCATATTACAATGTAACAGTGTGTCATTGTCGTTAAAATAACATTTTTAGGAGTGACAACCTTCAATAATAATGAATTAATAAAAATCTTATAGGTACAACCAACAATAAAATCGTATAAAAAAAATCCCGTGTATATAGTAAGTACGTAAAGCTTCTTTTTATCACGATAATCAACCTTACTTTAAACAAAATATAATTTTTGTCACATCTCCTCACGAAATCAAATTTTAGTTGGAATCATACAAATGAACTGAACCCGTATTATGGTAGCCAAGATATTGTTTTTATGACACTATACGAACTTTTAAAAGAAATATCTATCTCTAAAATTAATCAACACAATTGTAAGTTTTCTTCTTCTTCTGTGTAGAAGAAGAAGAAAACTTACAATTGTGTTGACATAAGTGTTTATTCAACCATCTTATTTTAATAATATTACAATTACTTTAATGGTACTTTTTTAATAATAAATAATCAATGTTACTTAACTTATTATTCAATATCAAATTAAAAATTATAATACTTAGTTACAAACATTTAAAAGCAGTCTTTTTCTTCAGTCTTCTTCGTTGGATATCGAACTATTATCGATGGCAGTATGCTTTAAATTTTTATAAAAATTGTGGTATCTCGAAGAAATTATCTTCTGGTTATAAAGGGAAATCAAATCTTTATGTTTAGATGCTGTTATTGGCAGGGTATTGGCGTAAGCATTTTTTGGTGACACAACATTAGTTTGCCTATTCATTCTGGTATTTGCTCGTCGACTACAATCGATTTTCATCGCCTGGGCTACACTTAAATCATATTTGTAATTAATAACATTTGGATATTTTAGGTCTACCTTGCTCTTAAACTTGATTCCATTTAGCTTTCTCATTGTTGGAATTTTTAATCCATGTGTGTCGATTTGTGTCAGATTTCAGAAGTAAAATATTCTCTGAATATACTTCAATAACTTCATAAGCTTCGCCATTTAATATAAACCATCTAACACAAGTATACCATTCTATAGGCGCATATATCTCTTTCCTTTTGAAAGATCGTTCAATTAGGGCATGAACGCTATCACCCTCCTGCTGAGTGTGCCCTTTTTCTAGAAATCTGGTGCATATGTGTACATTAAATTTCTTAGTGGCATACAAGTACATCAAAAAGCTGAGCGGCTACGATTTTATTAATTGTATTGAATTGAATTGAATTGTGGTGGCCAGAAGGCCACCACAATTGAAGTGTTGAGAATAAAAAGCGTTTAACTGTCAAATTGATAGTTTCGATAAAATTTACTTTAAACTTCAACGGCGTCATTTTAATGTAGAGTGCTTATAAGGTAATAGAAAAGGTTTCAGTTGCTAGAAAATGTTTTAATTATATTTTAAAATACTAAATATACTACTTATTCATACAATTACTGTAAAAATATAATATAATAAAATAAATATGATAATGTTTTTATGCTAAGCGAACTGTATTCTTGTGACAGATATTGTCTAAGTGTGCTAACTTTGTCTTGGATATTATTTTCAGCAGTCCATTCGTGGAACATTTTAAACATTTCAGCAAAATTTAAGTTATTACACAATGTGACTCAACGGAAGTATCTAACAGTTCATTCTGCATCAACGGTTCATAAATCTTTCGTGCTATAATTATTATTTTCTGTAATTGTATACTCAACATTTAGATTTGGCTTCGTAATATTAACTGTATCATCGATGTTGTCCAGAATTTCTTTGAAAGTATTATCTCCGAATAGTTCCAACTTCTCTAAACATTCAGGAACTGCTGTTTTTTCAGTGTATACCGTATACGATCAGCGCTGTTTAAATGCAAGAACTCATCAGTGATCCCTGAAAGTTAACACAACATTGTTAACATTAATATTAATGATAATTACTTAAAAATTTATCAATAATAGGCATAACTTATTTAGTTATTTTAGATTAAAAGATATAGTAAAAAAATACATTAAACATACTTTAGAAATACAAATATAAAAATGAAACCGCAGAGTACATTGGGATAATTGATAAACGAACAAAGTAGAAACGAATAAGTGACAGATATATTTTTATTCTTTGGTTTGTTAATCACAAATAGTAAAATTAAAAAAATATGATTACAGATTAAATGCTTTGAGCTTGGTATTGTTATGTTAAACTCAAGTATCTAAAGAAACTTACCTTCATTTAATGTTTCAATGTTTGCATTTTTCATCAAATTTGTGAGATCTTCACTGTTGTAAACATCACTTTATTTCCGGTTTTTTGCCAAATTTAACAACAGTTTATTTCTTCTGTTATACATATTTCTTTAAATATAGTAAATATGAGAATTACTTTAACAAATTAGAGATTTTAGTAATAGTTAAGTACGCAAGCTTAAAAAATCTCGATCGCCCCTGAAGATACGGTCAAGTAACTGATATCTTTGTTTACGTCAAGCGACGCGCCAAATAGTACGACGCATACGCGGACAATTGTAAATGTCCGTGTGTACATCGTTACTCCGTAAAAACAGTGTGTAGTTGTCCTTATATACGCGGCAAAATACGACTAATAATTAACTTTTTTAATAAAAAAAATACATGGTCAGATAAAAAAGAAAATTCTGAATTGAATTATGTAAAAAAAAGATTTTCTCAAAAATGCAGTTATCTTTTTATTCTTTGCTGCCGTCGATATATATATATATATATTATCGTCACTATATATATATACACGTAACATATATATATATATATGTTACGTTTTATAATGAATTATTTCGCCCAATAATGTAATTATACAAATTGTAAAGTTCACGTTCAGTTTGGAGCTAGATGGCGCTGTGTGAAATGTCCACACATGTTTATTTATTTTAATCCATCATTTATAGCCTTTCATTTTTGCAAATAACTTGTTTGTCATACTGAATAAACAAAGACATAACAAAGAAAACGTTCTAAACTGTTTCAAAAATGCGAGGACATTCACCGAAATCAATAGACAGATGTGAGCAAAGGTCGGAAAATCTATCGGAACGCAGCCATCCGGGAAATTGTCATGCGGGCTTAGGTTCACGTCCCACCTGATGGAAACGGGACACATTACCGCTGGTTGTGGAAATTCAATGCAAGAATTTTTATAAAAATTAAATGAATAAATAAATAAAACGATACATTTGTAATTTAAAAGATTTATTCATTAATTGAAAAGAGCATGATGACTAAATAAAGAACGTTAAAATATGTGTATGGGTATGTAAATATGCATTTATTCTTTATATCCAATAGAAAATTTGTATCCGATTGTTTTTGTGACTGAATAAATCAATTTATTGGTATGTTATTTTTTTTCGGAAAACTAACAGTTAAATATGTAAGAATAGATATATACGTAATTAACTTATGGCTAGTTAAAAGTTTTCACAGCTAGGCTAAGTTTTCACACTTTTTTTTTAGTTTGAAAACTATTGTGACTATGACACGCATCAGCACGTGTTACGTGCTGACGCTCGCAAAAGCCGCCGCGGTTGCGTTAGTAACCGGCTCCCAGAAGGACATCAACACTTCTAATAAAAAAAAACTATAACAACTAACTGAATGCGAAACAACTGATAACTGATTGATGATACTGTAGGATGATAATGGACCCCTGATTCCTATTTTCACTCAGAAGCACTGAAATTCTAGTTTTCTTTGCAAATAATTTATATTTATTGTAACACAAATAAATTTTTACTTTACCGAATCACTCGACTTTCTCACTTCAAACTCGCGCACACTATTTGTACAAAAGATAAGGAAACTCTGGAGTGACAATTGGCGAACTTCTAACAACTGGCGGAGCGAGCAAATATTTGCGTCGAAGCAGGCGTTAGGGGCTGAATGTGACCATGAATAAATCAGATGGATGATGTAGAGACAAAAGCACACTCTCTATTGTTTACATGGGAAACTTCATATCTATCCATAAAATGCGTAAGTTTGTGAATAATGTTTGGACTGAGACTGTAACGATTGAATGGATTTGAATGAAATGTTTGTAAAGATAAGTACTACATTATATTGACTTTGTGGTATCTTTATGGAAATATAGTATTCTTTTTTATGGAAAACTTTGCTGTATAAGCTTTCATTATTTTATTATGGAAACTAACGTGGTTTTCACACATTTTGTATTAATTGTACGGGTTTTACTCACGTTATAATTGGCCGGTCTATCCGACTATAGTTTCCACGTTTCGACGTCGCGGGATCCACCCCCCGCCCCCTCCCCTTTACCTACACAGCAGCCGCTGTCATCACGTGCGCTGCGCGCGGCGGTCCGTAGTGCTAAGCAAGTCGCCGTCGCGCGCGCGCACTCACCTTGAGGAAGGCTGCCAAACGCAGTCGAAACTATAGTCGGATAGTCCGGCCAATTATAACGTGAGTAAAACCCGTACCATTAATACAAAAAGCTTTCATTATTTGTCAATATCATTATTTAATAGTTATTATTTGTATTTATTCTCGAAGTAACAAAAGTCAGTAACTCTCTTACGTCTTTTAAAATAAAAAGTATTTCGAAATCCGTTCCGTTCTCGCCCATCTTTTAATTTGATGGTTTTTTGAATGAATTGATGTATTTGATTCACCCATTTGGGATCTTCCATCCATTGTTTTTTCATTTCTGTGATCCATCCATACTAAATAGAGGAACAGTTGTGCGGGACTCTCATAACGTAATGGGCATAAATATTGTTGTAAAAAGCCTTTTTGTAATCTATATTACTGGCACTTTTATAATAGTTTATATTTTTGTAATGACATTCGTTGTTTATCTTAACTACTAATATACACGCCAAAGAAGCAACATCTTTTTATTGAAATTTTATTTTATCCACTGCCTACGAGCCCCGTATATAATAAAAGGTTATGGGCCCGTGGGGCTCTAAAACGTAGCATTTAAAGTAACATTTTGCAAACATAAGTCGTTTAAAAAATATCGCATCTTAGGCCCATGCAAACACTTTGTCAATATGTCTGCAACCATCTCATTCGTTGGCATGTACTCAATCTTAACCTGATCGTTCTCTATCGCCTGACGAATGAAGTGATACCTAATGTCGATATGCTTCCTGTTGTGGTTCACTTTGTTGCAAGCTATCATGTGTGACGATTGGTTGTCGTTGTAAATAGTGACAGGTTCATTCACAACATTCGCTTCTCTCAAACTAGCAAGCAAACTACGCAAATATATTTCTTCTTTCGCTGCTTGAGACAGCCCTACGTAATCAGACTCAGTGGAAGAAAGCGAAACACACTGTTGTTTCTTACATATACTAAAGAGGTAAGATAAGTCTTTTCGAAGTTGCAACCCATACAATTCGAAGTGCATCGAAAGAGATAGCAACCTTTACAAATACCTATAGTGCGACCAGGATCAGTTTGTCACTGATGTGAGGACATTTCTTTCCCTTTTTAAATACGACCATGAGACAGCTACTTACCACACGATGGTCAAGTGTGAACTGTTTATCCGAGGCGCGAGCGTGCTTGATCGCTTCAACGTTACATTTGCCACGTCTCGTCTGTTTCTCACCACTTTATACATTGCTGCTTTCATAGAGCAATATTAAATTTACATGTATTGTAGCGTTCATCATCACCAAGCCTGACGTCCACTGCTGAACATTGGCTTCCCGCATTCGCCAGTTTGAACCTCTTACATCCAGTGGCTCCCTGTTGTGTGATCACCTAGTGGGGGCCAGCCTTATTCTGCGTCTTCCGGTTTGTGGTCGCCACTCGAGAGCCTTTATATATCGGTTTTTGGTTCTGCGAGCGATATGGCGTGCTTATTGCCTTAAATAATAATAATAATATGACATCTCACACAACGCCATCTAGCAACAAACTACGCAAAGCTTGTACCAGATAACTGATACAATACTTAGATACCATTTGTTTGTAAATACATACATAGAATACAATATGACACCCAGACACAGAACAAACACCTATGTTCATCACACAAATGTTTGTCTTGGGTGGGAATCGAACCTACAACCCACAGTTCAGAAGGCAGGGTTACGACCAACTGAGCTATCGGGCCAGTCAAATGTAAAGAGTGAAAGAGAACCTAATTAAAGGTTAGCTTATATACTTTAAAAGTTAATTCAGGTTCATGAATTATTGTGACAGTTTAATAATAAACAATTTCATAGCTTTCTACGATGATACAAACTCGAACTGTCTGTCTGTTACTCCAATCACACTGTGATGTTCCGAAAAAACTGTCACTTGCATCCAATTCTGTTTAATTGAAATACCAAGAATTGAATCAAAACCGATAAAATCCAAATTGACGTAATTTTTTTACTAGGTGGTAGGACTTTGTTGCAAAGTTCGTCTAGGTAGGTACCACCGCTTTGCCAGTTATTCTGCCGCCAAGCAGTAGTGTGCAAGCACTACTGTGTTCTGGTTTGAAGGGCACTGTAGCTAGCGAAATTACTGGGCAAATGAGACTTTATGATCTGATCTCACAGTCGAGTAATTTTATTACCCGTCTGTGCTGATGTGCGCAGTGCAGTGTCGCGTAAAACTCTATCTTTTGGGGTTCCGAGTGACACTGTTCTTTTATGGGCAGACGTGTTGCTTAACATCAGGTAAACGACTAGCTCGTCACATTATACACTAATATTTAAAAAAAAAATTAAAAAAAATTCTTTGCTTTGCAATTTTTATGGTCCTTATGGCATGAGTTATATAGAGTGTTATCTATGTCTGGTAACTGAGGGCTGTCCCCAAAGACGGTAGATCAAGTATATATACCGCATATTCAATAAAAAAGTGAACTCTTTCCATAGGGTCCACTCCTCCAGTGGACGTAGCCTTATCCCGGCAACGGCTCTAGCCGAGGCTTACACCCCAGGGGTGCCCTTGAATTAGTCGCCTCCTATTTTTGATGGCTGCGCGCCGTGAGCTATAAAGATTGGTAGAGACCAATAGCATTAGCCCGTTTAAAAAGTGCGCTGTGCGGTCATACATTCATATTTCTCTCTCACTCCCACTTAGACATAATGGTGGAAATAGGAAAATAATATTTACTTGATAACGTCAGGGTCACTTTTTCGATGACATGGGTTATACTAAATTATGATGTCGGAAATAAGGTTGCTGTGTGATTTTTTCGTGTGTATTTTTGCATGTTTTAGAAGCTACGCTAGTGACGTAGCATTAAAAAAATTAAAAAACACGCGTTGTAAGCGATGTACACTTGCCAACTCGATAGTATCTGATCGGAATCGATGCGCCCGGGGGCCGCACGACGGCGATCCGAACCGCCACCGCCTGTGATTTGCGTTATTCGATGTTTGTGCTGCATCGATTCGAATTCGTCACGTTCTCGCGAATATCGATATTGTGGTGCAAATTTTCAAGGCGGAGTTGGGAACGACGCCGATGGTTCCAGTGTGAATGGATTTTGCTGCTGTTCACAGGGGGATGTCGAACTTAAAAAAAAAGGTTGCTTTAGACCACATGACTGAAGTAAAACTTAGTCAAGAACATGCACTGGTTATGAGAGGAAGAAAGAAAAAAATATGCGTGCGCACTCCTCTCTCTCTCTCTCTCTCATTTGCCCCTACAGTAATATCTGAAACGTAACTCTATCTCTTTCTATCTTCATTATCATACATCTCCCTCGTAACTTCCGTTCGCCTCGCCTGATCAATTTCCGTAACGACCTCGTCACGCATTCACCAGCTTACTCCCCAAGTTAAGCATACGTAAAGAAGGTTTACTTCAAAAATATATATTGCAGCAGTTTTTAGGAAGACGGGAGTTTGGGCATAACATTCGATGTCCAGTAATGAAATTGTAAAAAATGCTTTTCGATTATGTGGCATTTCGATCATATTGCGTTGCGATGATTTTCGTTTCGATTTGTTTCGCTGAAATGGTTTTGACATAATGAGTCAAAAATCCATTTACAAAAAAATACACAGACACACACACATAGTCAATTAAAATGATTATTTAACATCCAACGATCACATACATAGATCGTAGACCCTGACTAAGATTCCTTGTTTCTAGGAACTCGAAAATTACGAGGACCATTGTTCCACAGTTGTGCACAGGAAACAAACGAAAATACAAGTATTTTCGTTTTGCTCAAATAAGTGCTTGTTTTGTCGCGGGAATCGAACCCGCTGCGTTTTGGTTATGAGCGGACCTGGTCAACCATTACACCATTTGGGTCATGTTCGTAGTAGTTTACAAACGTAGTTTATATTTTGTAGTTAATAGCCCCATGTGTAACTCCAGCGTAGTAATTTCCATTCCAAATTTCATCCAAATCCGTAAAGCCTTTGCGACATGTAAAGGAACAAACTCACTTACACACTCTGCCTTTGTAATATTAGTTAATAATAATAGGTGTATTTTCCTAACCAACTTGTTATATTAACGTTCACCCGCAGAATAATTGCAAAGGTTTCATATAATCCTCAATTTTCTTTATAAAACAAGTAAAGAGAAAACCAATATTGCCTCTCCAAAAAACTGTGTGCGATAAAATACCTCTTTGCATAATCCAGCAAACAGCTTTCAATTTAGCTAAAGAGAATAAAAGTGGAACATTATCTGTGGGTAGATACGTTAGACTAGCGTTTGCCCGCGACTTAATAAGTGTTCTGGGAGCTTCATCAATTCATCCTTCAGTTGATGCTTAAACATCGGAAGTGACATAGTTCTACATCTAAGTGGAAAGCCTACATTTAACAAATTATTTATTATATAATGAAAATGATGGGGTCCGTTTGTTAAAATCAGTCATTTCGTGTTGAGACCGGGTTATTTTATGACTAGCTTCTGCTCGCGGCTTCGAAGTGGCTTCGGAAACGAATAAGGTTTTTTTTCATACATACTTCAACCACCCATTTCACCCTCTTAGAGATGAAATTTTGAAAACCCTTTCTTAGTAGACATACACTTTACAAAGAACACACCCTCAAAATTTCAAGTCTCTAGGACCAGCGGTTTAGGCTATGCGTTGATATATAAGTCAGTCATTCAGGACTTTAAATTTTATATGTATAGATGTCACTAGTTCTTTCATGAATAAAGCGGTTATTTCATAATGATACCGAGTCATTTCATGGTGAGATCGATCAGTTCATGATGAGACTGAGTCATTTCATGATGAGAGCGATCAATTAATGACGAAGCCGAGTCATTTCATGATCAGGCCGAGTCATTTCATGATAAGACTGGGTCATTTCATGACGGTACTGGGTCATTTCATTGACGCCACTTTTAAAATAACCTGGTCTCATAATGCAATGACCCAGTACCATCATGAAATGATTTGTTATGTACTTAGCATTCTCATTCATCACGCAAGCACTTTTTACATATACCATGCGGTATACGTACCTCGTACCTCGCATGGCTCGTTATGGCTCGGCTATAATTTCGCAAAAGTAGATATATATCAACATAAATTTATTCGATGGTTGCACCCACGCAAATCCTATCAAGACACAGATTTGGTACCTACCAGTTACAAAGGAATTGTTTTAGGAAAGTTCTGTTACAGATTAGATAGATAAAGGCTTGCACAGACATCGAACTGAAGTGACGTGAATGCGAACTAAAGCGCGAGTTATACGAACTGGCTATGTGGAGAAAAATAGTGATGTACCCGCACTTTATTTTTTTCGCTGTGACACTAACAGTTTGGTAAAAAAAAAACAACTCTTTTATAAACGTCTGATCTAAATGATGCTTATATACCATATCTCTATTTAAAAAAATAGTCTTAAACAGTGCTTGTTTTGTTTCTTTGGTATTCACAACAAAACAGTTGAATCGATTTATATTAAACACAGTTAACCGTTCGCCTGATGTTAAGCGACACGGCTGCCCATATCAGCTGTAGTGGCTCTCGTGAAACTTAGAGTTCCGAGTGACACTGCACTGCGCACGTCATCCTGAGACATCAGCATAATCTAGTAATAAGATTACTAGACTGTAAGATCAGGTCATAAAGTCTCATTTGCCCAGTAATATCACTAGCTACAGTGCCCTTCAAACCTGAACACAACAGTGCTTATTAATTATTTATTATGTCAATGAAGAAATTTCTAAATCAATCACTTGACTGGCCCGATAGCTTAGTTGGTAGTAACCCTGCCTTCTGAACTGAGGGTTGTGGGTACGATTCCCACCCAAGACAAACGTTTGTGTGTATTATATGTATGTATTCACAAACAAAAAGTATCTAAGTATTGTATCAGTTATCTGGTTCCCATAATACAAGCTTTGCTTAGTTTGGGACTAGATGGCGTTGTTTTAGGTGTCCATGCAGGTGTATTATTATTATTATTAATCAATAAAAGCTGGAAGGCAGGGTTATAAAAAAAATCGAATCGCCACGTAGTCTTCGTCTTGTGCTAAGTTTAAAGCGGCCCTAAAACTTCTCAAACAAAGATTAGCGAAGAGTTATTATGTAGGTACTCGGCGCGACACCCCAATCGCCTTAAACGTTCCGTCTCTGTACCAATATAAAAGGGAGCTTTCAAATTACTATTCGCTTTTAGGGTACCGTATTCTGATGCAAAAACGTGATCCCGAACCATCGTTTGCTCGCATATTGAGTCAATTTGAATTTTCTCTTTTTTCGTCGGCGATAATATTCTCTGGTGACTGAAGAAAAGGTCATCTTGGAGAAAAATTTACTATCCAACATTCTTTGTACCACCCTTTTCGTTGTTGTACTTTGTTTATACAGAATAGGGTTGCGTTCACTCCCATTTTATGGCACAGGGCTGTGTTATAGTAGAAAATGTATCCCCCATAGATATTACAGGATACGTTTTCTTTGACAGCTTCTAGTAGACATTTTTTTGGAGCCACTTTTGTTCACAGTATTTATTAAAAATCATAAAAATTTGTAGGTATTTATTATTAATTTTATTAGTAAAGATAAAGATAAATTTGTCATCTACATATATTTTAGAATCATACCTACAACATAAATAATATTTCCATAACATTTATACAATAAATTATTAGTTACTAGTAAAGTATCCTATGCGGTAATCTAGCGTATACGCTAGATAAGCTATTCCCACTCCAAATTTAATTAAAATACGTTTTGTTTGTCACACGGAACTCTTCCCTAATGTAAAATTTTGCTTGAAATCTTTGCAGAAAAGGCCTAGTAAAAAGATATGCAATAATTTTGATCTACTATCAAAACAAAAGTACAATACTTAGCTAAATCAGCCTCTTTATAATCAACTACCTGGGTTTAGTCCTTACTAGCAAGAACTATTTAAAAGGTAGATTCACAGACCCATACTGGGAGCAGGGTTAGTGTAGCCAACACGGGACAAAGGCAGGCGAAGTCGCGGGTCGCCGCTAGAGCGCTACGTCACGCATAATGTGCGCCTTTCATCTAACCGCCTATTGTGGCGGGCTGACTTCCGTGTGCAGAACGTAATGGGAAAAGTGGCGTAAGTGCGAAATTGGTTAAATTGCAGGTGAAATTATTTTAGATAGGTAGTTATGCCTGTTTTAAAAATAAAAAAGTAGGTTTTTTTTTGTGTGAGGGACGTAATTTGTAAACGATTTCATACTAAGAAATAAATAACACCTAAAGATCACATACATAGATCCTGGACTCGTAACTAGAATTCCCTGTATTTAGGGAACCAGGAACTACGCGGACCATGGTCCCATATCATACAACAAATACTTGTCCTGTCGCGGGAATCGAACCTGCCGCCTCCGGGTAATGTACCGACCTACTCATATAATACTTTGATGATATGTATCATATTTTATATTATATCCCGATACTTTGATTTTAAAACCAAACTAATTACTGTATCAATTTTGATGAATTAGTATTGGACCAATTTGAAAGTATATCGTTTAAAACAAAAACGAATTTTCCAATTTGGTTAATAAATCATAGTAACAAATATTTTAAAAATACAGTCTTTTTCAAATTCTGTTGAAAATACCATTATAGTACGGGAGCCGGCAGCATAAACGCCTACGTTAGATGATACTAAAATAGCCTGCATGGTACATGGTATTTAATCCAATAATACTCTTGTACTATACAGACTTTGAAAATTGGTTTCAGTTTATTTCATCTAATAGCTAACCACTTAGAATAGAATGGAATAGAATAGAATAAATATTTATTTATGGCAAAAAACACCCTAAAAGCATACACTTGTGTACACAAGAATCTGGAAGACCAGTAAAAGCATCTTACAACGTAAGCGAACTGTGTATAAAGTCCAGTGTTCTACATAACCCAGCCGCAACGTTCTTCAAACTATCCTATCAAATACAGATTCGTCTGTTGCAAATGACCATTATTTTAAGCTGGGAGATGCTGCCTTTTTTATTTACTAGAAATATAACGTTGAGATTCATAGTTGTGCCAAAGTATTAGTTTTCTACATACTCACCAATTTTATAGCTATATATACCTAAATATAGTTTCGTCTGCAGTTTGATTCAATTATTTTTATGTGAAGAATCAAAATTCCACATTGTTCACATAGTTACGCCTCGTAGTTGTGTAATTTACAAGGAATGATTTTTAAATGAAAAGAATGTCCCTACACAGAGCTACACACAGCTTAAAATATAGTTTAATGAAACTAGTTCTTATGTAAATATAAAGACATTGTATTATATAGCCCATACTACAGAACGGTTTTCAGTCATTGATCGGTGCTGAAGTAGAAATTTCATTCATAAAATGATCAATTTATGAATGAAACCTCACTTTGAGCACGGATTCATGATTGAGCGTAGTTCTACAGATACAGGTCTAAGACAATTAAAGGGCAAAAGCCACTATCCATCCAAGTACAAACAAAAATATAACCAACTAGCTGCGCCTCGTGGTTTCACCTGCGGTCTAAAATTCTATGTGTTAATTCAGTATATAAGCTATATATTCTTTTATTCTAGGTCTTTACCTATGAAATTGCCGTTTTGTTTGAAAAAAGTTAAAGTATTTTTTTTTCGAACTTATTTATTTCTTTTATTCAAAGTAATCACCCCTGCAATCAATGCATCTTTGCCAACGCTGTGGCAGTTTATGGATGCCCTTTTTGAAAAAATCAGCAGGACGGGAGACAACAAACTCTTCAAAGGCGTTTTGTACTGCCTCTCGGGAATTGAATTTTTTCCCGCTAACAAGTTGTCCAAATTTTGGAAAAAGTAATAGTCGGTAGGCGCAAGATCTGGTGAGTATGGCGGATGAGGGAGACCTTCCAAACCCAACTCATGCAGCTTAGAGACGGTCTGTTGTGCAGTATGGGGTCGCGCGTTGTCGTGAAGTAGCAGTGGAGACGACCGATTGACCAAAGCTGGTTGCAGACGTGCGAGTTTCGCCATCATTGTGGTCAGTTCTTCAATGTACACATCTGCAGTAATGCTCTCGCCGTTTTGTAAAAAGCTATGATGAATCACACCAGCACTAGACCACCAAACTGTGACCATCACCTTTCTAGCGGTCATTTTTCGTTTTGCACATTGCTTTGGTACCGAACCAGGATCTAACCAACTTGCTGAGCGCTTTCGATTGTCAAAAAGAATCCATTTTTCGTCACACGTAACAATTCGGTTCAATATTCCTTCATTTCTGTGCCTGTTAAGCAGCGCAAGGCAAGTCTCGACGCGTACGTTACGCTGGCGATCGTTAAGTTCGTGGGGCACCCATCTATCAAGCTTTTTTATCTTGCCAATCTGTCGCAAATGGACCAATATTGTTTTGATGCTAACATTAAAAGCTGCTGCCAGCTCAGCTGTAGATTGAGATTCATCAGCTTCCACAATCGCCTTTAATTCATCATTGTTGACCAAAGTTTCCGGACGACCACGAGGTTCATTTTTCAAGTCAAAATTCCCAGAATGGAACCGAGCAAACCAATAACGGGTTGTACGTTCGTTTGTACAGTTCTCTCCGTAAACGTCGTTGATGTTACGTGTCGTTTGTGCCGCGTTGGTGTCACGACGGAACTCATATTCCATAATTACACGAAATTTCAAAGTATCCATTATGAGGAAAAATGTTGAAATGTAATGAAAATACAACGCTAATCAATAAACAAAAGACTTATATTGTAAATAGAATGTCATATTTTTAAAACAAAATTAATTTGAATTTAGTATTCATAGCCAATCAAAACTTTTTTTTGTTTGAAAAAGTCTGTACTGAAATACGGCAATTTCATAGGTAAAGACCTATTATATTCTAAATTTTATCCAAATCCATCTAACCATTTGTGCGTGAAAGAGTAACAAACATCCATAAACACAAACTTTCGCGTTTATAATATCAGTAGGATTTAAAAGACGTAAATTAATAATAAATTATATAATAACAAAATTGAATAAAATGTTTATCAGTCGTTATAAAAAAACATTCGTAGATTGACCTCAATTAATGTCAACCTAATCATGATCAGTAATTAAAACTTTCAACACACCCGAACTATATTCACAAAGCATTAATCGCGTGGACAACGGCGTCGCCAGCGGACCCGAAGTAACGTAGGCATTCAAAATATATTTATATAAAAATGGACACCCGCTTCGACCGCTTCGTCTGTACGGAATTTTCCACAACGAAAAACAAGGAAAAATGGCTGTGTCACATTTTGTTATTAAAATATGGTAGTATAGTTTGCAGCAGCCGCAGTTTTGACGTGTAAACATGGAATGAAAATATTTTAGGGTGAACTTTTTAACTGGAATTCTGGAGTAAAAATAACGAGTGTGCTTTAGACCACGCGATTGAAGTAAAAATTTCTTTAGTTTAGCTCCTTCCATCGGCTGGTATATAACTTTGTTTTTCCTTTGCTTAATATTAGCGTTGTGTCGCCATCTCGAAAATTGTATGTAATTGTACATTTTTTTTACTTTGTTATATTGATAATGGAGATGTACGTGAACCAACTTCAACCGCCTCGCATTCACCAGTTTACTCCCCAAGTCAAGCGTGCGTAAAGGAGTTTTACTTCAAAAAGTGTTTTGTACACATCTGTTTGGTGTGATAAGTGTTATCAATAACCGGTTCAGTCTGTCTAAAATTTACAAAGATCTTTCAGAACGGATGATCGAAACAACACGTGACCAAAATGCTAGTCTCTATTAGCCCAAAGACTAGGCAATACCGCCAACATTTTGGGAACGCTGTGTACTAGTAGCGGCTTCTTAGATTAAGTTTTGCTAATGCATAGTTTTTAATTTTATATTAGTTTTATTGTTTAAAAACTTAATTTGTTCATGAATATATTTAAACTGTATTTAATATATTTAACATATTTATTGTCTAGATTTAAGCTGCGTTGCACTGCCCTGCTAAAATTTCCATTTTACACATAGGTTAATTGGAAGATAATGCTCACTAGCATTAAGTTCGCCTTTGTACTTACATTTGTTGTTTGTGCAATAAAACATTTTCTATCTATCTATCTATCTATGAATATATTTGTATATTTAAATTATAACTAAAATATAAAGTTTCTCGAGTTACACAGCTTTCCGACCGCAAGCTCGGGCGCTCGAGTTTCCCAAACGGGCTGGCTCGTTATTATGTTATTAACATTATGAATTACGACATCTCATTGTGCTCTAATCGGTCTGCGAGAGCAATATTGTAGCCCGTAGCGTGGATATTGTCGCTATTTGTAACCTAATGATATTGTTCTTTGATATGATGCCTATTTGTTAGGCAATAATAATTGTAACAGTTTTTAAATACTAAATGACACATAAATGTCTTGTTTATGCCCTTCAAACTGGAACACAGTAGTGCTTGCACACTACTGCTTGGCGACAGAATGACTGGCAAAGCAGTGGTACCTACCTAGACGAACTTTGCAGAAAAGTTCTACCACCTAATAAAAGTACAATATGTGTGTATAAAAAAAGAAGTTCTCTTTCTCACTACTGGTGCAAGCAATCCGGCACAATGCAGAACAGAAAACTCCGATCTGACGCCACGATTTTATAAATTGTGTGTTTTCTAAATAAAACATTTATTTAATCCGACCAAGTATTCTCACGCGCCGCTCCGCATATCAATGCTTTGTTCTCGTATGTTCGCATTTTTGCCGTAATTTCCAGTAAAATATTCGCGCTCCAAAAAACGACAGAAATACTCGGCGACTCCTCAATTGCATAAACAAGTAATTGGCACCCCAGCTCGTTGGAAATTCAGGTGTTCAAATGGAAATGATTCTGTAGAGACAGTGCCTAAGGTCTTGCATGGGATGGTTATATTATTCTATTTTATTTAAATAAAAAAGGAAACTTAATTGACCGTCTGGTGACATTGAAAGCTGCGAAAATATTCTAGGTCTACAGATGGTAACTTGAAATATTTTGGACGTACACATTTCCAGAGCCTTAACCCGAAAGAGGTATCACGAAAGGAGCGCCGGTTTAAAAAATAATCTGTGTTTTTTTGGGAGCTAAAAAAACCATAAAATCTAACAAAAAATTTAAAAAGTCTTAAGCTAAGTCTTCTAATTCAGCGAGGTAATACTGCCAGTATTCTGGGAACCTTACCACGCGGTGGTGAGAATGATGGCATATTTATTTTATAAATAATGTTGTTTTAGTTGTACATAACTTTTTCATTATTGTAAATTTATATTAAACGAGGTTCTGCCCGCAGCTTCACCCGTGGCGTGCCCTATGGGAAAATAATTCAACCACCCATTTCACCCCTCTTAAGGGTGGAGTTTTGAAAAATCCTTTCTTAGCGGATGCCTACGTCATAACATCTACCTGCATGCCAAATTTCAGCCCGATCCGTCTAGTGATTTGGGCTGTACGTTGATAGATCACTATGTCAGTCAGTCACCTTTGAGTTATACATATTAGAATTATCAATTTTTATTAATAAAATTACAAAAAAGGCAAATTAACATAAATAAATGTGAAATTTTGTACTTGTATAAAAATTCTCATTAATGAGTAACCTACCTCGCGACAACCTCGAAGGGCGCTGGACTTCTAAGCAATGGACTTCTTCAGGCTATATTAATGATGATAATAAATACATAATATATATAAATAAATTAAAATTTTGATTAATTAGTTTTTTTAATTTGAACTTTGATACTGCTTTCCACTGCCCCGCCATCACGTCAAGCGCTTATCGGCGGTGCGGGAATCGAACCCGCTCTACAGTCACAATGGACGCGCGTCAACAAGCCGACAGCGACACGGTGCGAGCTGTGTTCCAGGCTCTACCCGAGTGTTCACACCTTTGTGCTCTGGCTTACGAGGACCCTCAGTAAAATTATCTGCGGATTGGGAAAATTGAATAAAAATAATATGCTTTATTAAACGGGCTAAACCGATTTCAATCGACTTAATTTCGTACTGAGAATTACTTGGATGATATCATCTAATATAACTTCCACGAATTTGGATTTTAAAAATATACTGAAACGACTTATATTTTCTATGGGATCAATCTGGAAATATAAAAAAGAAATCGGATTATAAATGACGGACAGATGAGGTAACATAACATGAATAAATAAAAATCAACTGAATTAAGAGTCTCATTTATAAAGTCCATTGAAAATTTAATCTACATAAAAATTGCGACTGAAATAAAAAATTAAAACATTGAACTGACAATATAAATATTACTTCGGTTTTCACTAGCTTAATATTCAACGTGACTTTTTAGAGCGACATTTTAAATTCGCCCGCATTTTTATATAAGTACGTTTGGTCATACGTTATCTCCGCAATTTATGTACCGATTTTGATGTTTCTTATTTTTCTATCAAGTGTAGTTCCAGGCAGGTCCAATGGAGTGCAAATTAAAAACTGAAGCCAACTCTTCGGGGATTGTTTTTTTTTAATATTGTATATTCATAGAACATCGATCGACTTGCCTCTTGCATTCAACGTCTCTCCGCGGTTTTGGCCTGGGAGGTGATCACGAAACTTTCATTGCAATGCAACAGGTGAAATTTCATCCCTTATTTATAATGTTCCATAGTAACTGTACACAAAAACTGCGTATTGGAACTGTCAAATATCATCGGTCAAAAAAAGTCTTAACTACATATTAAAAATTTCTACTATACAATCTAGCGCCATCTTACATCAGTACGTAACTTATCCTTTTAAGGACCTTTCAAATAACAGTTAAATAATGTGTTACATGCACCCTAGAGCAGAAGCTTCGACTGCAGTTAGCTAGCACATCAATATTATTTGCTCTATTAAGCCTTTATTGGCCAATAAACTTCGACTAGGATCGTACTAAGAAACCACAGTAACTTGATTGTAAAAGTTTCAGAGACTTTTTTGTTTTGGCTCCACATTTTTGTGTATTTAGCCAGTGTCAAGTAATTAATTTTTCAAGTTAATTTATATTATACATATGTATATTGTATGTGTCAAGTCAAGTCATAGTCTAGTCTAGTCTAGTCAGTCATACTCCTAGTAAAGTGGTAGCAACTTTACCGGAAGCTTCTATGTAGTTTTGGAAACAATTTCGCCATCATTTTACCACTTTCCCATACTCATGCTTGTAATTCAGCACTTAACGAATAAAATGCCACCAATTTTATGCACTAACACTGAAAATAACACAAGTTTTGAAAAAAGAATATTAATGCGGTGTCGCGATCTTTTTCGTTTTCCCGCCAAATCTCCCCCTTTCAGAGACTGATACAATTTGTACACAATGGCATTTTTATAAAAATCCTAAAGTTCCTGGATTATACCATAAAATCGTAGTAAATTAGTTAAATCCGTGTCAACTTGGCAACCCAAATACTGAACGCCCATTGGTTGCCTTTTGATCATCGGTTGTCTCAACCAATGAGCGTACAGCATTTGGCGTGTTGGCTTGACTCGAGTTTGACAACGTAAAAAAACGGGGGGTTAGGGATATAAGTGCGAACTTAGGAGCTGACAAACTTAAGTACAGATGGGCATAACATACTAAAATTATGTAATTAATAATATTATATTAATTTGTATATGCATATGTTGCTATAATCCTACTAATATTATAAATGCGAAAGTTTGTGAGTGTACGCGCCGCTTAATTAGTTATATTTATTATCTATATTTTTATACAGACCACACACACTCAATTACTCTTTACGCATTTCCTTTTCCATCCTACCCCCGAGTCTACAATTGCCTGTGGTAGTCGTCGGACGGTAAAAACGCAACGCAACGCACGCTACTCCCGAAATATATAAAATTCCTTAAAATATCCCGCGGCCGCGAGTGTGTGGACTTCTAACGCAAAACTATTGTTAGAGTGTGATATATGTGCATCAAAACCAGTGCCGATTTGAATGGATTACTCCACATCGAAGGACTTTAAAACAAAACCACCAGGTACCCCATTCTGCACTTCCAACTATATATCACAATTCTTCCCAGTGAGTATGGATTTACTGATGAATGTGTGTTACTCTTTCACGCAAAAACCACTAAACGGATTTGGATGAAATTTGGAACACAGATAGTTTATGACCTAAATTAACACATGGGATACTTTTTATTCCAATAGTATGTCCCCGTAGGACACTTATCGAACACAACGGGGGCGAAAACGTGGGCTATTTACGCAAAAACTTCTGAACGGAAATAGGTGAATTTTGGAACACACATAGTTTATAACCTGAATTAACACATAGGCTACTTTTTATCCGCGGATGAAACCGCGGGGCGCAGCTAGTTTTTTATAAACAAGTTTGTTTCTTGCTGTCAGCATTATCCTGGCAAATCACATACCATAACCCTCACATGTGTGCGTGAGCCGAACCGACGTCGTATCCTATCCTTCATTATCACCTACACTGTACAAACAATATTAAAATCGATACGCATACATATAGATACGTGCACGTATCGCTAGCACTCCCGTATCGAACAGTGGCCGGGAACATTAGCGCGATTGACAGGAACACGCGCCTTGTTACCGCGAGATGCGTATCGTACGCCTTTCGGCTACTGTTTACGTATCGTTTCGATGGATGTACAACGTACTGGATGTGACTGCGTATTTAAATATAAACAAATACAGCAATATGTGTGGACATTTCACACAAACCCCAAACTAAGCAAAGCTATGGGAACCAGATAACTGATAGAATATTTATATTTTTGTTTGTAAATACATACATAGAATATGACGGCAGCTACGTCCAGTTATAAACTCTATACGCAGCGGGCAGTACCGTAATTTACCCTGTGGCAGCATTTAAATTTATTACAGTGGCAACACCGGCAACTGTCGTCGCTGCCCCAACCATCTGGCTATAAAAAGGGACCGCTCGGTGTACTACGGATCATTCTTGTTCCAGACACGGCGCGTTGTGGACATGCTGAAGGCCTATAGTTATATCGGTTGCAACCTACGCACAACCCGTTCCTGTCTACAAATACAATATGTATATGTCATGTTCTGTCTCTGGGTGTTATGTTGTATTCTATGTATGTAATTAAAAAAAAATTGTAAGTATTTTATCAGTTATCTGGTTCCCATAGTACCTACAAGCTTTGCTTAGTTTGGAGCTATATAGGCGCTGTGTGAAAAATCTACAAATTAAAAAAAAACTTTTATTGTTGACTGGCCCGTTAGTTCAGTTGGTAGTAGCCCTGCCTTCTGAGCTGTAGGTTGTGGGTTGGATTCCCACCCAGGACAAATATTTGTGTGATGAACATCGATGTTGGTTCTGTGTCTGGGTGTTATATTGTATTCTATGTATGTATTTACAAACAAAAAGTATCTAAGTATTGTCTCAGTTATCTGGTTCCCATAATACAAGCGTTACTTAGTTTGGGACTAGATGGCGCGGTGTGAAATGTCCACAGATATTTATTATTATTTATTTATTAGTTATCTGATGCCCCAAGTTTTGGTTAGTTTGGGCTAGATGGCGCTGTGTGAAAAGTCTACAAATTAAAATATATAATCAGATTTGGAAATTTACATATCACGTGGAAATTTTTTAGCATATTAATCATGATACTTTTTAAACTTTTACGACTCGAACTCGAGTCGACTTATAGAGATAAAATGTCACTTTGTGGTCACGAGGGAAATGAGTATACTACGACCAATGTAACTTGGACGTAACGTGGGGGTTACTCAAAATTTTTGTGCGCGAATGGACCCGTTTTATCTTAATAATAATGTTATGATCCTATGCTGGCCTCTTCCAGCCTCCGTACATCTACGCCCCAACTCCTGGGTGTAAATGGGTGCATAATAAGGAACCATTCAAAATCAAGCAGACGCATTCCACCCACCGTATAATAGGAATGCTATGCTATACACATGTTTGAGCCTGTATGGTGTCCGACATTTGTATGGGGTGCCTGAATAATGATTTACAATGTTGCTCTTGGATCTTTAGGATTCCCTGATATATTTCCTTTTTCGTGGTCTGATCTCGAGGGATGATAAGAAGCTGTAGTCATCCCGGAGTTTGTAATTTATTCTACCACTAAGCTGTTTTACCCACCAGTGCTTTTTCCTCACTATGCTACCAGGATTCAGGATTCACGAAGCTGTTTTACCGACCAGTGCTTTTTCCTTATTATATTGCCAGGATTCAGGATTCACGAAGCTGTTTTACCCACGATATTATCAGGGTTCAGGATTCAGGAAGCTGTTTTACCGACCAGACACGATATTATCATGGTTCAGGATTCAAGAAGCTGTTTCACTCACGATACCGTCAGGATTCAGGGCAAGTAGTGAATGTCTATGTCCAGCAGTGGATCACTAGGCAAAAATGATGACGATGATGACAAAGCTGTTTCGCGTATTTTGAAACTGGTTGCAAAGTTGATGCTATTGATTTGCGTGGTTTTCATAACAAAACAGTTGGATCGGATTTGAATGAAATTTTGCACACGGGTCGCCAGTATTACAGTGGTCAACATAGGGGCTATACATAGAGAGAACTATGCTCGGGATTTTCTTCTACAAGTTCCGAAATGAAGAGATCTGAAGGAGAAGTAAAGCTACCACGAACCAGAAGACGCTGCGTAGGCCGCCCTAATAGGTGGATCAGTTGGGCTATCACGTAACTCGATTGCAACCAATACAAACACAAATATGTATTACCGACCGATTTGACAGTTTGAATGGTTTATGTGCATAGTTAGTATGGAAATTTCTCCTGTTGCATTGCAATCAAAGTTTCGTAATCACCCCCCCAGATCAGAACTGCAGGGAGAAGATGGATGTTGGATGCAGGCAGCTGCTCTGTGAGGGAGGCCTATGTTCAGCAGTGGAGGTCGTCAGGCTGTTGATTAATTAATATTAATAAGGTACAAACTTATTAGACTTGGGACAGGTCATCATCATCATCATCGCCGGATTTGGCTGAGAAGCTATTCGTATTGTATCATATATTTGGAAACACCTACAAAAATGTGCATGTTGTATTGTAGATACAGTCGTGCCTTTTCTATCTTCTCTGTCTCTCTCTCTCTCTCTCTCTTTCTCTGAGCAAATGTGTGATTAAAGGTAAACAAAGTTAAAGCCCATTTACGTCATACAATTGCTGCAACTGCCGCTCATTAATTTGCTATTTGAACAATAATGAGGCAATACGGTATTGTGACGTCATTTCGGCTCAAACTGAGCGCAATGTCCAAAAACGGTGCTCTATATTTTAGAACTTCAACTGTAATGGGTACAGACAGCATCAGAACTTTCATAATAAAATAATAATAATAATAACGCCCAACGATACATAGAACCTGGACCTAACTAGGATTCCCTGTGTCTAGAGACCCAGAAACTACGAGGACCGTGGTCCCACCACACCCAGATACAGAACAAATATTTGTAATTAAAATTAAATTATCCAAATAATCCTTAGTAGTTTGTAAATAACATCCAACCATCGGTACTGACTCCAGCACCATCTGTGTAATTAACATGAGGGTTCCCGAGGTTTTTTCTGTGCACAAATACTTGTCCTACCGCAGGAATCGAACCCGCCGCCTCGGGTTATGAGCCGACTCAACCACCACACTACAAAGGCTGTCATATAAAGTGATATAAAGCCCAATTAAAAACGTATCAATAATACGAATCGATTAATTGTTAATTCTTCGAAAAATCGATAAAAATAATGAATTGCTATCAGATGGTAATTTATTTATGTGGACCTTACCGAACTTATCTGATGTAAGAAGAAAGGCAATGCGTTAAACGGTAGTTAGTTAAGCAAGTATTATTATTGAGTGCGCCGGTGAATAAAGGACGCCCACGCTGCCTGCAGAACTTGCGTCAGTATTGTGTGGATACAGAATACCGAATTTATTGGTAAAAATAATGTACAAGTCACGAACATTACAAGATTTTCTCTAGGTGGTAGGACTTTTCTGCAAAGTTCGTCTATGTAGGTACCACCGCTTTGCCAGTATTTCTGCCGCCGAGCAGTAGTGCGCAAGCACTGCTGTGTTCCGGTTTGAACGGCACTGTAGGTAGTGAAATTACTGGGCAAATGAGACTTTATGACCTGATCTCGCAGTTGAGTAATCTTACGAGACTGTGCTGATGTCTCAGGATGACGTGCGCAGTGCAGTGTCACGCGAAATTCTATACTTTAATGTAACGAGTGACACTGTAACATTATGCGAACGGTTAGCTCGTCACGTCATTCCTTAACATAAACAAATAATAATAAATGAAGATACAATCGATTATATAGATGTATCTATATAAGTAATTTTGAGTATATAAGTACTAATAAATATATATACATAATTATGTTCATATTCATACTCATTTATTGAAGTAAAACTTCTTTACGCACTATTCGGTATAATCATTATTGTACTAAAAGTTTGTGTGTGAGTGAGTGTGTGTGTGTGTGTGTGTGTGTGTGTGTGTGTGTGTGTGTGTGCGCGCGCGTGCGTGTTAGTGTGTGTGTGTGTGTGTGTGTGTGTGTGTATTGTTCTCTTTTTACGCCACAACAGCAACAACAGCGTGCATAAAGGCGTAAAGAGTATTTACTTCAAAAATTCTTGCAATTTTCTAGTTTTACGAGCTATATTCGTTATTTTCGTCGAAATAACATTCGATGAAACATTATCTAAAGCGGCAGTGGAATGTCCTTCCAAACCTAACCACAGTAGGCACACGATGGTATCGGGTGCGCCCGCGCAAGTCGGCCGACATCATCCTCGTAGGTACCTATTTATTAACAATTGTACTGTTTGATGCGCTCGATAATGACTTGAAACCGGCTAATTACTGCCGTGATTTATTGTTATAGAATAGGTCTGTTCAAGTTACGGTGATAGAAGAATTGTGAACTAGATATCGCTTTTGCTCTTTTTAGGATGTCTGGATAAGAATTGTTTGGATATAATCTAGACAGTTTTGGGGGAAAACGAGAAAGATCGCTTCACCACATTGTATTATTTTCCAAAACTTGTGTTATTTTCGGTGTTAGTGCATATACTTGGTGGCATTTTATTCGTTAAGTGCTAGATTACAAGCATGAGTATGGGAAAGTGGTATAATGATGGTGAAACGTTTCTTTTCGCGTTGTTTCTAAAACTCCATAGAAGCTTCTGGTAAAGTTGGCACCACTTTACTAGGAGTATGACTTGACTATGACTTGACTTGATGACTTGGACTGACACACTGCGTGAAATATTATTAGCCTGAGAAACTATCAATTACTTGACAATTAATTTCGTAAAACAAATGGTGGGGTGTGTTCTTTACAAAGAACTCACCCTCCAAATTTTAAGTCTCTAGGATCAGCGGCTTAGGCTGTGCGTTGATAGTCAGTCAGTCAGGACTTTTTTTATATAATATATGTATAGATTAGTTTAGAAAACAATACATAGAAAAAACCGCTCGTTTAAGCTTTTTCTTTTCTGCCATGCATGAGTGCTGTTGGCACAATCCAGTGTAAGAACACTGGATTATGTCTACCATAGATAAAGTGATCACTATCTAGAATAGAATAACATTTATTCATAGAAAATTTTAGTGTAGATTAAATTCAATTATTACTATTTTTTAATTTTTAGTTTTAGGTATAATTAAGTGTTTGAGTTCTAGTTTAGTTTTGTATTAACGAACATATAAAATTTATTATTATCATTATAATTACTCATTACAGTTATAGGAACCTAAACAAGGCTCAAAGTCAGTGTTGTCATAAAAATAAAGAATTTATATCCGTTGTTTTTCTAGAACTCTCTCTCGTCTCCAACTTTTCGAATAACATTAACTTCCCTCAGGCTGATATGATAAGAACTTCCGGATCAATAGCAAGCGGAGTAAAACTCTGTTTCACCGATAACCATCCACGTGTTATGTGCTTCGTGTTCCGCCAAATATTTGCGAGGCGATCGCGTTGGCACGTTTTATGGCGTGACATGTGAAGTACATATGTTATTAAATCCGCCTTACTAATAAACACAGTATAACAGTGGAATAGTTACTTAAAGTTTTCTTAAATAAATAAATATTTGTGGCCATTTCACACAACGCCATCTAGCCACAAACTAAGCAAAGCTTGTACTATGGGAACCAGAACTGATACAATACTTAGATACTTTTTGTTTGTAAATACATACATAGAATACATACACTAATGTTTGTCCTGGGTGGGAATCGAACCCACGCAGTTCAAGAGGTATAATAATATAATGCTAAAATAATAAAATCTGGTATTAACGATCTATTCCATTATGGTACGATGCACAGCTATTGATTATTGAAATATTGATTATTGACAGCCTCTGTGGTGTGGTGGTTGAGGAGGTCGGCCCATAGCCCGGATGTGGCGGGTTCGATTCCCGCGGCAGGGTAAGTACTTGTTCACAGAAAAGGTGTTGTGGGACCATGGTCTTCGTAGTTCCTGGATCCCTACAGGGAATCCTAATTAGGGTCCAGGATCTGTGTATTATTATTATTGAAATAAAATTACTCTTTATAGTAGTAGTTATAAATTTAAATACAAAATGATTGCGCGCTCCCCCCCCCCCATCATTTTCTATTCTAGTTGTATAACACGCGGTTAGTTTTGAAATTAAAAAAACGCGTCATAAATTGCTATAAAACTGGGTCTAGCCTACGTATACTTAGAATCCTTTCAAAATATTTAACAGCTCCCATCTGCTTCAGTTCAGCGTTGACTTCGTCAAAGTTTTTCAACTGAAAGATCGTAAAAAGCGTACGACAGAACACACCTGAGGCCGGGAGTGCTTTTTCCTTAAACGTTGGGAAAACTCCGCTATTACTACGCACGGACCTCTGTTGGTTAAATATCTGACGATATTACGTTGATCTATGCTCGTCTTGCTCACGCGTATTATTTTTGTGTATATTTGTCTCTTACAAAGTTAGTGGATATATTATGTATGTATTTATACTTATATTATCTATACATATAAAATTCAAAGTCCTGATTTATATATCAACGCACAGCCTAAACCGCTGGTTCTAGAGACTTAAAATTTTGAGGGTGTGTTGAAAAGTGTTAATATCCATTAAGAAAGGGTTTTTCGAAATTTCACCCCTAAGAGGATGAAACGGGTGGTTGAATTAATAATATGTGTGGACATCTCACACAACGCCATCTAGCTCCAAACTAAGCAAAGCTTGTGTTATGGGAACCAGATAACTGATACAATACTAAGATACTTTTTATTTGTAAATAGAATACAATAAACACCCAGACACAGAACAAACACCTATATTCATCACACAAATGTTTGTCCTGGGTGGGAATCGAACCCACAACCCGCAGTTTAGAAGGCAGGGTCACTACCAACTGAGCTATCGGGCCAGTCAAATGTATTATATTATATAATTAAAATTATCTATAAAAAATATATTATATGTTTCCTATAGGCCACGCGGGCGAAGCCGCAGGCAGAAGCTAGTCCGTTATATATGAATTAGTTATATTTAATTTATACGTATCTAATAATCTTTATTTATTTGTATTAATATTCATTTATCTCAATTTTTCTCAATTTGTTTTCACCACCAACCTCTATCTCTCCCATAATTCTTTCTATCCAAAGGCTGACTGAGCGAGATCGCTTTTAGCTATAAGTCCGCCCATTGCACTATAGCTTTTTGTTTTTTTTTTTCTGGTGTACAATAAATAATTTTTGTATTGTATCGTATCTCGGGCTAGGCCGATTAATTGGTCGAATGGCTTACCTCACGGTGTAGTCCCGGTATTTCATATTTCACACAATCGCACAAAAAAACAGACACTAAAAATATATATTTGCGTAAAAAACATCTGTTTTAAGAAAATAATTTGCCAGTTATTCTGCCGCCAAGCAGTAGTGCTTGCGCACTGCTGTGTTCCGGTTAGAAGGCCACTGTAGCTAGTGAAATTACTGGGCAAATGAGACTTTATGACCTGATCTCACAGTCTAGTAATCTTATTACTAGATTGCACTGATGTCTCGGGGTAACGTGCGCAGTGCAGTGTCTCTATACTTTAGAGTTCCGAGTAACACTGCAACTGGTATAGACAGCCGTGTCGCTTAATATCAGGCGGACGGTTAGCTCGTGACGTCAAAACATTTTTTTTACTTGAAACTGGTCTAGCATTTGACCACGCTCTCACCTGATGGGAAGTGACGATGCGATCGAAGGTGTAGCATGCTAGCCAAGTAAATACCTATTCACTCTTCTCTTGAACACGCCCGGGTCATATTTCGCCGGAAACACAGACGCTGGCAGGGCATTCCACTCCTTAGCCGTTCTAATTAAGAACGTTGAATCAAATCGTTTGGTACGAATGGGTGGTATTTCGACCACGAAAGGATGTCGCTTAGCCGAGCGTCTAGTAGTCCGGCTGCTACTTTTACTTTTTTTACGTCGAATCTAATCAAATCATTGTTGCAGGAGGAGCCAGCGTCATCTGGAGACAGCGGAGACGAGAGCGGCAGCGAGCCAGAGTCTCCCACCGACAAGCTGATGCACATCCACAAACAGGAATATGAGCACGATCGTGACCGTGAACCGAACAGAAGGTTGGTTTTATATTTGTTGAAGATGATCGCTTCTTCGGGAAGTACTCCATCTCTATTAAACACCAAACAAACAGTTGCTAAGCGTGGGAAGTCGGAGATGGAGAGTTTTGGCGGGAAAACGAGAAAGATCGCTTCACCGTATTATATTATTTGCCAAAACTTGTGTTATTTTCAGTGTTAGCGCATAAAATTGGTGGTGTTTTATTCGTTAAGTGCTGGATTACAGGCGTGAGTGTAGGAAAGTGGTATAATGATGAACGTTTCTTTTCGTGTTATTTCCAAAACTTCGTAGAAACTTCTAGTAAAGTTGCCTCCAATTTACTAGGACTTAGACTAGACTACTACTACTGACTTGACTTGATGACTTGGACTGTGACTTGACACATATTTGCGTGTCATTTCATTAACCTGGTAAATTATCAATTACTTGACACTGATTAAATACACAAAAGTGTGGAGCCAAAACAAACAAAAAAAGAAGTCGGAATTGGATGCTGGTTTTCTGCTGTTCTTCTTTAAATCTCCTATATTGCTTGAGTCACAAATAGTAATAGTCAATGGTAGTACATGTAATGGTATAGTGTTCCATTTTAGCTACTAGCTCTGCAATGAGATTGCTGAAGCACAAAAGCTCTTTGCGCTCCAGCGTTTTTAACTTGAAGGTGTTAGGTAACCAGACGAGCACCAGAAAATGCCTTACTACCATGTTATGGTTTCACTACGATTTTTTCTTGATAACTGAGTCTTACTGCAGGATATGATTGGTCTAATCGCCAGTAGACATAACTTACTGAGCTATCGTCATCATCTAAAAGATACCCACAGTCATTATCGTTGCTTCAAAATATCCTCTTACAAGCTTCCAATTTTGCAGGGACTACCAAGAAGCTCATGCATCAACATCTTCTACGACCCAGGAAGCAGATAGCAGTAAGTCCAGCCAGTCGATGCCAAAGCTGATGCCCAAGTTGGAGATGCCTGGAGGAGCCATGCTGTACCCTGGAGTGCTGGGGTTGGACGGCATTGGCAATAATCTTGGTCTAGGCAACCTAGCCATGACCTACCCGCACAGTTTTATACTCGGATTGACAGGACAGGGTCAGGAGGGAGGTGAGAATCAGATTTTTGTACCAGCGTTTTGAACTTAAAACTTTGTTGATTCTGGCAAAAGTCTGTCATACGATCACACAAAAAATGCGGATGCCACTATAATTAAAAAGCCGACGCTAAAACTGTGCTGCTCATATGATTCGTGTAGTATTTATATCCTAAAAATACACGCAGATAAAAAATTCGTTAGTGAAGTAGAAAATTCGACGGTAAAATGCTTCTAAAGTTTTAAATGACAGATTAGAAATAAAAACTGTGTTCTGTTTTCGCCAAAATTACAATGGCAATGCAAAAAGTTTTGTTCAAAATATTTGTATTGGATTTATAACCGGATGAATTTTTATTGTTCCATAACAGAAAAAATCATGTACGTAAAGACCTCATAAGAGTGACCATAAATTGGATTTTAATAATTGATAGCGATAGCGTCCACAAAAATTACAATTTGGAACTTGCTTAATTCACAACTTAAGTAAAATATTAAAGCAAACGATATAATCTAATCTAAAAATATATCAGCCGCTATTGTAAACAAAGGAAATCTCTTCACAGACCTGTCAATTTTTCTTGTGTTATTTTAATTTGTGATATTTTAAGTAAGCAAAACTCTTTATAGGTACTTTTGCACATTTTGACCAGCATTTTATATAGTTCATTTCCGGTCTTTTTATGAAAAGGATGGATCATATTTTTAATAGATCTACGTCTTGTTTTAAGAAGTGGGTTAATCACACTATGAAAGAATATTCGAAAAATGTACGTTTCCTAAAGTGATTTCCTTGGAAGTTTTCAGTTGATCGTCCTATTTCAAAATTAGTTTATAGAGATTTGATACGGGATTTAAATTAAGATGTATAGGAAATGAGAAATAAAGAATCAAATAAGAAGGTATGATTTATAACCTTTTTGGTCGTTCATAAAGAGTTGACTAGTAGTTTACTAGGGTTGTATTTTCAATATCGATAGTACATTTGCACATTCATCTTCATTGTAGGCATTGCTCTCTCATATTATAATCTTCCGATATCCGACATATTGGATTATTATAAGTTGTATTAAAGAATTATCCCAAACCATCACATCACACTTCACACTAATATTATAAAGGCGAAAGTTTGTATGTTTGTTACTCCTTCACGCTAAAACTACTGAATGTATTTTAATGAAACTTGGAATACAGATAGCTTATATGCTGGATTAACAAATGGGATACTTTTTATCCTCGGGTGAAACCGCGAGGCGCAACTAGTCATTAATACTAATGAATACATCAATATTTTCTCGTCTCTAGATTTATAATATACTAGCTGTACCTTGCGTTTTCACTTGTGGAGAAAAAAATAGCCTATATATAAAAAATAGCCTGTTAATCCACTATATAAGCTATCTATATTCCAAATCCATCTAGCTGTTTGAACGTGAAAGAGTAACAAACATTCATACATACAAATTTTCGCGTTTATAACATTAGTAAGATTAGGTTAATAATAAGTAGCAATAATTGTTGGGCGTTATTATAATAATAATCATTCAATAATGATTATTATTATAATAACGCCCAACAATCACATACATAGATAGATCCTGGACTAGGGTCCAGGATCCTAAATACAGGGAATCCTAATTAGGACTAGTTAGGACTATTTAAGAATCCTAGTAGGAGTTACTAGCACCATGCTCCAACAACACCTAGACTCAGAACAAGTACTTGCGCTTTTTTTCTGTGCTTACTTGTCCTTGGGAATCGAATCCGCCGCCTCCGGGTTACGACTCAACTACCACACTCCATATACCGTTAAGCTCCAAACTTAAAAATAATGTTTACCAAAATCGATCCAGCCGTTTTAGTTGATCTAATTTTTTATTAGATTGTTTCTTCTTCCAGCATCGTCGTCAAGCCAACCGCAGTTCATCACGATACCGCTGTCCATGGCCATGGCCGCCACCAACCCGGCAGCCTCCAGCGATGACAGCAGCGAACTGCAAGACCTCACCACTGCCAGGAAGTGATATGGTATCGCACCTTTTTTCTTTCTTAACTAGACCTCAAAATATCTACACTTTTATAAACTTCTCTCTCTCTCTCTCTCTCTCTCTCTTTCTCTTACCTTTAGTCTCTCTCCGTATCCCTCATAATTTGTAAAACAAAGAAGAAGAAAAATTCGTCACTGTAAAGTTTCTTGTAGTTTCTTCTTTGATGATGTATTCTAAGCTTCGGATCGGAGTAGTAGTGGGAAAGAGGACTCCTTTTTTCAGACTCACATATTGTACTCAATGGTCTTGCTATATTATATTTGACAATAAACACTTTGTAATTTTATACGCTTAGTACAATAACTTAATTTTAAGTACTTAATATAATTTCTTCTTGTAAAATTGCTAAAAATAGCCTATTGGCAATAACTGACTTTGCTTTCTTTTCTATATCTACGCTCTCTTTCTGACTTTTCCTTAATTCCTAATTTTTCATCTTCATTAAAAATTATTAATTTTTCGTCCAATTTTCATAAATGTTATCGAATAAATGAAACTCGAATAGTAATTTTAAACGTGTTTTTGTTTCAGATGTTCAACAAGGCTGGAATAACTTAATTGTAAATCTTATATCTTATGAAAGTAGCTTAGCGTATATTTATTTTACGTACCAAAGTTTTGCACTAAATAAAATTTATATTGTATGGAATTTAGACAAATAAAAAAACAACAAAAATGGTGCAACATTTGATAAAATCAAAACATTTTTGATAGTGCCAAAATACTTAAGACCACAGTGTTATAGGGGCATGCTCATAATGTAAAAGTTTGTCGACGTGAACTAAATAAAACGAATACTATATTCATTCAGATGAACACAGATAAGTGTTGATCAATATTAGGGTTTGGGTTCCGGGACGTCTTGTGTCTTGAAGTCCCGGTGGTTTTCGTATTTTTAGCTGTCTTGAGTCCCGGGACTTTCGGGTTGCAGAAATTGTAGTGTAATCATTTTTATTTTCAAATAATTGAAGGAACCTAGCGCCATCTGTTGGTTTAATGAATAATTACTTGGTCTACTACGTAGCTACTGAGTACACAACTGAGGATGGACTTACTATAAGGACAATCAAAAAGAGTAAATACATTCGTGAGAGAGAGGATATAAAATGCCTAAGAACGATATCGTAAAGATCATATTAAATTTTACGAAAAATTGCCTTTTTTAATACTTTTCACCAAAAATTTACTCAATATTTTTTTTTAAAAAGGCTTACCCCTCTTATAAAAAACATAAAAAAACTTAGAAGTCTCGAAATCCCGGAAATTCCCGGGACTTCGAAACTGTCGAGAATTCCCAAACCCTAACCAACATTAAGTATGCCTCTTAAAAAAATGTTTTTTATTAACAATGCCTACTTTTCCGATATTACCCAAAGGTGGAAGTTACATTTTCCAAAGAACCTTCATGATATTAAATTTAGGGTGATGCCTACCCAAATCACCTTGCACTGCAAATCGTTTCGCTCAAAATATAATCTTGCCAGCTTAAAATAAAGTGCGCATTAAATAAATATCAGGTACTTTATAAATATCATCAATTATTATAGTAGGTTATTTATGTTTTTTTTTTTTTATTGGACAATGTGTATATTTGTACCAAACAATTAACATTGTTAACTATTGTTCAATAGAGTGTTAATATCTAGAATTTATGAACATTATATTGAGACACTTACTTTAAGTGCGTTTTTGTTTTTTTTTTTCTTTGTACCTTTAGTTACCAATTTCTTTGATAAAACGCATTAACTTGATGCGAGAAACAAAGAAGGTAAAAGTGGTATATTTTAAATGTTTTTGTTATGTTTAATTTTAATTCAAAAATATAATCGCTCGCTTCGTTATTGTACACGTGGCCTTATAAGTCAATATTTTTATTTAGCATTGTTTAATAACTTTAGCTCGAATAAAAAAGGCGTATATCTTGCTATTGTACTAGAAAGTATAGCCTCGAAAAGGAATACCAGATAGCAAAACCATTCTACCTGCAGAATCTGAAGCCGTGTTAGCAACCATGCGCGTAATTCGATTAAAAGCACGTCGCTTCTAGTATTCCTTTTTATGACTCCACTCTTTTGTTCTACGGCGTCTGTACTATTATTTTAGTCTGAGGACTTCATAAGCATTTATAATTTACTAGTTTGTATTTTAGTTCATTTATTTTTAAATCACTAGCAGGATTACTTCTAATGAAGATACCAAAAGTATTCGTAGCTTAGCAAAATCTTGTATTAAGTTATTTGAGTCTTGTGCACTTGATTTTTTTTCATTGAGTTTTCTTTATATTATTTTTTCATTGTCTCTTTCTTATCTTACTCTTAATGTTCCTTTCTTATAATTTTTGTAATAAAAAAATCATTGAAAATTATCTGTTGTTTTCTTTACTACTAATTCAACTCAACAAAAACAAAACCCAGTCGGCCATGATGAATTCTTAAAAAACGATGTTCGATTGTCGACGCTCACAAAAACTAAGAGATCCTGTCAAGGAATAAAAACATCTTATAGTGATATCGACCAGTATAACTCGGCCTCAACCACGTCCTAGCTTGCCACGAACGGGGATGCAATTAAAAAATTGCATTCATTCCGAGAGCTCTAAAATAACTGGCGGTAATATTTGGCATAGCTACGCGCAACTCGCGCTAGTTATTCGTTATTTTATAATACATTGCTTCTGATTGGTTCTGTGATCGACCAATCAAATAGTATATATAGTAATAGTAGTTAATAAATTTATAATACTATTAATTTAGTAGAGTAGCAGAAATAATATAGGTGTAATAGTACAAGTTCAAATGAAATTTTAATTACCTACATCTTCTGTACAGGGCATAAGGTATCAAATTCTAGTGGGAATTCCATTTGCTAGACAACCTTATGAAGTTATGTACCCACGTTTGAGTATTTGTAATTAATTTTACATTAATCTAAGAGTAATTATTTATGTAAGGAGGCTAATTAGTTTTACTAAGTAGGTATAAAATTGTCAAGGAAAATAATGAGTTTCGCGAAAAGCTGTCATGTTTACGAAAAGTATAGAAAGGAAGTAGGTCTTGACGGGAAAACGAAAAAGGTCGCGTCACCGCATTACATTATTTTCCAATACTTGTATTATTTTCAGTGTTAGTGCATAAAATTGGTGGCATTTTATTCGTTAAGTGCTGAATTACAGGCATGAGTGTGGGAAAGTGGTATAATGATGGTGAAACGTTTCTTTTTGTGTTGTTTCCAAAACTCCACAGAAGCTTCTAGTAAAGTCGCCACCACTTGATTTTTTTTTTTTTTTATTCAAACTTGTCTAGCGTTTGACCGCGCTCTCACCTGATGGGAAGTGACGATGCGATCGAAGATGTAGCATGCTAGCCAAGTAAATACCTATTCACTCTTCTCTTGAACACGCCCGGGTCATATTTCGCCGGAAACACAGACGCAGACTAGACTAGACTATGACTTGATGACTTGGACTGTGACTTCACTTGACACAAATATACATAATATTAATTACCTTGAGAAATAATGAATTACTTGACACTGGCTGGCAAAAAAAAAACAAATACAAAACGCAAGGTATATTCTTGTGTACTTTTAAACAAGAGGTTTCTTTCTGGGTGACTGATGGACAACGTACAGTAAACCCGCTGGACGTAAAGATTTATTACTTTAAGGGTGTTTTCCTTATTGGCGTGGGGTTGTAAATACCCCACGTAAGTACCTATCCTTTTTTAATTATTCTACTTCCCATAATTACACGAATAATATAAGGCCTGGTTTGTTTTTTTAATAATAATGAATGATGTGAGGAGCTAGTCGTTCACATGATGTCCGATGTCTGCCTTATATTGTTAATCTAATTCAAATCGGATAAACTTTAACTCGCTCGGCCCTGTTACACTCGACCGTAGGACA
This sequence comes from Ennomos fuscantarius, assembly GCA_905220475.3. NCBI lineage: Eukaryota > Metazoa > Arthropoda > Insecta > Lepidoptera > Geometridae > Ennomos > Ennomos fuscantarius. Next base: position 1,827,225 of record HG992034.1, on the reverse strand, counting down.
TAATATGCTATCTACCTACTTCTTTGAATGACATCTCGCATCATTTCGTGCCTACTTACCTACTTATTGTTGAAGTGGAAAAGTATAGTTATGTTGGATAACTCCCAACCATGTATACTTACATGTATTTGTCGTGACTTATAAATCATGTATATACTATAAATATTTAAAACGAATAATGATCAAAGTTTGACAATTAACCTAAAAATTTAAGTGACAGTAATCATAATTTCCTTCGACCTGAATATTATTGTAATGTGACGAGAGTTAGGCAATGTATGCTCTAAAGTGCAACGCCCTCACAGGGCTCATACAATGTAATATTGGGAACTAAGTACTGTATAGATTAGTTAGACTAAGTAATGAGATTGTATGAAGGCATGTAATAATAATAGCACTCTCTTCCAGATCATCTGCTTAGTACAAAGTTTATCATCATTGTTTAATACAAAGATCAAGACAAAGACAAAAACTTTTCTAAATAAACAGGGCGTGCTTCTCTCATTAGTTTTTCTGGTAAATGGCAACTTAGAAATGTGTCTCTAAAAAGGGAAGTAATTGTAAAATTATGAATTCCGCCGGCATCGCGTGGTCATTTGTTCAGCTGTAACTAAGGCAGACAGTGTTTAATGTTCACAGCGGCTCATTTACTTACTGTTAGATCTAAGCTACTAAAAGTATGGTTATCTGATGTAAAATTTATTAAATACCTAATATAAATAAATAAAAAACTTAATTTAAATATTTATATAATACTTTGACTGGCCCGATAGCTCAGTTGGTAGTAACCCTGCCTTCTGAACTGTGGGTTGTGGGTTCGATTCCCACCCAGGACAAACATTTGTGTGATGAACATAGGTGTTTTTTCTGTATCTGGGTGTTATATTGTAGTATGTATTTACAAACAAAAAAGTATTTAAGTATTGTATCAGTTATCTGGTTCCCATAATACGAGCTTTGCTTAGTTTGCGGCTGGATGGCGTTGTGTGAGATGTCCAACACATCTTATATTATATTATTATACTTAAACAATGTATATAATGAAACATAGGTAATACAAATGTGGTCTTATTCTAATGTGTACAGTCTCTCTATTTCCGTCATTAAAACATGCAAGAATTTAAGATTTGTCAATATTACATTTTTTTATTTTTTTTATAACATAGACGTAGTACCAGCAGACCATGGTCGTAGGATCATAATGGACGGCGCCATGCGGCGTTGCCGCTCCGCATCCGTCGTGTATACATATTGTCATACCGCTTTTAGGGTCATAACTCAAGATTTTGAGCTGATCAGATTTTGAGCTGATCTGATTATGAAGTTGTAAATACTTACTAGCTTCAAACTAAGAATTCGTTATAATAATAAAGAGCGCTGTTGTAGAAAACTGACATTTTTTTATAATAACAAATGAATACTAATTCAAGGTCATAAGTGCAATAATGCATATAATATAATATAACACTCTAAGGTCCGTATTACAGAACGATGCTCAGTCATCGATCGGTGCTCAAGCAGAGATTTCATTCATAAAGTGATCAATTAGTGAATGAAATCTCTGCTTGAGCACCGATCGATGACTGAGCATTGTTCTGTAATACGAACTTAAGTATTGTATCAGTTATCTGGTTCCCATAATACAAACGTTGCTTAGTTTGGGACTAGATGGCGCTGTGTGAGGTGTCTACACATATTATTATTATTATTATTAAACACAGACCAAATATCGTTGTTTGTCCTGGGAGGGAATCGAACCCACAACCTTCACTTCTCTCTCTCTCTCTCTCTCTCTGTTAATAACCTGATTTCAAAATGTTACTAAGATAAGTTAGTAATGTTTCATATATTTATTATCACACAGTGCAGTATTGTCCGCTTGTCACAGTACAAGTCCTCACAGAAGGCTATCTAGCATCAGCGCTCTGTCACACTGTCACAGCGCTGGTTAGCAAACCTAATTTCTTGATGTAACTAGTTACTTTACGAATAGATCCGGTTGGTTTACTGTTGTGATTGTATACTGTGTAATTAAGGCCTGTTTATAAACTGAAGATTAATACCTGATTAGAAATACTTTTTGAGTGAAGTGATGAGCTATTCTTTCGGCTGATGTTATGCGTTCTTCTGTGCACAAATACTTGTCCTGCCGCGGGAATCGAACCCGCCACCTCTGGGTTATGAGCCGACCTGCTCAACCACCACACCACAGAGGCGTCAACACATGCTATATGTATGACACTAGACGCTCGAGGTATAAGCAATGTTCTATATTAACCACAAGTATGATAATCGTGTCTGCCTATCTATCCGAGAACAACCGCGTTACCACAAATATACACGGTGGAATTTTATTTGTTCTCTTTCTTAAATGTATAGAATAATAGTACAAGGTGCAATTTAAAAAATTGTTGAAAAATAACTGCATTATAGCTGATATAATGTCTAATTAACGCTACACACAGCGTGGACCGGCTCAGCGCTTTGTTAATGTTTCATAGGTAATAAAACATCTGCTTGGTTCAATGTCGCAAAACTTTTAACTTGATAATACCTAGATTTAAGTCTTATTTCATAAGTACTTTTGTTATTTAGTTATATAGGAGCGTTTTATATTATGGACTGAGTACATACATATATTTAAGGAAAAGAACGAATTAAATTCCACCGTGTATAAACAAGGCTTAGACAGACGTCAAACGTGTTTATAACAAAACAGCAGTTTAACATTAGATTAAGGATTTTTTTGTGGTTAAACCCTTTGCGTGGTTTACCAAAATAATTATCCTATAAGATGTATTTACTAAGCTGAATATCTCTACGGAAAGATAATAGACTGATTATATTTAATGTGACGTCAGATAATGTGACCAAAGCCAGATTTAAGCGCTAGGGTGCCTCTAATTTGCATAAAAATAGATACCAACAAAATTGCACCAATGTTTTACAAATAACAGTCACGCGCTTATTTATTACTTTTTTGCTTTTTTTATTTATTTATTTAGGATCAACAAACAGTACACAACAAACAATCTTAAAATAGTATAAGCCTTAGAATGTAGGTAGTTAGTGTACCAACAACTCTAACCACAAATTAATAAGAAATATAACGGAAACAGAACAGAGATGTAACTTAAGCCATTTAGTAAGTAACTGATTCCTAACTATCGCCTTAAAGTGAGTATCTAATTATATACTATTGAAAAAAGTGTTTTTAACATTCTAAATTACAAACCAAAGGTAAAAAAGAATCCTAAGATAGTTGTCGTAGTCGGTGGGCCAAGAGCAGTGATGAGGCAAACATATCTTCACGCAATCATCTAGTAAGTATATAGTAGCAAGTATTTAGGTTATACCCGATATCGACCGCGCGCTTCTCAATCGGTTAACTGTGGTAAAACGGTACCGTGCCTGTCATAATTAAATCTACACCGGTAAATTTTTGCGTCCTGTTAAAATTATGCGTTTATAGGTTTTTCTGGAAAGTGTAATCTAGATATGTTGAAATAAACAAAAGAAGAACGACCAACTGTATTCATAAAAAAAAACAATTTCATTTCCATTACAAATGTAAATAGTAAGTGATATTATAATAAATAAATAGATATTTGTGGACCTTTCACACAACGCCATCTAGCCCCAAACTAAGCAAAGCTTGTAAAATAGGATCCAGATAACTGATACAAAACATAGATACTTTTTGTTCATGAATACATACATAGAATACAATATAACACCCAGACACAGAACAAACATCGATGTTCATCACACAAAAATGTTCGCCCTGGGTGGGAATCTAACCTACAACCTGCAGTTCAGAAGGCAGGGTTACTATCAACTGAGCTATCGGGCCAGTGATCATTATTTCATTCTAGCTAGAAACACCTTCTAGGTAATAAACTTCATTGTAGCATCATAAAACCTTCACACAAACCTATAAGCAGTATGGTTATAGCTTAATTGAATATAAACATATAATATTGTAAGTAAACAATGGCACCTCGCTTACAGCGCGCAAGGAGACCCACGAGGCAAACTTCTCTAGAATATATTTCTAGATTTTTATAATAATTATCTCATTCATGGCAAAAGCTAATTTTCACCTTAATAAGTACTACATTCATTAAAGAACTTTTAAATTGATGTTTTATAGAATTAATTAACACGGGGGTAGGACTTTTACTAGGTGGTAAGACTTGTGCAAAGTTCGTCTAGGTAAGCTTTGCCAGTTATTCTGCCACCAAGCACTGCTGTGTTCCTGTTCGAAGGTTACTGTGTGAAATTACTGAGCAAATGAGACTTTATGACCTGATCTCGCTATCTAGTAAACTTTTTAATTCAATTTTTTTGTTTTTTTTTTTGGCTCCACACTTTTGTGTTTTTAGCCAGTGTCAAGTAATTGATAATTTCTCAAGTTAAATTATATTATATATATGTGTCAAATCAAGTCACAGTCCAAGTCATCAAGTCAAGTCATAGTCTAGTCAAGTCATGTAATACTCCTAGTAAAGTGGTGACTTTGCCAGAAGCTTCTATGGAGTTTTGGCAATAGCACGAAAAGAAACGTTTCATCGTCATTATACCACTTCCTCACACTCATGCCTGTAATCCAGCACTTAACGAATAAAATGCCACCAATTTTATGCACTAACACTGAAAATAATACAATGCCTTGACGAGATTTTTCTCGTTTTCCCGCCAAAAAAACCCTAGAAATCTTATTGCTAATCTTATTACCTGACCGTGCTGACTTCACAGGATGACGTGTGCAGTGCAGCGTCACGCGAAAATCTTTATTTCAGATTTACAAGTGTCACTGCCACTGCTATAGGCGGCCATATATCTTAATCAGGTGAACGATTAGCTCGTCACGTCATTCATAACCATAAAAACATGGCAGACTTTTTTAGTTATCTGTGTTAACTCTAAAATTGGTTTATAAAATATGTCAAGTTGAATCGTCTAGTTTCACTTCTACTTGGCTAGTGATGAATCAACTCAATACAGCAAGAAAAGGGAAACGAGAAAAATTACAGATTGTGTCACCGCATTGTATTATTTTCCTAAACTTATGTTATTTTGATTTTTAGTGCATAAAATTGGTGACGTTTTATTCGATAAGTGCTGGATTACAGGCATGAGTGTGGGAAAGTGGTATAGTGATAGTGAAACGTATCTTTTCGTATTGTTTCCAAAACTCCATAGAAGCTTCTAGAAAAGTGGCCACCACTTTACTAGGAGTATGACTTAGACTAAACTATGAGTTGACTTGATGACTTGGACTATGACTTGACACATATCTGCGTGAAATATCATTAATTACTAATTATCAATTACTTGATACTGGCTAAATACACAAATTTATGGAGCCATATAATAAAAAGACTTTTGCTTTTAAATTGAGAACGTTCCAAATTCAGCGCGTAACTTACACTTTCGCTTTACTTATGTTTTAATTTTTCTAAAGGTATCGAAATTAAAACAAAACCAGTTTTGAACCTGTGCCGCGATTACGATAGTAAAACTAGAAACAATATAAAAATTGAAAGCGATAGCGACACAATGAGACTTTGAATTTTCATTGGAAATTTTCCCTCTAGCATGAAACAATGTTAAAAAGAACATTAAAAATTCATTGTTGAATACACAAGTATTTTGCCAATGGTCTAACTATGGACACGCTACTTTAATAATGGACACCATAATTGGGCTCGCGCGTCATTTTTGGCAGGGTGACCATGATTGGAGGAGAAATAAATAATTTTCAAATTAATTAATCTTTCAAATTATCATGGACTACTACTCCATTAAGGCGCGGTTTTTAAATTATAAAATAAAAGATATTCATTACATAAAACAAAACACAGTGTAAATAAAAAAAATATTTTGTATAGTGAACACTGCAATAATAATGGTATTTTTATTTTGTCGGATCATTATCTCAACTGTAATGAATTATATACATTGTAAAAGACAGTAGAAAGAAGAAAAAAAAAACATCACTGTAAAGTTTCTTGTAGCTTCTTCTTTACAGTTGTAATCGAAGCTTCAGATCAAAGTTTTCTATTCTGCATTGTGCCGGATTGCTTGCACCAGTAGTGAGAAAGAGAACTGCTTTTTTATTCATATATTGTAATGGGCTTGCTATATATTATTTGACAATAAGCACTTTGTAATTTTATATGCTTAGTGAAATAACTTAATTTTAAGTACCTAATATAATTTTGACTTGTATTAGTGCCAAAATTAGATTATTTGCAATAAATCTTTTGCTTTGAATTTGACTTTATAATTTGTCAGTTGAATAGCATTTATCCAGGAATTTAAAAATCGCACTTAAATGAACAGTACTCAGTATATCTGCTTGGAATCAGATACGTATTATAGGATGACAGCGCTAAATTCCGAATTATTAATTATGCAAGTTCCAAAATTACTTTACCAACTATTCAACGAGGGAATGTTGCCAGCTTTTTGGTATGCTTCGCGCAGAAGGTGATTTTAATTCTGTGTTTTATTTATGATCCCCTTTTTACCTAAAATATTACTTTTCCTTCAATTATTATCTAATTTAAGTTCTTAGGTATAGTTTTTTAGGTCTACTTTGTTATTATTAAAAATGGATAGCGGTGCATTTTTAGATTATAACTAGGAAATGTAGCTTTGCATTTCAACAATTAAAAGTTCCAAAATAATAATGTGTACAACATTTTCCGCATTATTCTAAAATTTGTATTTTTCATATTCTGCATTTTCCGCATTACTAAAGTTAAAGTTAATTAATTTAACTTTAATAATTTTTTCAAATTCTGAATATTCAAGATTTGATGTGAGAATTATAAACTTAATGATTATTATAACTACTTTCATCGATTTCGACAAGAAAAAACTTAACTGAATTATTGTTTTTTGACTTTCTAGGCTTAGTTGCTTTTGTGTTTTCCAAGCTATGCGTATGCAATGAGCGTACATTATTTGATGACTTGACACGATTTTTAAGTCGTCAAATAATGTACGCTCATTGAAACATGCGAGAAACTGGGTGCTAGAGAGATAAGAGCGAACTTAGGAGCTATCTAACTTTTGTGCAGATGGGTATTAGGGTATTTAATTTCCATATCAGTCGGTAGATACATGCAGGGTAAGTACTTATAGTAGTGCGCGTTTCGTGAAGAATAGGTAGGAACATTTGTTTTCGTGATTGCGCCGAGTTTTTGTTGTGTGTTAGTTAGTTAACTTTTGTATTATGACCTTTCCTATAAATAATAATAATATCGGCGTTAAGCGCCCAACGATCACATACATAGATCCTGGACCCTAACTAAGATTCCCTATATCTAGGGACCCAGGAACTACGAAGAACATGGCCCCACAACACCAAGACTCAGAACAAGTATTTACATTTTTTTCTGTGCATAAATACTTGTCCTGCGGCAGCCTGCACTACACCAAAGAGGCTGTCCAACTAGTGACTCCGAATTACTAAAAACACTGTATTTTAGAAGCCAGGTGAAATTAGTTTTTTATTTGCATTTCATCGTGCCCGCTATCTCGGACGGTAACAAAATAATACTATTTCTGAAGGAACTGAAGTTTGAATAGCACAGCCTGTTTAGCATGCTATTAGTAACAATAAGGTTAGTGATTTTATCCTATCCTTAAGAACAGTATAGTCATCCTACCGTGTTGTATTAGTATGCCCGCGCACGCGCCCGCGGCCGCCCATACGCGCGCGTCCGCTCCGCTTATGGCAACGCGCGCGCCCGACGAATATTATCGAAGGACGATTTTCATGTGGAAAATATGTGGCATTCATTAATTGAAAAATACATTTTAATATATAACACAAATGTTTGTATAACGTGCGCCATTGGAAAAGTGGTTTTTGTTTCCTTTTCCTAGAGCAACGAACAAAGGGTATACTCTTACAAATTTTGATGCACGCCTACATCCCTCTTTCTCTAACTATGAATAAATGACTGGTAGAAAATGCTTGAGCATTAAGTTCTCAGTTTATACTGTTTTTAGTGAAATAAAGAATTATAATAATAATAAAAGGGAAACACATTTTATGATTGGTCTTTTAAATCTCTAATATAACTTTTTGGAGTGAAAACTTATTTAGACGCGTTGAGCACTTTTTAGGTTAACAAAAATCATAGAACTAGCGTCATCGTCACCGAACACTTTCCATAAGCTTTATATATACTGTGTACTACATACATGTGTACTTTTTGGAGGAACAAAAAGCGTGAAACTCACGTCATCGTCACCGCACGCTTCCCATGAGCTATATGTCACAGGTTACTTAGTTTTCACTTGTATCGGCAGTCCCCAAAGACTGCCGCGCACATTTTTTCATATAGCAACTATAAAACCTAATTAACTTAATAATGAAATGATTTCATTATGTCAATCACAGAGAAGGTAAAAAAATCACGCTGGCGTCCCGATACAAAAGAGAAAATTTTAGGAAAATTAAAAAAAAGGCATCGTCGAATTTAGAAAATTAATTCGTTTCAAGTGCGGTTTTTTGATCAATTCAAAGTCATTTCATTCGATAAAATAAAACATCGGTGAAAATAAAATTTTGTAAAACTAGAAAAGAATGTTTTTATTTTTGTTTTAGTTGGCTTAAATTTTGAAATATCGCCTTAGAGATATTTTTCAAAAGGGATTTTTACTTCATATTCCCTTGTTTGGAGATCTAAAAGCCCACTCTGTAGCTCTAATTAAACCATGGCCTGGATCCCGACGGCTGCATCGAACGACTATCGGCACCCTTTCAGCTCCCCTTTCAGAAAATAGTGCCGTATGCTGCTAATTAAACCGCACCCTTTTCATTCCCTGTTGTGTGGGCAGTGGTTTCTCTGGGAGTTTATTAGAAAAAAACAAAAGACAAACAAACAAAGGACCAAAGAGAAAACATAAACCAGAAAATGGTTGAATTTTTTTTGGATAAATTCATGAAATCTAACGTCAAACGTTTTTTCACGTTAGCAGCGCCGAGCCTTTCCTACTTATAATGAATGCAGAAATGCGCGCGTGTGTGTATGATTGTTTGTTACCACCTCAGCGCTGAAACGGATGAACAGAATTTGACAAAAAAAAATTACATGCCAGGATGTGACAAAAAAATTATTAGAACATTACATGGCAGGATGTGGGAAAGTTCTACTAATATTATACAAACAAAAGTTTGTATGTAGGTGTGTTTGTTTGTTACTACTCTTGGAATGCTCTTCCAACAACAGTGTTTCCTCATGAGTTATAACCTGGGTCTTTTTAAGTCAATAGTGAATGGGCATCTCATGGGCAAGCGTGCTCCACCTTAGACAACTTCATCACTCACCATCAGGTGAGTTATTGTCAAACGCATGCCCATTTTACCATAAAAAAACGCTACTCTGAAACAACTGAAGGTTTGGAAAATTATCACACTAATCACATCACACTAATATTATAAAGGCGAAAGTTTGTATGTGTGTTTGTGTGTGTGTGTGTGTGTATGTTTGTTACTTCTTCACGCTCAAACGGCTAAATGGATTTAGATGAAATTCGGTACCAAGATAGCTTACTCACTGGATTAACATATAGGCTACGTTTTATCCCAAAAAAGTAAAATATTCCTGTTGGATGAGCAAATAATTAAAATACTTATTATTCGCGGGTGAAACCACGGGGCGCAACTAGTAATTATATAATTATCGCTTTATATATACTTTTTTATATTTCATACAAGACGATGAAACAAAAAAGCGACTGAATTAAAAACAAAGCCCTGGCTGAATATAAAAATAACATGTAGTATCAATTTCAAATATAGAAACTGCCACACGACAAAAGCCAAGTTTCTGTAAGTATCACTTTCATTTCAATTAATCTCTCGAAATTATTATTATTATTAAGTATTTATTATGAATCAAAAACAGTTTCACTTAAAAGCAAATGAGAATCGATGACACCTGCAGAAGTACGAGACTGTGACGCAGATGTCATCGCCCTCCTCCGTAAATGGGACAGTAAAGTTGCAAACTAAAAACCATGTAACAAATATGATAAAGTTTTAAAAAAAGACAACAATTTTGTGAAAATTTAAAATAACAAATGCTACCATAAAAACTCCTTTACTATATTTAGCATTTTCTTGCCACTCACAAACCCACAGTGTATTCATTTGAACGAGTCCTCAGTACAACGCTTCGCACAAAGAAAGCTTCTAGTTCGCATAATTGCACTGCAAGAGAATTTTCTCTTTATTTTTCGCTAGTGCGAAAATCTTTTGTTTTGTTACCACTGCAAATATTAAGTAAATAGAGAACGATAAATTTCTTTCTTCTGTCTATTGAGCCGACGGGTTTTTCATGTACGACGAAAAAATCATTTGGACTACAAGACTCAATTGGGTAGCTTTGGCGGGAAAACAAAAATGATCGAGTCACCGCATTGTATTATTTTCCAAAACTTGTGTTATTTTCAGTGTTAGTGCATAAAATTGGTGGCATTTTATTCGTTAAGCGCTGCATTACAGGCATGAGTGTGGGAAAGTGGTATAGTGATGGTGAAACGTATCTTTTCGTGTTGTTTCCAAAACTCCATAGAAGCTTTTGGTAAAGTGGCCATCACTTTACTAGGAGTATGACTTGACTAGACTAGACTATGACTTGACTTGATGACTTGGACTGTGACTTGACTTGTCTTACATATATATTTCTTAACTCGAAAAATTATCAATTACTTGACACTGGCTAAATACACAAAAGTGTGGAGCCATACCAAAACAAAAAAAAAGACTCAATTGGTTAAGCCGTTTTAAATATAAAAAACCGAGTGTGCTTTAGATCACACTATTGTAGTAAAACTTCATTAGTTTAGCTCCATCTATCGGCCGGTATAACTTTGCTTTGCTTAATGTTAATGTCGCCATCTTGACAATTGTAAATTGTCATTTACCGGACATACCAACATTACACATTTTCATTTTATTATGTTGAAAATAAATATCTACGGAAACCAAAAATTTTCAACTTCTGTTCGCCTCGCCAGCTAACTCCCCAAGTCAAGCGTGCGTAAAGAAGTTTAACTTCAAAAATAACATGGATAAATAAAACACGTTGAGGTTTTTGGCGGGAAAACGAAAAAGATCGCGTCGCTGCATTGTATTATTTTCCAAAACTTGTGTTATTTTCAGTGTTAGTGCATAAAATGGGTGGCATTTTATTCGTTAAGTGCTGGATTACAGGCATGATTGTGGGAAAGTGGTATAATGATGGTGAAAAGTTTTTTTTCGTGTTGTTTCCAAAACTCCATAGAAGCTTAAAGTAAAGTTGTCACCACTTTATTAGGAGTATGACTTTGACTAGACTATGACTTGACTTGATGACTTCGACTGTGACTTGACACATATTTGCGTAAATATAATTAACTTGAAATATTATCAATTACTTGACACTGGCTTAATACACAAAAGTGTGGAGCCAAAATATTAAAAAAAAAACACGTTGAAAATATTATTTTAATCCTGGGGAAGAATATGGTTTTTTTTTATATCACGGCTGAACTGTAGTAGTAGATCAACTGGGAATTAAATTAAAAAATTTACAGCAGTGGATCGTTTTGAAAAAACGATCCACTGCTGTAAAAAAAACTCAGCTTAACCCTTAAAACTCAGCTTTGGACGCTTGTTACACGGGGGAGGGGACTCAATCACCAGCAATCTTGGTGATCACAGGTTTTAATGTCAAAGTCAAAGGATTTATTGCAAATAGGCAATTCCTAGCACTTTTACAAGTCAAAATTATATTAGGTAGGGTCATTGAAAAAATCCGAAAACGGCAGTTGTGAATTTTGATATTTTTTTTCACAACCCGTGTATTTTTTAACTTTAATGTGTGATAATGGTGGATTATTATCCGTTAAGTGTTCGTGAACGTGCGAGTGTTGGCAAATGATTCCAAGTTTTAAAGCCTTTTTGCTTTTTCTTCAAGGCTTCCTAGAGCCTTTGGCAGAATTATCGCTAAAAAGCGATAGCAAGCCATTAAACGAAGAAGAAGAAGTATATTAGGTAAAATGTAAATATATCGAAGACAATGCTGCTGTTCATTCTCTAGACATTCCCTTAGTCGGCTTTTACGGCACCGACGGGAATTGAATGGTTCTATACTCACACTGGGACCACACGGCATAAAATGATATTTTTCCGCCCTGTCATATATAACTACGACACGTACGCTAAGATAACTATCATTACAAAAAAAGGTATTAGACGACATTGCATCCCCCGCAATCCGTAGTATGTAGTAACCATTATAATGCGCGGGACGCGTAGAAACGTACTACTATTACAGTATTACTTATGAGACAGTACTTTATTGTAATACAAGAGTTAGGATTCGATTACGTAACGTTATTTTCATTGATAGACATTAGTATATATATTTCCGTTCGTTAAAGAGTCTAAAGTGTTAGCCCTTACGGACCAAGAAAACAAACTGTACGTCTACTTGTATATTCACAACTTTATATTAAACACTCTTTAACCACCAAGGAGCGGACACGACTTGTTTTTCGCTTGGTGGTTAGGTCAACTCTGACCGATTGTTAAACATAGGGTAGACTTATCGACTTCTAGAGTGAAGCAGTATTCCCTCCACTGGCGCCATCTGGCGACCGCCATTATTACTTGGTTTACGTACTGCTTCAATCTAGAAGTTCTACAATTCAAATTCCGTTTTAATTAAATATAAAAATGAGCAACTCGCATGAAAACTCATTATTCGTTTAAATACAATTTACCACGATTTAAATACGTGCGACATAAATGTATCACGAGTTACCACCATATTAGAATGGTCGTACACAGTCATCTGATGTACTATTTACAAGATGGTCTTACAAAAATGTATAGGGGATACAAACTTTTTGAAGTAAAACTTCTTTACGCACGCTTGATTTGGAGAGTAAGCTGGTGAACGTGTAACGAGGCGAACGCAAGTTGAAAGTTGTTGTTTTACATAGATCCCCATTGTCAACATAACAAAGTTAAAAATTTCTTTATAAAAGTATTATTATGTTGGTATGTCCGGTAAATTGACAATTGTCAAGATGGCGATATTAACATTAAACAAAGCAAAAACAAAGTTATACCGGCCGATAATGAATAGATGAAGCAAAAGAAATTTACTTCAGTCATGTGGCCTAAAGTACACTCGTTTTTTTTAAATACTTTTATACTAATCCTTGTGTTATTCTATCGTCTTTACCGGCTCTTATAAGAAAGAATCGCTAATAATTGGTCGGTTATTTTGTACTTTGACTTTTAGAGTCACTAAATAGAGATAAATGTATAAAAGAAACACTTAAAACCAGTAGTATTTGTGCACAGAAAAAAGCGCAAATACCTACTTGTTCTGAGTCTGGGTGTTGTGGGATCATGGTCCTAGTAGTTCCTGGGTCCCTGGATACAGGGAAACCCTAGTTAGGGTCCAGGATATAGGAACCTGGACCCTAAAATATATAGGTACGTAATGAATACTGTGAATACGTACGTAGGATTATTCGGCGTTATTGTTTTATCTGCACTTCAATTTATAACTTTATCGATTTATATAATATAGACTACATTTTCTTAGAATAATTAGAAAAATGCGTAGATACAAAGTTACGAAGGATTTGACAACTAATACACTTTGGATAACATAGGTACGCTATTCTGAAAAGCTCGGAAGAAAAAAATTCTTACATCTTACAGAATTGAATTTTTTTTATGTTAAGGAATAATATGACGAGCTAGTCGTTCGCCTGATGTTAAGCGACACGGCTGCCTATATCAGTTGCAATGTCACTCAAAGCTTAGCTAAAGTATTTATAGAGTTAGGTGGGTAGGACTTTACTGCAAAGTTCGTCTAGGTAGCTACCACCGCTTTGCCAGTTATTCTGCCGCCAAGCAGTAGTGCGCAAGCACTGCTGTGTTCCGGTTTGAAGGGTACTGTAGCTAGTGAAATTACTGGGCAAATGAGACTTTATGATCTGATCTCACAGTTTAGTAATCTTATTACTAGATTGTGCTGATGTCTCGTGCGCAGTGCAGTGTCACGCGAACCTCTATACTTTAGAGTTCCAAGTGACACTGCAGCTGATATGGGCAGCCGTGTCATTTAACATCAGGCGAACGGCTAGCTCGTCAGGTCATTCCGTAACATAAAAAAAAAAAACAAAAAAAAAAAAGTTTCACGAGACACTGCAATGCGCACGTCATCCTGAGACATTGCATAAATTACTTGACTGTATCAGGTCATAAAGTCTCATTTGGCCAGTAATTTCACTAGCGCGTTTCAAACCGGAAAACACACTTGCGCACTTCTGTTTAACTGCAGAATAACTGGGAAAGCAGTGCCACTTACCTAGACGAACTTTGCAGAAAATTCCTACGACCTAGTAAATTAAATCAATTAAATGCGCAGTGGCAGAATCTGCAGAAAACCTCAAACTGAGGAAGTATGAATCTCTAGGTGAGGGTTACATATTTGTTCCGTTTGGGGTTGAAACAATGGGTTCCTGGGGCCCGCAGGCGCGGCTTCTTGTCAGGGAGCTTTCCAGACGCCTGGTTGAGCTGACGCACGACCGAAAGGCTGGAACATACCTCAGCCAACGAATTAGCCTAGCTATTCAACGAGGTAAAGTTGCCAGCTTTTTGGGTACGCTTCCTGCAGAAGATGATCTAAATTCTGTGTTTTATTTATGACCCCTTTTTACATACAATATTAGATGGTTCATTTTATAAAATTGATACCAATAGCAACTGTCACATAGCAATAGCCTCTAAGTCCTCTAACCCGTGCCGCAATCGTCTCTTGCCAGCCTTAATAAGGAATATTGGAAAAAACAATAAAATTACGAGCTGGACCGATCGTGTTACGAGTGCCGATAAAAAAGGCTCATGCGACGTACGCGCGGCGTAAGGATCCAGTTGGCAGGTACGGAGACTTAGAAGATACGATTTACTCGTCACATCTTATTAAATACAATAAAATACCTAGTATATTCGGAACCAAAACAAAAATACAGTTAATAAAACGAATGTGCCACAACTGAAGTAAAACTTCTTTAGTTTAGCTCCATCTATCGGCCGGTATAACTTTGTTTTTGCTTTGTTTAATGTCGCCATCTCGATAGTTGTAAATTGTCATTTTACCGGATATACCAACATAATAAGTAACACAAATTATTAAATTCGTTATGTAAGCAATGGAGATCTACGTGAATCAACTTCTATTTGCCTCGCTATGCATTCACCAGCTTACTCCCCAAGTCAAGCGTGCATAAAGAAGCCTCACTTCAATAAAACAGATAAATTTCAATACAAATGACAGAGATTTTTATTTAAATTGGCTGTCTTAATACTTTTACAAGTTAAAGTTAGAATGCTGATAATAACTTGAATTAATAATCTAATCAATTAAATTTATAAAGTCCTTTTTAATGTCAAAATAAAGTCTAAATGCAAAAGGCACTCTGCCCGTTAAATAGATTGAGTTTAAAAAAAAACGTTTTATTTACATTTTTCTCTGGCAGAAATAGTGTATTGGCAAAGGTCATCCTTTGAAGTTCGCAAAATAAAAGGTAAAATGTGATCAGGTACAAAATACTAGATTTATTTTAAATTATTGGTGCATTATCCTTGATTTTAACCACAATTGAACCCACAGAGACTGATCACCAGAAACACATCAATCAGTTGAGAAATGAAGAGAGAGATGGAAAGTGAAGATTAGGAGACAGCAATAATTAGAGTAAGAAAGAAAGCGTCTACTGTATTTAAAGACTGACTTTACTGTAAATTCATCAAGTCCATAATAACGTTCTTCTTATTTCCAGGTTCAGCTGGATGCGTCTTTTGCTGGACGGTACAAATAAAACCAACACTTTGTCTCTCTCTTTTTCGCTTTTTTACGGGCGATTTTTGCTACATTTAGCCCGATCTTTAACCATTCTTCGTTCCAGTTACTAGCTACCAGTTGCTTCACCATTCAGTTGAGCAGTATAATAAAATTGGCAAACGTAGAGATAGCGAGAAAGACATCATTGTATTTTTTTTGGCTCCACATTTTTTTATATTTAACCAGTGTCAAGTATTTCTCAAGTTAATTAATATTTTATATATACGTGTCAAGTCAAGTTACAGTCCAAGTCATCAAGTCATAGTCTAGTCTAGTCAGGTCATACTCCTAGTAAAGTGATGGCACCTTTACCAGAAGCCACCAGACCAGAAGCTTCTATGTAGTTTTGAAAACAACACGAAAAGAAATGTTTCACCATCATTATACCACTTTCCCACATTCATTCCTGTAATACAGCACTTAACGAATAAAATTCCACCTATTTTATGCACTAACACTGAAAAAAAACACAAGTTTTGGAAAATAAAACAATGCGGTGACGCGATCTTTTTCGTTTTCCCGCCAAAACTTCGTTATTATATAATATCATCTGGTTATAGAACTCACACTGGTTGACACTTCATTAAAGCTCTCTTTGTAATTAATGCGATCCTGGTACTTCATTACCAACCTTTTAATCAAATTGTATAGATGCTTATTTAGGAATTAATTAGTAAGAATAGTTTTTTAAAGTAAAACTTCTTTACGTACGCTTGATTTGGGGATAGACTGGTGAGGCGAACGGAAGTTGAGAGGGAGATATAAGTTTATCTACGTTGACATAGAAAGACAGAGTAACGTTTCTTATATACTGTAGGGGCAAGAGAGATGGAGCTAAACAAGTTTTACTTCAGTCATGTGGTCTAAAGCACACTCGTTTTTTATATTCCCAAAAAAGCACCGATCAGTTTTATGTTTCAGCGCGAAACACTTTATGACCTTTTCATCTGGGCATTTTTGGGAAATCGTCAAACAAATCAATAAAAATAATCGTGTCGTTGCCACTAAGCAATCCAGTACTCGTAAGTGCAGCCACAGGGCGTATCTCGTGCACAATACATCCACAATCACCCCGTGTGTCCGCTACTACAGGATAGTAGCGGACACACGGGGTGATTGTGGATGTATTGAGCATGCACTGCTCTGCTGCACTGTTTAGAAATTTTAGGTCAAAACTTAAGAAGGTCTTAATATGTCTGAGTAAAGAATCTGGAATATTCTAATTATTCAAATCCAAGCTGCGTCATAATATACCATTTTTATTTATTACAATTCGTTTTCCTTCGATTATGATTGGTAATTATTTTATTAAATTAATTTATTATTATATTTATTAATATTTAATTAATGTTTCATAAAGATCTAACTTATAATTTCCGAAATACAGCTCTTAAACCCCATTTAATTATCAAAAATATTTAATGCCACTAACAGCGAAAAGTTTATTTAAGTAAATCTAGGTTTTTTGTTTAAACAGTCTTTGTGAAACTATCGGATGTTTTGCTTACAAAATATAATATTTATGTAAACCAAATTTTGCGCAGCTACGTTTTGGTCACATAATAATTTTGCAACTAAGACATTTTGCTTACTCAGACGTTTAGCTTACAAATTATTTCTGCTATTTAGATGAGACAATTTGACAACAAACAAAGACTTTTTAAAACCCGGACTATGATTATGACCCTTTAATTATGAACTTAAAAAGCTAGAAAATATTATGTGGTTTATTGTTACTTATCTTCTGAAATAGAAACTCTAAAGAAAAATGCCCCCGTGTGCGCACCTCCTCGCTTATGATATTCAGCGTAGGGTTGCCAACAAAAACCAGCCCCGCCCGATTCGGGAGTCGCGCGCGCGGCCGGGCCTTGCGGGAACCCTCATGTTAATTACACAGATGGTGCGGGAGTCAGTACCGATGGTTGGATGTTATTTACAGGGATTATTTGGATATATTCGCTTTTAATTTGAAATTACTGGGCAAATGAGACTTTATAACTTGGAGGGTGCAGGGAGTGATCACAGAACTTTAATTGTAATGAATTTTTCTATAATAACTATGCACATAAGCTGCGTATTGAAACTGTCAAATCTATATGATTTTTTTTTCTATCTGTTGCAATCCAGTTACATGATCGCCCAACTGATCTCACAGTCTTAGTAAAGTCAAAGTCAAAAGATTTAATGCAAATAGGCTATTTTTAGCATTTCTACTAACTTTTAAGTAATTATTTATAGATTGTGCTGATGTCTCAGGATAACGTGCACAATGCAGTGTCAGAGACTCGATACTTTTGAGTTCCGAGTGACTAGTAATTTAACTGTGTCAGTATTTAATAACGAAGTTAAGCAATGTGTGAATATATTGTCAATGGAGATCTACGCGAACCAACTTCAACTTTCGTTCGCCTCGCATTCACCACCTTGCTCCTCAAGTCAATCGTGCGTAAAGAAGTTTTAATTCAAAAAGATTTTCAATTTTAAGCTATGTAAAGAGTAAAGGCAGACTCACGATATTCACGCTCACAGAGCATGCTCAAGGCGTGTTTGTTTAAACCTTAATAACTGTATCCTACTGCTGTAGAGTACGGAGACTCCGTCACATACGATACGCAACAAAAAGCGGGATCCCATACAATTTTAATGTGCGCTCAGGCATTTACGGAGGATGCCGGGGTGGAAAAAGATGTGTTGTTCGCGTGTGATACGTATGCGTATGATACGCTCCGAGGGTTGGTGGTTTGATGAGTGACGTGGGTATTAAACTTGATCATTATTGCGTATAGTTTTAGAAAAATACAGTTTCTAAATTCAAATTAAAGGAATTAACTGCTGAAAGGAGATAGGTGCTTGAATTATGAAGCTATTTTGCTCGACGCGAACATAACTGATCACGGAACGTTGCAATGCAACAGGAGAAATTACATTCGTAATTCGAAAATTTTCACAGTAACTATATACATAGAAGTTTTGGCGGGAAAACGAAAAAGATCGTCACCGCACTGTTTTATTTTCCAAAACTTGTGAGTGTGGGAAAGTGGTATAATGATGGTGAAACTTTTATTTTCATGTGGTTTCCAAAGCTTCAAGCTTCTAGTAAAATTACTATCACTTTACTAGGAGTATGACTAGACTATGATTTGACTTGATCTGTGACTTGACACATTATCTGCGTGAAATATCATTAACTTGATAAATTATCAATTACTTGACACTGGCTAAAGTGTAGAGGCAATACACAAAAAAGCTATATAACTGAAACTGAAAATTTGTATTTTTTTCGGTTGCAATCAAGTTACGTGATCGGCTAGCTGAAAAAGAAATCAAATTGGAAACACTTTTATAGAAACTTTTGTGACAGGAACTCGTATTAAATTGAACTTTACTAACATACGAAAAAGGGTTTCATTTCAAAGATTCGCGCACAAAATTTTATCAAAATATAATTTTGAAATGTCGATTAAGATACAGTTAAAATTATAATTTTATAAAGTTTGTGATAGACCCGAACAAAGTTCTTATATGAAAAATAACTGTTCTATACATAATTAAAATTACTATCTCAAAGTAAAGATCAGTAATGTTTTATTTCTAAAATGCAAAAATTTTCACATTTAACATAGCATCAGTAAAAACAAAACAAAAAACGACAGATAATCGATTACATCCGATTCCAAACTAGCCAATAATAAAAAGATCATATATCAAGCTGGTTTGATAAAAACTTGACGCTGATCTGGCTGCGTCAAGACCTGGTCAAGCGAGGGTGAGTGCAAGGTTGGTCTACGAAGTGGGAGGAGCTTTGACCACCTGTCATTTCTTGACCAACCCTAGGCTTCGGCTAATGGCCATGAATACATAAATTATTATTGATTATTCATGATTATTTATTGATTATTCTGTTTAGCTACATTCTGTAATAGTTACTTTGTAATATTGACTAGGTGGTAGGACTTTACTGCAAAGTTAGGTAGGTCGTCTAGGTAGGTACCACCGCTTTGCCAGTTATTCTGCCGCCAAGCAGTAGTGCGCAAGCACTGCTGCGTTCCGGTTTGAAGGGCACTGTAGCTAGTGAAATTACTGGGCAAATGAGACTTTATGATCTGATCTCACAGTTTAGTAATCTTATTACTAGATTGTGCTGATGTCTCTGGATGACGTGAGCAGTGCAGTGTCACGCGAACCTATATATTTTAGAGTTCCGAGTGATATGGGCAGCCGTGTCGTTTAACATCAGGCGAACGGCTAGCTCGTCACGTCATTCCTTAACATAAAAAAAAAAAAAAAAAAAATATTAATTACTTATTAGTTTTGTAGATATGTTAAATAATCGTGACAAATGTAATGTTTTTTTTAAGAAACACATCGGCGGATATTACTAATATTATAAACGCGAAAGTTAAACTTATAACTCTTTAACGCTCAAACCGTTGGACGGATTTGGAATATAGATAGCCTATGTACTGTATACTGGAAAAACACATAGGCTACCTTTTTGGTGCGGATAAAATCGCGGGGCGCTGCTAGTAATCTATGTAACTGAGCATTTTTATCAAAAATATGTAAAGGTTGCAGTATTATCACAATGTATGTTAAAAAATTACATTGTAAAAATCCAAAAAATAAGCATAGGATGAAAAGTCAAACATGTTTCACGCCTATGGGAACGCTGACCTAATCATTTAATCCTTAATTTACCGGTATGAAAATAATCCTAAATCGATCGCGGAAGTATTTACAAACTGTGCACAAAATTTCATACAAGTCGGCTCAGCTGTTTTGGCGTAAAAGCTGCACAAATTAAAAGCAAAAACGTACAAACAACCACAGATTAGGGGAAAAACAATAATTTACTCTGTGAAACCACCAGAAATGATGCGTGGCACAGTCCTAATGTTTTTTTGAAGTAAATATATTAAGAATAGAAATCGAAGTTGGTTCACGTAGGTCTCCATTGTCAACATAATAACGTTAAAAATGTGTATTATTATGTTGGTATGACCGGTAAAATGACAATTTACAATGTCAAGATGGCGACATTAACATTAAACAGAGCAAAAATAAAGTTGATGTCGACCGATAGATGGAGCTAAACTAAAGAAGTTTTACTTCAGTCGTGTGGTCTAAAGAACACTCGTTCCAGTAAACGTATGTTAATAAATGACTATATAACAAACTATATTTAGCATTAAATGTATTTAGTATGAACGTTTACAGCACGCATGTAACGCTTATATAACGTAAGCATCTAAGCATTATCATATAAAATGTGTTAACAATTAAAAAAAAAACGATACAAAACCTTTTTGATTGTAAAATTTACATATATACCTACACTATTTTATTATATTCTCAGAATATGCATTATAGTCACAGATTAGAGAGTCAACCAATATGCTCAGTTTAATTATTTTGGAAAAATCACAAAGAAATGATTATTACACTGATTATTTACCTATTAATTATTTATTTTGTCATTGTGTTTGTTTCACCACTTACTAAGATTCAATTCAATTCTACTTATTTGGGAATCTTCCTTGATATATTTTTTTTTTGGTTTGATTTTGGCTCCACACTTTTGTGTATTTAGCCAGTGTCAAGT
The DNA here is from genome assembly GCA_905220475.3 of Ennomos fuscantarius. Classification (NCBI taxonomy): domain Eukaryota; kingdom Metazoa; phylum Arthropoda; class Insecta; order Lepidoptera; family Geometridae; genus Ennomos; species Ennomos fuscantarius. Next base: position 1,805,685 of record HG992034.1, on the reverse strand, counting down.
AATTAATTTTTCAAGTTAATTTATATTATACATATGTATGTTGTATGTGTCAAGTCAAGTCACAGTCCAAGTCATCACTAATAAACTACACACGAAACGTTTCACCATCATTATACCACTTTCCCACACTCATGCCTGTAATCCAGCACTTAACGAATAAAATGCCACCAATTTTATGCACTAACACTGAAAATAACACAAGTATTGGAAAATAATACAATGTGGTGACACGATCTTTTTCGTTTTCCCGCCAAAACTCATTCCTTGATATCATACAGATCGTAGGAGGCTACATTAAAAGGAGGCTACAACTAAGAAGGACTAATGTATCGTGGTGTTTTTTTTTTTTAAGATTTGGCTCCACACTTTTGTGTATTTAGCCAGTGTCAAGTTAATGGTAATTTATCAAGTTATCGATATTTCACGCAAATATGTGTCAAGTGACAGTCGAAGTCATCAAGTCAAGCCATAGTCAAGTCAGTCTAGTCAAAGTCATACTCCTAGTAAAGTGGTGGCAACTTTACTTGAAGCTTCTATGGAGTTTTGGAAAAAACACGAAAAGAAACATTTCACCATATACCACTTTCCCACACTCATGCCTGTAATCCAGCGAATAAATAACCACCAATTTTATGCACTAACACTGAAAATAACATAAGTTTTGGAAAATAATACAATGCGGCGACGCTATCTTTTTCGTTTTCCCGCCAAAACTCTATCGTGGTGTTTTCATCGTAGATTCCAAAAGAGGTCCCATATATTAATTACAAACTTTTTATGAAGTACGTAAAGAGGTTGCCTTTCTCATGTCTTTGGATGACATTCTCGATTAAAAAGTTGTGACAAATGTTGATATTTTTAATCGATATGTTTTAATCGGTGTTGTCATTAGTAGGGAGAAGGAATTCTGTTAAATATCGGGGCTAGATTCATTATATTGAATTTTATAACAGGTAATACTGTAATTTTATGATAGGTATTTTATTAATGACAGAAAATGTATTTTTATGTTCCTAATTGTAAGTAATCATTTTGTTTTCTAGTAAATTAATAATAAGTTTAGCTTTACCAATGTCTTATGCGAGCAATTATACTTTTGCTCAAAAATAACTTTGGAGTCTCAAATCGAGAGTGAACAGGTATCTTTTAGGCAAGCGTGTTACATCCTAGACCGCATCGTCACTTACCATCAGGTGCGATAGTGGTCAAACGCAAGCCTATCTAACAATATAAAAAAAGTAAAAACGACAGATTTTATTTTTTGTTAGATTTTTTATTGTGATAATAATAGTAATAATAATAATAACGCCCTACGATCACATAAATAGATCCTGTATCCTATGATGGATGGAACTATGAGGACCATGGTCCCACAACAGAACAAGAATTTGCGGTTTTTTTTGAGCACAAATACTTATTCTGCCGCGGGAATCGAATTCGCCGCCTCCGGGTTATGAGCCGACCCGTTCAACCACTACACCACAGAAGCTGTCAAACGCAATGTATTCGCACGAGTAACACAAGTATGGTGACTGAAAAGCACTACACTACAATGTTTACACATGATTCTTCGAATCAATCCACAACTTCCCAAGCTGGTCGGATTGGGCCGACCGCGCGACCTATTCGCATGCCGACCGAGTCCGTCGCTCAGCTTAGTTTACTTTCCTATGTCCGGCGGACGCGGGCCGTTGCAGCACCCGATTTGGTCGCTCGGGTAATAATTATAATGAAGCACACGTGGGAGAGTCGATCGTATGCTTATTGAGGTTAAATAAAATAGATATTTTTCCATCACTAATCTGTTCATCCAAAGGTTGTCTAGAAGAGATCGCTTTTTAGCGATAAGACTGCCCATTGTTACCTACTCATTAGTTTCATTAGTGAAATGATTTTTTTCGTGTTGTTTCCAAAACTCCATAGAAGCTTCTGGTAAAGTTGCCACCGCTTTTCTAGGAGTATGACTTGACTAGACTAGATTATAACTTGACTTGATGACTTGGACTGTGACTTGACATATACGAGTATATTACTGAACTCGAAAAATTATCAATTACTTGACACTGGCTAAATACACAAAAGTGTGAAGCCATACCAAAACAAATAAAAAATCCACAAGACTCTATAGTCTTGTAGAATTTAATCTCAATCACTGCTCTATAGCAGTGTTCCACAGCTATATGAGTCCAAAGTTTTGACGATCTTACATTTTTAGATAATGTTTTCTTAATCAAAAAAGCCATTATTTAGCACGAACAAGTTCGAAAAATTCAACAGTTAGCAAAAGTTTTTGTAAATGAGTCTAGATAGTGCAGGCCTCATTGTCATAATATATCTTTTTTATTGTGCATGCAGTCTTTACCTGTAACTGTGATGACACTTAGCAAAGTTTCCTTTTTAATTGTGTTATCGGATCTGGCTACGGTGTACATTATGTTGGTAATCGAAATAAATAAATGAATATAACATTGATATTTTCTAAATATAAATTAAAAAATAATAATTTGCGCCCGAATATGGACCATCGTAGTTGTTAGACCATTGTAGTAATTTTTTTTAACCAAAAAATGGATTATGATTATTATTACTCCGTCAGAATGAATTTTAAGGAAACTTGCCTCAAAACTCAGAGTAGCACCGAAAATGGAATACTTATGCATATGCATTTCATTTTCATAAATCGTAGGCGTAGTGAGCTGTTCCGAAATTAAAAAAAAAAATTTTTTACTCTTATGTATAACCGTTTATTAGCACATAACACCACGGAAATATACTTCACATTGCCAACTTTCTTGCGCCGACGTGATCCATTTCGGCAGCCTGTTCAGCAATTATGTGCTTTGAAAACTTCTAGATAAAAGCTATCTTTTTTAGCATACCCACCATTACAATTACAGTTTGATAGATATAAAACAATTGGCTAAGCTTTTTACCTTTTCCGCAGGTTCACTTATATTTCTTAGGATTAACTTTTGGGGCTTTACCGTCATCACACGATTCAGTTGAAAACCTAATATAGATTGCTAAAATACAATTTGTACAGTAGTACATCACTAAGGTCTTCATTTGTACTGTAGTGGATAATTTAATTCTTCGTTTGTATTGTAGTGGATCATTTAGGTCTTCATTTGTACTGTAGTGGATAACTTAGTTCTTCATTTGTATTGTAGTGTATCACTTAGATCTTCGTTTGTACTGTAGTGGATCGCTAAGTTCTTCATTCGTATTTTTGTGGATCACTGATTAGATCTTCATTTGTGCTGTAGTGGATCACGAAGTTCTTCATTTGTATTGTACTGGATCACCTTGATCTCCATTTTTACTGTAGTGGATCACTTGTCTTCATTTGATTCATAGATTTATTCACCTTATAACATCGCGTTACACAGGCACGTCAATTTACAACAAAACTGAATTTGAAAAAGATTTGAAACGTGGTATGAGGTGATGGTAAGGCTCTGATCATCATCAACACACTCCACTGCTGACTACCTCCCTCACAGAGCGCCACTTTGAGCGGCTGCTTGCCTCCTGCATCCATCGCTCCCTGCTGTTTTGACCAAGATTATCCACCTATAAGGGGCCAGCAGACGTTGCTTCTTCCGGTTCGTGGGCCGTGATACAAGTTAAATCGGTCACACCATCAGTAAGTACCACTCACTGTCACCGACAGTTTCGCATGTACATCCGCCACCTGTCAATTGTTATGCAACGTTAGGAAAGTAACTGTCTTGACTTCCTGCCACACCGGATATAGTCAACAAACGTCCGAGCTCCCGCCATTTGTGTGGGGATCACGCGCGAACAACGGGAGCTTATTGACATTGAAATTTTATAGGAAAGTCATAATAGATACTTATTATCCTGTATGGTGGAGACATCACGCGGTACTGCCCGATACTGGTATTAACTTTTACTCTGGGATAACAAATAATCGTATAATATATATTTTTAGCTATGAGTCATGAAAATACAATACATAAGTACTACAAAGATACACACATGTGCTTATTTGTAGTAATTATGTATAGTATGTTCAGTAGTTGTTTCAAAATTGACTTTTCATTTTCACTCTACCACCGGTAGCAGGTTCACCGCCAGCCGCCTATTCTAGGCCTGTGGTTGCTAACTTATTTAAAAAAGCCCTGCTTTTTGGTCAATTATTCTGAAACAATCTGAAAAGAAAACGTCCGCATTGAGAACCTTCTCCATTTTTAGAAGTTGGTAAAAAAAACTGATGTCTACAAAATTTGGCTCACGAATTACAATGTTATTATTAATGATTAATTAAGTTGAGTTCCTAAAACATTAATTAAAATATATAAACAGGACTCTATAAAAAGTCACCGGATGGTTCATAAAAATATCATCACATTGCGAGGGTGAATTACTTTACCTTTTCTGTCGCATTCAGACTTCCATGCTCTCTCCCTTCTTGAACAACTATAAAAAACCAGCCAAGTGAGTGTCGGGTTCGCGCACTGAAGGTTCCGTCAAGTCCAACTTGTACTTGGCTAGTAAGTGCACGTTTTGTATTTATAAAGTACTAACCGGTCACGTGTCAATAATAATCACATCAAGTTTGATGCTGAAACGTATCATCATTTCATATCAAAATTGTATTAACTAGGAACCTCCTTTAATTTTTGAAGTAATACTTCTTTACGTATGCTGGCTTGGGGAGTAAGCTGGTGAATGTGAGGCGGATGGAAGTTGAAGTTGGTTTACGTAGATCTCCATCAACATAACAAAGTTAAAAATATGTATTATTATGTTAGCAATGTCCGGTAAAATGACAATTTATAATTATCAAGATAGCGAAATTAAAAAAACCAAAAACAATGTTACACCTGCCGATAGATGAAATTAAACTAAAAAAGTTCTACATCAGTTGTGTAGTCTAAAGCACACTAGATTTTTTTCTTTTTGGAAATATTATTATCTGTTTGTAATTCGCCGTATATTTTGTAAAAATATCAGTCAGCCAACTATTACGGTTCATGAGATACAGCCATTCGTACAGACAGTCAAACACCGGAAGCTTATTAATAGGTTCTTGTGTACGGAACCCTAAAAAGACATTACATAACCTGTTTTGTACATTACAACTAAATGCAAACTGGCTTAACACCTATATACAATATACATAGTCTATTTAAGTATGTAGTGTATTTATAGTTACACGATTTCTAAAGGTCACATACATTTCAACCTCAACAGAGTAAGAAGGATCAAACTTGTATCGTAAACACTGACCATTGACGCCGAGCTTACATAACAGACAACAAACAAACAAACAAACCATTTGAGGCTTGACACCAAAAAAGAAAATCCCACCGGACTAAAAAGAGCATCTTTAGCGACCTCCTATTTAGGTTCTCTGCCTTTAGCAGCGGGCAGACTGAGCTAAATAAGTAGCGATTGTAAGTGGAGTGCGTAAGTCAGCGGTCCCTTGGTTATGGATTGGATCCAAAAATATGGGCCGCGTGGTCTCGTATGGAGATGCACGTGGTGTCTTCCGAGTCTCCTACACTCTGGAGGGGTTTTCTCATGTATTGATTGAATGACTGACTCATTTCTGATCGGTGTTTGTTTAAGGCGACTGACGGCTGGTTTGTATTGGCTATAAATGACAATTCTGTTTGATGAAACTAATGTTTTAAGCTATGATGTAGTACACGGTACACCATTTTGTAGTTTTGTAATGTACTGGGGAAAGTAGGCTACATATATAAATAATAATAAAAAGGAAAGCTCTGATTCTGCAGGACTGAATATGCGTTGTTTTTACAAGTATTTTTTGCTGAAGTGTTTTAAAATAATTATATAATAATAATAATATAATATGCTTAGTTTGGGGCTAGATGGCGCTGTGTGAATTGTCCACACTTATATAACGCCCAACGATCACATACATAGATCCTGGACCCTAACTAGGATTCCCTGTGTCTAGAGACCCAGGAACTACAAGGTTCATGGTCCCGCAACACCCAGACTCAGAAAAAGGATTTGCGCTTTTTTTTATGTGCTCAAATATTTGTTCTGCCGCGGGAATTGAACCCGCTGCCTCCGGGTTATGAGCTGACCTGCTCAACCACCACAAAGGCTGTCTAGATGTATAATTACAGGAGTCTATCATGTTTGTGTTTATATAAATCATACCCAATTGAACTTTAATCTTATTTTTATTTAGACATCTGTCTTTGACGGTACGGTGCCGTCGGCCGATCGGTATCATTAGGCCTACATCATTTAGTTGTTTCATTAGTTGGAATAGGTTTTTGTGAATCTCTTTACAATATCTTTGTAACTATATGAAGCAAGAAATAATGTAAGTATAGTAAGTGGTAAGCGATAACTATCTTTAAATTTATATATATAAATTTCAAAGTCCTGACTGACGGGCTAACTTATATACCAACGCACAGCCTAAACCGCTGGTCCTAGAGACTTCAAATTTGGAGGGTGTGTTTTTGTAAAACGTAGGTATCCATTAAGAAAGGGTTTTTTTTTAATTCCACCCTTAAGAGGGTGAAATCGGTGGTTGAATTATCTATATAAAAAAAACGTTTTCTGTAGGCTACGCGGGAAAAGCCGCGGGCAGAAGCTAGTATTATATAAAAACTTGTCAAAATATGCCAATATAGGTGAATTTCTAAGGCTTTGTTTCACCATAATCCCGGTTAACACTTACTACATTTCACTGTGATCTTAACTATAACCAAGAAGTTTAACCAGCATCTTTGCCACTATCATAATTTGCCATTATTTACTGTAATTTGAATCTTTCAAACACAAATCCTATAAAAAAATATATATTTTTCAGGAAACTTATTTTACAAGATCTGTGCCTTCAAATTATCTTTGATTTTTGACAGCACATTAGTTACCGTTATTTTTAGATAATAATAGTTTAATCCTGAAACATAATTTTTTTTTTTTTTTATGTTATTGAATGATGTGACGAGCTAGTCGTTCACCTGATGTTAAGTGACACGGCCGCCCATAACAGAAAGTGTCACTCGGAACTCCAACATGTAAAGTTTCGCATGACTGCTGCAATGCGCACGTCATCCTGAGACATCAACACAGTCTGGTAATAAGATTACAAGACTGTGAGATCAGATCATAAAGTCTCATTTGCCCAGTAATTTCACTAGCTACATCGCCCTTCAAACCGGAACACAGTACTGCTTGCACACTACTGCTTGGCGGCAGAATAACTGGCAAAGCGGTGGTACCTACCTAGACGAACTTTGCAGAAAAGTCCTACCACCTAGTGAATTCCACTTAAATAGAGTATTAACTAACTACTAACTACACTACTTAACTTTAAGCTACAGTCAAATGACTGTAGCTTAAAGTAAACTGGTATAGATGGTGTAACACTTGCCCCTCGGTGACTATACACATCGACTTTGAAGCCTAGCCGCTAACAACACATCTGTCAACAAGTCATCTTACACGTCTAATTTGTCAAACAATCCTTGGACACTCTGACATAACTTTATTTAACACCGCTGTGGAGTCAACCACTTCGCGACGCCAAATACGCCATGTTTGATCCAACAATTTGGACCAACCTTATTAGGTCCGCCCCTTTTGGAGTCACCTCTCTAACTATTGTAAAACTAATTTGTCCAGCTTTGGTGGTTATTTGTTTTACGTTTGACAATGTGACGTAGTTGCTTTGTAATGATTGTCAAATTTGCGGTGCATGTGGGGTGTACGTGATTGTAAATATCAGAAGGTGATGTCATGGCAATTGTGATGTCATAGGGACGGGATATTGTAGAATAGTCAGCGAGTTTGTACTTTCGAAATCGATCGATTCGAAGGTTAGTTTACAAATTTTTTTGAAGTATAACTTATTTACGCTTGACTTGGGGAGTAATCTGGTGAAGCGAACTGAATTAATTTTAATTCTGTCTTCACGTGAAGATAGAAAGAGACAGTTACCTACGTTTTGTATATTACTGTCGGGCAAAAGAGATGGAGCTAAAGAAGTTTTACTTCAGTCGTGTGGTCTAAAGCACACTCGTTTTTTTGCGTTGTCTATAAAACTCTACTATAATATTAAACTTTATAAATCAATATGATCGTTTTACTTATCTAATAAAAACAGCTAAAAAAAATAATTTATTTCTAGAAAAGAATAAAACAAGTGAATTTCTTTTTGAAGTAAAACTTCTTTACGCACGCTGGGCGAGGCGAATGGAAGTTGAAGTTGGTTCACATAAATCTCCATTGTCAACAATAACAATACAATAACTTGTATTATTATGTTGGTATGTCCGATAAAACGACAATTTAAAATTGCCAAGATGGCGCCATTAAGATTAAACAAATCAAAAAGTAAGTTATACCAGCCAATAGATGGAGCTAAACTAAAGAAGTTTTACTTCAGTCGTGTGGTCTAAAGCACATTCTTTTTTATATTTAGTTTGAGCTTCTATTATTTTAAAACAGTTCAACTTTTTCTTCCGACTTACCATTTCAAACCCCATTTAGGGTAAGAGCACCGTTAAGTGACCTCGAACAATAAGTCGATATTCGGAACCGCTACTCCAATTTGATTTCCCTAAAAAAGTTGTTTTCTCTTGCAAATGTCCGTAGAAAATGATCGTTAATCGCCCAAAAAGGGTACAGCCGTTAATAGACCGTTGAATCAGACGCGATCGCGTATTGATACAGATTTGGAGTTAGCCCGTTTTGTTTGGTAGTGAGGTAAGCTTAGAGGTTTTAACAATATTTACAAAGAAGTTTTGAATAAAAAAGATATCATTGTATTGTAGATAGGTAGATAGAGAACTCTTTATTGTCTCACCAATGAAGTACAAAATCAGGAATAACTATAATATTTACGAACTAGTGTAACAATGGGCGGTCTTATCGCTGACAGCGATCTCTTCCTGACAACCTTTGGATGGACAGTGGCAGTAGAGAAAAATAAACGGCGGTGTAAAACAATTTATAGATAAAGTAAATATAGATAAATCATAAACTATTACCTGATATATTTATATTATGTATATACCTACATTCTAATACATATATATTTTATAAATTTATTTATAATTAATTTATAATTGTATTGTTTTGTATTATGCATGTATATACAAACAAAAAGTATCTAAGTATCGTATCAGTTATCTGGTTCCCATGATACAGGCTTTGCGTAGTTTGGGACTAGATGGCGTTGTGTGAGATGTCCATACATACTATACAGCAGTGGCATTTAACGTATTTCGAAAAGAAAACCATCCTTTTTGAAGTTAGATTGATTATTATAAATGGTCATTGAAAAGATTTCTACGTTTTATTAATTAATTAATTTGAATAAATAATGTAATAATAATAACAACGATCTCATTCATAGATCCTGGATCCTAACTAGGATTTCCTGTGTCTAGGGACCCAAGAACTAAGAGGACCATGGTCCTACAAACTCTTTGGGCCCTACAACACCGACTTTCCCACACACATGCCTGTAATCCAGCACTAAACAAATAAAATGCCACCAATTTTATGCACTAACACTGAAAATAACACAAGTTTTGGAAAATAATACAATGCAGTGACGCGATCTTTTTCGTTTTTTCGCCAAAAAACATTATTATACTTATTATATAAAAAAAAAACTTTTGCCTGAATTTCGTAGTTTTCATATCTGTTTTTAGCCCGTTGTGACCCGTCAACGTAAAATTGTTTTGGTGATACTATATATATTGCTAGTATATTGTGGTTATATGTGGTAGTCGCATTAGCCTTAGTTTATTCTGTAAGCGGTTGATCGGCCGTTGAACTTAGTGTAGGTTGAAAACTGTGTTGTTTACCTTATGTGTTCCGTTTTTGAAAACGTGTGGTAATGAAATGAAAAGAAATAGTTTATTAAATGTTTACGAGGGAGTTTTGGCGGGAAAACGAAAAAGATCGCGTCGCCGCATTGTATTATTTTCCAAAACTTGTAGTAAAGTGGTGGCAACTTTACCAGAAGCTTCTATGGAGTTTTGGAAACAACACGAAAAGAAACGTTTCACAATCATTATACCATTACCACTACGAATAAAATGCCACCAATTTTATGCACTAACACTGAAAATAACACAAGTTTTGGAAAATAATACAATGCGTTGACGCGATCTTTTTCGTTTACCCGCCAAAACTCCCAAACTGGTGTTCTGAAATGATAAAATATTTATATGAAATCCATATAACGTAATTCACATAAACCCGCAAAGTTATATATATTGTTCATGTTAATAATAGGCTTAATTAATAAATATAAAAAATAATCTAACAAAAAGCACGGACCCAGGTGTCTGTGGAAAATGTGAAAATGCAGTATTAAAAAAAAAAACCCGCAAAGTTGACACATTTTTATGCGCAGACCCAGATTGCCATCAAATTATGATTTTCGATAAAACAGTGGGCTGTAGACACCCCGTCGAAAACAAACGTGCTATTAATAATTATTACCCTGTATAAAAGTATGTTCTATCATATCAGTGTATATTTTAATATTTGTTTTATCATGGTCACCTAACAACTTACCCGTCAACCAAAGGGCTTAACTGAAAATCAGCGCCAGGTGTTGAGTACACCGGCATGAATGTTGAGTTAAGCCCTTTTCAACACCACTGCTTCCGTGCTACCTACTCTTTTATTTCTCTTATTAATACTCTTAACTAGGCATTGTTTATATTTAATTGTATTCTCTTGTTGTATGTATATTCATATAATTTTATTTTATTTTTGTGAGTGTTGAATAAATATTTTTCTTTCTATCAAATAAACTAAAATGAAATTAGCTTATAAATGACCGAAACAATCGAGTTGAAATTCTTCTTTTTTTTTTAAGGTGGTTGAAAAGGTTTTTGACACGTGCTAGGTCATTAACATACATTCATTGAAATCTAGAACTTGGAATCTAGGTACACTTAATCAGTTTTTGAAGGTAACAATGACTCAGCGTCTAGTAGGTATCAAATGACGTGTCTAGGTGCGAGGGTACCTATACACTACAATTGGGTAGGTACCAAGACTTCGATTGAAGTGTGGATTAAACTTTTTTTATTTTGAACAGCCTCTGTGGTTTGGTGGTTGAGCAGGTTGGCTCATAACCTGGAGGCGGCAGGACAAGTATTTGTACACAGAAAAATAAAGCGCAAATACGTGTTCTGAGTCTGGGTGTTATGGGACCATGGTCCTCATAGTTCCTGGGTCCTCAGACACAGGGAATCCTATTTAGGGTCCAGGATCTATGTATGTGATCGTTGGGTGTTATTATTATTTAAAAGTAAAAATTATAATCGTGTATAATCTATACACATGACGAAAAGTAGATAATGCAATTCCTGCATTACCATTGAGATAATTGTAATGACAAAATGCCAAACTTAATTTAAAGTTTAAAAAATAATAATAATAATTTTTTATACTAACATTTAGTGAGATAAATAAATACATTGGTAAATCTTTAAGCTTTTCAAAAATTTTATATTTTGTTATAGGTTCTGTTGGACTTTGCCGACCTTTATAACTACTTAACTCGCTGGCTGGTTATTCGCGATTTTAACCGATCCGTAGGACATGGGGTGGCTATTGTATTTTTGTAGGTGATGTAAGAGTATACTGCCAAAAGTACTGAAAAAGGACTAAATTTTTCACTATTAGTAACGACATCTATCGTAGCCTAGGAGAGAAACGAAATACCCATCGATCGTTCAAAAAGTTTCATACTCATATGAAACGGTTTCACCAAAAACTTCTCAAGAGTTCTACTAGATGTCGCTATTATCAATTAAGATTACACAACCTCTTTTATTCCTTAAAGAAGTTTTTATATTTAAAATTATAATTGTTAATAAATCCATTCAATATAAATAACATAACTTTGATATAATAAGAAAACATAAAATAAAATTATAAATGGGTTCATAAAAGTATAATAAATAGGTATAAATAATAATTATGATACACCTTGCCTATGATATTTCAATTCTCTGTAAAATAATATTCAATTTACGTAATTTCACAACGAGTTCATCGAATATATGACTCATGCCTTTTACAACGGCCTGCATTGACATTGTGATATCATTTTCATAGTTTATATGAGATACCTTTAACACGCTTGTGCGGCACAGACAAAATAATAGTATTTCGAACTCAGTTGCAAGCGCCCTTACAGGGTTCATGTACCTACTAAACTAGTTGTTAAGACCTGACATAATATATAAATTGTACATGAATGTAAATAAATGAATATGAATATGAATAATATAACGAAGTACTACTAAACTCTACTATCTTCACTACCTGCTACAAAAAAAAAATTACATATACCATACACAACATAGACAATATAATAACATAAACAATATAATAGCTGCGATGATCTATAAGACAGCCCAAGAGTTTTTGGCGGGAAAGCGAAAAATATTGCGTCACCCCATTGTATTATTTTCCAAAACTTGTGTAATTTTCAGTATTAGTGTATAAAATTGGTGGCATTCTATTCGTTAAGTGCTGGATTACAGGCGTGAGTGTGGGAAAATGGTATAATGATGGTGAAACGTTTCTTTTCGTGTTGTTTCCAAAACTCCATTAGAAGCTTCAAGTAAAGTTGCCACCACTTTACTAGGAGTTTGATTTTGACTAGACTATGACTGGACTATGACTTGACTTGATGACTTCGACTGTGACTTGATACATATTTGCGTGCAATATCATTAACTTGATAAACTATCAATTACTTGACACTGGCTAAATACAGAAAAGTGTGGAGCCAAAACATAAAAAAAGACAGTCCAAACCAAGTGCCCCAACCCCGTACCAGTTGGTACGCTACAGCGTTGAATTGCAATGCTGATTCGTTGTACCAAATAAGTGGCAGCTATAGAACTATTGAGGTTAACTTACCGTATGTTTAACATTAGACTTGATGGAACATTTTTGGAAACGTTTTCGTGCCACTTGATTAACTGACACTTCTTTATTGTACCAAAACTTTACTCTACCTATTTAATAATATACCTTATTCAGATTCATAGGGCTGCCCCGATACCCATCATGCTTGATAATTGTGGCCTACTTCAATTCCTAATCAAGCAGGAAAAGTCCAAGCATGACATACCTTCGTACCCATCGTGACAACCATGTGTATAATTATTAAAATCGATTCGAAATTATCGACATGCATACATTGACCAACATATCTTGATCCTTTACCAAATCCATTAGGAAAATAAACCGGGACGTAATGTGTATGATGGAGGTATCGCGGGGGTCGAAGTAAAATGGTGGTTGTGATAATTTGAGGCAACACAGGGGGTGGTATTGGGGTGAAAAGTGGGGTTATCTATGCATTATGTAGTGGCAATCAATGGTAGGTGTCGGTGATTGCCCGTCAGACGAATTTACAAATGAATGGAGTCGGTTCTAATCAAAAGGAACTGGGAAAAAGAAAATAAAACTGCACTTTTTTTCTGTACACAAATACTTGTCCTGTCGCGGGAATCGAACTCGCCGCCTCCGGACTATGAGGCCACCTGCTGAACCCCCACACCACAGAGTCTGTCTGAGAGAGAAAATTGCAGTGATAATAAAAATACTTAATTAAAAAAATGTTTGTGAGATTTTATTCTAATATCAATTTTACTGCACCGCCATTTCTTTTCTTGCACATCCAGGTTCACTGGTAGATAATGCTTCATAGCATTAAGTCCTCCTTGTACATTTTTTTGTGCTAAAATGTAAATAAATTGATTAATTTTGATGTTAATTTCTTTTAAATTTCATTACTTTTACTTCATTATCTAAGTGTCTAATATGTGACTGTCTGTTGATACTAAATAATTCATATAATAATTTACAGCGCTATGAAAACTAATATAACATTAGAGTCCCTACCTACAGACTGAGCTCGCTTATTCTCAACTTATTAATGACTTCCTACGGACTTATTTTAAATTTTTTAACATGTGCATACTATTTTTATGTGCAAATCTTGCGCGCTGTATTGATAATTCATTACCGCAAGGCGCCGTATTTCCTTTTTTTTAACAGACCCACCTAATTATCCAACGCTTAGATTTTAATCTTAGTAATACTTAAATCTTACCAATAACAATGAATGTCCTCTGTCAACAAGTCTACAATGTCTTGAAGACATTGTTGGAAGTTTCCAACAATGTCTTCATTCTTCAATGAAACTGGGGATAAGAGTTGCGGTAACAATTTACACAGGGCACAATCAAAAGCTGATTAAAGACGGAGAAAGGGGATTTCCACATGCTTCAACTATCAGTATTTGAGTTTTAAGTAAATCTACTAGGTGGTAGGACTTTACTGCAAAGTTCGTCTAGGTAGGTACCACCGCTTTGCCAGTTATTCTGCCGCCAAGCAGTAGTGCGCAAGCACTGCTGTGTTCCGGTTTGAAGGGTTCTGTAGCTAGTGAAATTACTGGGCAAATGAGACTTTGTGATCTGATCTCACAGTCGAGTAATCTTATTACTAGATTGTGCTGATGTCTCTGGATGACGTGCGCAGTGCAGTGTCATGCGAAGCTCTATACTTTAGAGTTCCGAGTGACACTGCAGCTGATATGGACAGCCGTGTCGTTTGACATCAGGCGAACGGCTAGCTCTTCACGTCATTCTTTAACATAAAAAAAAATCGGGGGGATCGAAAATAATTCACCGCTGCTTAGAAAATCACAACCTTCGTAACCGTAATGTAATGCGTACCTACTGTTACTGATTGAGAACTGTAAAGTCTCTTGTAGTTTCTTCTTTACAGGTATAAACGAAGCTTCGGATCGGAGTTTTTTGTTCTGCATTGTGCCGGATTGCTTGTACCTGTAGTGAGAAAGAAAACATTAATTTTTCAAATTCATATATTGTAATGGGCTTGCTATATATTTGACAACACACTAATATATAATAATATTTGACCATACACTATTTGACAAAATTACTAAATTTAAAATTTCAAAATATGTGACATCACACTAGGTAGGTTTAGCATTTGCATTTGAGTTCAAAACAGATAAATAAGTGCGAACTTAGCTAAGTCTAATTTTAGTACAGGCAGGCATTGATTTATTAAATCTTTCATCGTCGTCTCTAAGGTTTCGTAGTTTGGACAGTAGGGCAGGGGTACAATGTATATACTCGCGATGGTAATTTCCATGTAAGCATTGTTAATCCTGCTCCTAGTATTAGGATTGCGAAAATTTGATACTTGTTACACAAGCAGTTTTTTAAATCTTTTACATGTTATTGTATGTAAAAGGAAAAGAGGTAGACAACAAAAAAGATGGGACGATGATATCAAACAAGTTACAGGCATAACATAGAGTAGAGTAGACAGAGAGAGATCAGAATGGAGTAGGTTAGAGAAAGCCATTGCCAATTGAAGGATTGAGAATAAAAAGGGTTTAACTGTCAAATTGACAGTTTCGAGAAAATTGACTTTAAACGTCAACGGCCTCATTTTAATGTAGAGAGCTTATAAGGTTTATGTAAGTTTCAGTTGCTTGAAAATGTTTTAATTCTGTTTTAAAATACTAAATATAGTACTAATTCATACAATTACTGAAAAAATATATTATAATAAAATAAATATAATAATGTTTTTATGCTAAGTGAACTGTATTCCTGTGACAGATAAACCGTTTTTAGACTCAAAATCTCGAGATATAAGCCTCATTTCGGTATTTCGAGAATGTATTATTGAAGATAATATCACGCTGAATCCAACGATACCCATAAGTCATTTTGTGAAAAAAACAGTTCACCCTTTTTGTACTCATCCCTTCAATTGGCAATCACCAAATATGCAAATAATTTTAATTGTGTAAAATAAATACATATAATAATGCAGTGTAAGGAACTTAATTGTATATCTGTTGTCTGAATAAAAAAGCTTTTACATGTTATTGTAGTTAAGTTATATTTTAAATCAAAGCTTAGATAAATAATAACCGTCTGTACTAAAGATGGAGTTGGAGTGGAGACCGCGAATCGGCAGACGTAGTGTAGGATGACCTGCGGCAAGATGGAGCGGCTTCCAGTAATTGGAAGAGTAGAGCCGAAGACCCCGATCTTCATAAGACTCTCCGAAGGCACGCCACTGATCCCGATCAGTGGTTTGCGTTGGGAGAGTCTTATGTCCAGCAGTGGACTAATATAAGCTGATGATGATGACGATGGTACTAAAATTAGACAGCTCTTAAGTTCGCACTTTATCCTACTCCTACTTTAATATTATAAACGCCAAAGTTTGTATGTATAGATGTTTGTTACTCTTTCACGCAAAAACTACTGAATCCATTTTGATGAAGCTTGGAATGCAGATAACTTATACGCTAGCATCTCTATATTTTTATCTTTCTGTGACATACTGTAAGGAATAAGTGCAAACTTAGGAACTGTACTAAAGTACAGATGGGAAAAAGTTTTGTAAAAGTGATAGAAGGTAATCTTTTCCTTGCATTATGACAATAAATACTGCACCTGTTTTTTCCGAAACTACCTACTTATGAAGGTAATTTTCATTTAGCTCACCTTAATGATATGATCCAATTCAGCAATATAATATAAACTCAAATTAGTTAGATACTTAATATATATACAAAAATGTACGGAAAATAGCAGCTATGTCAAACTACTCACTAATAAGAAGAACGCTTATATAATTATTATACTAGTAATCAATGTAAATATATATAAAAGAGTAATAAAAACTATTTAACTTCTGGAAAAAATCTTTTCAAATAGTTTTCCTACAGGCTTATAGGAAACTAAGCCAAGTATCAAACACTATCTAACCAACTACCGCCCACACTAATAGGGTTGGAAAAAGTAGGAAAATGAAATCTACATTATAGTCGACGTTACGATGCGCCATTGGCAGGCCGCATACGGGCTCAAACTTTGTTTTAATCTGCAAATAATACGTGTGGAACTGGGATATTTTTGATTAGGAGATACATTTAAAAATTATATATTTAAGTTAAGTTTTCATGATGAAAGAGCTGTTTTGGCTAGTAAATACATACTTAAACTGAGTTTAGTTTACTACAGACTTTTGACATGCGTTTAAAGTTAGAAGTAAAGAGCATAAAAGCAGTGCTATTTTTCTGTGGTAATACTGAAGAAAAAATCTATTAGGTTAAGCTTTGACAGTTCTTTTACGGCTAACTATATCTGTTATTTTAATTTTCTTTTTTTTTGTTTGGTTTTGGCTCCACACTTTTGTGTATTTAGCCAGTAATCAGTTTTTTAAGTAATTGATAATATCTCAAATTAATTAATATCATAAAATGTGTCAGTCAAGTCACAGTCCAAGTCATCAAGTTAAAACATAGTCAAGTCATAGTCAAGTCATACTCCTAGTAAAGTGGTGGCAACGTTACCAGAAGCTTCTATGGAGTTTTGGAAATAACACGAAAAGAAACCATTATACCACTCATGGTATCATTATCATTATACCACTTTCCCACACTCATGCCTGTAATTCAGCACTTAACGAATAAAATGCCACCATTTTTATGCACTAACACAGAAAATAACACAAGTGTTGGAAAATAATACAATGCGGAGACACGATCTTTTTCGTTTTCCCGCCAAAACTCCCCTTAATTTTCTTTGTAAACATGATACAAGCACGCAAGCACGTAAACCACATAGTGCCAAACTAAGAAAATCAACTTAAAACGATTCCAAGGCTCTGAAATTTTAATTTGAAAACTCTTGTTTTTCCTATAATCTGTGGTAAAATCGGAGCATAAGAAATTTCGCGGGAAAGTAAAAATGTTTTGTTGTCGGCGTGGTATTACCTATTTGCTAAATCCTGTGTAATTTCAAGTACTAATGAGTGCCATAATAATGGTCGATTATTAACCGTTAAGTTTCCGTGAACGTGTGTAAATCATAATAAAGACAATAATAAATAACGAGACGGTCTTTTTAAAACTTTATAAAAACACTAGTTGCGCCCCGTGGTTTCACCCGCGGATAAAAAGTATTTTAATTATTTGCTCATCCCACGGGAAAATTTCCTTTTCCAGGATAAAATGTAGCCTATATTTTAATGCAAGGTATAAGCTATCTTGGTACCAAATTTCATTCAAATTCATTCAGCCGTTTGAGCGTGGAGGAGTAACAAACATACACACATACACTCATACACACAAACACATACAAACTTTCATAGTGTGATTCAGTAGATAAAGTACCTATCATCGCTTTACTGGAATTTGACTTTGAACACTGGCTAAATAAATAAATTTACTAACAGAGTGAAGCAAAATTAAAAACTAAAAATCGGTTATTGCACACGTCACTGTCAAAATTCTTGCTTGACTACCTCTTTGAGTATAGACCAAGTTCAAAAAGTTGACTTGCCATGAACTTTTAATTACCTTGATCCTGCCTGTACGTTTTCTCACTCCCCAATTTCACGATTGCTTTTATAAACTTCCATGATTTGCTGTTCTTAAATGAAGTTGTTTAACTACTATTACTTGATTACGATCGTGTTTATGATCGTAATCAAATACATAGGCATAAAACACTAGTAAATACATAATAATACATTACTATTATCATTTAGACACTGCTGATTAGTTGGTATGAATGGTTTTATGTAAAAGATTACTTAAGCCACCTTGTATAATGGCCACAATACAGAAATGTGGTTTGGCTTAAAAAATAAGCCAAATTTTATAGAATGGCTTTCGTGTGAAGAAAAAAGTCTTAGAACAAAAGTTTTTGATTAGTTGCTATAAAATGTGTGCAGTTTAGTTTTACAACTCTAGCAACTTTCATTTTATTTTACAATCTTTTTCATGAATATTATGGTTAGGTGCTTACTATTACTATTATATCTGTTTTTTTAAATATTTTTGTGAGCATCGTAGCTCACCCATGTGTCTACGCCGTAGCGTCTGCGCCTAACCGAAGTACATATCTTTACCTCTACATACCAAACCAGTCACTCTTCTCAATTTTTGTTAGTACGTAAAAATAAATATCTTAAACCTAAAGTACCAACATTGTTAGATATTCATTTCATATCCTCTACTTGGTCTGTGATTCATTTGATCAAACACGGTTGCACAGATAATGTAACTTCTGTTTTTTTTTTTGTTTTGGTCTTTGGCTCCACACTTTTGTGTATTCAGCCAGTGTCAAGTAATTGATAATTTATCAAGTTAATGATATTTCACGTAAATATGGTCGTTGTGACGTCAGGTCACAGTCGAAGTCATCGAGTCAAGTCAGAGTCAAGTCATAGTCTAGTCTAGTCAAGTCATACTCCTAGTAAAGTGGTGGCAACTTTACCAGAAGCTTCTATGGAGTTTTGGAAACCACACGAAAAAAAACGTTTCATCATCATTATACCACTTTTCCACACTCATGCCTGTAATCCAGCACTTAACGAATAAAATGCCACCAATTTGATGCACTAACACTGAAAAATAACACAAGTTTTGGAAAATAATATAACGCGGTAACGTGCTAACGTGATCTTTTTCGTTTTCCCCTAACTTCTGTTGTTATTAATATACTTCATACCTACCTATATAATATATAAAACATCGGTAGGTACGATTTTAAAACTCGGAGTAGGTACGATTTTTTTTTTGTCAAATTTATTTCGATCTTCCTACCATTTTTATTCCATTCTATTATACCAATAAAACCTAACTAGCTGTAAATAAATCCACTCCTAAAGAACCACTGAAGTTTCGCGCGCAAACTTCATTTGCCAGTGCTTTTTTTTTCTCTCTGATAATCAGGAAATACGGCCAGCAATCCATCCTGTTGCCGCGCTTTCGTTTAAGATCAGCCGCGATGTTTACTTTGAAAAATTGTTTCTCATCTGTCTGTTGTCGTCGGCCATTTTGTTTTGTTCAACTTAATAATTTCATGGCTCCTCCATCCGAAAAAGGCAGTTGTGAATTTAGTTTTTTTTCCATAACCCGAATTTCAATCTATACATATAAAATTGACTTGACCTGAAATTGAAATTTCGTAATTCCACCCCTGAGAGGGTGTAATGGGTGGTTGAATTTCCTACAATAAAATATTCTTCGTTTCCACGCTCGTTTTTCGTTTTGTTTTCGTTGTTCACGCAGGCGAAGCCACGGGCAGAAACTAGTGTGTGATAAAAGTGGGAATTATCCGTTAAGTGTTCGTGAATGTGCACGAGTGTTGGCAAATGCTTCCAAGTTTTTAAACCATGCCGTTTCGCTTTCTCTTCAAGGCTTCCTAGAGCCTTCAGTAAAATATCTATCATTTTGCTGTGGTATTTTGACTGGCAAAATAAGACTTTAACATGACATAACTGAACAAAAAATCCTCACTTGACATTGGCAAATTATCACTAAAAAGCGATAGAAAGCCATTAAACGAAGAGAAGAAGTAGGTGCTAGAAAACACTTGTTTTTTTTTCTATAGTATAAAGTACTTATCGCAAAGTTTAAAAAGCAGTGTATTATTTTATTGACCGTTTCATTGTTTATGCTAGACATAAGCCTAATTATACCTCTATATAGAAAAAAAAAAGAGATAATAGAGCAAAGCTAAAATATACTTCGTTAAATAATGGGAATATATCAGGTGACGTTAATGTCGTTTTCCAGAACAATCATAAAGACCAGAACGCGCCTGTTCGCCAATAATTTTCTAATTAAAACTGCTATTTTTAATGTTAACGAATGACGCGATCGGTTATAATCCTTCACATAATGTTTAGCATCATGCCCATAACAATTGCAGCGTCACACGGAACTTCACATTATCATCAGCCGGAAGAACTTATCACTGGCTAAACACGCTAACCGTGTGGAGTCAAACAAAAACGTAAAAATAAATGGTGACACTACGCTGCTTTAGGACCTTAAGATGCTATACCCTTCTATTTTCATATTTCGGTCAAAGTAAGAAGAATGATCCTAATTGAAAAGAATCCAAAAATGGCAGAAGCGAAATTTGAAGTTTAATTTATGATAAGGGTACAATATTATCAGTTAAGTGTTCGTGAACGTGCACGAGTGTTGGCAAATGGTTCCAAGTTTTAAAATCATGGGTTTAGCGTTTTCTCTTCAAGGCTTCCCAGAGCCTTCAATACAATATCCACCGTTTTACTGTGGCGTTTTGACTTTGACTAAATAAGACTTTGACATGACAGAACCGAACAAAAATTCCTCATTTGACATTGGCATAAATATCACTAAAAAGCGATAGAAAGCCATTAAACGAAGAAGAAGACTCCTAACGCTAAGTTGGTCTTACGTAGCTTAAATTAAGTTTTAAGTGATTCTGACCCATTTATATCGCTTCAAAAGTTTTGTTATCTGTGAACATAGATGGTTTAGATAAAATAGATTAGTGAAAAAACAAGTGTTTCAAGCGGATTCTAGGTTCCTAGGTCCCTAGACACAGGGAATCCTAGTTAGGGTCCAGGATCTATGTATGTGATTATTGGCGTTACTGTTATTATTAAATTTATTACTATTTGCTTTGGCAGTCAGCATTCATTATATGAAAATTAGTAAAAAGAACTCAATGAATAATATGCATTAAGTACATTATTTCATAAACTCATCAAAACTATAGAATATTTGCTCGATAAGTTAGCGTTTCAATCTTGTATTAAGCATATTTTGAAGGTCGTCAAGCTGGGAGCCGATACCACGTCACCAGGGAGTCGAATACCTAACAGTAGGTACCTTATAAGGTGATATAAGGTGATACGTAGTCCTCCGAAAGTCCCGTCGAGCAATGAAAAAATAACCTTTCTAGGCTCATTGATGGAGCCTTCAGTACAATTAATATGATTACATTTATCAGGTTAATGTGACGACGGGCCGTGATGGGACAATGGATGGAAACGGGGGCGTTCAGTCGTTTCTTTGATTGGAACTGATGTAAGGAATTAAGTAGGTGTCTGGGTCGGTTGACTTCCATTTAAATGAAGCCCCATTTGGCGGGCGAGGGCTTTTGGGTCGAGTGTTATCGATGTCTGCAACTTACGGTAAACTTCGTATTATTCAATACTCATTTTCTCGTTGCGTAATTTCTTAACTGACTTTAAATAAATAAAGAGGTTCTATGTACGACTGTGTACGTATTTTTATTTTAAATGTATTTTCATCGTCTTCTCCGAAATTTTTGGATCGATTTACAAGTTATTAAATTTGTACAAAACCTTGTGTAAAATCGGTAAGTTAATGGTAGAGATGTACACTTTTAAAGCTTTTAGAGTGGAAGGGGCATCACCTGTCCCTTTCTCGCAAAACTGAGATCGTGCGGAGCTAGAGCGACGTCACAGCTGCTGCTAGAAGTTCATAGGAGTTTTGGCGGGAAAACGAAAAAGATCGTGTCACCGCATTGTATTATTTTCCAAAACTTGTGTTCTTTTCAGTGTTAGTGCATAAATTGGTGGCATTTTATTCGTTAAGTGCTGGATTACAGGCATGAGTGTGGGAAAGTGGTATAATGATGGTGAAACGTTTCTTTTCGTGTTGTTTCCAAAACTCCATAGAAGCTTCTGGTAAAGTTGCCACCACTTTACTAGGATTATGACTTGACTAGACTAGACTATGACTTGGCTAAATACACAAAAGTATGGAGCCAAAACCAAAGCAAAAAAAAGTTCATAATTTGTGCCGTAACATGCTACCTTAGAGGTACCACAGGTTAGTAGTGAGGTACTAAGTAATAATTTGTGACGTCACGGCGTGTTTGAACTGTCTCTTTCCGTTATATCTTGAAATGCTTCGTTGTAATTTTTGGGGATAATTAACTTTAGATTCACACATACATTTTGACAATACCATTTACTTAGATAGTAAAAGTGAATCAGTCAAATGTGGATGAGCAATGAACAATAAAAAACGAGTGTGCTTTAGACCACACGACTCAAGTGAAACTTCTTTAGCTCCATCTATCGGCCGGTAATATTTTTTTGTTTTGTGTAATGATGATCTTGACGATCGTAAATAGTCATTTTACCGGACATACCAACATAGTAATACAAATTTTAAGTAATTTTTAACCTTTTTATGTTGATAATAGAGATCTACTTTCAACTTCCGTTAAACATTCACCAGTTTACTCCCCAAATCAAGCGTGTGTAAAAAAGTATTACATCAAAACGGTTCAACAAAAGTGGAAAGCTGTTGATAAAATGAACTGGATCCCTTAAGCCATGGGTTGTGGGGCATCAAGCAACGTGGCACCCGAGGACACTGCGAATGGTCACTGCAGGAAGGATGATGGCGGAGTGGGGAACGGGGGTGGCGACCGTCCTGACGATGACCTGCCCACGGTTGTGCTGCCAGAGACGCCGGTGATAGCTAAGCCTCGTGAGTTGGATAATATATTCTACTGACCCGATAGCTCAGTTGGTAGTAGCTCTGCCTTTGTAGCTGTAGGTTGTGGGTTCTATTCACACTCAGGACAAACGTTTGTGTGATAAACATCGATGTTTGTTCTGTGTCTGGCTGTTATATTGTTAATATGTATACTTACTAGGTGGTAGGATTTTTCTGCAAAGTTCGTCTAGGTAGGTACCACCGCTTTACCAGTTATTCTGCCGCCAAGCGTGCTTGCGCACTACTGTGTTCTGGTTTGAATGGCACTGTAGCTAGTGAAGTTACTGGGCAAATGAGACTTTATGTCCTGAATCTCACTGTCTAGTAATATTGTTACTAGATTATGTTGGATGTCTCAGGATGACTTGCGCAGTGCAGGGTCACGCGAAACTCTATACTCTAGAGTTCCGAATGATACTGCAGTTGATATGGGCAGCCGTGTCACTTAACATCAGGCGAACGGTTAGCTCGTCACGCCATTCCATAACATAAAAAAAATTACAAACATTATTTATTTATTTATTTTATTTATTTATTTATTTCTTCAATTACACGGATACAAGCCAATTACCATAATCAATATACGTAAATTTATCTAGTCATATTTCATAACACAATATTATTAACTTAGAATACAAATACAGAATAGAATGAAAAAATAGAACAAAAATCAAAATCAATATTACGTACATGACGGCGGCTACGTCCAGTTATAAACTCTATGCACAGCGATCGAGCACCGTAATTTACCCTGTGGTGGCATTAAATGTATTACAGTGGCAGCACCGGCAACTGTCATGGCGGCCCTACCTGTCTGGCTATATAAAGGGATCGATTGGTGTGCTACGGATCATTCTTGTTCCAGACACGGCGCGGTGCGGACATGCTCAAGGCCTATAGTTATATAGGTTGCAACCTACCCACAACACGTTCCTGCCGATATCAGAAGTGGGATTGCCCATTTACACATCACTCTTCAAGTAACGCCGAAAATATGGTAACGTGACGGCGGGTGACACTAATATCAATTTTAGTTGCAGGGTTAACCCAGACCAGTGAAAAAAAAAGAGAATGAAAGTTATGGTAAAAAAAGTAATGATTCGTGAAAGAAAAAAAAAGGGTAAGAAAAAAGTAAAAAAAATGGAAAAAATGTAGGAATGATGTATTTTGGTTGCTAAAGGGATATCTATCCGGTCTAGCACTAATTGGTCCACAAAAAATGTAGATTGCTAAAGGGATATCTATCCGGCCTAGCACTAATTGGTCCATAAAAAATGTAGGTTGCTAAAGGGATATCTATCCGGTCTAGCACGAATTGGTCCATAAAAAAAGTAGTAATGATGATTTTTGGGTGTAAGGGATATCTATCCAGTTATCATTATTCGGTCCGTTTTTTATAAATGAAGGGATACTAATGGTCCTGAAGGGTTAACCCTGACGATGACTGGAAGGTAAAATACTTTTGACTAATCAAATTGAAAACTAATGTTTTGACTTTGACTTAGACTCCAAGTTTAACTCAATTTAATTGTCAGGATGAACGAGCAATAACACTGATGTCCCTCACCAGGTACATAGTGAAGCTAAGCGTACGAGGACGTACGCACGTCAGTATGGCCGTGACGGCGGCTACGTCCAGTTATAAACTCTATGCACAGCGATCGAGCACCGTAATTTACCCTGTGGTGGCATTAAATGTATTACAGTGGCAGCACCGGCAACTGTCATGGCGGCCCTACCTGTCTGGCTATATAAAGGGATCGATTGGTGTGCTACGGATCATTCTTGTTCCAGACACGGCGCGGTGCGGACATGCTGAAGGCCTATAGTTATATAGGTTGCAACCTACCTACCCACAACACGTTCCTGCTTACATACACATAAAAATAAATAAAATAATCAAAACTATTATTACATACAACATACATATAACATTGTATCGGTTATCTAGTTCCTATAGTACCTACGCCATAGTACACAGTGTAGTATACTGTGTGAAATGTGCACAAATATTTATTGATTTACTAAAACCGGTTTACTTAGACATGCTCTTTCCATTCCAGCTATAGCATTCGAGATCCCTTTAGAAGAGTTCGAAGGCGGAA
This sequence comes from Ennomos fuscantarius, assembly GCA_905220475.3. NCBI lineage: Eukaryota > Metazoa > Arthropoda > Insecta > Lepidoptera > Geometridae > Ennomos > Ennomos fuscantarius. The sequence continues at coordinate 1,780,188 of HG992034.1, read as the reverse complement.
AGCGGCCAAGCACTCCGCCGCCACATTTGCAAAGGCTGCTCCAGCCACCACAGGCTGACATCAGCCTTCCAGATATAGAGGAGAAGCTGGCTGAGGCTGAACAGAGAAGACTATCGGTAAGAGGGAGACAGAAACTCCAATGTTCATCTGAAACGTACATTTATTTGTGATGGTGCTTAAAAGTAACGATTTCTAATTAATTTAGACTTTCCTGCGACACATTGCTACGTGATCACATAATTTGATTCTAAAACCGAAATTAGGCTCTTGTGCGCTGTCACCTAATTCTAATCCTGGACTACCTGGATTAGTCTTTTATATTACTTTGGCACGTTAACCCTGGATTAAAATTTAACTACATTAAAATTGAAGTGGCTAATATGTTAATGTTTCAAGATAAACTAAAGGATTAATCTAGGATCAGCAGTTTAATTAGTTAAGCCAGGATTAAAATAGAACCTACAAGTGGGCCTAAGGCCCATATTACATGACTACGCTCAGTTGTGCGGTCAATCGGTGCTCAAAACAAGATTTCATTCACCAAATGGTCAATTTATGATATCTCGATTTGAGCAACAATCGGAGACTGAGATTTGTTCTGTGATACGGGCCTAAGAATGATATTTTGGTTGGTTTTTTATGAAAACGAATGACGTGAAGAACTAGGCGTTCACCTTATGTTAAGCATCAGGGCCGTCAATGACAGTTGCGGTCATCTAACTAACTACTACTCTAAACTCTTGTTGCAGCCTCTGTGGTGTTGTGGTTGAGCAGATCGGCTCATAACCCGGAGGCGGCGGGTTCGATTCTCGCGGCAAGACAAGTATTTGTGCGCAAAAAATAAGCGCAAATACTTGTTCTGAGTCTGCGTGTTGTGAGACCATGGTCCTCGTAATTCCTGGGTCCCTAGACACAGATAATCCTAGTTAGGGTCCAGGATCTATGTATGCGATCGTTGGGCAATATTATTATTATTTCCATTTTAAACTTCCCGTAGATCAGGAGCAGAGGAACAGCTCTTCTGTTCGTTCAAGCTACGTTTTCCCATATGTTTTCCTACAACTACCTAATTATTTTCAGATCTTACAGCAGAGGGCAGCGTCTGCACAGAAACGGACGCAGAAGGTCATGAAAGCTGTACACGATATGGATCGATCTGAGACCGGACATGTAAGCGCCTTAACACATGACACTTTTAGCACGGTCTAAATTGAAGGGTTGAGAATAAAAAGGGTTTAACTGTCAAATTGATAGTTTCGAGAAAATTTACTTTGAACTTCAACGGCCTCATTTTAATGTAGAGTGCTTATTAAGTAATAGAAAAGGTTTGTGTAAGTTTCAGTTGCTTGAAAATGTATTACTTCTATTTTAAAATACAAAATATAGTGCTAGTTCGTACAATTAATGTAAAAATATTATAATAGGTCTTTACCTATGAAATTGCCGTTTTGCAGTACAGACTTTTTCAAACAAAAAAAAGTTTTGATTGGCTATGAATTCTAAATTCAAATTAATTTTGTTTTAAAAATATGACATTCTATTTACAATATAAGTCTTTTGTTTATTGATTAGCGCTGTATTTTCATTACATTTCAACATTTTTCCTCATAATGGATACTTTGAAATTTCGTGTAATTATGGAATATGAGTTCCGTCGTGGCACCAACGCGGCACAAACGCCACGTAACATCAACGACGTTTACGGAGAGAACTGTACAAACGAACGTACAACCCGTTATTGGTTTGCTCGGTTCCGTTCTGGGAATTTTGACTTGAAAAATGAACCACGTGGTCGTCTGGAAACTTTGGTCAACAATGATGAATTAAAGGCGATTGTGGAAGCTGATGAATCTCAATCTACAGCTGAGCTGGCAGCAGCTTTTGATGTTAGCATCAAAACAATATTGGTCCATTTGCGACAGAATGGCAAGATAAAAAAGCTTGATAGATGAGTGCCCCACGAACTTAACGATCGCCAGCGCAACGTACGCGTCGAGACTTGCCTTGCGCTGCTTAACAGGCACAGAAATGAAGGAATTTTGAACCGAATTGTTACATGCGACGAAAAATGGATTCTTTTTGACAATCGAAAACGCTCAGCAAGTTGGTTAGATCCTGGTTCGGTACCAAAGCAATGTGCAAAACGAAAAATGACCCCTAGAAAGGTGATGGTCACAGTTTGGTGGTCTAGTGCTGGTATGATTCATCATAGCTTTTTACAAAACGGCGAGAGCATTACTGCAGATGTGTACATTGAAGAACTGACCACAATGATGGCGAAACTCGCACGTCTGCAACCAGCTTTGGTCAATCGGTCGTCTCCACTGCTACTTCACGACAACGCGCGACCCCATACTGCACAACAGACCGTCTCTAAGCTGCATGAGTTGGGTTTGGAAGGTCTCCCTCATCCGCCATACTCACCAGATCTTGCGCCTACCGACTATTACTTTTTCCAAAATTTAGACAACTTTTTAGCGGGAAAAAAATTCAATTCCCGAGAGGCAGTACAAAACGCCTTTGAAGAGTTTGTTGTCTCCCGTCCTGCTGATTTTTTCAAGAAGGGCATCCATAAACTGCCACAGCGTTGGCAAAGATGCATTGATTGCAGGGGTGATTACTTTGAATAAAAGAAATCAATAAGTTCGAAAAAAAAATACTTTAACTTTTTTCAAACAAAACGGCAATTTCATAGGTAAAGACCTAATATAATATAATAAATATAATAATGTTTTAATGCTAAGCGAACTGTATTCCTGTGTCAGATAAACCATTTTTAGACTGACAATCTCGAGATTTAAGCCTCATTTCGGTATTTTGAGAATGTATTATTGTAGATGATTACACGCTGAATCCAACGATCCCAATAATTCATTTTGTAAAAAAAAATCTGTTAAACCGTTTTTGTTCTCACCCCTTCAATTGTATCCGACCATCAGACTTGAATGGACCAATAAGGAGTCAACGTCTTTTTTGTATTGAATACATGACCACGATAATGGTAACGATGCTGGTGTTTGAAGGTGTACCACGCTTTTGTAATAGTATCTTTTTCCAGTTAGCTTCATCCTATATTTTCTATTGTTCTTAAAATGCCTTGCCTTCTCGAATGAGAAGAACTATAGTAGAGTTATTCTTTCTCCAGGAGCTCGAGAGTAGCAAACATGGATCGAACACGCTCACCATTCCGCCGGAGCCGAAGATCTGCGAAGATAAGAACATAGCATAAAACAATACATAAAATTAGCTAATTACTTTTAAAAAATCAGGGACTGGTGTTAAATATTGCGCGTCGGTATAATAGGTTTGATAGTCATCTCTGTCACTCATAGGGAGCTAGTTGACTTCGTAGAGCGTTGTCTCCTTAGCTCAATGTAGGTAGGTACCTACTTTTACATCAACTTATTTAGTTCGTTTATTCACTTGTTTTGTTCCCCATTGAATGCAAGAAGCGGCCACTTTAGCTATTTTAGTTGAATATTCAGTTTAATTTCGATTTAAAATAAAGGGTTACCTACTCTATTATGCATGTAAATACTTAAAAGCAGGCCACATAATGTGTTTGGTGGTCATAACCACCACCTACCTAAGATACACCTACATAATTATTACTGAATTCGGGTCACGCAGCTAAGGTCCGTATTACATTTACACACAGAGATTTCATTCACTAATTAAGGAAAAAGAAAATAAAACTGCACGTTTTTCTGTACACAAATACTTGTCCTGTCGCGGGAATCGAACCCTCCGGACTATGAGGCCACCTGCTGAACCCCCACACCACAGGCTCTGTCTGAGAGAGAAAATTGATGTGATAATAAACATACTTAATTAAAAAAATGTTTGTACGATTCATTTTAATTTTAATTTTTTTTAAATTTCATAACTTTTGCTTCATTATCTAAGGTCCGTATTACATTTACACACAGAGATTTCATTCACTAATTAAGGAAAAAGAAAATAAAACTGCACGTTTTTCTGTACACAAATACTTGTCCTGTCGCGGGAATCGAACCCTCCGGACTATGAGGCCACCTGCTGAACCCCCACACCACAGGCTCTGTCTGAGAGAGAAAATTGATGTGATAAAAAAAATACTTAATTAAAAAAATGTTTGTACGATTCATTTTAATTTTAATTTTTTTTTAATTTCATAACTTTTGCTTCATTATCTAAGGTCCGTATTACAGAACGACGATCAGTCATCGATCGCTGCTCAAGCAGAGATTTTATTCACTAATTGATCACTTTATGAATGAAATCTCTGCATGATATGCAATACGGACCTAAGACTATTAGTTGGAATATACGCTGACTACAGACGGACCACACTGATAGACTAATTAAAAATAGACCTTCCTAAAACTGCTTTACTCTACTAATTTCAAAATGCTTTGTTTTCGGCAGTGTTTGATGTACAACATATTACACCTTAGCAAATAACGTATAAATTGCGTCGCTTCCCAACATCATCCACCGTGTTAATATGCGTCGGCGTCGGCGTCAACCGCGTAGGAACATCTGTTACTGTTTTTACAAAGTGGATGACGCGATCTTCCTCGCACTCCTTTAGCGTCGTGAGTCTCTCAGCTATGTGGCCTACAAGTATTTATTTATTTATAACATTATAATTAATTTTATTGTAGCTTTTGTATGTAACTATGCAATAAATAATAGCTATGTTATGACTTGATGTTGTTGCCTTCAATCTAAAAAAGCACTCCAAATTTTTTTACATTGATTCTGTTTTGAAATAAATTATAAGTAATAATAAATATATAAGTATTATGATATATTTTTAAAGTATTAATTGATCATTAAATTTTTCCTGTAAGTATTGTAAGTTTAGTTGTCACTAATATTTTTAAATAAATTATAATAATTACCAAAATTTTAAAAGTCAATTTAATTTTAATATTGTATATGATGATGAAATGTAAAATTTGAAACTTTGATATAATTATGTCTTTATTATAATTTTCCATTAAAAAAATTAAACCTAGGTTAAAAATATAAAAAGATAAGGATAAGTAGATAATTTTTTAAAGTGCAAGATCAAATTGAGAACTTACCCTGGGTTAGTTATTTATTTAGTTGATCTGGGTTTATAACGGAACACGCAAAACGGCCCTAGCGGAATTCAAAAGAAGACCTAAAAGTGAATCGCAACAACACAGTTTTAATACAAGGCAACAAAACAACAACAACAACAAAATACATTTTGTAAGGTGCTGTATCCTCGTCTATTTACGGAGTAATTCTATCGTGATTTTAGGTCCAAGTCACGAGGAAACTACAAAAAATTCTTTTCCAACAAAATTAAATGCAAAATGCATGTGTCCAAAGTAACAGTGCCGACGTGCCGTACCCACATTTTATATTCTCTCTCTCTCTCTCGGCGAAACAAAATGAATTTTAAATCCTCCCAGAAGCAAACAATCTGCATGCGCTTATTTCCTTGGGGAATTGTCTGTTGCACGTAGGATGGTTTCAATTTATACGAAGTCATTTCCTTAAAACGTAGTCAGGGATGATAAGCTTGTTTTAAATCGTAAAGTAGATTTTTTTGTGAACATTTTACACAGCGCCATCTAGCCCCAAACTAAGCAAAGCTTGTACTATGTGAAACAGATAACTGATACAACACATAAATACTTTTTGTTTGACATAGAATACAATATAACACCCAGACACAAAACAAACATTGTTGTTCATCACACCAATGTTTGTCCTGGATGGGAATCGAGCCCACGACCCACAGTTCAGAAGGCAGGGTTACTACCAACTGAGCTATCGGGCCAGTCAAACAAAACATCTCACTATGTTAATCGCACAAATGTTAGTCCTTGGTAGTAATCGAACCCACAACCGGCAGTTCATAAGGCAGAGCTACTACCAACTTAGCTATCAGGACAGTCAAATATTATCTTAACTACTAAAATCATTATATTAAAAGCGATTAGCTCTACAACAACAAAAAACATTTGGACAGTAATATACTGTATCCCATAGACAGTCCAAATGCTTCAGCCCACTACCGGTAGGTGGCGTACCACGCTGGCAACATTGCCCATTTTTTGTGCATATACACTTATCCTGCGGCGGGAATCGAACCCACTGCCTCCCGGCTCATGGCCGATCTGCTCAACTACCACACTACAGAGGCTGTCAATAATAGTTTTACATATATTAAAAACTCGGCACGGCGAGAGCTAGAAGTCGAAACCAAAATGAAATACGGAATCGTAATAATAATAATAACGCCCAACGATCACATACATAGATCCTGGACCCTAACTAGGATTCCCTGTGTTTAAGGACCCAGGAACTACGAGAACCATGATCCCACAACAGCTAGACTCAGAACAAGTATTTGCGCATTTTTTCTGTGCTTAATTACTTTTCCTGTCGGAATCGAACCTGCCGCCTCCAGGTTATGAGCCGACCCGCTCAACAACCACACCACAGAGGCTATCAATCGTTTTACATAGACTAAGGAGTTGGCACTAAAAGCCAGAAGTCGAAACCAAATAGGAATACGGAATCGTAATGATGCATTACTAGCCAAAACTGAGCACAATAAAAATGTTTTTATTGTGCTCAGTAATTTAGCATTTGGCATTTTTAGATATATAACACGTTTCTATGTACATACGTGTTACATATCTAAAAATGTCTCTTTCCAGAAACACTTTGTACGTTTTTTTTATGTTAAGGAATGACGTGACGAGCTAGCCGTTCGCCTGATGTTAAACGACACGGCTGCCCATATCAGCTGCAGTGTCACTCGGAACTCTAATGTATAGAGGTTCGCGTGACACTGCACTGCGTATGTCATCCTGAGACATCAGCACAATCTAGTAAGATTATTAGACTGTGAGATCAGTTCATAAAGTTTCATTTGCCCAGTAATTTCACTAGCTACAGTGCCCTTCAAACCGGAACACAGCAGTACTTGCGCACTACTGCTTGGCGGCAGAATAACTGGCAAAGCGGTGGTACCTACCTAGACGAACTTTGCAGTAAAGTCCTACCACCTAGTAAAATACGTTATAGTAACACTAACAAACTATCATAAGTAATCTATACTTCAACATAATTCCCATAAACTGGCCACCCCAAAACTTGCAGGTCCAATGTGTGGACATGAGAAAGTTTATTAATTTAACCCAACCGGAGTCCGCACGCATTTACACTTCAGAGACGTATTTAGGACGTTTCTGAACATACATAAAGCTTTTTAAAGCCAAAACGACCAGAATGATTAATAATAATGATAAAAACGCCCAATGATCACATACATAGATCCTAGACCCTAATTAGGATTCCCTGTGTCTAGGGACCCCAGGAACTACGAGGACCAAGGTCCCACAACACCCAGACTCAGAACAAGTATTTGCGCTTTTTTTTTGTGCACAAATACTGGTCCTACCGCGGGAATCGAACCCGCCACCTTCAGGTTATGAGCCGACCTGCTCAACCACCACACCACAGAGGCAAATTTTCTGCCTTTTTTTTTCTTTATGTAAGGGTTCCATCACATCATCAGACGGAAGACGCCTGAAGAATTAGTGCTTAATATAGTCCTCTCCCAACGTCACTTGGATGCTTATCAAAGGAGGGATATATAAAAGATTATAACCTACCGAGGAAAATGCTGCTGCCCTTTATTTATTTATTTATTTGGCACACAAACCAGAATTTAATCAAAACAAAAACATCCTTTACCTGGATATTTCCTTAGTCGGCTTTTACGGAATCCACGGGAAGAGATTGGGTGATTCTATTCGTACACAGAGACTACAGTTCCATGCCATTTCTGTTATTATAGTCATTACGTTTTTTAAATTATTTTATTATAATTACGTTTTTATTATTTCTGTAGTGTATACATTATAATCACAGACAGCCTCTGTGGTGTGGTGGTTGAGCAGGTCGGTTCATAGCCCAAAGGTCGCGGGCTCAATTCCCGCGCCAGTACAAGAATTTGTGCACAGAAAAAACGCAAATGCTTGTTATGGGTCCTTGTAGTCCCTGGATCTCTAGATATAGTGATCGTTGGGCATTATTATTATGATATTATTATTGTAATCTTTGAAAATAAGAGAGCAAGGAAAAGTATATAAAATGTATTACACCAATTTTCAAATGTGGCTGAGATCCCCAACCACATCCCTTCTCAGGGCCCTGTTCCGAGGGTCCTACCTAACCTACATTTACTTAGCATAAATAGTTAAATGTGAGCCGGGTAGATAGTGTCCTGGGAACTAATCCTTGTTCAGGTAATCCGACCTCTTACAGAGTTTCGTCCATGGAGTACGTAACTCAAGACTAGAGAAGATTGCGCATTCAATACTAATATGTGAAGCCAACGTTACCACTCCCAATTCTCTAATTACTTGGAAAGCTTACAAAATAGGGCACTTAATTAACGCAGGTGATTAGAAATTAGCACCTATTTACATAGAAAAAACCATTAAATTAACATCTGGCACCTTACCTGCAGGCAGCGACTTAAATGCAGTTTTAATTTATAAGTTTGGCTATAGTTTTAAATTTAGTTTACTTTAGTTTAGATTGAGTTTAGTTTTAAATGTGGTGATTTGTTTAATTATTAGTATCTATTGAAATAAAAATTTATTAAATAATCTATTAATATTAGAATACACAAGGCTATTTAAAAATTACTTTAAGTAAATAATACTCCAACCTGCTTGTTCATGTAGAAACATGGTCCGGTTTGTCAAACAGAAATGCGCATATTCTGATTGGTCGGCGCACTGCAATGATTGGTTAATAAGGCAACAATTTCTAACTTCTTGATAGACAGAAATATTAGCGTGTTTTGGCGACAGAGGTTACGGAGTTTTACCAGTCAATTGGTTTGTTAATCTCTGGCTTGGATGGAAGGAATTATCGTATAATATTTTTGTCTCTGGAGAATTAATGATGTCTTTATTCCATATGTTGTATTTGTTTTGTTATAGTTATGAACCATATCTTTTTTTATTTTGTTGTCTGTCTACTTTTCGTCTAAATAATGGCTTGGAGGTAAATAAAAGCATTTTTTGAGAATATGGAGCCTTATATCCTGATAGCCCTTATTTTTCGACAACGACGGTGAGGGTGAGGATAAACCTATTGCTTTTAAGCAGGGTAGTGCTAGGGTTTGGGGATTCCCGCCAGTTTTAAAGTCCCGGGACATGAGACAGCCTGCCAACAAAGTTCCGGGAATACCCGGGTCTTCGAGTTTCTTTTTTTTTATAGATGGGTAACTTTTTTTAAAATTAATTCAACTAATTTCTGGTGTAACGCATTAACAACAGGTTGTTTTTGTAAAAATCAAGATGATTTTCATGATAACATTCTTGTCCTAAGGCATTTTATTCCATAGTCAAATACTAAGTAGGTTATCATAATTTTTTCATATGAAAAATCTAGACTTGTGTTGGAAAATGTGAATTTTCAAACACAAAAACTTAACATGTCCACAACTTCATCTTACAATATTGTCAAAATGCAAATTGAAAACTTGCCAAATCTTTGTTCCAAAGCTATCTTTTTATTTTTGTTTCCTCAAACGATAATCTCGACTCTATTGTCACAACAAATATACTGAGGAATTTCATCTTTACTGAAATGAAAAATGAATATAGGTACTCATAATATGTTGACATCAAGTAAAACAATAACATAGCGCTTTCATACATAAAAAGTGAAGCCAAAAAATTCAATACTAATATGTAAATTGAAAAAGTTCTACCAATTACGTTATTTAAATAAATAAATATCTGTGGACATCTCACACAACGCCATCTAGCCTCAAACTAAGCAAAGCTTGTACTATGGGAACCAGATTACTGATACAATACTTAAATACTAAATGTAAATACATACAATACATATAATACAATATAACACCAAGACACAGATTTTACTTATGATATTGCCGTTCTGGATTACTGGCCGTTACAAATCAAAATAATTTGTTTTTGTTTTGCTAATAATTCTGCGAGGCATTCTGTGAACCTTACCACGCGGTGGTGAACGAACGCAACACCTTTATTGGCTGCTTATTTACAGATCTTTATTTTCAGCATCAGTTTTTAGTGTTGTAATCGTCGTCTGTATTGTTTTTTAATCTGTGTTTGTGAAATACTGCACACGTAGAACTTTTATATGCATCGTTAAAAAAATACCAAAAATATACGTAGAGTATTTTTTTATTTGTACTGAAACGTAAGCACGCTGTAACGAGGTACCGTCGCCATTTTACCGGAAACGCCACGTGTTCCCCTAAAATGGCGTCGGGGTGGAATGAATTGTTTATGACGAACTCTACGATACGTTTTTCAGACCTCTACGAAATGGAAATGAGTAGGATTTTCGAGGTTTTATCTCGTTATGTTGGTGAGGATCTGCCATTTTGTAAGAAATAGTACTTATTTGTATCGTTTAGATTTTTTCATGTCAATGAGTGACGTAACAGTGTAAGCAGGAAAAAGTGATATAAATAGAAAACTCACTAACAATTAAGACAACCTCTGTGGTGTGGTGGTTGAGCAGGTCGGCTCATAACCCTGAGGAGGCGGGTTCGATTCCCGCGGCAGGACAAGTATTTGTGCACAGAAAAACAAAGCGCAAATACTTGTTCTGAGTCTGTGTGTTGTGGGATCATGATCTTCGTAGTTCCTGGGTCCCTAGACACAGGGATTCCTAGTTCGGGTCTAGGATCTATGCATGTGATCGTTGGGCGTTATTATTATTATAACTAATTTGCTGAAATTAACGAGGCAAAACTTCCGCTTTATGGTGGGTATTATCACAGGTCACTATAACCTCAATTATCACCTGCATAAAATCGGTGCCACAGATAGCCCTCTGTGTCGGGGTTGCATGCAGGAAAACGAGACTGTGGAATACGAGCTGTACATTACACAGCCACAGAAGAGACAAGAGAAACAACGCATCAACTAAACGAACAAAAACAACGACAGAATCAAAGGCAATCGGTCTCCAAACCAACCATTCCAACAAATGCAACAACACTGGAAAAGTAGTGCCAGCGACCCAAGGCAGTGCTCGGCTACATGAAGGAGCTGGGCTGGAAGGAGGAAGGTTTTTAAACATTCCTCCTTCCTTTATTGTGTACAATAAAAGTTATGATTCAATTAAATTATACGTACATATAAAAAAAAACTCTGTATTGTACAAGATGTACAAAATAATTTAATAAAACACTTCTACTCTGTATATTAAAGTTTTAACATAAGGGTCAAAGTCAAAGTCAAAGTCAAAGTCAAAAGATTTATTGCAAATAGGCTAATTTTAGCACTTTTACAAGTCAAAATTATACTAGGTACTTAAAATTAAGTTATTTCACTAAGCATATAAAATTACAAAGTGCTTATTGTCAAATAATATAGCAAGCCCATTACAATATATGAGTTTGAAAAAAAAGCAGTTCTCTTTCTCACTACTGGTGCAAGCAATCCGGCACAATGCAGAATTGAAAACTTTGATCCGAAGCTTCGATTACAACTGTAAAGAAGAAGCTACAAGTATTTACTTTTATAATGTAACTTAAATTAAAGAAATGCTTTAGAATGCTTTAGCCGTCTTGTTTTTAATCTTGATTAAATTTAATTATGTTAGTGTACCTTAAAGTTTTTTTTTGTTTTTTTTTTTATAACATAGACAGACAAACAAGCAGACGGCCCGCCTGATGGTAAGCAGTTACCGTCGCCTATAGACACCTGCGACACCGGGGGCGCTGCCGATGCGTTGCCTACCTTTTAAGACTCTATTTACCCGACGATTGAAGTGCCCCATGTTGTAGCTCAGCGGAAATACCTCAGATGGTAGCTCATTCCACAATTTACAGGTGTGTGGCAGAAACGGTCTCGAGAAACGGACTGTGCGAGATTTCCACGGGTCTACAAGGTGTGGATGAGCTTACTCACGGTGCCGAGCTGTGCGATTATAAAACCGCGACGCAGGTATTAGGTTAAACAGTTCTTCAGAGCATTCCCCGTTAAATATTTTGTAGAACACACAGAGGGAACCGATATCTCGGCGTAAACTCAGTGGTTCTAAATCTTTGGTGAGCTCAGGATCGTCGGTGAGTCTAACGGCTCGTCGCTGTAAGGAGTGAAGGGGCTGAAGCTGGTACTTTGGCGCACCGTTCCAGAGATGAGAGCAGTACTCCACTTGCGTATAATCTAAAAATATCATCAAAATCCGTAGAACCATTAATAAATAAGATTATGTTCAAAAAAATAGCAGGTAAATAGGTAAGATAATGCCTAGTAATATACTACCGAAAGTACCGATACAGAAAACATATTAGTGCAGGAAAAAAATCAAGGACGTACCCAAATTCGTTCAAATAGGTACCGTTATAGAGGGATAAGTGCGAAATAAACCCTCAGACTTTGGTTATATATGCTAGGGGCACATAATTAACATCAACAAAAAAAAATAGTGCTAACAACTTAAACTAAAACTTTTTTAGTTTAGCTCCATCTAACGGCCGGTATAACTTTGTTTTTGCTTTGTTTAATGTTAATGGCACCATCTTGATAATTGAAAATTTTAATTTTACCGGACATATTAACATAATAGAAATTTTTAATTTTGTTATATTGACAATGGAGATCTACGTGTACCAACTTTAACTTTCGTTCGCCTCGCATGCACCAGCTTACTCCTAAAGCGTGCGTATAAAAGTTTTACTTCAAAAATTATAGACCAAGGCCTAAAAAACAAAGTAGCGATATGTATCTATATCTGTAGAGGTAGTGTTTAATAGCTCACGAATCAATTTAAACCAGATATAATTAACAAATTACCGTTAGCACACCGCACGTTCAATATTTCATTAACTACTGAATATTTTTCACGCCGAGCCGGGCAGCTAGGTTACAGGAGCAGTGCGATGAATTTCCATCTTGAATTAAATGGTTATACAGATTGTTAGATACTGCATAATATGCAAAAGTATTCTTGCATATTATGCAAATCTTTTTCGGCCACGAAATGTTATTAATACCTATACTAAAATGTTTTGAGGAATAAAGATTCATGACTCTCTATAACACAGAGAGAAAAATCCCAGCAGTCCCGTTATAGAGCACAATGGAACTACTGGGACTAGACGTAATAAAACTGTAACCATTAGGTAAAGTAGAACGGGAATTGGAAAAAAAACATTTTGAGGTGGGAACAATTTGATAACCAACATCAAATCGGTTTTCAGAAAGGAAAGTTTTTTTTTTACATTTCATACAGCGCCATCTAGCCCCAAACTAAACAAAGCTTGTACTATGGGAACCAGATAGCTGATACAATACTTAGATGCTTTTTGTTTGTAAATAAATACAAAGAATACAATATAAACACCCAGACACAGAACAAACATCGATGCTCATCACACAAATGTTTATCATCGGGCCAGTTGAACGAAGAATAAATCTTTATACGGAACCGGTAATCTAACAGTAGTTTTTCCTGTTTGATAACGAGTTATCAAACTTAGTGTTCTAATGGGAATAAACGAAACTGGTGAGAACGCGTCCCAGTTTTTCAACTTGTGTATAGTATCTAGTAAAATTAATATGTATATATATATATGTATCTAGTGAAATTAATATATATATCGGCCAACTTTTTTATTTTTTTCTGGCATGACGAGCTGGTCGTTTGCCTGATGTTAAGCAGCACGGTCATCCATAACATTTGTAGTGTCACTTGGAACTACAAAGTTTCACGTGACACTGCACTGCGCACGACATCCGGAGACATCAGCACAGTCTAGTAATCAGATTACCTTCTAGCCTGAAACTGGATGGATTTTGATGATCAATTTTCCATCCCCGTTAAAGAAATATCTAGGGAATGGAGAGCAGCATTCCTTTATCATATTCGTAGATCTGCAATATAATCTACCGCGATCATATATTTCCAACCCGGTTAAGGAAATATCCAGGGAATGGGCAGCAACATTCCTTTTTCCTATTCCTAGGTCTGCAATATAATCTACTGCGACGATCATAAATTTCCAAGACGGTTAAGGTATCCAGAGAATATCTAGGGAATGAGCAGCAGCAATCTTTTATCCTATTTCTAGGTCCGCAATATAATCTACTGCGATCATATATTTCTGACCTAGTTAAGGTAATATCTAGGGAATGGGGAGCTGCATTTCTTTAACTTTATTTTTTTTATGTTACCAAATGACACGACGAGCTAGTCGCTCGCCTGATGCTAAGCAACACGAATGCCCATATCAGATGAAGTGATACTTGAAATTCTAAAGTATAGTTTCGCGTGACACTGCACTGCGCACGTCATTCTGAGACTTCAGCACAGTCTAGCAATAAGATTACTAGAATGTGAGATCACATCACATCACACTAATATTATAAAGGCGAACGTTTGTATGTGTGTATGTGCGTATGTGTGTATGTTTGTTACTTCTTTACGCTCAAACGGCTGAATGAATTTGGATGAAATTCGGCACCAAGATAGATTATACACTGGATTAACATTTTATCCCGGAAAAGTGAAATGTTTCCGTGGGAGGAGCAAATTATTAGAACACTTTTTAACCGCGGGGCGCAACCTAGTTAGGTCATAAAGTCTCGATTGCAATCTTATTCCTAGGTCTGTAATATAATTTACTGCGATCATATATTTCTAACCCAGTTGAGGGAATATCCATTCCATCATAGCATTCCTTCATCATCTTCCTAGATGCAATATCACCAAGACACCTGTGATTATGGCAAACCCTATTATTAGCAGTGGACGCAAAAAAGTTGATAATGATAAACAATGGTAATCATAAAAGTAGGTATTCTAAAATCTGATTCTATTTAAAATTAATTAACGAGCCGAATAACTGTTTACATTTCAACTGATCAATTCGTTGCGTGTTGTTTGCGTAGCCTCGCCGCAAACATGTTAATGTTTTACTCAATTCAGGGCAATATAATAGTTCAATGATTGAAAACATTAACTGCGCTGATAAATGTTTAATGTCTATCATTAACGAATTCTTCGTAGTGTTTAATTGATTCATTTTGGAGTTAAATGGTTTATTAATCAACTTCAGAAAGAACGTGTTGTTTTTGTTAATTTTAAGGGTCACTTCTAATGTTTTTTTACGGCACGTCCGCGTCATTTGATTTAGACTTTTATATTTATTTAGATAAGTTAGCTATTTGTTTCAGTTACCTGCTACATTTGCAACAGTTTTAATGTTATCAACATATTTTGGCATAACATCAAAATTTCCATTTCGTAGGTCACTTTATTGTATTCAAGCACCCGGTTGTTGCGGAATTTCATAATTTCCTGAGATAAAAAGTCTCCCACATTGATCTCGATAGGGCCAACAATCTATGATACAAATTTCATGCAAATTGGTTCAACCGTTTTAACGTGTAAGCCACACAAATAAACTAACAAAAGGAATTTACAGACAACGTTTTAACTTGATATACTCGTATACAGGAACAAGGATAGTACGCAAATAGGAATAATCTTATAATATCTCAATGCATCTTCAAGTCGCCAAAATTAAAACACGTCATCACTTTATGTGTATACACACACAATAACAAATTTGTTATTATAAATGCGAAAGTGTGTGTTGTGTGTGTAATGTTTCGCATTTATAATAACAAATACTTGTTATTATAAATGCGAAAGTGTGTGTTGTGTGTGTAATGTTTCGCATTTATAATAACAAATACTTGTTATTATAAATGCGAAAGTGTGTGTTGTGTGTGTAATGTTTCGCATTTATAATAACAATTACTTGTTATTATAAATGCGAAAGTGTGTGTTGTGTGTGTAATGTTTCGCATTTATAATAACAAATACTTGTTATTATAAATGCGAAAGTGTGTGTTGTGTGTGTAATGTTTCGCATTTATAATAACAAATACTTGTTATTATAAATGCGAAAGTGTGTGTTGTGTGTGTAATGTTTCGCATTTATAATAACAAATACTTGTTATTATAAATGCGAAAGTGTGTGTTGTGTGTGTAATGTTTCGCATTTATAATAACAAATACTTGTTATTATAAATGCGAAAGTGTGTGTTGTGTGTGTAATGTTTCGCATTTATAATAACAAATACTTGTTATTATAAATGCGAAAGTGTGTGTTGTGTGTGTAATGTTTCGCATTTATAATAACAAATACTTGTTATTA
This sequence comes from Ennomos fuscantarius, assembly GCA_905220475.3. Classification (NCBI taxonomy): domain Eukaryota; kingdom Metazoa; phylum Arthropoda; class Insecta; order Lepidoptera; family Geometridae; genus Ennomos; species Ennomos fuscantarius. The sequence goes on along the minus strand of HG992034.1, from coordinate 1,763,966 downwards.
TAAATGCGAAAGTGTGTGTTGTGTGTGTAATGTTTCGCATTTATAATAAAAAATACTTGTTATTATAAATGCGAAAGTGTGTGTTGTGTGTGTAATGTTTCGCATTTATAATAACAAATACTTGTTATTATAAATGCGAAAGTGTGTGTTGTGTGTGTAATGTTTCGCATTTATAATAACAAATACTTGTTATTATAAATGCGAAAGTGTGTGTTGTGTGTGTAATGTTTCGCATTTATAATAAAAAATACTTGTTATTATAAATGCGAAAGTGTGTGTTGTGTGTGTAAAGTAATGATGAGTTTTAATTTTAGTTTGTTGTAGTTTTTAGTGAGTTTGTTTCCTCTTGACGGTATTGCACCGTCAGTTCAATCCGTTCAGTCATTGAACTGAACGGATTTGAATGACATTTGGAATGAAGATAGCTGAATCAACTTATGGGATACTTTTTCTCGCACCCGAATTTATACATACACACACACCTAACGATCAGATACATAGATCCCGGACCCTGACTAGGATTCCCTGTGTGTGTGTTTGAGGGGTGAACCTAGTTTTAAATAACGCATTGAAAAATAGATTCTGGTGTATTCAAGAAAATTTTGATTTTTCTCTTTCGCCATTATGTCTGCAGTGCACTGGTATGACTCAGAAATAAAAAAAAACGAGCGTGCTTTAGACCACACGACTTAAGTATGTACTTTTTTAGTTTAGCTCCATCTATTTTAATGCTTGAAAATTGTAAATTGTCATTTTACCGGACATACCAACATAGTAATACAAGTGTTATGTTAACAATGGAGATCTACGTGAACCAACATAAACTTCCGTTCGCATTCACCAGCTTACTCCCCAAAGCATTTACGCATATAAGTTTTACTTCAAAAATGTCTACTGTTTTCTTCATTGAAGCATAATACAAGGATACCAGATGCTAATGTGTGATGCAACAAACTGCTGTTTTCTACCAGCTCGCGTGCACTTGGTACTGGCATCCGGCCCATCATGAATTCAGGATATGATGTTCAGGGTATAAAACGGCTGAAAATATTTACTGGAAGCACACTTCGTCTGTACCTCACGAAGAAAAATGAACTCCTTTATCACTGTAAGTTATATTTTTTTCAAATCCAATGAAATCAATTTTTTGTATAGAATTTTGTGATTGTTTCTGTAATAACTTGTGATAAGTTTTAAGGACTCACTTATCTTGGATCTTTTGACAGCCTCTGTGGTGTGGTGGTTGAGCAGGTCGGCTCATAACCCGGAGGCGGTTTGATTCCCGCGGCAGGACAAGTATTTGAGCACCGAAAAAAGCGCAAATACTTGTTCTGTCTAGGTGTTGTGGGACCATGGTCCTCGTAGTTCCTGGGTCCCTAGACACAGGGAATCCTGGTTAGGGTCCAGGATCTATGTATGCGATCGTAGGTCGTTATTATTAAATGTAAAAAGATTTCATTAATAACTTCGGTCATTTAATGTTTTCAAAAATGCGGGAAAGAGATAGTGGGTCCACATATAGTTTTTCTATGTGATCATATTAAATGCTGGACAGGGTAGTTTTTGTCCATATTTCAACTAATGTGAAGTTGCAATATGGTCAAAGGCCTCGAGATATTAGACTACTCCTTTAGTACCTTTGTTTTCAATTTCCCAGATTTCTTTTCCGACAACATACCATTTTCAACGCTCAAAGATATATCTTTCTTCATTTATCTTTTTTTTTATTTTTCTGTTATCAGTTGGCTTGCCTTCTGGCCGTGTTGGGCGCCAGCCACAGCAATCCCGCCCCTTATGGTAAGCATAATGTTGACTTAGTTAATCAAGAAACTAATCAAGGCTGCACTAACCTCAGTTAAACTACAACTTATTTATTTATTTTATTCTCAAAGGTAAACTTATAGCAGTTATAATATACATATACAAGGTGGTATTTAATTCACTATTTTCCTTAAATGTATGTACTCAGACCATGCTATAGAATATTAGTACAAGGTCCATTTTAAAAAAAATTTTTGATTTTTTTTTAGTATTTAGTGGCTCTTAAAATAACTGTGTTACAGCCGAAATGTCTATTTAACGGTACACACAGCGCAGGCACCGGCTGAGTGCTTTGTAAATGTTTCGTAGGCAATAAAACACCTGCTTTGTTCAATGTCACAAGGCTTTTCTTTGGAAATTAAATTTGATAATAAGATTTAAGTTTTATTTCATAAGTACTTTTTTTATTTAGTTATATTGGAGCGTTGTACAGCATGGACTGAATACTAAAGGAAAATAACGAATTAAATTCCACCTTGTAAACACTAATAGATACGAAAAGCTAGTTAAAAGCTTTCACAAAAATTTATAAAATTCAATATAGATCAGTAGAAAGACGGATGTGCACAAACAGAATGATACTAGGGAGGGAACGGACTAGGGAGATAAGACCTAAGAGCTGTCAAACTTTAGTGCAGCCGGGCACCAGTGTTTCAGTAGACATTTTAGTGTTTTGTGTAATTATGTATTAACAAAATAATATTTGTGGACATTTCACACAGTGCCATCTAGTCCCAAACCAAGCAAAACTTTTTGTTTATAACATACATAGAATACAATTTAACACCCAGACATAGAACAAACATCTATGTTCATAGCACAAATGTTGGTCCTGTGTGGGAGTCGAACCTACAACGTATAGTTCACAAGGCAGAGCTACTACCAACTTAGCTACAAGGCCAGTCGAAGTATTTTTGCTATTTAAATTTATACCTTAAAGTATAAATAGGTATTCAAGTATATAAGTAGAATTAACTTTGTTTAACGCACATCAGCTATATTCCCATTAAAGTTGGAAGGTCGAGGAAAATCTCTGGGGAAATCAAATACCAAATCATCAAAGTTGTCCATCTTCTAAGATTGTGATTGCAAATGTTAAGTTAGTCAAAAGTCGAAATAAGCTTCAAACCGACTTTATGTAAATAAACAACTCAGTATCAACTTTTTAATTATGCTAGTTTTAACTGAAAACTAGCATAATTAATTAGTTTGGATATTAAATTCTATTTCGAAACTTTGAATGATACTTTTGCATGTAATATAAAAATCATTATTTAAGAATTAATACAAATATTTAACAACTATTCTATAAGTAAACAATTCTGTTAGTCTCTATGTATGTTTGTAAAATGATATGATATATGTGAATAGTCCAAGCGCTGTTGATATTTGTTTTGATTCCAGTTAATCTGTACATATGAAATTCAAAGTCCTGACTGACTGACTGACTTATATATCATTGCACAGCCTAAAGCACTGATCCTACAGGTTTGAAATTTGGAGGGTGTGTTAATTGTAAATTGTAGGTATCCACTAAGTTTTTCGAAATTCCACCCCTAAAGGGTAAAATTGGTGGTTGAAATATCTATGAAAAAATTTCTTCTTTGTTTCGTATAGGCAAAGCCGCGGGCAGAAGCTAGTAATAATATAATCTAGCTCAAAAAGTTATGTTACTAAATATTACTTTCTGCCTTTTACTTCGTGATCTGTGAGCTAAAGTGAACAAAATTAAAATTAACATTACCGTTTCGATCCTCAGGTTACAGCGCAGCCTACTACGCTCCCGCAGCCATCTCCTCAGCTAATTACTACAGAGCCGCCCCGATTCCCGTAATCCGGACCGCCGCTGTTGCCCCCATTATTGCCCCTGCCGTCGCCACCATCCCCCTCCGAACCGTTGGCGTCAGCAACTGGGGTCTTGGAGGCTATGGCGGTTACGGCGGCTACGGCTACGGAGGCTACGGCTACGGCAGTCTAGGATACGGCAACCTTGGCTACGGCTACGGCAGCAGAAAAATCTACGGCTAAACAAGACGAAGTAACATCTTGTACTCTTTTAAAATGTTCGATTCGGTCTCATAATATTAAAGTTTTCAATTCTGTATTAATTGGTTTGATGTAATCCCATACCTATATAGCCTTTGACATGGTGTGGTGGTTGAGCAGATCGGCTCAAATGGTGGCGGGTTCGATGCCCGCGGCAGGAAAAGTATTTGTGCACAAAAAAAACGCATTTACTTGTTCTGTGTTGGGTGATGTGGGACCATGGTCCAAGTAGTTCCTGGGTCCCTAGACACATGGAATCCTAGTTAGGGTCCAGGATCTATGATGTGGTCGTTCAGCGTTATTATTATTATTAATATAAAAAATAATTATTTATTTATTTATTTATTTATTCTTAAATGCTTGCACACTTACAGCGACGCCAAGACGTGTGACGAGCCAGAAATACTAGAAAAATAGACTTAAATTAGAGTCACGTTAATAAATATACAAAAATCAATTACAATTTACAATAACAGCATATAACAGCAATATAAAAGAAAAAATAAAATATCATGTCAAAAAATTAATACACACATTAACAAAAGTAAAAAAATTCACATTAAAAAAGTCAAGGTCTGGTTGTTGAGCAACCAAGGCGTTGAGTAGAGAGACAGCTTGTGCCGTGGGGGCGTATTGTGTGGTGTTAGTGCGCGCGCGCGGCGCCGCGAGCGCAAGCAGGCGCCGCACGTGCGGCCGCCGCTGCCGGTCCGGTACCACAAGCGAAAGACGCGACAGAGTGCTGGGGTTGTCAATCCTGTTGTGGAACAGCAGATAATAATGAATCATTATCGCGCACTTGCGCCTTAGTTCCAAGGTGTTAATCCTACCATGCCTGCTACGAAAAGGGACGGATACAAGTACGGATAATATCCATACAGCTTTTTATACAGGTAACGAGCAAACCTTCTCTGCACTTTTTCCACCATAACTTTGTACTTACTTTCATGGGGATCCCAGATTGTTGAATTGTATTCAAGCTTACTTCGTACAAACGCGTAGTAGAGGGCAACGATGGTACTCCGGTCTTGAAACCTATTAGATTGTCTCATAACAAATCCAAGAGAACTGTGAGCGCGCTTGCATAGATCAACTATGTGGTTGTTGAATGTCAATTCAGTGTCAAGAGTCAGACCAAGATCACGGATTTGTTCAACACGCATGAGAGGGGCACCGTGTATGCTGTAGGGGTATACAGTTGGCGAACGCTTACGAGTAAAAGTTATGGTTTTACATTTAGACTCGTTAAACTCAAGATAATTTTGTTCACTCCACGCAACGACATTGTCGATATCCCTCTGCAATGCTTCACAGTCAGAGGCTGTTTCTATACCCAAGAATAGCTTCAGATCGTCGGCAAACATCAGGCATCTAGCCGTACTGACGACCTTCGGCAAGTCATTGATCATAATTAGAAATTGGGTTGGACCAAGCGTGCTGCCCTGGCTTACACCGGAGCAGGTCAGATACGGATCTGAGCGGTAGGTAGAAAGTTGGACATATTGAAATCTATTTGAAAAATAACTGGTAAAAAACTTAAGCAAATTTGGAGTGAAACCGGCGGCCGAAAATTTTTTTAATAGTATGTCATTAATGTAGTCCTCTATCAAATTTACCATTGATTCGTTTCATCGGATAGTGTACCTAGTCTAGAAGTGGTAGTTTTCGTAATATACTAACAGCATTTGTCTACGATCTATCTTGATAGGAAAAGACGGTCGGCTTAACCACAAAAGAGAACAAGCCTTAAACTAGTGTTAAACTGCTGTTTTGTATAGTTAAACACAAGGGTGACGTCTGTCTAAGCCTTGTTTATGTATTTGTGGTGATCTATACATATAAAATTCAAAGTCCAAACTGACTGACTGAATGACTTATATATCAACGCACAGCCTAAGCCGCTGGTTCTAGACACTTGAAATTTGGAGGGTGTGGTATATGTAAAGTGTAGGTATCCACTAAGTTTTATTAGTGGATACCTACACTTTTTACCTACGGTTTTTCGAAATTCCACCCCTAAAAGGGTAAAATGGGTGGTAGAATTATTTTCCTAAAGGCCACGTGGGTGAAGCCGCTGGCAGAAGCTAGTACGGTATATATTGAAAAAATTGGTTGTGTTTTGTTTCCAATCACGGTAAGAAATATCAATTAATTATTGAAAGAAAGAGACAATGATATAAGTGAAAGAGTCGTGTGATAAAGGCAAAACTTTCACTTATACAGGACTTATTTTTTCTTGAACATACAAGTTGACTGATATATTTTTTGTGGTTAGTTCATTATAAGTTATCGAGGTCAATGATGGGTTTTAAAATCCATTAGTGTTATCACCGCTCACACTGCTACTTTGACTCAAATTGAACCAATCAGCGCCCGTCGAAAGTCAATTAACCTGCCAATAGACGAGCATCAATTATTCAGGGGGCAGAGAAAACCGGAACGATGAACGTAACCACTAAATCATTAAAAATCTTTAATTACTTCCACTTTGGTGTTGGTTGAATTGTTTAGATCATTAGCAAGAGGTCAAACGTAAGATTTATATATAAGTTTTTTCTTTTCATTTCCTTTAGTAAAAACTAAAATAAGTACTCTACTTGTATTACAAGCTAGCCATCTTTTGGATAGTAATTATATAAACTTAACCTAAGCTTCTAGAAACCTTATTATGTAAGAATGTACCAAAAAACGACGAGACTAGGTGGTAGGACTTTTCTGCAAAGTTCGTCTAGGTAGGTACTGCCGATTTGCCAGTTATTCTGCCGCCAAGCAGTAGTGTGCAAGCACTACTGTGTTCCAGTTTGAAGGACATTGAAGCTTGTAAAATTACTGGGCAATGAGGATTTATGACCTGTTTGCTCCTTATCTTGTTACTAGACTGCTGATGACTCAGGACAACGTGCGCAGTGCAGTGTCACGCGAAACTATATTTTACAGTTCCGAGTGGCACTGCAACTGTTATGGGCGACTACATCGCTTAACAATAGGCAAGCGGCTAATTACATCATTCATTAAAATTATAAAATGGCTTGCATTATAACTACTGTAAAATAAATAATAACGCCCAACGATCACATACAAAGATCCTGAACCCTAACTAAGATTCCCTGTATCTAGGGACCCAAGAATTACTAGCACCATGGCTCCACAACACCCAGACTCAGAACAAGTATTTGCGCTTTTTTCTGTGCACAAATACTTATCCTGCCGTGGGAATCGAACCCACTGCCTCCAGGTTATGAGCCGACCTGCTCAATCACACCACAGGGGCTGTATATGGCTGGACTTCTTTGCTATTTCATTCCTAAAGAGAAACAAACACCAGCGTTCTAGGGTACTCGTTCACTATTCAATGGGTGAATAGATCCTAATATTAGGCATGGAGATAGTGTAAACTGGATAGGACATTATATATGTACTATAAATTATAGAGAAAAACTGAAGTGCACCCATGCGATCAGCATGCTCAGCCGAAAATATCATACTATTTTCACTGACATTATAGAAAAACAAGCCACTTTGATTTAAGTAAATTTCAACTTTGTTCACCAACTGTAAGATATACTTTTCAATATCACTTAAAGCATTTGTAGCAAACACAATTTTGCGCGAGAATACGGGGAACTGAATCATAAGACTCGTAGAGAGAGAGGCTAAATGCAATTATGTACGTCTGAGTGTCGACGTCTCACTTGCATAGACTATATTAATTGCAAGATAGTTCATGCAGATATGACAGCAGTGTGGCAAATATTTCCAGGATGAATTTGTAGTAGGTAAGCGTGCCTAGTATAGCTAGTTACATTTTGCGATATCTTAATATACACAGTGGCAATTAATTCACCTTTACCTTAAATGTATGTACTCAGACCAATTTAAAAAAAATAGATGTCTTTAGTGCTTCTTAAAACTGCATGACAGCCGAAATGTCTATTTAACGGTACACAAAGCACGGGCACCGGCTGAGTGCTTTGTAAATTTTTCTTAGCCAATAAAACACCTGCTTGCACCTTGCACCATTGTTCAATGTCACAAAGCTTTTCTTTAAAATTTAAATTCGATAATACCTAGATTTAAGTTTTATTTCACGAGTACTTTTTTATTTAGTTATATGGGAGCGTTCTATAGCATGAACTGAATACATACATTAAAGGAAAAGAACGAATTAAATTCCACCTTGTATAAAAATGAATCTCTATTTCCCTTGGTTATCGCATCACGGGTGAACGGATAGACAATTTTCACTAGTTCATTTTTATTGTGTTTATTATTTTCAGGAGAAAGTTCTTATGAAAGAAGAAGTTAAGAAAGTAAGGAAAATTTTACCCACGTGGGTGAAACCGCGGAGCACAGCCAGTGTCAATATAATGGTGAGTTATTTTGGAGGCTTTTGGCACTTTGCTGTTATCAAAAACATAATTTTAATGTTTGTAATAAAATAAGTCCAATGAAAATAATAAAACAAAGCATTGTGATGTAGTAAAATGATGCGTTGGTAGAAATGAAAATATTCAGTGGACCGTAATGTTGCGGTAAAATGGTGAGTTACCATTATAAAGTATATTTGAATAATTATGTTAATTTTTTTATGGGCAAGCGTGCTCCGCCCTAGACAACTTCGTCACTTACCATCAGGTGAGTAGTTGTCAAACGCATGCACATTATAAAAAAAAATACCAAAGAAAAATTAATATCTAAACATTACCTAACCTTTGTCTTTGCCAGTTATTCTGCCGCCAAGCAGTAGTGCGCAAGCACTGCTGTGTTCCGGTTTGAAGGGCACTGTAGCTAGTGAAATTACTGAACAAATGAGACTTTATGACCTGATCTCACAATCTAGTAATCTTACTAGGTTGAGCTGATGTCTCAGGATGACATGCGCAGTGCAGTGTCACACGAAACTCTATACTTTAGAGTTCCGAGTGACACTGCAACCGATATGGGCAGCCGTGTCGCTTAACATGGTTAGGGCAAATAGTTAGCTCGTCACGTCATTCCATTACATAAAAAAAAACCTTCCTGAACTACGTGGTTAGAAGCGATGTTAGATCATTTGGCTATGTCAAAATCTGATCAATGGTGAAAATAGGATATTCAAAAATCAACACGTCAACATAATCCATACTGCATTACTGTTCTTTGGCCATCCATTAGGTTTAAGAGGATCCCTAGAGGGTAGTAGCATATCGTTAATTGAAAAAGCAATTAACCCCTGCACCAACTATCTATACTCTACTATGTATTGATAGGTATTCGATAGATCATACTCTTTCATAATGAAATTCTGAAGTTTCCACGACTGTCTGGAAGGAATCTTTCGAAGGTTCATTTGAATATTGGATTCCAGATTAAAAATGTAATAGGTCTTTCGGACTTCTTCGGGAAAGTTTTAGGGAATTTCATGATAACTTTGACTTTTAGTTGAAATAGATAAAATTTTATATGAAACTATGTGAATTTGCATTTTATTGAAATTTTTGGCTTATTACAATAGTAGAATCATAAAAAATAACCAAGCTTGAACTCATAAGACTATATTTAATAAAATTTGGTTTTTTTAATCATATTGTTGCTATTCTGTAGAAAGTTACAGCAAGAATTATTAACGCCTGACCCCACAAACGTCTCCCATAATTAAAATGTATTATCATATGCCCCGATTTCTCATACGTGGACAACGTACTATTAGTACTATTATATACGAGCTTCTGCCCGCAGCTTTGCCCGCGGTGTGACCTATGAGAAAATAATTCAACCACCCATTTCACCCTCTTGAGGGTGGAATTTCGAAAAATCGTTCCTTAGCGGATGCCTATGTTATAACATCTACCTGCATGCCAAATTTCAGCCCGATCCGTACAGTGGTTTGGGCTGTGCGTTGATACATCACTATGTCAGTCAGTCAGTCACCTTTGAGTTATATATATTTAGAAGAAGAAGAATATTATTATATAGTACTACTATTATGCTATTTATTCTGTGGCGGGGGAGACCGATAGCCATAATGGTTACCATCTGCCATCACATAGGGTGCGTTCGTGGGGGCAAACGGTAATAATTAAAGTACACTGGCGAGGACTAACGCACGGCCTGTGACCCGACCTTAAAGCCTTACCAGACGTTCCACCGCTGCTGACACCGACAAAATCACACTAATATTATAAAGGCGAAAGTTTGTATGTGTGTTTGTGTGTATGTGTGTAACTCCTTCACGCTCAAATGGCTGAATGGATTTGGATGAAATTCAGTACCAAGATAGCTTATGCACTAGATTAACATATAGGCTACATTTTATCCCGGGAAAGTGAAATTTTCCCGATGAGTAAACAATTAGAATACTTTAGCAACTAGTATAATAATAATGCCATGGCAGATGAAAATCCTCCAACAAGCTTACACAAAATCCAACCACATGGACTCTAGCCTGCCCGACCAGTATTTAATAATAATTATCTAGGTATATCAGCACAATAAAGCGACCAGCGCCGACAGACTGCCTGTTTGTTGGAACTCGATTTTTTCTCAAATATATAAAATAATCAATCATTTGTTTTCGGCGAGAGTTCAAACCGCAGGGGAAATTAAGAAAAAAAAAACAAAATCATAACCTCTTTATATTACAAATGTGAAAGTGACGCGTGTTTGTATTTATTAATTATTTTACTTTTATATTTATAACTATATAAGGTATTTATAATTATATATTATAATCTATACATATAAAATTCCTGACTGACTGACTGATTTATATATTAACACACTGCCTAAGCCGCTGGTCCTAGAGATTTGAAATCTAGAGAGTGTGTTTTTTGTAAAGTGTAGGTATCCACTAAGAAAGGTGTATTCAAAATTCCACCCCTAAGAGGGTGAAATGGGTATTTGAATTATCTATAAAAAAATCTTGTTCCCATAGGCCACGCGGGCAAAGCCGCGAGCATCAGCTAGTCGCTAATATAAAACTAAACTTTAATAACTTAAGATAAATAAAAATTTAAACTTAAAATAACCCGTTGGTGGAGGGGAAAGTGCCCAGATTGCTGGTAGCATTAGCTCGTTGAATATCAATGCTTAAATTTTAAATTAAGGTGATATACGTTGAATGTACATAATTAAAATAATAGTAGTAACGACTTACGATCACAAACATAGATCCTGAACCCTACTAAGATTCCCTGTGTCTGGGGACCTAAGAACTACGAGGACCATGGTCCCACAACACCTAGACAGAACAAGTATTTGCGCTTTTTTTCGGTGCTCAAATACTTGTCCTGCCGCGGGAATCAAACCGCCTCCGGGTTATGAGCCGACCTGCTCAACCACCACACCACAGAGGCTGTCAAATGTTTAAGGTTTAATTTTTTTTTAACATAGAACGTAAATGAAACTGCGAGACGTAGCTAGTTACTATTTAGTAGTAGAAGTAATTGATTACTCTGAAGTCCCTATAGAGTTGTACCTAATAGAGAATGGATGAAAAATAACTGATAAAAAATGGAGGAGCGAGGATGAACAAGAGTTGGTGACCAAGATGATTTTTTTTTAAACAATCACATGCACTGATCTTGTAGGACCAGGTGGTAGCACTTTTCTGCAAAGTTCGTCTAGGTAGGTACCACCGCTTTGCCAGTTATTCTGCCGCCAAGCAGTAGTGCGCAAGCACTGCTGTGTTCCAGTTTGAAGGGCACTGTAGCTAGTGAAATCACCTGGGCAAATGAGACTTTATTAAAATTTGCATTGTATTATTTTCCAAAACTTGTGTTATTTTCAGTGTTAGTGCATAAAATTGGTGGCATTATATTCGCTAACTGCTAGATTACAGACATGAGTGTGGGAAAGTGGTATAATGATGGTGAAACGTTTATTTTCGTGTTGTTTTCAAAACTATATAGAAGCTTCTGGTAAAGTTGCCACCACTTTACTGGGAGTATGACTTGACTGACACATTATATTAATTAATTACATATATATATTATATTAATTAATTTGAGAAATTATCAATTACTTGACACTGGCTAAATACACAAAAAACCCATAGACCCCGAACTAATGGAAACTGTGTTTCAGGAATCAGTAAACGTATGTCCTTTTTGTATCAAGAAAATTGGAAAGTAAAGCAAAAATACACAATGTTTTCATGTCAGAACGAGGGTGTCAGGGCGTGAGAGGGAAACGTGTGCGAAGCGTTCACGGTGCTTTTAGAGCCTTTATTTTTGTAAAGCAAGCACGAAACCTCAACTGGCACGATTAGTCAGTCTATTGTCATTTTTTTAAGCTTGAAGCTTTTATAGATCATCAAAAGGAAATAACTAGGTCGTATTAAAATTGCCTTCCAAAAAAGAGGAGGTTCTATGTTTGTCTGTATGTTTTTTTATTTGGATGTTCATTGATATATTTTCACCAATTGTGAACAGATTAAAATTGTTTTTTGCATTTTATGATTAATGTATATAAAATAAGAGTTTAGTACTCTAATCAGGCGATACTGCTATTACTATATTATGAACGCGAAAGTTTGTATATATGGATGTATGGATTTTGTTAAACTTTCACGCAAAATCTACTAAATGGATTTTCATGAAACTTGAAATGCAGATAGCTTATACGCTGGATTAGCACATGGGATAATTTTTATACGCGGGTGAAACCGCGAGGCGCAACTAGTTAATTGTATTGTATTAAAAATTTAATCAAGAGCGGATTTTGAACCCGCATTATAAATTAATGTTCCCGTTATGAAAACTTGTGTATGATATATAATGTAATATAATATAATGTATATAAAATGTAAAGCCAAATTAGATATTTTTTGCACTTTTACAAGCTGCGTGATGACGATATATTCGTTTAGAAATAAACGTAAGGCACTCTACCTATATACCTATTGTAGAGGCAACAGCAGTTGAGAAAAAAGGCTTTTAAGGAGAAAATATGTGACGTTTACCAAGAAAATTGTGAAGTAAGTGGCGAAACGTAGACATGGACATTAAATATGGCAAAAATGTAACACTCCCAACTTGACAGATTTGTTTTTTATTACTACTACCCGCGTGGTGAACATTTTCTAATTTTATGCTCAACTTTCTCATTTTTTTCTTTCATAAGAAACTTTTCCGTTACTAATAAACAACAACAAAAGAATCGGTGAGAATGTTCCATTCGTTCAAGCGTGATGCGATGACCGAGGGAAATAGAGATTTTTTATATATGAAGATTTAAAAAAATCATTGTATGAAAGTGTGTGAAACTAGTGATACGAGCTGACGCTCGCGAAAGCCGTCGCGGCTTGCGTTAGTAACTGGCTCCCAGAAGAAGTCTAAATATGTAGATAATAATAATAATAATAATATGTGTAACGCCATCTAGCCCCAAACTAAGCAAAGCTTGTGCTATGGGAACCAGATAACTGATACAATACTTAAATACTTTTTGTTTGTAAATATATACATATAATACAATATAACACCCAGACACAGAACAAACACCTATGTTCATCACACAAATGTTTGTCCTGGGTGGGAATCGAACCCACAACCCACAGTTCAGAAGGCAGGGTTACTACCAACTGAGCTATCGGGCCAGTCGAAGAGACGTCGAGTCGTCGAGTTGACGTGAGTTTAGCCGTTGTTCATCTTACAAAACATTGTATAAAAGCTGCTATTTTAGTTGGTATCAAAGCAAAAAATTCGAAGCAAAAAAAATACAAGCCGTAAATTGATTTTTTTTGAGATTTGTATACGCCTACGATATAAGTATTAGACAATAACGCCCAACGATCACATACATAGATCCTGACCCTAACTAGGATTTCCTGTGTTTAGGGACCCAAGAACTACGAGGACCATGGTCTCACAACACCCAGACTCAGAACAAGTATTTGCGTTTTTTTCTGTGCACAAATACTTGTCCTGCTGCGGGAATCGAACCCGCCGCCTCCAGATTATGAGCTGACCTGCTCAACCACCACACCACAGAGGCTGCCAATAAAACTAATTAATGTTTGTAAAAGTACGCCGTGAATAGAATGATGGTAGATTTATAAAAACTACAGATTTAATAATGAAATAGCGCATAAAGTGTTCTTGTTGCAATTTTTTTCTGTCAATTAAATTAAATTTTTGCAATCAAAAATCTACTTAATTTTAAATGAGGTTATATCAAAATTAAATACATATCTACAGATGTTATGGTTCGATTTAATTCTGTGAGAATGTACCCCCGGGGAGCTATTCTGGAGATTAGGCGGAAAATAGGTCGAGTCGAGTGAGATGCCAGATCGAGTTGAAAATTAAACGATATCAAATGGAGCCGGAGCTCTGAGGTTTGAGAATTAAATGTTCCTCCTTTATTGGTATTTAAGAAATTATTTTTTATTTATTTTGAAATCTAAGAAATCTACATTTAATAATAAATAAAAAAAACGAGTATAACTTCTATACGAAACGTAATTCTCTCCTCTCTCTCTTTACCTTTCTATCTTCACTAACATATATCTGCCTCTCAATTTCCGTTCGCCTTGCCCGTTCAATTTTTGTAACGCATTCACCAACTTACTCTCCAAGTCAAGCATGCATAAAGAAGTTTTACTTCAAAAACGTACCCAAAACATTGAAAGAAGAAAGAAAAGAAATTTTAAGAAAGAAAAAATACGTAGTATTTTATTTAATCAGTTGAAACGACTGCCTCGTATCTTACAGCCATTTGGACCCTTTCAGTAAAATCCAAATACGAACAGAATACGGCCCCTGAGACATCAGGGCCGTATATCTCCGGAGCTGATATTTACGACGCAAGTTGGAGCCACGAGTAACTGGGTACGGTACCTACTTACCTGTAGCTTAAGGAACGGTTTCACTGCCGCGTCAACGCGAATTTTTACAATCTAAGTATTTTGTAAGATAAATAACGGCTAAGCTCACGTCAATTAAAAAGTCGAAAATTACTCCGAAGAAGAGACAGAAGAAAGACATCGAATATGTCCGAAATCTGGTCGGAGTAATTTTCGAATTTTTAACTGGCGTGAGTTTGGTTATTTATCTTACAAAATGAGTCATACGATAGTTTTCAAACTAAATAGTATTTGTATATAATGGTTTATATTGATAAGTAATAAAATCCCGAATCGTGATCTTGGTCTGACAATAGGACCATTGCATTTCTTCCCGTAGGCGCCGTAAGAGTAACCTAAGGGCATATTCAGGGAATGGGCAGCTGCAATCTCCTCCGTGGATAAAAAATAACTTTTTAAAATAGGCTTCAAAAAAGGTGGAGGTTTTTAATTCGCCTTTTTTATGTTTGTTACCTCAGAACTTTCGTCTGGGTGAACCGATTTTGATGATCCTTTTTTTATTTGAAAATTGGTGCTTCCCGTGTATAAGTCTGAAATCAATTTTTTTTCGCTTTGAGATTGTTATTTCTACCCGAGTCCTATGATAAGCGTCAAATGTGGCGTTTGATGTAGGAGGCCTAATTGTTAGCTGTATACTTCTATGATAAAAAGTGACAGCCTTTGTGGTGTAGTGGTTGAGCAGGTCGGCTCATAACCCGAAGGCGGCGGGATCAATTCCCGTGGCAGGACAAGAATTTGTGAACTTGTGAACAGAATAAAAAAAGCGCAAATAGTTGTTCTGAGTCTGAGTGTTCTGGGGCCACGGTCCTTGTAGTTCCTGGGTCTTTAGACACAGGGAATCCTAGTTAGGGTTCAGGATCTATGTATGTGATCGTTGGACGTTATTAGTATTATTATGATGTGAATAAAATCTCAAACTCATGCTATTTTTCATTTGACTCAGTGACATTGATTAAAATTTAAAAAAGAGTCTTGCAGTTGAAACTCCAGCTTAAAGCACCGCGTTTACAGCTCGCCCTGCATTATTCCTTGCAATCAATTCCGTTGGAAGTATCGAAGTTATACTAACAAATTAATGGAAATTTCCTCGGGGTTTGTAGCTTTGTTTTTGGATACGCATTGTAACTTACTGATTGGTTGCTTGTGTGAGATATGACTGTTATTATTGCTGGCTGTATTAATATATGTTAATTGTTATGGTCATTACAAATAGACATAATCCTCCTCCATATAGCGCCACTTTAAGTAGTGCAGCCTCTTGTATCCAACGGCTTCCTGGGCTTGGACCAAGTTGTCTGCTACCCCGTCGTCACCGCCCGAGACACGTCTTAAGTGACCCGGATGATCTTATAGCAGCCGTAGTATCGGCAGCCCTGGGATCACCGGACCAGTCTCGCCCTTCTGGCTCAGGTACCGGCACCGGTATAGGATACCAGCGCAACACAATCAGACACCGACTCCGCCGGCAATTTCGACATACACCCCGTAGGTTAGCTAGAATAGTTACGACTTTCAATAAGATCTACATTTCGATCGATCCTCTTGGCCCCAGCCGAGGCTTATATATTGTATAATGTAAATATTTTTCTTATTCATTTTTCATTATTGGCTTATCAATTTTATGATGGATGGATGGATAAACATATAAGATAGCTCAAACGTATAGAGACAGAGTAATCCTGAGGTAATTGTGCTTTTTGTAAATAGCAAATACTCGCACAATAACTATCTGGCAACCAGCAAAAGAAAATAATACATTATCAATCGCAAGAACGGACAAAAGCTGGCTAGCTAAACTAGCGTCGATATAATTGGAAATATCGGCAACACCGATATTAGAAATATCAAGTTTCTTTAGTTAATGACAAGTAAAATGTGCGCCGGGAAATGTAACTGGCTGTAGGTAATGGAAGTAGAAAAAGAAAGCGTTCGTAATTTGAAATATAAGACATATCTATCCTTACCTATCAGTTTTTACGATGAACTATAAGTTCACAGATTAGGAAATAGCGTTCTTTTTTGATTCAGTTATAAATAATAGTGCTACGATTTCGATGGCAATATTAGATTTGATAGATCAATGTTACGTTTATTGGTTATAACTAGGTAGCAGTTGCTTCAATGTTCCAGTCTTTATGATAGAGGAAAAATGGAGGCAATTTTTTAAATATGTAAATAATTTAATTTTTTAACAGCGCGTTTTGGTGACGCAATTGCGCAAAATATCTAACACCTCGCATAATAATGTAGGTAACTACTAAACTATGATTAACTATCGGATAAAAAGTAAAATTGTAAGTAAATAGGGGTTACAAATAAAACACCAAATTTAGTAAACCTTCTGCGAGAAGAGTACCCAAAAAGGCATTGACAGGCATTGAAACACAAAATCGTTCAAAACACTTAAAATAATTCTATGTACTTACTAGTTGCGCCCTGCGGTTTCACCCGTGGATAAAAAGTTTTCTAATTATTTGCTCATCCCACGGGAAAATTTCACTTTTCCGGGATAAAATGTAGCCTATATGTTAATCCAGTGTATAAGCTATTTTGGTACCGAATTTCATCCAAATCCATTCAGCCGCTTGAGCGTGAAGGAGCAACAAACATACACACATACACACAAACACACATACAAGCTTTCACCTTTATAACATTAGTGTGATAAAGAATGCAAAAAGCTTAAAAGCTAATTTCGAATTTTACTACTTACTACTTTACCTAAATAAAAAAATTCGCTTATTAAAATGGGCCAAAATAAAAGTCACGTAGATTTTTAGTTAAATTTTTATTGTCTTTGGTTATACAAAAACATGGATTAATTTTTAAAATAACTTACAAAAAATGACACATTTATTATTATTTTAATAAATACACCGTGAATTACTAAACTTGTACATTGACAATAATAAATCCTAGGTTTTAAAATGCAAAATCCACTAAAGCGGCTTTTCGTTCCTTCACTTTATACTTTGCAAATATTATCTATGATTCCTTAGTTAAGTATTGTAAATCCTGCGATAATGTTAATACAAAATCTAATACACTATTTCATACCGATAGAGTATTTTTGTTATATAATTAGAAAGTAATAATCAACCTTAAAATATTAATACAAAACTAAACTATATCTAAGAACTTAAAATAAATAAAAACTATTTAAAATAACCCGTTGGTGGAGTTGACAGTTCTCAGAATGCTGGCAGCATTCCCACGTTGAATGGCAATGCTTATTTTTTGTGCAAAATAAATGCCAGCATTATGGTCAGATGTTAACTCAATTTACACAAATATATTAACTAGCCATTTTACTAAAATTAAAGTAACATTAAAGAATTATAAGTATATAACGGAGTAAAATATGTATGAAAGTATGTTTTGTCTGCCTCTCATGAGCCCGGAAGAGGGAGACAAAAACCAACTTTATTTAAACATTATCTATTTGAGTTCGGTGTTCATTAGAAAATACTAAACGTATTTGGATGCGGTTTATTGCATGGCTAAATTACCAATTTACAGAAAACAACAAATAATTAGGTACAAAGTCGCGTTGAGAATTTTACCATAAATATATGTACTGTTGTATCAAATAAAAATTATTAATATTAATCATTGATATATTGATGATAATTTATCATTACTGTTATAACAACACCAGTCATCTATGGTATAAGTGATAATAAATAACAAAAAAATGATTAACATGCGTAATAGGATTTTTTACGTAAATATTAAATAAATTTTAATATGATAAGTAATTAGACTTGATGTGTCTATTTATTTTAATAATTATTATTAAGTATTCCATAACGTTATTTTTATAATTTGTATGCAACAACACAATACAAAAGGGAATTGATAATTTGATCTCCAAAATGCATGGCCTTAAAAAAAATATTTTTCAATCTTTGGTTTTTGTCAAAACATTTTAGTGTACCTAGTAGTTAAATGAAGATTTTAAAGACATTTTGATAATATGAATAAAACTGTCGGGATGTACGGGGACCATAAGGATTAAATTTGTTATGTATGTCTCTGTGTCTTAAGTCCTAATGCTTCATAATTATTAGATATATTTTTTATTATAATTTATAAGAATTTTAAATATAAATTGTCCACAAATCTACTTGTACACCAAACAAATTAACGGCATCAATAAATTTATCTAGTTTATTACACAAATTACTGCAATCAGTTTAGTTTTTATTAATGTTTTATTATATAACCTACAAATACACGACAATTATGACATTTAATTAAACAATTCAGTTCATTTTATTCCCTTGTCATTATTTAAGAATTTAAAATATTGACGTCTTAAGTTTGTAAGTTACAATGGATTCGATATTATTCTAAATAGTCATAGGCATTATTAATTACATATTATTAATCTAATCATGATGTTTTGTAAGATAAATAACGGTTAAACTCACGTCAAATATAAAGTCGAAATTACGCTGACGCTCACGAAAGCCGTGGCTTGCATTAGTAACTGGCTCCTAGAAGAAGAACATCGAATATGTCCGAAGCTTGGTCGGAGTAATTTCGACTTTTTATTGACGTGAGTTTAGCCGTTATTTATCTTACTAAATGTGTCATACTCACGATAGTATTCAAACTAATCATGACGTCACAGTGCTTTTGAAGAAATATTAAACTCTCTCTGACATATTACGAAAGCTAGGCTTGTGAAAATAAATTAGCTTTTTAATTTAAGTAGTCATCAGTCGTATCGGATGGTACGTGTCGTAAGGGTCACACGTTTCGGCGAATGCGTGCGGGTCGTAAGTCGCAACGTATCTTACGATCTCGTACTTACTAACTGCTGCTGACGAAGGTATATACAAAATAATAAACAAATAATTAAAAACTTACAAAGTCCAGTGACGTGTTGTACAGGGGTACACTAGTGACATTTTTACATTTCATTAAAAGAAAGTGGGGCACATTTCTACTCGGTCAAATTCGTGCCGGCTCGGCCCGAAAGCAACAAGGTGAAGTGAAGATAAAAAAGAAGACAAGGATAGAAATATTTGGTGCGAGCGAGATGTTTGTCGCTTACCAGAAATGCCAGATTTAATGTCAGACGGGGTAGATAAGACAAAACTTAACATAACCTAAAATATTACGCATATTTAATTAAGTATTTGTGCACAGAAATGAAGCGCAAATACTTGTTCTGAGTCTGGGTGTTATCATATTCTATGTATGTATTTACGAACAAAATGTATATAAGTATTGTATCAGTTATCTAGTTATAAAGCGCAAATACTTGTTCTGAGTCTGGGTGTTGTGGGAACATGGTTCTCGTAGTTCCTGGGTCCCTAGACACAGGGAATCCTATTTAGGCTCCAGGATCTATGTATGTGATCGTTATACGTTATTATTATTATTTATTATTAGGTAAATAACGTTTCTAAATATACTAACGAGTGGAAAGTAATCTTGTGAGTCTTATTTTTTTTTTACTAGAAAGCACTTATCGAATGATGGCATGAAGTAGACAAGTAATACAAGCTCTCAACTTTGCATGCCGACGTTCTCGCGCAAAACTTTATGAGCTCTCTGAAGTTAGGCCCGAGTACCAAATACGCATGGTAGGTACATTAGAGTGCATTGTAAAAGCAGCCATACAATAACTATAATAAATGCGTACGGCACAGCAATCCGCGCTAAATTCCGAAAGCTACATAACGTTTTGCTATACTTTTCTAATAGTTCCGAGTACGACTGAAGTTTGACTGTGAAGTGAGCGATTGTGACGCGGTCTTGTTTTGTAAGATAAATAACGTCTAAAACTCACGTCAATTAAAAGTCGAAATTACTCCGACCAGGTTTCGGACATATTCGATGTCCTTCTTACGATAGTTTTCAAACTAAAACGCGGTCTTGTGATTGAGAAGAGGCAAGACGAATGGCAGTACCGTATCTACCCCGGTTTAATTTATCAAATT
Organism: Ennomos fuscantarius; assembly: GCA_905220475.3. NCBI lineage: Eukaryota > Metazoa > Arthropoda > Insecta > Lepidoptera > Geometridae > Ennomos > Ennomos fuscantarius. The sequence continues at coordinate 1,743,302 of HG992034.1, read as the reverse complement.
TTGAATTTAGTAATTTTCACAGTTGGACAGCTAAAGTGGGTACTAATGTATTGTATATCTATGTATCCTGGTATACCAGGTTGAATAGTCAAAGACCCACTCCTATAGTACTTTTCTATTTTATTTATTTTTAATGGTATTATTATTGTGTAGTAGGTAAAGCGTATTTTTATTCTATTTTTTTATTTTAAATTTAGTTTAAACATAAAAGGAACTAGCGAGCGTTTTGGCGGGAAAACGAAAAAGATCATTGTATTATTTTCAAATACTTGTGTTATTTTCAGTGTTAGTGCAAACAATTGGTGCCGTTTTTTTTGTTAAGTGCTGGATTACAGGCATGAGTGTGAGAAAGTGGTATAATGATCCAAAACTCCATAGAAGCTTCTGGTAAAGTTGCCACCATTTTACTAGAAGTATGACTTGACTTGATGACTTGGACCGTGACTTGACCGATATCTGCTTGAAATATCATTAACTTGAAAAATCATCTGTTACTAGACACTGGCTAAATACACAAAATTGTAAAGCCAAAACAAAAATCAAAAAAGGAACTAGCTCTGTTTGACATGTAAATTTCATATTGGTATATTGTTACGCTAGCCGGCCCATACGTAAAATTGTGCATGTATGCATATCATATTATGTTGCATGCAAGTTACAATATTTTTACCAATAACCACAGAGCAGGAAAACAAATGAATAGACGCCCTAATAGAGGTGAAGGTAAAACCAATATTCGTGCCACGCAATAGGCGCCGAGCGCAAACACTAATGATAAGCCTGCATACATTGTATGTCATCTACGCTGGTAAACTATAAGGTTTTGTTCTAAAACGTGACATGCTTCAATTTTATGAAAAGTTATTAAAAAAAAATATCCCAATTTTTTAAAAGTCGTTTTTCTTGCTCTGTGATCATAGCTAATATGCTTATGTCATAAGTAGTTGAGAAGAGAAGAGCCATAATAGCCATGGTAGCCATGATAAAAGTTTAATATTATATGTTTTTTTTGGACTCAATCATCTGGAAGTAATTTGGACAATATGGGCCTTTTTTATAAACGTTAGTTAAATTTAATCAATGATTAATGTCTTTTCATCATCTCACTGAAATGAAAAGTCACGAGCGAAAACGAGATACTGGATTTCAAGAGATTACCTAAATTTAAGTATCTTTTATAAGTAACCTGTATAAGTATAATTATCATGTAGGTACTACTTCTCACGTATCTATGTAGTTAGGGTTAAATCATAATTTCACATAATTATGACATCACACTATTTACCTACTACGAAAGTACATTTTTTATGCAACTTTCTTACAAAAAATATTTCACAAAAATATAAACGTAAATTAATTAAACTGGATTATTTATTATGAAGTTTTATAAAATCACTAATACATATCGCTACTGGAATAGTCTACAAATAAAAATAGGACCTAATACTAGAAAGAGGGAGACACAAACGACTTGTCTAACTTACTGTGCGCTTGACAATAACTTTAGGAATTATAATTATTACCAGAATAAGATTACAAATACAACAGTTACAAAAAACTAACTTAAATTTAACAATTGGAATGTCAAAGTATGTTTTAAGTTGGGAAAATTTTTCACTAGCAATTTTTCAAGCGTTTTTGTTAGAGAAATTATACAAATATTAAAAATGTATTATAAAGATAACACGGAAGCGTACAAAAAATATCCAAACATTATTTTGACTACCCTAGACGTTTCGACCAAGTTACATTTGCCGCAGTCACAAATATTGGCGTAGCGAGTGTCTGCAGGGCGGGCGTCGTTTCCAACTACCCGCATTTGGTCTTGTAATTCTTTACTCAATTGAAGGGTTGAGAATAAAAAGAGTTTAACTGTCAAATTGATAGTTTCGAGAAAATTGACTTTAAACTTCAACGACGTCATTTTAATGTAGAGTGCTTATAAGGTAATAGAAAAGGTTTATGTAAGTTTCAGTTGCTTGAAAATATTTTAATTTTATTTTAAAATACTTAATATAGTGCTAATTCATTACACAATTACTGTAAAATAATAGGTCTTTACCTATGAAATTGCCGTATTGCAGTACAGACTTTTTCAAACAAAAAAAAGTTTTGATTGGCTGTGAATTCTAAATTCAAATTAATTTTGTTTTAAAAATATGACATTCTATTTACAATATAAGTCTTTTGTTTATTGATTAGCGTTGTATTTTCATTACATTTCAACATTTTTCCTCATAATGGATACTTTGAAATTTCGTGTAATTATGGAATATGAGTTCCGTCGTGGCACCAACGCGGCACAAACGACACGTAACATCAACGACGTTTACGGAGAGAACTGTACAAACGAACGTACAACCCGTTATTGGTTTGCTCGGTTCCGTTCTGGGAATTTTGACTTGAAAAATGAACCTCGTGGTCGTCCGGAAACTTTGGTCAACAATGATGAATTAAAGGCGATTGTGGAAGCTGATGAATCTCAATCTACAGCTGAGCTGGCAGCAGCTTTTGATGTTAGCATCAAAACAATATTGGTCCATTTGCCACAGATTGGCAAGATAAAAAAGCTTGATAGATGGGTGCCCCACGAACTTAACGATCGCCAGCGCAACGTGCGCGTCGAGACTTGCCTTGCGCTGCTTAACAGGCACAGAAATGAAGGAATTTGGAACCGAATTGTTACGTGCGACGAAAAATGGATTCTAGAAAGGTGATGGTCACAGTTTGGTGGTCTAGTGCTGGTGTGATTCATCATAGCTTTTTACAAAACGGCGAGAGCATTACTGCAGACGTGTACATTGAAGAACTGACCACAATGATGGCGAAACTCGCACGTCTGCAACCAGCTTTGGTCAATCGGTCGTCTCCGTCGCTACTTCACGACAACGCACGACCCCATACTGCACAACAGACCGTCTCTAAGCTGCATGAGTTGGGTTTGGAAGCTCTCCCTCATCCGCCATACTCACCAGATCTTGCGCCTACCGACTATTACTTTTTCCAAAATTTGGACAACTTTTTAGCGGGAAAAAAATTCAATTCCCGAGAGGCAGTACAAAACGCCTTTGAAGAGTTTGTTGTCTCCCGTCCTGCTGATTTTTTCAAGAAGGGCATCCATAAACTGCCACAGCGTTGGCAAAGATGCATTGATTGCAGGGGTGATTACTTTGAATAAAAGAAATAAATAAGTTCGAAAAAAAAAATACTTTAACTTTTTTCAAACAAAACGGCAATTTCATAGGTAAAGACCTAATATAATATAATAAAATAAATAGTTTTTAGACTCAAAATCTCGAGATTTAAGCCTCATTACGGTATTTTGAGAATCTATCATTGTAGATAACTTCACGCTAAATCCAACTATACCCATAAGTCATTTTGTGAAAAAAATCAGTTAAACCCTTTTGTTCTCACCCCTTCAATTATGTTGTGATAATTTTTGAGATCGTTTTATCATTTTAATATTAAAGTGGCTTTATGTAAAATTTACTAAGGGGTAAGCGTTGCAACTATTATTTGGTTTATAATACAATGGTGTAGCACTAAATGTGCAGAAAAGTTAGCTTGTTTGTGAACGACGCGTTGTCGCCTTATGAAGCGTAGTGTACTTAAATAATTTTTTGACAAAAAAAATCAATCGAAAGATTTTGTACAGTAAAAATTTTCCTTGAATTCATAAAATTAAAATATATTCTAATTCTTTGTTTAATAAGCAAGTGATATTTTATAAATATACAAACTTACATATTCAAAATGTAAAGATTTCCGAATCTTTCAAATCTAATGGATTTTTTTAAAATCAGAAGTTGTTACCAGACAATCCGAGATTAAACTAGTTCTGCCTAGATAAAGCTGATTTTGTCTTAGGCAAAACCAAGTTTAATTCAGATCGAAATGTAATTTTTTCAAAAAAATTGGTTTATGCCAAGCAAAACAAGGTTTATTCTACGCTAAACTATATTCTAGGCAGAATTAAATTTGCCGTAGGAAAACTAGTTGTTAGTTTATTCCTGCACATAAGTTCGTTTCATTCTGCAAAAAATGTGTAAAATAGTTATAAACTTACCGTTTCACTGTATTTATTTAATGCAGCATAACACTAAAAAACCTCAAAATAAGTTTTGATTTAGTTTTACCTAGACATGTCTGTACATGTCTAATGCCTGGGTTTGATAGACAAAGATGCTCTAGATACATTAGGCATTATATTTAAGAGTCGGGACCTATCTATTAATGGTTTGAGCACATTTTGGAATAGCCTGAATTAATCGGGTTACAGCTTTGTTGTTTGTACATATTACAATTATATTAGGTATATTTGCTTATGATTCGAGCCGAGATTATTGTTATATAATGGAATATGCCATGAACTTTATAGAAGCTTGATACTTTGTACAAATTTTTACAGTGTCGTTGCTATAATAATTATAATGGTATTATATATAAATAATACATAACTTGGTGTGTTTTATAAATTGTATTTGTAATGAAATTTTGGTCACTTTTGGTAATATTATTAGCTATGTTACTGTGGTAGAATTACGCACTTTATGGTATAAAATTGAAGATATTTTTTACTTAAGATCAATGTATCAAGTATTTACAGAAAAGAGAATTTAGTATCACGAAAAAAATACTTTTGTAATTGGGTATGTTTAATAAATGCTTTGGAACTAATATTAGGTAATACCTACTTAAATTTATTATTTGAGGTATAAATAAATATTATTCATAAGTAAGGTAAAATGTAGATTTAAGTTGGTTTTTTTATATAAAAGATAGCCACATTTTGTCTGGGTTGGGAGCTGGCATTATAAAATTTTACTTGAACCAAAATGTTAACATTTAATTTAAACAATTTATTTAGAAAATGCAATTCACAGTACTAAGGTACACTAATAAACACTTAGATACTTGAATACTAACGTTAAAACATCCATAAAATGCGTAATTCCCTGGGGAACGGTATAAAACTTTAGGTATTATTCAAATCTAGGGCTTAACTATTGGTAAACTATTATGATATTATAATTATAATAAAATCTATTTCTACACATCCATTAAGTAATAATAATAATAATAAAGGTTAGTAAAACCTCTTTCACAACAAAAGGAACGTTGTACAACACTCAGATTTAGATGTATAACATATATTATTATATAATTCATATAAATATTTCACACACACTTATTTGTATTTATACTAAATTAATAATATTAACTATTGTATAATACTGACACATATATTACATACCTAGGAATATTGATCGAATTATAAATGTATTTACAATAATTTATCATTATTTATGATTGTTACAATATTTTAGAATATCCTTTAAACTACATTTGCCACATTTCATATTAGGTATTTGCTATTAGCGACTTGTTGACTTTATAGTTACTATTACGCTTAGAGCTGCCACTTTAACTCACTTTATATTAATTAAATCGAATAAGTATCACAAAAGTGACGATATTATAAGTATTTTATAATAATAATAAAGGCAATTTTAGATTTATCATTACACGTCAATAAAAGTGAGTCAAATCGGTGCATATATATAGATGTTCCTATAAATGGATTACTCATAATCGTTGTATTATCGATTATTTTACGAGAGATTATCTCTCAAATCTAAGACATGTATTTTATTATTAAATTATATGACCTATAGAAACAAATTGAACGAGAAAAGGAAGATAAATTGTAATCACAAAGATCGAAAATTATATACAGACATCTAATATAATTTAAATAGTTTGAGTATTGCTTATAATTTCTATGAATAAAAAACTTACATAAATAAATTTATTATTCAATATAACACACATTCAAGATATCAGGACAAGGCTTTAGGATTCTCTCGACGTTACCAATTCGTAACCAACATTCATAAAATAGGATTTATATCATGGCAACACAAATTTTGGTCTTCAGAATTACTAATTTGGCCTCACTAATCATTAAACATTACATTTATCTATAATAAAACATAATTAAAATAATTTGGCATTTAGAAAATAATTAAATGAAACCGCATTAAATTCGTCCTTATTAATCCTAGAAGCTCAAAAACTTTCGAGACTAGTAAAATCACACTTCGAACTGTTATTTTTTTTTGGCTAAGTTTGGCACACACTACGCAATTTGTATTCCCTAACAGCGTTTCTCCAACCACCAACCATGTTCACTTACGTTCACCATTCGGCATTTATGTTTCAAATCTTTTACTCATTATGTATTTAATGATCTTCTTCTTAAAACAGGAGAAGATAACCAATTCTTCAGTAACGTTAACATGACTCTTCAGTTCATCAATTCATTGGTTCGCGCTACACAAAAATGGTATCAAAATAACGAACAATCTACAAACGAATTTATATATCTACAAATCATATTATAACTATCATGGACGGGACGGTAAAATCACCAATGAAAACCAAAATCACAATGGAAACAAAGGACTTAACGAACTAATAAGGTTAAACCACTTTTTATTTAATTTTCAATCAATTTTATTGGTAACTTCATACCTTAAATTAGTTGTTAATACGTGCTCCTTAGAATCTTTAAAAATACTTTAACTTAAAAATTTGTATCTATTTCCAATACGCATATTTTTACCAAAATGCTTTGGTACCAAAATTGGGCAATATACATCTTGGCACCGCGCCCGAAATAAACCCACCCGATAGTGATACGTAATTTCACAAAGCTCGACACTTAGGTTCATTAGTTGTACACACCTCTCGTCATGGCCTCCCGGTTCCTATTATGCCACTTGCAGGTCAGGATTCTCACGTACGTTCTCCTAAACGTGGCGTTGCACAACGCGTAACAAACAGGGTTAATCGTCGAGTTTATATAGCAGAGAGCGTAGAAAAACGACCACAGCTCATCTGGAATGCACTTAGTACACGCCGTAAGAGGTTTTAGCAACACTAGAATATTGTAAGGCGTCCACGTGATGATGAACGAGAGTAGGATAGCTGAGAGCGTTTTGGCAGCTTTCGTTTCCTGCTTTTTCTCCTGAGTCTTCTTCTTCGGCTTAGGTTGTTTCGAAGTTATCCCTTTCCCAGCTAACTGTTTCGGTATAATTTTAGCATTAAGTGGGATTCTAACGTCTTGAATGTGAGAGGTTCTTCTAGTTAGCGCTGCATGTCCTGCAGGATGCAGGTTCAGTTCTGAATCTCCTCTGGTAGGTCTAAAGTGGGTTCTATTGGCAGACGGTGGGGATTCTTCCGTTATCATTTTGATGGTCGCCCTTTCCTGGTCTGATTCTGGTAATCTTATTAGGATGGTGTAAACGGAGTCTGCTGAAGCGGATTTGGGAGCAGGTGAGGTAGTGGCGTTGATTCTCGTGTTGGGTGGCAGTGAGCGACTGTCTCTTGCTGCTGGTATTGTGGGAGGCTCGTAGTTCCGGCGAAGTGGGGATGTGCCTCCATCACCAGATCCACCTGAAGTGCGCGTGGCATATGGGTCTCTGATCACGTTTAGTGATGTACACCTGCAAAGAATACAGTAGTTAACTGGACTAGGAACGCTAACTAATTCACGACCATCAGCGACCATTCTTTAAATCTTTCTCAACTAAATCAGGCATTTATTGACAAATGCTTGCACACTGACAGTGACGCCAAGACTTGTGACGATTCAGAAATACAATGATATACTTAAATATATTACTGTCTACAACCGCATGTCAATCAAAATAAAATAAGGGAAAGACGCGAGCAAATTTCGGGATTGTCATCAATATGAATATACAAAGGTCTTTTTGGGAATTACTTGCTCTGTTTTAAAGACTTTTTGAACGAAAGGGTTCTCATATACCTTGACACAGAGCTCTGCAGAGGAGTCTCCACTGATACAGGTGTGGCGTACCCCCCAGGATCAGAAGGCTCCTCTTCTGGCTCCGTATCCTCAAGGTCTTCTCTTCCGGAGTGCCACCACGCCAGGCACCATGCCTGTATCGTCTGCCAACCACGCTTGGGACGCCGGAAATTGATACCCTGGAGACAAATGAATGTTTTAAAGAGAATTTAACTTTATCTTCATAAGGACAATAGAATCACCACGCAAAATCTAAAATGGGCTTCAGTCGAGTAAAAATAAAAAGTTTAATGTAAGAAAAATGGTTCAACAGTTACAATAATAATACAAGCACCGAGATAGCGTACACAAATAAATTTCAATGATCCCAAACATATTCAGAAACCATGGAGAACTATTGTAATACTGCTAATATTATTTATGACTGTAAAGTTTCATCAAAATCATCGTCAAAACGAAATATTTCAAATACAAGTTACAATACTAATGAAGGACCCAATTTTAGGTTGTTAAATAACTCCACTTCAAAAGAGAGTTATGGAAACTAAATATGGTCTTGTCAGAAAATTCTTGGATCTCGCCACATAAGTTCCATCGACGGAAAGATGTTTTAATACAACCTTGAATATTTATGATATTAGATATGATATAGTAGTACCGCTTGCTTAGCATAATCAACAGATTAATTTAAAACATAAAAAAAACATTTGGATCATGAACGGGATATGAATCTTCATCCATCCATCTCTAAAGCCGGGATGTTTGAGATTATCTCTACATAAAAAAGAGAAATATCACAAATATAGTATAAAACGGGTTTCGAGCCTAGTGTGGGAGCCAGGTGTTCTAATCTCCACCATTTTGTAATTTTGCCTTTTGTCAAATAAATGTTTTTTCATTTTTCATTTTCATTTTTTCAACTGAAACTCCCAAATCCTGTGCATTGGAAACAACTGGTTCTGACATTTCGTGCCAAATGATGCCTCGTAGCAGCCACTTTTGGCGTTCATCCAACTTGGGTCACTACACCAATTTATCATCTACCTTTATTTTATTTCAAAGCAAACCATAATACCTTGAAACAAAGGCGGCTATAAATGAATAACTGTCTTGTTATGACTCAGATATACATGGGCTGCGTTTGCACAAAACACTAATTGCGTTTTGGAGGGTCCAAGCTAAGCTCTTGTTGATATTGCGAAGGGTAAATATAATGTACGAGATAAATACATTTTCTTGTAGATAGTTCTACTTAGCATTACCGGTACATTCATTACAATATTGTATACCTATTCAAAACAGCCTCTATGGTGTAGTCGTTGATCCGGTCAGCTCATAACCCGGAAGCGGCGGGTTCGATTTCAGTTCGGTTTCGGTTTCGAAAAGTATTGGGGACAGAAAAAAAAACGCAAATATGTTCTGAGTCTGGGTGTTGTGGGACCATGGTCCTCGAGTTCCTGGGTCGCTATAGTCACACGAAATCCTAGTTAGGATCCAGGGATCTATGTGTGTGATCGTTGGGCGTTATTATTAAATTATTTAATAACAAAATGTCTCAAATAAAAAATTAATTCACAAATCGGCTTAATAAAACACTTAACGTGTAGAAAAAAAAGCTCAAGAAAGAAGTTTAATTGATAGCTTGTTGAAAAGCAGTTGAAAACCCATAGGTATGATAACGGCATACGAATTTAACTTATCCAAAGTTGTAGAACTATCAATACAGTCCTGGTTATTCCGCAACATGAAAAGTACCTACATAATTGTCTATATTTTGTCACAAACGCTATCAAGAACAATATCGATAAGCAATTTTTATCTACTATCGATAATGTCACAACACTAAACTTATCTTTAGCGTTCTACCACTGAATAGTTAAGCTTATTTATCAATTTAGTAACAACAATGGAAACTTAACAAGGGTTAAATTGGAATTGTCTTTGGTGAGTCATAAACAGCCAAATGTACAAAAATACAAGACATGGCAAAGAAAACCTCTCCGACATCACATGTAAGTGGTAACTCGTCATTAACAGCATAAAGACGTCCTGAACATAGTCCTCCCACATCCTTCCCTCCCATAGTCCACAGATCGCATCTATCGGTTTCCTGTGGTTTTTTCCACCAGTTTTTGTTGGCTGAATCGATAGCTCAGTTGGTTGTAACCCTGCCTTCTGAACTGTTGGTTGTTAGTTTGATTCCTACCCAGGACCAATAATTGCGTGATGAACATCGATGCGTGTTCTGTGTCTGGGTGTTATATTATATTCTATGTATGTATTTTCAAACAAAAAGTAACTAAGTATTGTATCAGTTTAACTGGTTCCCATATCACAAGCTTTGCATAATAACAAATAATTATTTATACACGGTGGAACTTAATTTGCTCTTTTCCTTAAACGTATGTACTCAGACCATCCTATAGAATATTCGTACAAGGTCCAATTTCAAACAAATTTGGTTTTGTTTTAGTTTTTAGTACCTCCTAAAATAACTAGGACTAAAATAATGACGGCCGAAATTTCTATTAAACGGTACACACAGTGCGGGTACCAGCTGAGGGCTTTGTAAATGTTTCGTAGGCAATAAAACACCTGCTTTGTTCAATGCCGCAAGGCATTTCTTTAGAATTTAATTTGATAATACCTAGATTTATGTTTTATTGTAAGTAAAGTACTTTTTTTTATTTAATTATATGGGAGCGTTCTATAGCATGGACTGAATACGTACATTAAAGGAAAATGACGAATTAAATTCCACCTTGTATAAAAATGAATCTCTATTTCCCTTGGTCGTCGCATCACGGGTGAACGAATAGTAAATTCTCGCTAATTCATTTTTATTGTGTTTATTATTTTCAGGAGAAGGTTCTTATGAAAGAAGAAGTTAAGAAAGTATGGAAAAGTTTCACCACACGGGTGAAACCGCGGGGTACAGCTATTGTCAATATAATGGTGAGTACATTAAAGGAAAAGAATGAATTAAATTCCACCTTGTATATTTCAGATTTTCCACCTAGTGGAGGCTGGAGAGCTGGCCTGCGCTGCGTCTTCCCATTCGTGGTCACCAATCGATAACGTTCCTTCCCCATCTGCCGTCACTTCTACAAGCGATGTAACGATCCAAGCTGATAAATTATTAAGGTACACAATTATACCTACCCACCAGATTTATTATTGTTTCCGTAACTGGCTGAAACAGGTCGTCCATTTACGACCATTTACAGCTAACTTCGCTCAGAGTTAGTTTAATAAATGGCTCAGTCGTTGCTTCGCGGCGCACCGCCCGTGAGGAACTCGCTTTTATCCACTGCCACAATCTATCACTGCACAAGTTTGCAACGCTCATTTTGGTTTTGATGTGAGAGAAGTTGGTCGTTAATGGTGCCTATTTAATTTTAATGTTGTACTTTTGGAAAGTTATGCAACTTAAAATTGTTTCTGGTTGCCGAGCAACGAATGATGTTTGAAAACACATCTTTACCCAAGACTGTAAGGTAACATAAGCAAAGTTTTGAAGTAGAACTTCTTGACACACGATCGACTTGGGGAGTAGACTGGTGAATGCGAGGCGAACGGAAGTTGAAGTTGGTTCACGTAGATCTACATTGTTAAGTTAACATTTTGTTTTGTTATGTAAATATGTCCGGTAAATGACAAGTTACAATGTTATCAAGATGACCACTTTAATATAAAATAAAGCAAAAACAAAGTTATACCGGCCGATAGATAGAGCTAAACTAAAGAAGTTTTACTTCAGTTGTGTGGTAGACCACATTGGTTTTTTTTTACCTTAGATATTTCACCACTGTAAGTAAACGTTAACTAAATAAACGTTAACCACCAATTTTATGCACTAACACTGAAAATAACACAAGTTTTGGAAAATAATACAATGCAGTGACGCGAACTTTTTCGTTTTCCCGTTTCTTGTATGACTTGCCTAGACTAGACTAGATTATGACTTGACTTGATCACTTGGACTGTGACTTGACTTGACACAAATATCCAATACCTTTTAACTTGAACTTTTAACGCGATCCTTTTCGTTTACCCGCTAAAACTCTAACTGTAGTTATATATTAATGTAATGTAGTGAGATATTAATGTAATGTAATGTAGTTAGATATTAATGTAATGTAATTAGATATTTGTAATTGTTCGCGATAGTATTATTTTAACTAACGCGTCTTATTACAAACTCCTAAAAGGCAACACGACTAGCAAACTCTTAGTGCTCAGTGTAGCGAAAATCTAGAAGTTAAAGACACCAATTAAGTACCCCGTACGTTTCAAAGTCGGTCCGGCCCAGCAGAAGTTTCGCCCGAGCTCGCCGCTCAACTTGATGGCCAGTTTGTTAATGCCAATTAATATTCCGTTTGACTTTATGTTGCTTTACGTTTCTCGAGTTTAAAGGTGGTTTTTTTTTGTTTTTCGTTTTGCTCCACAATTTTGTGTATTCAGCCAGTGTCAAGTAGTTGATAATTTCTCAAGTAAATTATGTATAATGTGTCAAGTCAAGTCACAGTACAAGTCATCAAGTCAAGTCATAGTCCAGTCTAGTCAAGTTATACTCCTAGTAAAGTGGTGGCAACTTTACCACAAGCTTCTATTGAGTTTTGGAAACAACACGAAAAGAAAAGTTTCACCATCATTATACCACTTTCCCACACTCATGCATGTAAAACTAAAGAATAAAATGAAACAATTTTATGCACTAATACTGAAAATAACACAAGTCTTGGAAAATGATATAATGCGGTGACACGATCTTTTTCGTTTTCCCGTTTCTTGTATGACTTGCCTAGACTAGACTAGATTATGACTTGACTTGATCACTTGGACTGTGACTTGACTTGACACATATATCTAATACCTTTTAACTTAAAAAATTATCAATTACTTGACACTGGCTAAATACACAAATCCCTAAACAAAAACAATTTTTGTTTTTTAATTTTGTTCTTTCAATTACCATGACATAAAATGCCAATGTCAAAGGTTAGTAAGGTTATATACCTGATTATCCCTCGACCGCTGGTCGTGCAGCGCTCCTCTCACGTGGTACACGGAGTCAGCATCACCTGACTCTGATCTTGCTCTCCCGTCTATTTCTTTCGTCTCATCGCTGTAACAAACAGTTTATAATTAATATTGTAATTTTTGAGTATGGACGTATGTTTGTTACTCTTTCACGCAAAAACTACTGAACGGATTTGGATGAAATTTGGAACACAGATAGTTTATATCTCTGAATATATATAACTCAAAGGTGACTGACTGATTGACTGACTAATATAGTGATCTATCAACGCACAGCCCAAACCACTGGACGGATCGGGCTGAAATTTGGCATGCAGGTAGATGTTATGACGTAAACATCCGCTACGAAAGGATTTTTCGAAATTCCACCCTTAAGAGGGTGAAATGGGTGGTTGAATTATTTTGCCCATAGGTCACGCCGCGGGCAATGCTGCGGGCAGAAGCTCGTTAACGTCTAAATTCATTACGATTGATTTTACCAATTTAAATTTATTTTTAGAAATTTTTAGCTTTCATTACAAAATGATTGCTGGTGGTGGTGCTGGTGAATGAAGCTGGTGCTTCTAATGTGGTCCCATTTCAATTTGGTTCTGTTCTGAAAATGGCATCCATGAGAAAACCATATAAGTCTGAATTTGGTTTTTTATGCTTTGCGTTTGTTATGTTTTTCTTTATGACAAAGCGGATAGATACTTTTTGAAAAAATCGAAGTACCGCACCACCTTTTTTTTTAATTATTCGCTCACTATATCTTTAGATGTGATATGTGCAAGAGACATTTAAGAAGTTCACATTTTGTTTTTATCTATAATTCTTGAGAACATTTACACAAGAAAACTTTTTTAAAATAACAAATGGCGGCGCTTCGTGTATCAATAAAGGAAAATGTTTGTATACCTTTAAAAGAGACAAATAATAAAACGCTGAGTAGCTATTCCATTGATTTGCAGTACATAATTAGTAAGGGAGAGTATGTATTGTATTATGGGTAAGGGGCAATCATGAGTCGAACTCTGATGAGGAAACACGTGACCTGAATTAAGTACTTACGTACGTTATTATATGAAGAGATTTGAAAGACAGACATCTGCAAAGCAACTAAAATGGTTTTTATATGAATATAATCAGTAGGGAACAACGTTGGTGTATATTATTATCTTCTTGTTTTAAAAGAAACTTGGTTCAGCAGTCAGGGGTGTTCCAAATATTATAGTTGGTATAAATCTATCGATGCTCTATGCGCTGATCTTAACCTTTGAACCAAGTTTATCTATGCCAACCTATACAGGCTGTCCCAAAATAATGTCTATTAATTTAAACCTCAATAACTAAGTTTAGTGCAAAAATAACGCTCTTGTTGCAGGTGATGGTTACGTTACTGCTTTCCATCAGTCGGGCCGTAAAGTTGTTTGTCACTCATAAAAAAATCTGATAGGTGTTTCTTGTATTAATGCTACAGTGCTTGATTGAAATCACCCACATTTATAGTTATGATATCAATAATCCATAAGGGGTACCTGTATGCAAATTTATTTTAATCCACGTTTTGGTTAAACCCTGTTTACTTCGAACTGTGGTAATATCGCACGTTCAAGCAGCCTTATACAATAAACAGTTGCATAACTCACGACGCAACTAACGACATAGAAAGGGTTAATCAAAAGCACCTAAACTAGGGTGTAACTACTTGGCGCCAAGCCAGATGTTGCCACTCGCTCGCACTTACTGCGAGATTAACGGGGGCAGGGAGAGAAGAGACGTGATAAGTAAATTGAAAATTAATATGGGAATGGAGGTATTATGCATGCTTTGAGTTTGCGAAGTCAGGTAGCAGGTTTACTTCAGGCTGATAAGTTTAGTGAATGAACTTACATAATAATAGTTAGATTTAATGGTAACCATTCAATTATTCAATCATTCTTTTTTTTTAATGTTTTGGCTCCACACCTCCGTGTATTTAGCCAGTGTCAAGTAATTGATAATTTATCAAGTTAATGATATTTCACGCAAATATGTGTCAAGTCACAGTCGAAGTCATCAAGTCCAGTCATAGTCTAGTCAGTCTAGTCAAAGTCATACTCCTAGTAAAGTGGTGGCCACTTTACTTGAAGCTTCTATGGAGTTTTGGAAACAACACGAAAAGAAACGTTTCACCATCATTATACCATTTTCCCACACTCACGCCTGTAATCCAGCACTTAACGAATATAATGCCACCAATTTTATCCACTAACACTGAAAATAACACAAGTTTAGGAAAATAATACAATGCGGTAACCCAACCCAATCTTTTTCGTTCATTAATCAATTCATTCATATATTCGTTCATTTATTCATTCGTTCATTCAACATTCGTTCATTTATTCATTCATTCATTCATTTATTAATTCATATTACTTATCTAAATTAACAAAACATGTCACGGAAAACTAAATAAAATCACAATAATTATGATGATTTAATTAATACAAAAAAGTGGTTAAAATAAGCATAAGTTTGGAAATAATTATAAAAACCAAACCAGCATCACCAATATTAAAGCAATAGGGGTGGGCATTGCGCAACACAAAGATAGCCGGCATTCACCGAAAACTAGCTCCCGATTCAACTATACAACATAAAATAAAAGAAACAAAAACAGTACCTGCCACGTGAATCGCCTTATCCGAAAATCATTTCAGTCTGCTGAAAACTGAAAAAACCACCCGGACAATCAAAACGACGCAAACGCCTCGTGATCTGATCCGAAATTAACCCTAAAAGACAGCAATAGAGATGTTAATCGCGTACACTACCAACCGCACGAGGCAAGTATTTCATAAAAAGTACTCTGGTGATACCCATCTCACTACACCCGTCCGAAATGTTAAAACGGCGCGCTATATATCAAGCGATTATGAATCTTCCTTCGTTAGACAAGAAGTTGACTTCTGATTGTTTAGAATTCAAACGCAAGCGAGTCTCTTTCCAAACGACGAGAGGTGTAAGTCACAGAAAATGTTGTTCGGATTTTGAGATGTAACACACAAGCGCAAGATCGGAATTCGCTTGTTGGAATGGCAAATGTTAACTTACTGAGAAAGTCTGTCATAAATAGTGTAGGTGCGTTGGAAATTCTCGTACAGTTTCCGAGAGGGTGGTCGCAGGGGGGTGACATGTGGCAGAAACACGATAATGGCAGTAAGCGGATCCAGTAGGAATGCGGGGATAAATTGATAAAGTTGACTGGCTTTGACTTGATTTCATGTTAAGATTGTGTACGAGATAATGGAGTTGCCATAATCGATGTAATTTCGAAGGAATTTGAAGACGAGCTCGTTATTACAAATTGAATTGGGGTACATTTATTTTCCTTATTATTGTATGGCAAGTATACTTTCTTGGGTAACGATATAGCCCTCTCCCGCGCGTGGTTTGAGTTAATAGAATCAATTTATTTGCTTTCTGATCGGTGGCGCCGTAATGTTTGTACTCAATAGAACACAAACATTGTGTTTAAAAAAAAAATCATGGAACTCGCGGCATCGTTACCGAACGCTTTATATGAGCTATATGTATTCTGCATATTTATATTTACTTCTTAGGTGAACAAAAAGCGTGAAAATTTCCAAAATCTACGAGTATGGTGACTGCACCAGTCACCATACTCGTACATTTTGGAACTTGTGCATTGCGCATGCAATATGCTGGAATCGACAAAGTTCGAAGTCTTTGTTGTAAGTATGAAAGCAAGTGAAAAGTCTTCGATTTGGTATGCCTTCATAATTGATTCAAAAATCGCTATATAGGTTTAGGTTTAACGAAATTTATTCTCAAATAAGACAAAAAAGTCACAACCATGAGAACAGAGTTAGACTTAAAAAATTCAATACAAGTACATTCGTCGTCACTTTAAATAATGTAGGTATAGTAACATAAATATGTGCTTAAGTAACATTACATTTCAACAAGACTTAATTCAAAATGTTTACTTCGGCAACTCATCCGTCGTAAGGTATTACGACGGATGAGTTGCCATATTATTGTATTATATTATATACATACAGTATTCAATTGTTTGTTGCGTATTCACTGTGCGCGTACTTTTTCCGCTAAAATCAGACTCAAAATCGACGTTAGCCATTAAAAAGCACGTCATCCATGTTCTCGGTATTGACACATTAGAGAGACGCCGTAGCCGAAATCGGCAAGGATTACACATCATATTCATCATGATTGTTGTTTTTTTTTTTTTTTTTTTTTTACTTCAAACTTGTCTAGCATTTGACCACGCTCTCACCTGATGGGAAGTGACGATGCGATCGAAGGTGTAGCATGCTAGCCAAGTAAATACCTATTCACTCTTCTCTTGAACACGCCCGGGTCATATTTCGCCGGAAACACAGACGCTGGCAGGGCATTCCATTCCTTAGCCGTTCTAATTAAGAACGTTGAGTCAAATCGCTTGGTACGAATGGGTGGTATTTCGACCACAAAAGGATGGCGCTTAGCCGAGCGTCTAGTAGTCCGGTAGTGGAATGGTGATGGGAGAATTAGATCATGCAGTTCTTGAGCGCATTCACCGTGGTGTAATCTGTAAAAAACCGACAGACTTGCCACCTTACGTCGATGTGCAAGGCTCTGGAGCCTTTCACCAACCAAAGTGTCGTCGTCAATGAGCCTTTTGGCACGCCGTTCAATCGAGTCCAGAGCCTCAAGCTGGTACTTGGCAGACCCGTCCCACAGGTGGCAGCAGTACTCCATACACGATCGGACTTGTGCTTGATACAGATTTAGAAGCTGTCCAGGTGTGAAGTACCGCCTTACCTTGGACAATATGCCGAGTTTTTTTGAAGCTACTTTGGCTTTGGACTCGATGTAGGATCCAAAGTTTAGGTTTGACGTGAGATCAACACCCAAAAGCTCAAGATGGTTTCCTAAACTTACAGATACACCACGGAATGAAGGAGCCAGATGGAGTGGGCTCTTTTTAGCAGTGAATAAACACGCCTGTGTTTTTGCAGCATTGAACCTAACCAAGTTAGCATCGCCCCAATCGGACACGGCTTTCAAAGCCAGGTTCATGCGCTCAACCATAGCCTCTCTCTCAATCCGGACATCGTCACCACTGGCTCGGGCACTGGATGTGTATCTTTCAACAACAGTACTATCATCTGCATACCCAAAGGTACCGGGCTTTAGCAAATCATTGATGTGGAGTAAGAATAGTGTTGCTGAAAGAACTGACCCCTGAGGTACACCAGCATTAATAGCTAATTGATCGGAAGAGCAGCCATCAAGAACTACTCTAAGCGATCGTTCCCTCAAAAAGTCTGATATCCAAGTGCACAAACCAGCAGGTAGTCCGTAAGATGGAAGCTTATTCAGAAGACCGTCGTGCCAGACCCGATCAAATGCCTTAGAGACGTCTAGAGATACAGCAAGTGCCTCTCCATGCATCTCTAAGGCTTCGCTCAATATGTGAGTGGCATACGCGAGAAGATCCCCAGTGGACCGGTTTCGGCGAAATCCGTATTGCTGGTCACTGAGGAGATCATTGTCTTCAAGGTATGCCAAGAGCTTGTTGTTAATTATACGCTCCATACTCTTACAGAGAATGGAGGTAATTGAGATGGGTCGATAGTTGGCAGGATCAGCACGACTGCCCTTCTTAGGTACAGGTTGTACGTTGGCTAGCTTCCAACTCATAGGGACTATTCCGGTGTCTAGAGAGAGGCGAAATAGGCGTGTTAGAATGGGAGACAACTCGGGTGCACAGCTCTTAAGTACAATTGCAGGTATACCATCGGGACCACTGGCTTTGTTCACGTCTAGACTGCGTAATGTTTTTAGTACTTCCTTCTGACGTATGCGTATTTCCGGCATGAAAACACCGCATTGTGGAAGGCAGGGAGGTACCTCATTAGCAGTATCTAAACGCGAAGCTTCTGCAAAGAGAGTGGCAAACAAGTTTGCTTTTTCTTTTGCAGTGTGAGCCAGCGATCCGTCTGGTTTCAATAATGGAGGCAGTGAGGATCGACAGAAGTTCGCTTCAATCGATTTGGCTAGGGACCAAAAAGCCTTACTACCCGCTGGGTAGGAAGCAAGTTTAGTCCCTATTCGACCAATATGATTGAAACGAGCCTTCCTTAATTCCTTCTTACAGGCCTTGGCGGCAACGTTAAAGGCTTTCTTCTTAGCTCGAGTGTCCGAGGCCTTGCGTTTTCGAGCGTCAGCCCATGCCAGATATGCCGCATGCTTCTGCGCTTCAGCACGTGCACATTCGGCTCCAAACCATGGGCTGGCTTTGCTGGTCACGGGTTTATCGGAAAATGGAATAAAATATTCCATAGCCTGACATACTACCTCAGTAACCGCATTCGCGCAGACCGTCGGATCTCCAGAAGAAAAACACGTTTGCCGCCAAGGATATGAAGCGAAGAAATGTCGCATCTCGTCCCAGTCTGCTAAGTTGTATCTCCAGACACGCCGATTGCTCTTAGGGCTTGGGTCAGGCGGGGAGTATACTGAAACGGACTTGACCAGACAGTGATCGGAACTACCAATGGGTGAGGATACCGCCACAGAGTATCGGTCTGGTTCAGTCGTGAGCAGAAGGTCGAGGCAGTTAGCAGTGTGGCTATCAATATCAGGCACTCGCGTTGGCTCTTTAACAATCTGCGTTAAATTGAGCGCCAAAGCGAGCTTACGCGTCTCTCTCCCAGCGTGGTCCGTGATCCGGTGTGGGACTAACCACTCCTGGTGGTGAGCATTAAAGTCCCCCAGAACAACAAGCTGAGCCGAAGGATAGCGTTGCTGAGCCACATCTGCCGTTTCACTGAGATACTCCATTAGAAGAGTTGTCTCCCGGTCACCGCTATGTGATCTGTACACACCAGCATAGAGAATTTTCTCAATGCCGGTGTCCACAAGCACCCAAATCACCGAAAAGTGGGGATGTTCAAGGTTTCGGAGACGCAAACAGCAAATGTCATCACGGACGTAAACGCAGATACCAGCGCGTGGAAGGAAGCGGTTTTCCAAGATGAATCCTGGATAGTCCAGATATGCCGTGTCTGATGGACATCCTATTTGCGTCTCAGTCAAGAAGAGCAAGTGCGGTTTGTTGGTCTCCAGATGATGATGGACCACTTGCAGATTTGAGTGCAGCCCACGAATATTTGTGAGGTGCACTTTAAGAGTGAGGACGTGCATCTGCCGTTTAAACTTGCTCAATTTTTTCGACTTTTTCATAGTTGGGTGAGTTAGGTAGACAAGTAGGAAGTGGACGAGATATTGGGATGCTAACCCTCAGTAATAGAGAAGCTCCTACGCCAATGGAGAACTTGCGCGGAGACTGCGGGGACGCCCGAACCCCCCTGAAATTGCCCACAAGTTCCTCACTTCCAGTCGCCAACTGGCCCTGTGGACAACCTCAGGATTTTACACAAGCGGTGGGGCAGCCTTTCGTAGTTGGCTAGACTACTACTTGGGCCCCCTACAACTTGCGGTCGGCCAGCAGAGAGCACCGTGCTTCGGATCCCGCTACCCTCCGAAGCAAGGTCTCCGACGCGAAAGCATCTCCATCACCAATACCGGTCTGCATACCCAACACAACTGTCTACATCTACTCGTCAGAACGGCTTCATTAGACATCACGATGGAACACGACGAGTCGCTTGGCATCGTGGTTTTGTCTAATGGGTGGTAACTAAGCCGGCGGCTAAGGCCTTCCACCAGTTATTTGGTTGCTCTTTTGGCACCACCCAGGGGTCACGTGTAGGGAAACTAGGGTTAAAGCCTACGGACGCGAGCAAACATAAACCCCCAAAATTGTTGTAAAGAAAGAAAGAAAGAAAGAAAAGACATTTATTCAGGACACCACACAACATTACATTACATTATAAGAGAATGGAGTATAATTTAGAAACAAAGAACAGATAAATAAACAAATGTAACGTTGTGTGATGTCATGACCAGGTCCCGACTCAGCATGAGATTAAGGTCAACGCGTGACCTTAAAAAACTGATTTTCAGGCGGAACCCGTAGTCATGACATCACGAACATCAGAGAATTTAAACAATTTTTATATATCTTTTATAAGATTTTTGAAACACCAACAAGAAATGTAATACAAACACATACAATATATAAATCACTAAATAAAAATAATATAATACAAAGGCATAACGGCACAAAAACAACAACTATCATTGGCTAAATACGCTAAAGTATGTATTACCTTATCGTATTTCATACAGGTATCCACTACCTTATCTGTGACAAAAGTAGTGACAAACACATTGACACTTATACTTAGTCTGTAATTTGGATATGCATTTGGAATAATCGTTTTCCATCTGCCACGTCATATTCAGTATCGTGTGAAGAAAAGTATTTCGTGGTATCGTGTTAAATTAAATACAAAGATTAAAATAGGACTGCTCCTATTTCATTCATTGGTAGTACTGCTACTGCTCGGAAAACAATATTCAAATGGTGTTTCCAATTATATATCCAATCACTAAACGTTAAACAGTAAATAATCGAAAATAATTGAAGGATAGAGAAGGAGAAAAGTACGTGACATGACAAAACAAAGCGATCATAAGGACTATATAACAACTGGAAAGTGCAAATAATGATGGTTAATCATAAAACTAAAAACTAAGTGGTCCCAGACTTGCATTTGGTTTTTCGAGCATACCTAACACGTAAGTAGATACATATTAACTATTATAAATACCAAAAAAATAATAAAAAATAGAAAGAAATAAACACCCAAGATATGCCAGGGAAGTAAAAGGAAATAATCTTAATGTGTTTTTTATAAAAAAAATACTGTTACATTCCCCCTTAAGCCCTCTGGTTATTCATTAGGTGCCACTTCAAAAGCCTACTAAAGATTTGAACTGTTTTCAGGCCACGGAATGGAGGATCAAGACAGTTCCAGCAGCTGGTTGCAGCAAATCTGAAACTCCCCCTAAAGGCTGCAGACCTGTGTTGATGTGTCTTGAGTACAAATGTTGTTGATCTTGCTTCATACCTGCGAGTCTCCTGAGCCCAAACCAGTTTTTTAAAAAGATACTCAGGCTTGCAGTTTTTGATAACACCAAATAGCAAAGTTGCCAGGTGAAGCTTTCTACGAGCTGACATTTTCATTAAATTTGCCTGATTTAGAAATGGAGTAATATGTGAACGAGGAGGAACCTTGAAGCAAAAACGAGCACATGCATTTTGCACTCTTTGAAGTAGCCGTTCAGTTCTAGATAATAGGCATGGGCCATACACAACATCAGCATAGTTCAGCTTGGAAAGAATAAGGGATTCACAAAGTGACACCCTAATATCAACACTCAGATAAGGCCTAGCCCTATATAGAACTTTAAGCCTATATAAGCAGTTGCGTACAGCCTCTTGAACATGATGCTCAAAACGTAGTTGATTATCCATTATCAACCCCAGGTTGCGAGCTTCAGTAACACATTGTATAGGTTCATTGAGGATAGCAACCTGAGAGTTATGAAGCAAAATATCTGCTATCTGCCTTTTAGATCCCATCACCATATACTTGGATTTAGTTGGATTTAGCACCATACAATTCCTTTCAGACCATAATGCTAAACGATCCAAGTCATCATTAATTTTAGTCACTGCAAGATCTGTATCTTTCGGATGGAAGTGCATGTAAACTTGTAGGTCATCCGCGTAAATATGGTATTGGCAATTTTTTATACAATCTATGATGTCTGCACTATATAGAATGAACAGGATTGGTCCAAGTATTGAGCCCTGCGGGACCCCTCTTAGATTATACTCACAGGCTGAAGATGCTATTTTTCCATCAATACCAGAGACTTCAACAATTTGAGACCTCAAATTCAAGTAACTGTGAAACCATTGTATAGTTTTTGTTTCAAAACCATAGAATGACATTTTGGATAGCAACAGAGCAATATTTATTGAATCAAATGCACGTGAAAAATCCAGCAGTACCAGCACAGTACCCATACCCCTATCCTGAGCTGCTAG
This sequence comes from Ennomos fuscantarius, assembly GCA_905220475.3. Classification (NCBI taxonomy): domain Eukaryota; kingdom Metazoa; phylum Arthropoda; class Insecta; order Lepidoptera; family Geometridae; genus Ennomos; species Ennomos fuscantarius. Next base: position 1,720,410 of record HG992034.1, on the reverse strand, counting down.
TATGTTGTCAACTACATCAAGCAGAGCAGTTGCAGTACTGTGCTTCTTGCGGAAACCTGACTGAGCTTTTGGCAAAATTTCTTCATTTTCGAGGTATTTTATCAACTGATAAGAAACAATCTTTTCTAATATTTTTGATAAACAGGGTAAAATACTTATGGGGCGCAGGTCGTTTATTGATGTTACATTCGCTTTTTTAGGTATCGGTTTTATAAGGGAAACTTTCCACAGGTCGGGAAATATACCAGTTGAAATAGATAAATTGACTAATTTTGTTATGAAAGATAGGGTATCTGGTAAGGTTAATATTATCATTTGTAATGTGATTTGGTCTATACCCTCAGTATTAGAAGATAGTCTCTTTATATTATTTAAGACAATGTCTTCACTAACGGGCTCCAATTTAAATATTGATGTACTGAGTCTGTGATATTCGAGGTAGGTAAGATCTGAGATAGATACATAGTCATTTCCTGGTACATTTAAGAAATGTGCATTTATTAAATCAGGATAGTTACAAGAAGAAGGTATTTCAAAGCTATTCTTACTATTGGGTACTATTGTTGACTTGAGGTTTTTCCATAATTTTTTGGGATTAGTTAAATTTTTGTTTATATGGTTATCAAAATATACTTTCTTCTCCTGATACATAGCATTAATAACTATATGTTTCATGTCCTTGTATGATTGTTTAAGAGAGTCAGTCTTAGATTTAGCATATTGTCTATGATAATGGTTACGTATGTGCATCATTTCTCGAATAGTGTCTGTGATCCAAGGATATGAATTGCTTTTTATAAGAACGGTTTTTTTAGGAGAATGTAGGTCAAAAAGGTATAAAATATGTGAATTAAAATAAGAGACCATATCATTTACGTTATGTAAGTACTCTATGCTTTGCCAATTTATTGAGGTTAAATCCTTATTGAAAAGCTCCAATATTATATTTTTTAAAGGCCTGTATGTAATAAAATAAGGTTTAGGTTTCTCTGCCTTGACTTGGAACTCCACAGAAATCATTGCATGATTACCTAAGTCTGGGATATGGTTTACTGTGACAGATCGTGCTTTCATATCGGTACATACTAAGTCAATGAGTGATTGACTGTTATCCGTAAAATGTGTTGGTGTTTTTTTTCCGGTGGAACGTCAAGCGGGTTGACACGCGTTTTTCAGGAAAAAATTTTAAAATATTTATTTTGTTGATCAGTTTAGTTTCTGTGTAGTTTATAGTCTACGTGTAGCCTATATTCAATATTTCCGTAAGTAAGTTTTAGTGTTACTGTAGCGTAGAACATCATGAATTACCCTCCCGACCCAGGGGGTGGTAGTTTGAATTCGGTTCAACCGCCATCCCCGGCTGCTTATACCACCATCATAGATACGCCGGAAAACCAAAAAGCTTATGAGAGATCTCATCGTGGACGTAAAGCGAGAATACGCGTGTCTGGGTTACGGGACCGTTCTCGCTCTCGATCACGCTCAACTAGTGATGAAGAACCTTCTAAGTCTTCTGTTGACACGATTATTCAGGCTGGCCAACGTACCCCCCCCAACTCATTTTCAACATTTAAGAATGTTGATATCGAGATGTCTTCATCTCTTCATCTTCAATCCTTAAACGCCTTAGCTGGTCCCACTCACCCTGCCTTTAAGCCTACGGTTTCTCAAACTCCTGTTGAATCATCCCCTCCGTTCACTCCGATTGGACGCCAACTCTACGATTCTACGGATCGTGGTCCTTTTACAGTACACGTGCAAAGAGTTGAATCTTCCCCGACTGCTGGTACTACCCTTCATCCTGTGACTTTTGGTCGATTTATTTTCAACCGTAATAGAGAGTTTGATGGTATTATTGATGGTTCCATTAAAAGCATTGGTCGTAATAGGATATCGCTGAACTTTCATTCATCCTCGGCTGCAAATAAATTTATTCAATCACCTTCCCTTCCTAATAATAATTTCAAGGCTTTTATCCCGTCCTTTAATATTACTCGGATGGGCTTAATTCGTGGCATCCCTGTTGATATGTCTCCTGAAGATATAATTAATGAGATGAAGGTTCCCAATGAATGCGGGCCTATTATAAAAGCACGACGATTGAATTTTAAGGTTTTTATTGATGGCGCTGTTGTATGGAAAGCTTCTCAGACTGTGGTCTTAACCTTTGATGGCCAAGTTTTGCCAAATAGAGTTTTTCTGTACTTCAACTCATTTCCAGTATGTCACTATGATTTCCCAACAATACAATGCTACAACTGCTGTCGGTATGGTCATACAAAGTCTTTGTGCCGCTCTAAGCCAGCGTGTTACAAGTGTTCTCTTAATCACACTGGTGACACCTGTTCCATCGAGCAACATGATGCCAAATGCATTTGGTGTGAAGGCAATCATTATGCAAACAGCAAAATTTGTCCAGAAATGGAACGACAAAAAAATATCAAACATACAATGGCTAAGGAGTGCATCTCGTATTTAGAAGCCTCAAAAATGTTTGATCGAAAGAAAGTGTCTTATGCTGATATTGCTTCTAAGCCAGGGCCTGTTCCACCTCGCCTCCCTTCTAAAAATATGACAGTTGAACCTCAGAAAATCCATTATAGAAAACTGGTATCTAAAACTCCGCGTGCCCCCTCTCCTGTGAGTATGGGGTATGACCACACAGCTCACATGAATATTATTAGGGATGATTTTTCTGAAGCAGCTCCTAATGGATGTGCTCTTCAAAATCATTCCTCCAACAAGTCTGAAATTCCTCCGATCCAGGTAGTTATTTCTGAACTTCTTAAGCTTTTAAATGTTTTATCCTCTTTTATGGGTAGTTTATCATCCTCTTCTCATTCCAACAACCAACCGTCCAACGCTGCCTTTAACTTGAATTCTCTTATTTCTCTCCTTCATCATGGATCCAACAGACAGGATCCTTCAATGGAATAGTCGTAGTCTTATTAGTAAAAAATCTGATGTGATTTTTTTAATTAATAAACATAAACCTTCCATCCTGTCGGTCTCTGAAACATGGCTTAGACCTGATTCCGTCTTTCGGATATCAGGCTTTGTTAGTGTTAGAGCGGACCGTCAGGATGGGTTTGGTGGTGTAGCTCTTTTTTTGAAAGATAACATATCTTATTCAAATATTACTATTTCTACTCGTTATGATGGCTTTGAAGCAGTAGCTGTTCGCCTCAAAGACTTCACTATCGTTTCTTTATATATCCCTCATCCTTCTAAGCCCATTATTCGAAATCTTATTTCAGTTTTGAATTCTCTTCCTAAACCTCTCCTTGTTCTTGGAGATCTAAATTGTCACCATTCGGTTTGGGGATGTGGTTTTACAGATCCTGTGGGTGATTTTCTATTAGACTCCTTAGATACTCTAAATCTTTGTGTTCTTAATGATGGCTCTCCAACGAGAAGAATCCGCCCCAATGAACTAACAAGTGCGGTGGATCTTTCTCTTTGTTCTCCTGATCTTGCCTCTCTTATGTCTTGGAAAGTCTTACCCTCTACTCATGGTAGCGATCACTTTCCTATCCTTCTCTATATCCCTCGGAAAGTCTCTCGTTCTACTATCATGAACTCTCCCCTCCTTAAATATATCTTGGATAACAATAACCTAGCTTGGGAAAACTTTGGTGTTCTAACTAAACTCAAATCTTCTAATTTACCTCCTATTCACCTACGTAATATCCAAACCTGTTCTGATAGCCTTGTTCAAATACTTCATGACTGTGCGCGATTATCGTTTCCTATTAAGAAACCAGTTTCTGATAAAATTCCCTCCCCGCCTTGGTGGGATAAAGACTGTTCTGAAGCAATTAAAGCTCGCAATTTGGCTGAATCTAACTTTTGTACTTCTATGACTAAACAAAACTTTATTGAATTAAACAAAGCTATTGCTAAATCTAAGCGTCTTTTCCATTCAAAAAAATTTGATGGTTGGAAATCTTATTGTTCCAGCCTTTGCCCTAAAACTCCTCTAACCCTTGTATGGAAGAAAATTAATAGGTACAGACGTTCATGGAGTCCCCCCTCTCAGAACTGCAATCCAAGTCAGTCCTGGGCTGACTCTTTTATGGATAAAATTGCTCCACAGTACTCCCCTCTTCCTTCTGAATTGCCTTCAAATTCTTGTCCTATATCTAATGACCCATTGGATTGTCCGTTTTCCCTCCTTGAATTAAAACATATTTTAAATTCGGTTAAAGACTCTGCTCCTGGTATGGATGGTATTCCGTATTCATTCATCTCTAAAGCCAGTGAGTCTCTTCAAAATTATTTTTTATCTCTGGTTAATTCTATTTTTGAATCAGGTTCTGTTCCAGCCTCATGGAAATCTCAATTCATTATTCCTATTATAAAACCTAATAAAAATCCTGATGACCCCAATTCATTTCGACCTATTGCTCTCTCTTCAGTTTTAGCTAAACTTGCTGAGCATCTTGCTAAGAACCGCCTTGAGTGGTTCCTCGAAAGCCATGGCTTTCTTGCTAAATCTCAGTATGGTTTTAGAAAGGGCAAAAGCACCATGGACAGCCTTAGTATTTTCACCACGGATATTAGGCTTTCTTTCACCCGTAACGAATCTGTGATTGGAGCTTTTCTTGATATTACTGGTGCGTACGATCATGTTCAACTTCCTATCCTCAAATCGAAACTTCAACGAATGGGAGTACCTCCCAAATTAGGAAATTTCGTAATGAACCTTCTTTCAGAGAGATTCATATATTTTCGATGTAACGATCCTTCAATTTCTTCTAGTAGAGTTATTTGGCGTGGGCTTCCCCAAGGTTCAGTCTTAAGCCCTCTTCTTTACAACACATATACATTTGATCTCGAATCTTCTGTCGGTCTTTGTCGTATTCTTCAATACGCTGACGATATTTTACTTTATACTTCTCATAATAAAATTTCTGAAGCTTCGAATTGTCTATCTCTCTCTCTTCAGCATCTTAATTCTTGGCTTCTTATGAATGGTTTGGAGCTTTCCCCTGCTAAAAGTAACATTGTTCTTTTTTCCCGCAAACGTAACCCTCCTGACATTGATATTAAGTTAAAAGAGGCCAAAATTCCTGTTAAAAATTCAGTTAAATTTCTTGGACTTCTTTTGGACAGTAAACTAAATGGTCATCTGCATTGTGATTATATTGCTTCTAAGTGTGAGAAAAATCTTAACGCCTTAAGGTGTTTATCTGGTGTATGGTGGGGTGCCCACCCTTTTAACCTCAAAATTTTTTACAATGCCTTTATCCGGAGTATCTTGGACTATGGAACGTTTCTGCTTGAGCCTGCTAACAAAGCCGGTTTAAGGAAACTAGATTTAATTCAGTCTAAATCACTTCGCATCATAGCGGGTGCAATGAAATCATCCCCAATCAACGCGCTTCAGGTTGAGTGCGTTGATCCTCCTCTTTCTATTCGACGTCAGTTTCTGGCCGATCGTTTCTTTTTTCGGTCTATTAAATTTTCTAACCATCCTCTTGTACCTAAGCTTCAACTTCTTCAACAATACTGTATTTCTTCTCGGTTTTGGATACACAAACAGCATCCCTTACTTCTAAAAAGTTTCGCTCGCTTTAAATCCATAAAAGATCCTACACTCCGGTCTCCAATGCTTCCTATTTTCAGTTTCGGCTTCGATATTATTTTACTTCAACCTACAGTTATTTTAAATTTTGATATCTGCAAAGGTGACATGTTCGCCAATCAGTATTTTCAGGAACTTCTGCACCGAGAATGGCGTGGTTGGCATACCATATTTACAGATGCATCAAAGCTTTCCCCTGTTGGTTGTGTTGGTTGTGGTGTTTTTCATACTCAATATGATATTGTTCAGAAAATCAAGTGCCCCCCTGAATGTTCAGTCTTTACTGGTGAATGCTTAGCTATCTATGAGGCTGTAAAATATATTCATTTATTTAAATTACGTCACTCTATCATCTTCTCTGATTCTCGTAGTTCTTTAGAATCTTTACTTTCCAATCCTTTCTCTTCCAAAATCACTATTCACAATCCTTTGATATTCCAAATTAAAAAATCTCTATCCGAATGTTTATTAAAGGGCTTTGAAGTCGTACTAGTTTGGATTCCTGGGCATATTGGTATTTATGGGAATGAACGAGTCGACCGTGTGGCCAAAGAGGCAGTTGTTTGTGGTGATAAGGTTCCGTTTGTTAATTACCCTCATGACCTCATTTCCCTTCCCAAGTCTTATTTAAAAAAATCATGGTCATTTGACTGGAGATCTTCCAGTAGACTTAAAGGTTCTACATTTGCCAAAGTCCAACCTGACATTCCTTCTAAGCCTTGGTTCTCACGGTGGCACTTTCCTAAACGCTTTTCATCTACATTAATTCGCTTAAGACTAGGTCATTGCTCTTCTCCATCTCATTTAAAAAAAATTCATGTAAAAGATTCTTCTCTATGTGATTGTGGGATAGACGAAGGAAATCTTAATCATATATTCTTCTCATGCCCTCTTTTAAATCATTCACCTTTATTTTATTCTCTTCGCAAATTACATATTTCATTTCCTACCCATATACATGAACTCTTATCTTCCATTAACCCTGATATATACTTAGTTCTCATCGATTTTCTCATTTTAAATAATCTTAAACTTTAGTATATATATATATATAGTATTATAGTATGTTACGTCATTCATTTATTATTACTATTTTTATATTATTTCTTTTTTCAATTCATCTGAGTTCTTGTTGGTTTTAACGTTTATTTTTATATGTATTTTATTCTTTACTTTTCTGATCAAATATTTTTTCAAAATTTCGTTGTTTCCTTCCGCTTATTGACGCGAAACTGGCAAAAATGTCAAAAAGACAGTTGCCACAAAAAAAAAAAAAAAAAAAAAAAAAAAAAAATGTGTTGGTTCTTGAACTAACTGCGAAAGGTTTAGGCAGTTTAAAAATGATTGTAAAAGTTTGGTTTTGTTCTCTGAAGAACATAGCCAATTAATATTGAAATCGCCAAACAACGCTATATAATCATAATTAGTAAAACTGACCACCGACTGCGTCAGCCCATCCAGAAATATATTGACATCAAGCCAGGGCGGACGATAAGCTGTACCGATTATGACTTTCTGTGTTTTTATTTTCAAACTCAACCACATCTGCTCGACAGATGTGGTAAGAGGATGAGGGCAAGCTCTTACGTTGATTCCACGTTTAACGTAGAACCCAACGCCCCCGCCCCTGCCGCCCCGCACGGCGGCTGGCCGCGGCGTGTGCCGCAGGCGGTAGCCGGGCACGACAGGTGCGCGGGCGTCCTCTCCGTCTCGCAGCCAGGTCTCGTTAACAGCCATTATGTCCACTGCCGATTGTGCCATCGCCACAACAAACTCCTCGTGCCTCGTACCTAATGAGCCAGCATTAAACAGTCCAACTTTTAGCATCCTATCATGCATTACAAAATGTATAATATATGTACCAAATTAATAATTAAACTTAGCAACAATATTGCTGGCAGAATTAAAATAATTTTATTATAATAATACGTATTAGTAAAGGCTCCTTTTACATGAATCAGTGACACATTAAATTTCAATATTTTTATACTACTTACTATAATGATGTACATAAATAAACACATAAGTAAACAAAACGTAATTTTATTTATTCCAGGCGATCCCCTCAGTTGTTGTTTGGTTGCGAGCCAACTGCAGCACACCCAAAAATTTTCGGCAAGTCTAAGTCGGTACGGATCCGAAACGAGGCCGTTCCTGACTCACGACGTACAAAAATACGGCCGCTCCTGGTCCACGCGAACCGCCACCCTAAACGGCGAGTCTCTTCCCGCACCTTGTAGAACAACATTTTGTTATGTTTGGTGAGCCGCTCGTTAATATAAAACCTGACGGGCGGGTCGCTTCCGGCGATCCCCAGGCCTTCCGTGGTGAGCCGGCGGCGCACGCGCGCGCTCCGCAGGAAGTCGTCACGCAGCGCGCGGCGCGCCAGCCGCACGCGCAGCGCGCGCGGGCGCGGCGCGGCCGGCAGCACGTCGCCGCCCGCCGGCGCGCGGCGCAGGCCGGCGCGCTCCACGGACACGATGTCGCGCACGTCGCACGCTACCCCGAGCTTGCCGGCGATAAGGCTGACGAGCTGGGCCACGTTCTCGCCCTGCTCCTCTGGGATCCCCGTAACCTCAATATCGTTTTGGAGCGATTCCTGGTCGCGGTCATTGATCTCTTCCCTGAGCCGGTCGATGGTAGCTAGGAGCTCCCCGGTATCCGATCGCGCCTGAAACTCGGCAAACTTGTCTTCGAGGCCGAGAAGCTTATTTTCCATCGCGTCCATTCGACCCCCGAATCCCGCCACGGTGGCTCCGAGTACCGCCATATCCTCCCTCATAGAATTAAAATCCCCCCGGAAGGACTTCATCTCCTGGCGCATGAGCCGGACCTCGCGAAGGATCAGGTCGTCTGTTGAGGTAGTGGAGTGGGTATCTGCAGTTGCTAGATCTGCTCCCTCCCCCCGCACGGGACTCTCGGTGTTGTCATTCCGAGGTACCTTGGACTTACAGCCAGGGCAGCGCCATGCAGCCGTAACCTTTGCCTCAGTGGGGATCCTAACGCACCCTCGATGGTATAGTACATCACATTTAGCGCATTTAGCGCCATCTGTTGTGGACGCGAAACGGCCGCACGCACCACACTTGTTAGACATAGTATCTACAAATCGCTCAGAGTCAATGAAAAGTAGTAAAATGTAAATAGTCAACGGCACTGCTCACAGATGGCGCTGTACACTTAAATTTACAACTTTTGTTCACCGATTTAATCACACCCGAGGGTACAAAAAAAATCACTGCCGTATTTAATCCCTAACTCCCACTGTAAAAACCCTGCCGTTCCAGGAGGAAACCACACTTTGCACACGATACGCCTCTTCTATATTTCACTGTTGCACAGTTTTGGTTTGTTTTGACAACTAGAACAATTTTTACTTTCAAAAACACTGAGGTGCAAATTGTTTGTCACTGACGTTCGTGACGTCAATCAATTGTAATAGTTATCTTCTTTTTTTCTATGGATAGATCAAAGATAGAATTGAAGTTATTTGGGAGCAAACTGCAAACTGATTCAGCAACTATCCTTCCTACTAATATTATAAATGCGAAAGTTTGTGAGTATGGATGAATGTTTGTTACTGTTTCACGCAAATACTACTGAACGGATTTGGATGAAATTTGGAACAAAGATAGATTATGACCTGGATTAACACATAGGATACTTTTTATTCCGATAGTACGTTCCCGTGGGAGAATTGTCGAACACCACGAGGGTGACGTTGCGGGCTTAATACGCAAAATCTACTGTAAAATATACTTTTTTACCGCGGGGCGCAGTTATATGGTATAAACTAAAGATTGACTATGATTCTTTTATACTCGTACCAAGTATTCCCTATAGATTGATAGGGTTCATTCCCATTGGGACCGTGAACCGAACTTGCTGATTACACGACATTTTGGTTGACAAACTATTGGTAGAATTACATGGTTGGCTCCATCGGGAACTGACCTGGTTCGGCGAAAAGTTCTACTGTGTAATGATATCTTACTTTGTCTGTTTGTGTTTTTAGTTAGGGAATTATGTTTAATGGAGTTTTGTTTATTTATGGTCAGACACTAACAAGTTATAGAGGGGCTGCAGCGGGAGTATTAAAGTGAGACGATAATTATACTTAAGTTCTTTTATTTAAACTAAGTTTGTCCTTAAAACTAATTATAATTAATATGTACAAGTGACAAGTCTCGGCGATCGAGAACGAGTGACGTAGGAGGGGTCATGACTGCCTCACGGGGCTAAGAGGGGAACGCGGGACGCGGGCGATGCGCGGACGGCGGTCGCGATCCCATTCTCACGGAGGCGCTGGTCAGCACTTTCTTTATGTGTTAGTGCCTTGTGGATGTGTGTAAATCCAGCTGACGCGGCGACGACGACGTCTAGACGGTGTGATATGCGGCGCGTCCGGTGCACTTTGCATGCTATGTAACAAACATAATAATACAAATTTTAAATATTTTTTACTGTGCTATGTTGACAATGGAAGAATCTACGTTAATCAATAACTTTTAACTTCCGTTCGCCTCACCACTTATTCGCCACCTTACTCCCCAAGCATGCGTAAAGAAGTTTTACTTCAATTAGGTATGTTTTTGTAATAGGTTTAATAATAGTACTTGATCATTTTGTGTATGAAATCTTCTCTTGAGCTAAGAATTTTATGAATGGCTTTATGCAATCAACATATTGACTTGAAATTCAGATCCTATAATCATTTATTATTTTGTACAAAGCTATGCAATATTTATGTAACCTTTAACCAAAAACATACTTCAACCGTTTATTATTTTATGTTTTCATTTTCTAATGACATTATTTTATGTACCTGATCCACGGCATTGGTACCTGACGCTACGCCAGAAACTAAATTTTAAATCCATGTCACTCAAATCTGGGTCAACTTTCCGTTTTAAACTTGACCGAAATAATGGAGGCGTGAAAACATTTTACGGTTAAATAATTTCCAGAGTTCGTGAAAGTGTAGTAATTAAATTATTCTCAAAATGTTTGCTTCCCGCGTGGTAGTCAAACAACAGAAATGAATTTTTGCATAGCAGATTAAGCGAAAAAGGTTTTTTTCCTCCTTTCGAAGAATAATGGCGTCACACGTATTGTGCATTTGCTACAGTCCGAAATATGTTCAAACAAAATTGAATAAGTAAACGGGGAAAAAGAAACTAAATAATGCAAACTGTAAGCTTTCTGGCTTTTTAATGAAAGAAAAGATCTAGAAATGCCGACTGTAATCCGTAACTAAATTAACTTCGACTTTTTAAAGCAGGTTATATATGTCTCCATAACTTGTGTTGTTATGATTATTACAGATTATCTAACAGTTTCTCTAGATTATAATACTAATCATACACCAAACGAAAAAAGCCAATTTGGCTATTTAAAAATAAAAGAGCAAAACCATCACGAAACGAGCATGGTGTATCAGGCGCTCAGATATAAAAGAAGGTTTCTCTCTGCATGCCAACTGTAACAAATGAGACGCAACACAATGACATATGCTTTTCCCTTTCGAGCGCGGGACATGGGCATAATGCTGTCTCGCTCGTTGACACGTCCTTCCTGAGACTATAATGGACGCAGAACTAGGGACGAGAGAAAGGTAGACTAGTTGATGGTATCACTTCTCAGGGTTGTCACCGTTTCAATAGCTCGTGAATCTAGTAAATAGGACTCGCAGACATCAATGGATATCTGCATCTTTTGTATCCAAGTGAGACAGACACTATGAAAACTATTGTGGAACAATATAGAGGCAGAAGCTACGTTATCTTTTATAGTTTCATTGAATCACATCACACTTCACACTAATATTATAAAGGCGAAAGTTTGTATGTGTTTATGTTTGTTACTCCTTCACGCTCAAACCGCTATTCAGCTATAGCTACAGTGCCCTTCAAACCGGAATACATTAGTGCTTGCACACTACTGCTTGGCGGCAGAATAACTGGCAAAGCGGTGGTACTTACCTTTTTTTTTTTTGAGGGGGGGAAATGCCCTCGCACTTCCCTGCCACCACGGGGGTGGTGGCAGGGGGTATGTGGGACTCGAACCCACTAAAACCCCCCCGTGAGCACCTCGTCCGCCGTACCGGGGGCGAGAAGGGGTCGCGACTGCAGTCCAGCCAACTCGCCCCCGGGTGGTACTTACCTAGACGAACTTTGCAGAAAAGTCCTACCACCTAATTTTGATATTCACTTTAAAAATTTACCCCGCAAATCACATCACACTAATATTATAAAGGCGAAAGTTTGTACGTATGTGTGTTTATGTGTATGCGTGTATGTTTGTTACTCTTTCATGCTCAAACCACTGAATGGATTTGGATGAAATTCGGTACCAAGATACCTTATACACTAGATTAACATATAGGCTACATTTTATCCCGGAAAAATGAAATTTTCCCGTTGGTTGAGCAAATAATTAAAATAATTTTTATCTCCGGTGAAACCGCTGGGCGCAATTTTTAATAATAATAATTAGATATTACAACAACTGGCCAAATTTGCTTTCATCTGGATACTAGTATCTAGTTTGTTTTTGCTTTGTTTAATGTTAATGTCACCATCTTGACAGTTGTAAATTGTAATTTTACCGGACATACCAACATAACAATACAAATTTTTAACTTTGTAATGTTGACAACGGAGATCTACGTGAATCAACTACAACTTCCGTTCGCCCCGCATTCACCAGTTTACTCCCGGGTTCAAGCGACCAAAAAGATATAGTGTGAACCCATACCTCCTTCTTGCGTATTTTATCTGTGTAAGACAAAGATTAAGGAAAGAGCACCGTCATTGTTGGGGCCTTTCTAAGATTATCCCAAACACTCGAGCCATCTCGAGCCCCTCCTCACCGCGGATCATGTCCCTCACTTCCTGAGTTTTGAACACGTTTTACAATAAACCTTTGTGATGAAAAAAGGTTTTGTTTATTTTAGCCATCGATCTCTGTCGACCATAAATAAATTAAAAATTAAATAGATACCTTCTTTTTGATTAAATTATGTTAAAGTATTTTTGAGTTCAGCAAAGAATAAAAATAAGCCATGAAAACATTAGTTAGATACTTATTAAAAGGTATAAAAATGTGCATTAAAAATCAAATTACTGTCTAGCTGTCAACATAACGTGTACTTGTGTATATAGCTACTTATATAGTTAAAGGTATCTATCTCATTATTTCTCCGAGAGTATGTTCGATACAATAATAATTTGCAATTGTCAAGATGGCGAAATTAACATTAAACAAAGCCAAAACAAAGTTATACCGGCCGATAGATGGAGCTAAACTAAAGAAGTTTTACTTCAGTCGTGTAGTTTAAAGCACACTCGTGTTTTTTTTACCGAAAGCTTACGCAGCATCACCGAGAACTTATATTGTTAGTTGGCGCTTACTATTAATCAAAAAACTTGCTCATTTCCTTAATAGTATATATCCATTTGAATTTGCAAATCTGGTTTATAATATGTATTTATTATGGACCAGATTCGCAAATTCAAATGGATGTTACATAGCTGTCTGTCTTCACCTCAAATAGCTTCAAAATATATATTTAAGTATAAAAATAACGCTTTTACAGGAAAACCCTCGTAAAACGCCATATAGTCAGCCAGTTCTATCTATCAATGTCCTATCACCAACTCAAACTCGAAAGGGTGTAACAGCAAAAATACTCCGAAACAAATTGCACGGTAAAACCAAGGGGTAGAATACAAAGTAGACAGCTGAGCAATGTAGGTCAGGTTGGGCTAATGTGCCCCGGTTCCGAGTCAGAATTAATGTGTTCCAATATTGTTCGGGAAATAATGATTTTTAAGTGAATTGGTTTGTTGAGAACTTTGCTGTTAACGCCATAATGTGATTTAAGTTATTATAAATGTTTATTTGCATCTTCTGATTTTGACTTATATAAATTAAATGATTTTTAAGGTGAATATCAAAACTAGGTAGTAGGACTTTCCTGCAAAGTTTGTCTAGGTAGATACCACCGCTTTGCCAGTTATTCTGCCGCCAAGCAGTAGCGTGCAAGGACTACTTACTGTGTACCGGAACCGAAACTGGAACACCCTGCTAGTGAAATTACTGGGCAATTGAGACTTTATAATCTGATCTCACAGTAGAGTAATCTTATTACTAGACTGTGCTGATGTCTGAGGATGATGTGTGCAGTGTGTCACGTGAAACTTTAAATTTTAGAGTTCCAACTGATACTGTTCTGCATTGCCCAGTTGAATTGCAATGCTGATTTCTTTTTCCAAAAAGGAACTACCATAATTTTTGTTACTCGTCGTTGCAACCAGGCGGTCTGTAAAGTTTTGAAAACGCGATGAGTAAATGACATATTGACTGACCCGATAGCTCAGTTGGTAGTAACCCTGCCTTCTGAACTACATAGGTTGTGGGTTTAATTTCCACGAAGGACTAACATTTGTGTGATAAACATCGAGGCTTGTTCTGTGTCTGTGTGTTATATTGTATTCTATGTATGTATTTACAAAGAAAAAAGTATCTAAGTGTTGTATCAGTTATCTGGTTCCCATAGTACAAGCTTTGTTTTGTTTGAGACTAGATGGCGCTGTGTGAAATATCCAGTAATATTTATACATTTATATCATTAAATTATTAATAGCTCTCTGTGCGATTTGGCATCGTTCTGTAAGCACAGTGAGTACTTTTTTTTATGGCTCCACACTTTTGTGTATTTACTCAGTGTCAAGTAATTGATAATTTCTCAAGTTAATTAATATTATATAATGTGTCAAGTCAAGTCACAGTCCAAGTGATCAAGTTAAGTCATAGTCTAGTCTAGTCAAGTCATACTCCTAGTAAAGTGGTGGCAACTTTACCAGAAGTTTCTATGGAGTTTTGGAAACAACACAAAAAGAAACGTTTCACCATCATTATAGCACTTTCCCACACTCATGCCTGTAATCCAGCACTTAACGAATAAAATGCCACCAATTTTATGCACTAACTCTGAAAATTACACAAGTTTTGGAAAATAATACAATGCGGTGACGCGATCTTTTTCGTTTTTCCGCCAAAAACTGTCAGTAATATTTATACATTTATATCATTAAACTCCATAGACTCAAAAAAGGTTTTACCACAAACGCATTAGATGACATCTAACGCCTGCGAAAACACTTCCAGTCCCACATTATCCAAAAGATCATATCGTCATAATAACTCCACGTTTGTGTTAAATGACCCCATACACACGGTTAATTGCACCACTTTCATGGAAAATTACCCCCCTTTTATGGTAGATTGTCCCATATTCTCGGCAAATACAGTACGAGAATTACATGGATATTAAATCTCGTGTAACAATGGCCGAGGTTAAACATTGTCCTTTTCCATTATTACTTTATGATGTTTTGTTTGCGTTTTAAAATGTGAATTTTTATTCTTACCGTTAAAGGTATATAAATTACACAAAATAAATTATAAAAAGAAAGAACAAACATTTATTTGTGACACATAACTGATAACAAATACATAACACCAAAATAATAAAACAATGCTACGTGGTGTCACGAATGGTCTCCGACTCAGCATACAATTAAGGTCCTTAGACTTTAATAACTGATTTTTAGTCGAAACAAATTTGTTGCACCACAAACCTCAGGACATACATAACATATCAATATAATAATTTTACTACATAACAAATAACAAACTTACATACTGTACACAAAAATACAATAAACAAGAACAAACATGAACAAGACATATATTTAAAAAAAAAGCATAAATCTTCTGTACTCTGTGGAAGACGCAATATATTTCAAAGTCAGTGTCAACACAGTCCACTGTCAATGCCAACGGTTGTCTACGGCACGTCAGAGTTTTGGTGGGAAAACGAATAAGATTGCATCACCGCGTTATATTATTTTCCAAAACTTGTGTTATTAGTTTATTAAATTGGTGGTGTTTTATTCGTTAAGTGCTGGATTACAGGCATGAGTATGGGAAAGTGGTATAATGTTGGCGAAACGTTTCTTTTCGTGTTGTTTCCAAAACTCCATAGAAGCTTCTAGTAAAGTTGCCACCACTTTACTAGGAGTGGAACTTGAATTGATATTTAAGTCCTTTATATTTAGTTATTTAAGTCCACACATTTGATAATTTCTCAAATTAATGATTTAATTTGAGAAATTATCAAATACTTGACACTGGCTAAATACACAATAATGTGGAACCAAAAAAACTACACGGCACGTCACGAGCACTATTATATATTAAACTGTATCTGGCAGTGTTATGGGTGGGAACTGAACCCACAACCTACAGTTCAAAAGGCACACCTACTACCAACTGAATAAATGTAACCAGCTAGTGAATAAATGAACTAAGTAAAGTTGCGACCCGCGGTTTCACCTGCGGGCACAAAGTTCTATGTACTAAACCAGCGTATAAGCTATCTGTATGCCAAATTTCATCAAAATTGGTTCAGTGGTTACGGAGATTAATGGTAACAAACATTCACACACACGAGCTTTCACATTTATAATATTACAAGGATTTGAGTAGTCAAGACGAGTGAAACCGGCCCTTCATTATTCTACTAGTAATATATAGGTGTTAGTTAGTAAAGTACCTTATCTCAATAACTACTTCATTCCGCCGCTAACAAAAACATTGAATTTCGGCAACATTGTTCACTTTGACGAGGCGAGAGAACATGCATGCAACTGTGCAATCAAGGAAGCGCAGTCCTTTTCAACCCATTTCCAACCGTACTGCACGGAGAAAAGGTATAAAAGAGATACCAAACTTTTCGCTCATGAATATTTATGCGGCTAGTTAGGGAACGAACCCATACTACGTGACATATTTTCCACAATTTTTTTACCACTCCCCCCTCCTCGGGTGCCACCCGTAGTATACGCCAAGACCCCCTATATCCCCCTCTAGTTTTCACTAACTAAACAACATTTATATACCTAACCTAATTTTTTTTAACACGGCAAATTGCCTTTAATTTTCTAAATACTATAATGAATTAATAACTAATACTAAAAACTACCTACTACAAAAAAAAAGAAACATTTGGACTATATACTGACCTATAGACAGTTTTCACTAAGTACTATAAATATAGTTTTACACCATTTAAATCATATTAATCAAGTCGACAGAAAATTAAAAAAAAAATAATTCATCACAAAATATTTTTATAATTATTAGTTACATATTTTTATTATTTTTCTTCCATATACGTATTTTATTCTATATCAATTTTACTGCACTGCTACCATTTTTTTTCTTGCACATTCAAAGTGACTGGTAGATAATGCTTCATAGCATTAAGTCCTTCTTGTTCATTATTTTGTGCTAAAGGATAAATAAAAAAATAAATTTGTCTCATATTATGTTTATGAAAACAGCGCTGTTAAGCAACTATTACGTACGTCAGTGTTGCCACCTCTGAGTTTAAAAAGCGTTAAACTCTGCGTGTCATTTTTGAATATAGCTCGAAATAACACGAAAAATGTACAACACGCAGATAGACTACGTCACAAATTCTGTTGTATTTTTTAGGATTTTTTCATGTTTTTCAACTTTATCTGACTGTGGCAGCCTTTGTGGTGTGGTGTTTGAGCAGGTCGGCCCACATAACCCGGAGGCAGCGAGTTCGAATCTCGCGGGTGTACACAGAAAAAAGCGCAAATAATTGTTGTTGAATTGAAACGTCATGTTTGTGTGGTTTTCATGCTAAAACTGCTGACTCAATTTTGATGAAACTTTGCCCTTTGCGCTATTTTTTTTAATGTTAGTGAATGATGTGGAGAGCTAGTCGTTCACCTGATGCTAAGCTACACAGCCGCTCATAACAGAACAGTGTCACTCAGAACTCCAAAATACCAAAATATAAAATTTCGCGTGACACTGCACTGCGCACATCATCCTGAGACATCAGCACAGTCTGATAATAAGATTATTCGACTGTGATCAGATCATAAGTCTCATTTGCCCAGTAATTTCACTAGCTACAGTGCCCTTCAAACCGGATCACATTAGTGTTTGCACATTACTGCTTGGCGGCAGAATAATTGGCAAAGCGGTGGTACCTACCTAGACGAACTTTGCAGAAAAGTTCTACCACCTAGTAATAATATTAACCTAGTAATAATATAATATTAGTCAAAATATAAAAAAGCAAACTTAAATACTGTATTCCACTGTATATTGGATGGCGTAGGTAAAGAATGCCGGCCGCACTTTTGTGAGACCGTTCCATTTTCCTATGGAAATCATTCCCGGGAGGGTCAGGGGTGTAATGAGCTCATCCATTCGGAATACGATTACTTTGAAGGATATTATTAAAAAAGGATGAAATAAAAATTAGATTTTCGACATAGCAGTAAATAAAAGTTGGGAAATTATGTACGCCTTCACAACGCTTTGTCAAAAACTGGCGTGTTTTGCTTAATATTGTTATCTCTTTCTTCGCACACCAAATTGTGCGCGTGAAGCCTACTTTAAACGGATCAGTTTCAAGACTCTTTTATCTCTTTTCTCCCTCTTTTCTCATTTTATATATGTTTTTCACGCTGAAATGTGCTTGAAAGTACGTAATAGCGGCAATCAAGTAGAATGCATTGAAACAAATTGTCTACGCAATTTGACAGTACCGTTAAAACGCGCGAGAGGATTAAATTAAGCGAGCATTCGCGTAAGTATACGAGTCGAGATAACGTAAAGTACACGTCTATACGTACAGCTTCCGTATCTTCGAGTAATGTCTTTTACATCGAGCTGAAAGCCGGGTGTCTCCGCACCCCCGCTCCGTAGCTAGGGGGTTAAACGCACGCCTTTTTCAGAGGTGTGGACGATGAAATTTTTAAAGGTTCTTAGAAGGTAGGCATTTTTATTAGATCTCCGTCCGGGCTGAGGTAGGGTTAAATTTATCGTTGATGACATAAACCGGGACTGCTTTTCCGATTTTAGGGTGGGTCCGCCGAAAAAGTAGATAGACCCAAGTTATAATAAAGATGTATGTTGAATATTTTTGCGATACCTTACTTAGTCACGTTACAAATAGTATCCCGATTTGGGTGTTGTGGGACCATGGTTCTCGTAGTTTTTGGGTCACACAGGGAATCCTAGTAAAGGCTCAGGATCTATGTATGTGATCGTTGGGCGTTATTATTATTATCGGGAAACTGGAGAGAGTTTTTGAAGAACATCACAATTAGCCAATAAATAAAATAGACATCTGAAAAAGAAAGACATGGAAAATTCGGCTAACCAAGTCACCACTGGGTCATGTTGTTCAGCAAAGAACCATTCCTCGCGTAGACATGGAGGAGTATGTAATGGATGTATAATTCATATCTAAATATATATAACTCAAAGGTGACTGACTGATTGACTGACTAATATAGTGATCAATCAACGCACAGCCCAAACAACTGGACGGATCGAGCTAAAATTTGGAATGCCGTTAGATGTTATGACGTAGGCATCCGCTAAGAAAGGATTTTTTGAAATTCTACCCTTAAGAGGGTGAAATGGGTGGTTCAATTATTTTCCCATAGGCCGCGGGCGAAGCTGCGGGCAGAAGCTCGTTTTTATATATATTCCAATGGTAAATTTCAAACTCAAACATACCCTAAAATCGTACTATACAAGTAAAGCTATCTGCCTGTCTGCCTGTCAGAGCGCACAAAGGCTGGCGCACAAAGCGGCCCTTCTCAACCGACAAAAGAAGGAAGCATGCCCACTGCTTTATCTCTTTACGATACCGCGAACACTCCGTCATTTGTATTAAAGAATTTCACGATATGTAGTGGTTTTTAAAATTGTTTCACATATTTTCATAAACCTATATCAAAGATGACAAAGTTTTGAAGTAAAGCTTATTTACACACGCTTCACTTGGAGTGTAAGCCGGTGAATGCGTGAGGAGGCGAACGGAAGTTGAATGTGGTTGGTTAACGTAGATCTCATTGTCAACATAATAAAGTTTTGAATTAAATTGAATCTTAGTTAATGGCTTCTGTCGCAATTTCACCACAATTTCGCTAAAATAATTATTTAATGTTTGTATTATTATGTTGATATGTCCGGTAAAATGGCAATTTGCAATTGTCAAGACGGTGACATTAACATTAAACAAAGCACCGGCAGATAAATAGAGCTAAAGAAGTTTTATTTCAGTCGTGTGGTCTAAAGCATACTCATTTTTTTCGTATGCGTTATGCATGCAAATAAGACTCACCTAGAGTTGGATCTCTTCGACGAGTCGTGCTTCTTCCCACCCTGAAGATTGGGCAGATCCTTCTGCCTTTTCTTCGTCTCCCTCCATATTCTGTAGTACAGTATACACATCACAGTCACGGGCACATAGAACGCCGCGATGGCTGTTCCGAATGTTATGAACTGGTTTGTCTCAATGAATTGAATGTAACACTCGCGCGGCGGCACTTTCCGCTCGCCGTCGATATACGGCCACGCGTAAATCCACGGTGGCCACAGGAATAAGCTGAAGCCCCACGCACTGCCTATCATCACTGTCGCGCGCCGTGTAGTCCTCTTGGCGCGGTACGTCAGCGGCCGCGTCACACTGAAGTACCTATCGAAACTTATGATCAGCAGATTCAGTACGGACGCGTTCGATGCCAAATAGTCCAGCGCCAGCCACGTATCACAAACGTGCGGGCCTAAAGGCCAGTATCCATATATCGTGAACATCGCGTACAGGGGCATCGATATCAGCCCGATAGCGAAGTCCGCCACCGCCAATGAGAAGAGGAAGTAGTTGCTTATCGTCTGCAGCTGTTTGTCGATCTTGAAGCTGATCATGACCATGGAGTTGCCGACGACTGTGAGCACGGAGAGGACGCTGGCGACGATGGCGATGACGATCTTCTGGGCGAGGCTGAAGGGGCTGGAGGGGAGGTCGGGGCCGAGCACCAAGTCGGTTAGGTTGGTCTGGTTGTCTGCGCTGAGCATGCTGTCAACTCAGCGAGCGACCGCCCGCGACGGCTCGCGCGCGCCCCGCCCGCCCACGCACGCCGTCTGGACCTGCCGACAATACAACACTACTAAGTAAACATTTACTGTTTATTACATTTAATTAATTGATATTTATGGACACTTCACACAGCTCCATCGAGCCCTTAACTAAGCAAAGCGTGTATTATGGGAAGCAGATAACTGATAGAATACTTAGATACTTTTTGCTTGTAAATAAATACATGGTGGTGGGTCATATCGTGATTGTGATTTATTCGTACCATGGATCATCCTATGACCTATATACAAGGTGGCATTTAATTCACTCTTTTCCTTAAATGTATGTACTCAGACCATGCTATAGAATATAAGCATGTTACATCCTAGACCGCATCGTTACTTACCACCAGGTACGATAGTGGTCAAACGCAAGCCTATCAAACAATAAAAAAAAGTATAAGCTCCAATTTAAAACAAGATTGATTTTGTTTTAGTATTTAGTGCCTCTTAAAATAACTGCATGACAGCGGAAATGTCTATTTATCGATACACACAGCGCGGGCACCAGCTTAGCGCTTTGTAAATGTTTCGTAGGCAATAAAACACCTGCTTTGTTCAATGTCACAAGGCTTTTCTTTTAAATTTCATAATAACTTCCCATAAGTTTTATTTAAATATATTATAAATTTTAAGTACTTTTTTATTAAGTTATATAGGAGCGTTCCATAGCATGGACTGAATACATACATTAAAGGAAAAGAACGAATTAAATTCCACCTTGTATATGACAATAATATCAAGATATTGAAGCACAGGGGCTCAATATAGTATCGTGATTTAAATACCTCCAAAGGTGTTTGGGAAGATCGTACAGTCTAATAGCTCACTGAATTTCAAATCACGTTAGATAACTTAAGCTTAGACTTCAAACAAACTCGCATATTATTTTGTTGCATTTTAAAGTAGAGGCTCTCTAGGTCACAGCTGTAGAAATAATGCGCGGTAGAAAATTTTATTATTCCACCCTATTTGCGAAAGTTACCTACCAAGTTTTCAAATGAACCAAATGACCAGAAAGTTGGTTTCCTGTTACACTTTGTTCCTACTGTGTTTAATATTCATAAAGCATCCGAAAGTGTCGAATTAATACCCAATCAAAAGGTAATATCAAAAGGGAGGCAAACAATGGCTGGAAATAAAACAAGTAGCCTGGAATTGAGCTACAACTGACATGCAACACGACACGTGACCCAATTCGGTAGCCGGATTTTATATCGTTTATGTTTTCCACCATTCTGTTTCTGACACGAATTACAAGATGTGTTATTTTCCTCAACGTATGTGGTGCCGAATCTCCGATATTGTAGCAGGTGTTACTTTGTTTGTTTTGTTACCGTTTTGGTCTCAACAGGAGAAATTTCATTCTCAATTTGAAAATTTCCATAGTTACTAGTAACATAGTAATACTCACAACATAATTCCTACACATAGTTTTTTCGTTGGAACCATGCTGTGAGTGAAATCGAGTTATTTTAATGCTAATGAATGACGTGACAAGCTAACCGTTTGCCTGATGTTAAGCGACACGGCTGCCCATATCAGTTGCAGTGTCACTCGCAACTCTAAAGCATAGAATTTCGCGTGACACTGCACTGCGCACGTCATCCTGAGACATCAGCACAATCTAGTAAGATTAGTAGTACTGTGAGATCAGGTCATAGTCAATTGCCCAGTAATTTCACTAGCTACAGTGCCCTTCAACCCGGAACACAGTAGTGCTTGCACACTACTGCTTGGCGGCAGAATAACTGGCAAAGCGGTGGTATCCTAGACGAACTTTGCAAAAAAGTCCTACCACCTAGTAAACCGAGTTTTCGGTGGAATCAAGTTGTCGTGAAACATATGAAATGGGAATGGCCAGGCAGGCTCGTAGTGTAGTAGTAGGGATTTTTGGTGACCACGAACTGAAAGACGCGGCGTTGAAAGGACCCCGTTAAACCGGCAACCTGGTCGAAACAGAGCCCATAAAAGTGACGCCCTGTGGGGAAAGCCTATGTTCAGTAGTAGTAGTATCTTGCGTCTGATGTTGATGAAATATAATTATCCGTTTAGAAAAGGAAATTCTCAGCTAATGCACCCGTATAAATTGTAACCTGAACAAAGTGCCAAGCCCACATGCAAAGTTGGACAGCTGAGCCATTCTAACTAATCCACAATTGTTTGTCGAGCGCATGTTTAAACTTTGATAAGTGAGTAGTGCGAGGGTTTTAGCGGTTACAGAGGCACGGGTTCCCTAACTACACATACAAAGACCGGAATTTATAAAGGTTAAATAATTAACAAATACAAAGCGTAAAAAACAGACTTCAGACTTAAACGGTTTTCTCATAGGTGCTATTGTCAGAACTGGACCAAATTGTAATGTAATGGAACCAAACGGAAAGCACTAGCTTTCAAATAAATAATCATCAAAATGGATTCACCCGGTCGAAAGTTCTGAGGTAACAAACATAAAAATAAAAAGTAGTCAAATAAAGAATCTTCTTTTTTGAAGTCGGTTGATAATTATTTATACGCGAGAACTATAATTTACTGTAGTCTCTTATTGCTCCTTCACAGGTTTCATCGAAGATCCGGATTGGAGTTTTCTTTCTGCGTATAAAAACGTCACAATTGTTTTATTTGTTATTTTATAGCCCTTTTGACAGAAACGTTAGTTTGACACAACAAAAAAAACAAATGAAATTAATGAAATTGCTCTACACGGGCGTAGTTAGGGGGGGGGGCAATTACAATGCCCTATCTTAAAAATAGCAAACACTAAAATAAATTATCATAATTAAGTTGCTTGTCTATAGTTTGAGATAAAAAAAAAATCTTAGATACATGCTCATGTTGTGTGACAGAAATTATTTGTCTACGAATAGCTATTGAACGTGATACACCGTGATTGATTTAGGAGCCCGCGCTTCGAGGGCAGATCGATATTTTTTACTTCCGCTCTACCTGTAAACAATGTTTCTCTACCTCAAATTCGACTCTAGCTACAGCTCTAATGCTCTAAAATAATCCACAGCAACCTGCTGAAACCGTAGAGCAAATAATATGTAAAGCTCGTCCTATATACATCATCACTAGGAACAAAGACTGACTGGATTAAACCGGTCTGTAACTAGTTTACGCCGTAACAATAGCCTGTTGAAGTCACGTCAAATCACCAACACTGCTGCTAATGCAGGTGTTAGAGCGGCATCAAAGCAGGGTATTGTGGAAGTTGTTTAGCGAGTTTCACCTTTAAATCATAGATATTAGGGTTGCAACATCAGTCTGATTAAGTTTTTATATGTTTATGAATGCAATGGCAAGCTAGTCGTTGATCTAATGTTAAACGGGTTTATTAGGTGGTAGAACGTTTCTGCAAAGTTCGTCTAGGTAGGTACCACCGCTTTGTCAGTTATTCTGCCGCCAAGTAGTAGTGTTCAAGCACTACTGTGTTCCGGTTTGAAGGTCATTGTAGCTAGTGAAATTACTGGGCAAATGAGACATTATGATCTGATCTCACAGCAGCTGAGTAATCTTATTATCAAACTGTGCTGATGTCTCACGATGATGTGCGCAGTGCAGTGTCACGCGAAATTGTATATTTTGGAGTTCCGAGTGACACTGTTCTGTTATGGGCGGCCGTGTTGCTTTACATCAGGTAAATGACTAGCGCGTCACATTATTCACTAACATAAAAAGAGAGAAAAATAAGCTGCACAGCCACCCGTAAAAGTTGCAGTGTCACTCGGCATAACACTGCACCGCGAATGTCTCAGTATTCTAGTAATAAGATTACTATACTGAGATCAGGGGGGTGATTACGAAACTTTAATTGCAATGCAACAGGTGAAAAGTATATTCTAACTATGCACGTAAACTGCGTATTGAAGCTGTCAAATCCATCAAAATTGTGTTTATATTAGTTGCAATCAAGTTACGTGATCGTCCAGCTAATCATAAAGTCTTATTGCCCAGTAATTTCATTTAATACCTAGACAAACTTAGCATAAAAGTCTTACAATCTAGTAAAAAAGTAATAAAATAAAGTACTTATATAGACTACGCTGGTAAAGTGCGAGTTGGGAACGACGAATTATACACATTTTACAACCTAAATTAGAAAAAGCGTGACTTTGGCGCATCATATTCAGGAGTCCTACTTCACGAAGTTCCTGGTTCCCTAGACACAGGGAATCCTAGTTAGGGTTCAGGATCTATGTATGTGATCTTTGGGCGTTATTATTATTATTATTATTACAAAATTTTATCCGTCGCATACCTAATAAGTTACGCCAGTAATTAGGGTGACTCAATTAGTTGTGTAAAACGAAGCCATGAAAGCTCTGTGTACGCTGAATAAGTTTGCCCGGAGTCGTCAGTCCTGATTACGTAACTTCGGTACAACCAGTATACCTCTACTTATTACAAAATCAAGTATAACAGAATATTTATAATAAATCCAGCACTCTCAGAATAAATGCAGAGCCAAACATCCAGCCTAGGCAAGCGTTACATCCTAGACCGCATCACACTTACCATCAGGTGAGATAGTAGTCAAACGCAAACCTATTATAATTTTTTTTTTAAAACCCTACTCTCCCAAAAAATGAAAATAAAAATGAAAATGTTCAACTCTCAGCTCAATGTTTTTTGACAGGACTTAATTTTTATAAATATGTTATAAATAGTGATCGTTGGACGATCACATATATAGATCCTGGACCCTAATTACGATTCCCTGTATCTAGGGAACCAGGAACTATGAGGACAATGGTCGCCCAACACGTAGACTCAAAGTGATCGATTAAAAGACGTACAAGTTTCGTACGTCCGACATTGGTTTAATAAATCTAAGCAAAAATAAAATGCATTACCAAACCTTCGTATACTATCCGGCAGCCAGTAAACTTGCTTTTATTGGCACTGTCTGGCCAGCCCACGTATCTGCTAGCCGATATTAAATTTACAGCCTTATAACCAAGCGTGAAATATTCATGCACACGTAGCTAAGACAAAGCGCCGGCCGACCTAGTTGGTGCACTCCTACATGATAACGAATTGTGTCAGATCCATCTGACAATCTCTTTTTTACATGCATTTTCCATTTTTGCTGGTGTTTTGTTTTTTAGTTTTTATGTTCTATGTTTCATGAGTAACGAGCGTGCAATATTATACTTAGAGTAGGTACTATCTAGGTGGGATCTTGAATACAGATTTATCAAAAACTAGTTGCGCCCGCGGTTCACCCGCGGATAAAAAGTATTTTAATTATTAGCTCATCCCACGGGAAAATTTCACTTTTCCGAAATAAAATGTAGTCTATATGTTAATCAAGGGTTTAAGCTATCTTGGCACCGAATTTCATCCAAATCCATTCAGCCGTTTGGGCGAGAAGGACTAACAAACATACACACATTCACATGAACACACACAAACTTTCGCTTTTATAATATTAGTGTGATTAATGTGATTCTTTCTATATCGACGAGTCTAGACTTCCAGCTGTTTGGGCTGTACGGCACGTTGTCGGTCACTGAGTTTTTTTTATTAACTACAGACAAAGCAGTTGATTCCCGCCCGATGTTAAGCCGACGTGACCTACAATGGGGCGTGCTTACCCTAGAAGATACTCTCTCTCTCTTGACTTAAAAACTCCCAGGCTAACTGAAAACAAGAACGCCGACAAGTTGTTCCATTCATTAGCTGTTCGCACTATACAGTTAGTAGCAAAACGCTTACTGCGGGTTGAAGGAATTTCAACCATATATGAAGTCATTCAAGCACTCAAGAAAAAGCCTTCTAATCCTCTACCACAAAAGTAAAAGACCTCCAATGAAAAAATGTTAATATAACAGCGCCCTCTATAATCAATTCTCTAGGTCCATTGGTCTTAGCTGTAATTGTCAGTCAGTCACTAAAGACGAAGCTTTTTATTAATATAGATAGATAGATAGATTGGGAGAGATACCCTTATTTAAAGAGGATTCAAACATACTTTTAATTCTGCGCCTAGACCCGGAGCGACCCTCACGCCCTCTAGTACAATTTCAAGTGCTAATTGAATCTTTTGAGGGCCCATTGGCCGTGCCAAGAATCTTATTAGCTTTGCCCCATTAGTAGGACGTAGCGAGGATTGGGTCTAGGGGGCAAATCAAAAGACTTTTGACGAAAGACGCTTTCATCTTTTTAAAACAACTAGCCGGCACCAGCTTTGCACTCTAACTTCATACCGTTTAGCCGTTAGCCGTTAAGCAGCAAGAAAGACTGCCAGAGTCCACAAGTTTAGTAAGAAATTATATGATGTATCTTATCGTATCTACTATCTATCTAAACCCTTTACTACTCTCCACTAGTAGTGACTATCAATTCTGTAGGCTTATGCCGTGACTTGGTTCAACTTCTAACCAAGTTTTGTTATTTTCTATTGGCTATGAACTTAAGGTTGTTGAAAGTTTGGTAACTTATAACATAATCATGAACAATAAAAAAACCAAGCCAATTCGCTCGCAAAACCGACGACCAATCAGGAAGAACGGTTCTTGAGTGTGGTGACTACTAATAGCA
The DNA here is from genome assembly GCA_905220475.3 of Ennomos fuscantarius. NCBI lineage: Eukaryota > Metazoa > Arthropoda > Insecta > Lepidoptera > Geometridae > Ennomos > Ennomos fuscantarius. The sequence goes on along the minus strand of HG992034.1, from coordinate 1,693,232 downwards.
GATCATGCCCGTCTCGTAATTTTCATCATCATTGGTATAATATCTTATAAAGTGTGTAGGTCATCATCCGCCTACCCTTATCCCATTTAAATAGGATCGGTACAGCATGTTTTTTCTTCCACTCATTTCTGTCAAACGTCATCTCAACATTAATTCCCTTAACACACATATCATTCTGCCAACCACACTTTTTTCGGTCTTCCTCTACCCTTTTTTCAATTTATTTGAAGGGCTTTGTCGCTTAGCGACTATATCGCCTTGTAAGAATACACAAATATTATTTACTTACATTCTAGTTCTTACCTAGGCCTAAACTAACAATTTATACAGATTTTTTGCATGGGCTGAAGAAGGCTCCACCAAAATACTATTGCATATGCCGACATCCATCACTACAAGACACACTCCAAGGATATGCTGTATATCTTCTACAACACCACAGTTATCACAGTTGGGAGATGTTACTTTTTTCATTAGGCATCCGAATTTGTTCAATGGGATGTGTCCAGATCGCAGCCTTAAGGCTGTTACTAACATTTTCCTATTCAGCGCAACTGTATCAATCCATGGGTCATGAGAAATCATTCCTTAACACGTTATTCTCTGACCGCAGTGTGGTTAAATATTTGACCTAAAAAAAATTTTCAATGTTATAGAATCCATGAACCTAATGCCCTACAGAACCTAACATTTAAGCTATGTTTATGTAAAATTGTAAATTTGAATAAATAAGAAAGGAAAAATGCCCGTATTACAGATCAGCGCTCAGCTGGGCAATCACGTCACTCGATTGCAACCAATAGAAACACAAATTTGTGTGGATTTGAAAGTATCAATACGCAGTTTATGTGCATAGTTATTATAGAAATTTCTCTTGTTGCATTACAATCAAAGTTTCGTTGACACTCCCCAGTTGTCAATCGGCGCTCATGGCGAGCTCTTCATAGAATGACCGTTTTAAAATGACATCTCGACTTGAGGACCAATCCGCGACTGACCACAGTTCTGTAACAGGCCCTTAGTTTCTGATTCTGACCATAGATAGGACATAAAATCATAGACCAAGGGCTTTTTAATGTGATCGTTGGTGTTATTAAAATAAGGTGTAAACTTTTCGTGACATACGTAGAATAAACGAGTTGTTTTGTTCAAACTTCAAGGTCAGCCACTTACCAATAGACGATACTAATATTTGTAGGAAGCTGGTTTGCTAGGTGGTGTACGCACAATTAAAAAATTAGAAATAAGAACTTAAATGCTTATGTTTATGTATCTTTTTGTTATTGGCTGTATTATCCTTCCTGTATTATATATAAGTTCATGTTAATAATAGGCTTAATTCATAAATATAAAAAAATATCTAACAAAAAGCACGGACCCAGGTGTCTGTGGAAATGCAGATTAATAAAAAAAAAATTTAAAAAAAAATTGTAGGTATGTGTCGCGGGTGCAGGATTGAGTAAATATTAGGTCTTTACCTATGAAATTGCCGTTTTGTTTGAAAAAAGTTAAAGTATTTTTTTTTTCGAACTTTTTTATTTCTTTTATTCAAAGTAATCACCCCTGCAATCAATGCATCTTTGCCAACGCTGTGGCAGTTTATGGATGCCCTTCTTGAAAAAATCAGCAGGACGGGAGACAACAAACTCTTCAAAGGCGTTTTGTACTGCCTCTCGGGAATTGAATTTTTTTCCCGCTAAAAAGTTGTCCAAATTTTGGAAAAAGTAATAGTCGGTAGGCGCAAGATCTGGTGAGTATGGCGGATGAGGAAGAGCTTCCAAACCCAACTCATGCAGCTTAGAGACGGTCTGTTGTGCAGTATGGGGTCGCACGTTGTCGTGAAGTAGCAGTGGAGACGACCGATTGACCAAAGCTGGTTGCAGACGTGCGAGTTTCGCCATCATTGTGGTCAGTTCTTCAATGTACACATCTGCAGTAATGCTCTCGCCATTTTGTAAAAAGCTATGATGAATCACACCAGCACTAGACCACCAAACTGTGACCATCACCTTTCTAGGGGTCATTTTTCGTTTTGCACATTGCTTTGGTACCGAACCAGGATCTAACCAACTTGCTGAGCGCTTTCGATTGTCAAAAAGAATCCATTTTTCGTCGCACCTAACAATTCGGTTCAAAATTCCTTAATTTCTGTGCCTGTTAAGCAGCGCAAGGCAAGTCTCGACGCGTACGTTGCGCTGGCGATCGTTAAGTTCGTGGGGCACCCATCTATCAAGCTTTTTTATCTTGCCAATCTGTCGCAAATGGACCAATATTGTTTTGATGCTAACATCAAAAGCTGCTGCCAGCTCAGCTGTAGATTGAGATTCATCAGCTTCCACAATCGCCTTTAATTCATCATTGTTGACCAAAGTTTCCGGACGACCACGAGGTTCATTTTTCAAGTCAAAATTCCCAGAACGGAACCGAGCAAACCAATAAGGGGTTGTACGTTCGTTTGTACAGTTCTCTCCGTAAACGTCGTTGATGTTACGTGTCGTTTGTGCCGCGTTGGTGCCACGACGGAACTCATATTCCATAATTACACGAGATTTCAAAGTATCCATTATGAGGAAAAATGTTGAAATGTAATGAAAATACAACGCTAATCAATAAACAAAAGACTTATATTGTAAATAGAATGTCATATTTTTAAAACAAAATTAATTTGAATTTAGAATTCATAGCCAATCAAAACTTTTTTTTGGTTGGAAAAAGTCTGTACTGCAATACGGCAATTTCATAGGTAAAGACCTATTATAATTCTCTGTAGGTACCTTACGGGAGTCCGATTAAAATGTCAAAAGGTAGCACTGATTGGTATATTTCCACACACACACAACACTCAGTTCTACATTTATAAGTTCAGAAGGACGACACAACAAGAGTAGTAATGAACACCAAGAAAACAACACAAATAAACAACGATAGATAATGGATAAAAAACAATAATCGACCACAGCGCGTGTTACATAGCATGCAAAGTGCACCGGACGCGCCGCATATCGCACCGTCTAGACGTCGTCGTCGCCGCGTCAGCTGGATTTACACACATCCACAAGGCACTAACACATAAAGAAAATGCTGACCAGCGCCTGCGTGAGAATGGGATCGCGACCGCCGTCCGCGCATCGCCCGCGTCCCGCGTTCCCCTCTTAGCCTTTCTGTCATGACCCCTCCTACGTTACTTGCTCTCGATCGCCGAGACCTGTCACTTGTATATATTAATTATAATTAGTTGTAAGGACGAACTTAGATTAAATAAATAACTTTAGTATAATTATCGTCTCACTTTAATACTCCCGCTGCAGCCCCTCAATAACTGGCGCAGACGGTATGATCTTTGGGTCAAGTGCGCGTACGACCCTCGGGAAATTTGGACTTCTGAGTGGAACTCTGGGAACCCTGTGAACTCAGTGAACTTTGAACTGTGCGCGTACGTGACTGGCTATTGAGCCTTGACCAAGGATTCGGACATCTCTGAAGGACTGCGGCTGGAGCTTTCAAGAAATCGAAGGATATTAAAGTGAACCGAAGATGATGAATATACAGTAAGTACGCTAGAATTTTCTCTGGTGTTGCTTCCCCCTTTTAGTTGTAATTTCGTCAGGATTTTACCTGACCATACCTTTTCCAGTATCGTACTGGTAAGGTACCAAGTAATTTTAATTTTAATAATTCATTAATATTATAATGTTAAATTAATTTCAAAAGGAATTTTAATTATTACGATAAATTAGTTTAGGTAAAGAGATAAGTAAAAAATTTATAAATATAACATTTTGAAAAAAAATGAATGAATTAATTTGAAAAAAACTAATTTTACCTGACCATTCCTTTTTCAGTATCGTACTGGTAAGGTGTCAAGTAAATTTAATTATGATAATTAATTCATGTTAAATGAATTTAAAATGGAATTTTAATGATTACGACAAATTAAGTGTAGGTAAAGAGATAATTAATAAATTTATAAATTTAACATTTTGAAATAAAATTAAATAAGTTAATTTGAAAAATGTTATAATATATGAAAATTAATTAAATGCATATTGAATTAATTAAACTTAATTGATTTCAGAATAAATGCAGCGAATAATTAAAATAAATTTTAATTGAAATACAATTAATAAAAAATAAAATAAAAATTAAATAAATTTTAAATTTTTATGTAAAATTATTAAACTCAAAAAATTAATATAGTGTAAACAAAAAAAATATTTAATTGAAATAGAATTAAATTAAATTAAATTAATAAAATGAAATAAATACATTTGTTTTTATTTAATAAATAAAAATGAAAAAAAAATAACAATTTAAATTTATAAAATAAATTTAAATATGATCTTGTATTGAAAAATTTATTCATTGTATATTTAATTAAATTTTTAATTAATTTCAGAATAAATGCAGTGAGTAAATTTGATAAGTTTTAATTGAAATACAATTAATTGCTGGTAAAATTTAATTTTATGAAAATAAATAATTAAATAAATTTAAAATTTTTATGTAACATTAATAAACTGAAAAAATAAATATATTGAAAATTTAATTGATTAATACGAATTCAATTATATTAATAAAAATAAGTAAAAAAAAAAAATTCGTTAATACACAAAAAAAAAAATTTTCAAAAATTGCGGAAGTTAAAATAAATATCGTAAAACACCGTAGACATATTGCACGATTGATATGACGTAATCCGATCCAGACCCAATATTTAAAGCGTTTCGCTTCGTTCCTGAATTTGACGGAAACCCGAATATTTTACCCAGGCTTATAAAAATTTGTGATCAACTTGTATTTTATATTAAATTTTATTTTATGAGAGCTACGCTGGCATCAAGAATGTGTTAATTAATAATTTCACAGACCAACGAGATGAAACAGCCCTCTACAATGACCTCTCCCTGAGCACACAGGGAAGTAGCACCCCTCAAAAATTCTTTGATCACTGCCAGAGCCTTTTCTCTACTATAATGACGTATGTTACTTTACATGAAAGTATTAATACGACAATCGAAGCAAAACGTGACTAATATAAAAAAAAAAACCTTGCAGGATTTTGTTTCTGGATTAATGCCAAGTAAGTAAAAGAGCCACTTGGTTCTCGTAGTAGATGGATGAGACCTGCTAGTACAGATAATGCTTTGGATTATGTACAGGAGGAAATCAATGTAATATACTTGCGACAAAGAAGTGATTGCGTTTCGGAGCGTAAATGGCAGAACCTTTGACCTTTACTAATAAACTAAAGTACGAATGAACTACCGATGACAACCCTGCATACACGAAGTGCTACAGATATCCTTTTGTTCACAAAAAAGAGGTGAGTGAACAATTTGAGAATATGTTAGAGCAAGGCATTATAAAACCATCCGACTCTGCGTGGAGCTCACCTATTTGGGAAGTAGCAAAGAAGGCTGATGCTTTCGGTCGACAAAAATGGCGCCTTGTAGTAGACTTCAGTAAATTTCATGAAAAAATCATTGACGATAAGTATCCCACTACCACTTTTTAATCCATTACATTGAACTGACTAATATTGAACACAAACATAAGATAATTAAAAACCAGATTTTGCAAGCAAGATCCTATATGATAAATAGTACTTTTATTTCATTCTACGAAACGCAATTCGATCATTTGATCAGCAAGTTTTGTCTAAAGCTTCAATTTAATTAAAAAGTTTAGAGCCAAGTCATGTGAAACGAGGTCTTATAGATGGTCTTGGTTTGGTCGTAAAAATTCTAACTGGACTATACAGATGCTCTTAAAAGGAACGATGCCATAGCAGCTATCAATGTTAATCAGAATAAAATAGCACAATCATTAAATATTATAAATGGTAATATGGAACAAATTGCAAATGAATTCCGTAGACTAGAAGATATGCTAGTATGCACACGTGCCTCTCGCACTCATCATTCTATGTTAGGATTAGATATATTGCGTAAGATGATTCAAAAACTTTATATTTTATATGATAAGAATCAAATTTTAGGTGTAGAACTTAGAGAATATTATAGTATTATAAGGTCTGGATCATATTTCTATGAAAATAAGGTAGCTGTAGTTTTTAAAATTCCTATTTGTTCCTCTAGTATATACGAACTTTAACGACTCACCATTATACCTAACGAATATAACTTGGTCATCTTACCCCCTTATCAGTAACATAGCAACTAACGAGAAATTCTGTGTACATGGAGGCTGAATGCCCGAAGTTAGAATACCGGTTCATATGCGAAGCGAATATCAAACATCAAATTCGAACAAAACCTGCATTCGAGATTTATTACTAGCACATACAATTGGAAGCTCATGCACAAGAACACTTATAACATTTTTTTAAAGAAATAATGGAAAGATTGGTCGTTCAGCACTACATCATCATATTCCCGAAAAGCCACCAAAGTGACGATGCATTTCAAAAGAGAAGATATCACTACCTTCACGGAAGCTACTTTGTTACAATCCCGCAAAACTGTATACTGCACACCGACGAACTAACAGTTATGAATATTAACAATGAAATCAAAGGACAGCCAAATGAAGACCATTATTATCCTCGAATATACAGAACCTGGACATGAAACATATCCTGCTATGAAACTTAACTCGATAAATTTCAACGGACTCTACAAAATTCAAGAAAAGATGGCAGCTCAGTCTATCCTTACTCTTGAAAATCAATCAAGCTCAGTTTATCACACAACTATGCCCTTTTACATCTTATCACCAGTACAGGAGTATTGGTCATCTTTATAAAATCGAAGAACGATCAAACACGCTGCCTAACGACTGACACGCCTGCCACGACTAACGTTCAACCACTAAGAAAAGCCGATGATGAGAATTTAGCACACAGCTGCATAAATCCAGATCATTCAGCAACATTTAGACTGAAAGTACTGAAATAGTTGCTGATCTGCGATGGGAGGTGTTACATAGCATGCAAAGTGCACCGGACGCGCCGCATATCGCACCGTCTAGACGTCGTCGTCGCCGCGTCAGCTGGATTTACACACATCCACAAGGCACTAACACATAAAGAAAATGCTGACCAGCGCCTGCGTGAGAATGGGATCGCGACCGCCGTCCGCGCATCGCCCGCGTCCCGCGTTCCCCTCTTAGCCTTTCTGTCATGACCCCTCCTACGTTACTTGCTCTCGATCGCCGAGACCTGTCACTTGTATATATTAATTATAATTAGTTGTAAGGACGAACTTAGATTAAATAAATAACTTTAGTATAATTATCGTCTCACTTTAATACTCCCGCTGCAGCCCCTCAATAACTCGCGTCAATGATTTTTATTGACTGCCTGTGGGGTAGTATCGAGCGGTGCTCGCGCATCTTAACAACTTACTAACGGCCGGGGCTCGCTATTGACGTCACGCGGTGAGTCCACGGATCGCATTGCCATACGACAACCGGCATTTAAGCAAGGTACGGTTTAATGTGTGTTAGGTGTTTGAATGTTTGTATTAATGGAGTCTGGTATGTGATATACTAAATGTAAATAACTAAAATAGGTAAGTGTATGTATATATTTATTTACAATAATGTTATATGGAATGGGTGTGTGGATGTGCGAATATATAATCGTGTGTAATAAATATATATGTATATTATATATAATGTGGGAGGTTTCCCCACATATTTTATGATAAAGAAGATAATCATAATTTGCTGTTACAAATTGCTATCTCTCGTGCTGACTCGTGTCACAGATTGGATTGTAGGTACCTAAACGCTCGGGTATTAATCGATACAACCGTAACTACTATAAGTGTTGTGACACGGAGCCTAAGCTAGCTGCTGGCGACACGCCACTATCAAGCTGTTTTATTTATTTACTAGTTGCGGCTTGCGGTTTCACCCGCGGAAAAAGAGTGTTTTAATTATTTGCTCACCCAGGGAAAAATTACACTTTTGCGGGATAAAATATAGCCTATATGTTAAACCAGTGCTTAAGCTATCTTGGTACCAAATTTCATCCAAATCTATTCAGCCGTTTGAGCGTGAAAGAGTAACAAACATACACACATACACACAAACTTTTTAAACTAACTTAACTTTACAATATTAGTGTGATAGTGTGATGTGATGTGATTGTTAAAGACAATGCTTGGGGTGCGTGCTGAGGTAGGGGGCAGCTACCTACCCACCAATCTAAAATTAATCAGTCGTCGCTTGCGCCACCTCCACACACGACGCGCGTTGTTTACATTATTTTTTTTATCTACCTTCAGGTAAATAAAATAGTGAAAGTGAATTTTGAAATTTTACTTTTACCATTATCGGGTGTTGCGGTATATTCGCCAACAATAGCCATATTATATGTAAAATAAAAAATAAACTAAATAATTTGATTATATAGGGTCTGGCCAGTCATTTATAAATTTAAAACAATTACCCGACCTAGAAAAGGAGGTACAAAGATTTAGGAATTTGATTGCCGCAGACAAGGACAATATCAAAACTAGAGTAAGTAACTTTATTCCCTGCGTTAATCGAAATTCTACTTAAATCATTTTACCTCTTAGTTACCGACTAGTTATTAAGGTAGTAACTAAGCTTCAGTCTTAGTTCTTCGTCCCTGTTATTTGCGAATAGGCAAGGAGTATATTTAGGAAATATGCTCCAGGTATATAGGCGATCACGTAACTTGATTGCAACCAATAGAAACACAAATAGGTATGGGTTACACATTTTCAATACGCAGTTTATGTAGCCGCTTCTGCCCACAGCTTCACCCTAGGTGTGGCCTATGGGAAAATAATTCAACCACCCATTTCACCCTCAATTTCGAAAAATACTTTCTTAGCGGATGCCTACGTCATAACATCTACCTGCATGCCAAATTTCAGCCCGATCCATCACGTGGTTTGGGCTCTGCGTTGATAGATCACTATGTCAGTCAGTCACCTTTGAGTTATATATATTTAGATAGAAGATAGATAGTTACTATAGAAATTTTCAAATTAGGAATGATTTTTTTCCTGTTGCATTGCTATCAATCTTTCGTGATCACCTGACTGATTTTATTTAAAAGAGGTTGAGATATTTTACCGCGTCAATTTCGTTACCACAGAGGCAAGGAAAAAATAACATTCTCATTTTCCCTGCCCAGTATTCGTTGCCAACACTGTTTATGTAGAATTAATAACGCTGTGTAATCAGTCTATAATATGCGAAGAGTAATTGCTGGCACGTGTAGTCGATTTACCAATCAGACTGGCATTTATAGTCAAGCATCTTCTGATTCACTTCTTATAGAGGTTAAACATAGGACATCACCTATGTGGTGTATCAGTAAATTTAGGAAACCACCTTGAGCTTTTAGGTGTTGATCTCACGTCAAACCTAAACTTTGGATCCTACATCGAGTCTAAAGCCAAAGTAGCTTAAAAAAACTCGGCATTTTGTCCAAGGTAAAGCGGTACTTCACATCTGGACAGCTTCTAAATCTCTATCAAGCACAGTTCCGATCATGTATGGAGTACTGCTGCCACCTGTGGGACGGGTCTGCCAAGAACCAGCTTGAGGCTCTTGACTCGATTGAACGGCGTGCCAAAAAGCTTATTGACGACGACACTATGGTTGGAGAAAGACTCCAGAGCCTAGCACATCGACGTAAGGTGGAAAGTCTGTCGGTCTTTTACAAATTACACCATGGTGAATGCGCTCAAGAACTGCATGATCTCATTCCACCATCACCATTTCACTACCGGACTACTAAACGCTCCGCTAAGCGCCATCCTTTCGTGGTCGAAATATAACCCATTCATACCAAGCGATTTGATTCCACGTTCTTAATTAGGATGACTAAGGAATGGAATTTCCTGCCAGCGTCTGTATTTCCGGCGAAATATGACCCGGGCGTGTCCAAGAGAAGAGTGAATAGGTATTTACTTGGCTAGCATGCCACACCTTCGATCGCTAGACAAGTTTGAAGTTAAAAAAAAAAACCTTATCAATCTGACAAAAATACTGCCGACAAAAACTAAGAACACGAAGAATTCAAATTCTGATGAATCTCTACGTTTGCAAAGATTTAACAGAGCCAATTTATTTGAAATTGCTTCTTTAAAGCGACGGAGAGAAAATACGAAATAGAAAGATAAACAGAAATACCTTGGGAAATTGTGTAAGGCTCGCAAACTCACAGAAAATGATCAGAGCAAATCCTCGGCGCGGATATTTCCGCGGAAACAAGGTCTGTATTGAGTGGCAACCCTAATACATCTTCCGTTCGGCGACGCTCAATAAACCACAGAATATGATCTAATAGCAACACCGCAAATGAAATCAGGATTTAAGCATGTTTTTTTTTTGTATTTTGGCTCGACACTTTTGTGTATTTAGCCAGTGTCAAGTAATTCATAATTTATCAAGTTAATGATATTTCACGTAAATAATGTGTCAAGTTGCAGTCGAAGTCAATAAGTCAAGTCATAGTCTAGTCAAGTCATACTCCTAGTAAAGTGGTGGCAACTTTACCAGAAGCTTCTATAGAGTTTTGGAAACAACACGAAAAGAAACGTTTCACCATCATTATACCACTTTCCCACACGTTCATGCCTGTAATCCAGCACTTAACGAATAAAATGCCACCAATTTTATGCATTAACACTGAAAATAACACAAGTATCGGAAAATAATATAATGCGGTAACGTGATGTTTTTCGTTTTCCCGCCAAAACTCAAGCACATTAAAAGTAAATAATATAACACAGATATTGAAATCGACAATATATTATTTTTTTGGTTTGGCTCCACACTTTTGTGTGTCAAGTAATTGATAATATCTCAAGTTAATTAATGTCATATAATGTGTCAAGTCAAGTCAAGTCACAGTCCAAGTCATCAAGTTAAGTCATAGTCTAGTCAAGTCATACTCCTAGTAAAGTGGTGGCAACTTTACCAGAAGCTTCTATGGAGTTTTGGAAACAATACGAAATGAAACGTTTCACCATCATTATGCCACTTTCCCACACTCATGCCTGTAATTCAGAACTTAACGAATAAAATTCCACCAATTTTATGCACTAACACTGAAAATAACACAATAGCCTTGTGTAGGTCGCGAACGACCTAGTTCAAAAGAGCGCTCCTTTGAGCGAACGACGCAAACTAGGTGTCGGTTGCGTCTGATTTTAGTTCGTTCGTTCTTTGACCGACCGACTTGCGGCGAGCGGCGAGAGCCGCGCTCCCCAGCGCGCCGCGCTCCGAGGCGCGTGTCGCGAGCGGGAGAGAGCGATGGTCGTACATATCATTCATACTTAGAATATTTTAAATATTGATTACATAAATGATGGTTAATTTTAAAGTCTTTTTTTCTTTAACAAACATTAAGAATACCTACATAGTTTTAATAAATACTTACTTAATATGTTCATCGAAACTAAGTACCTAGGTATATCATATTTTTAGTAGGTACTTACCTAGTATAATATTTTTATATCATTACCTAAGTAGACTGAGTACCTATAGGTACTAATAAAAAAATGTTTTTTTCTTAAATACCATGCAATCAATGCAATGGCATTAAATTAATAAATTAATATTCAAAATGTACCTATTTAGTAGTTATTACAACAGAAGCTATAACAATTTATAAACAAAATAGAGCATAGTAGTAGATATAACTACAGCTCTTTGGCTGTTGCGAACTAAGTAGGTCGCTCTTGCGGGACCAGGCAAGAGATCGCTGAGAGCAATCGTCTTACCCGCTCTCGGTCCTGCCGCGAACTACTGAACTAGAAGAACGACCTAGTTCACCGACGACCTGCGAACTAAAAGGAGCGCTCCCTGTCGCGAACTAAAATGCGCAAGGCTATAACACAAGTTTAGGAAAATAATACAATGCAGTGACGCGAACTTTTTCGTTGTCCCGCCAAAACTCCCATCGACAATATTACTTATCCTGTAAGCCTGTAAGGCTAAAAGGAGGTGTTGCCAACAGCCATCACAAAATCGTTTTACTGCCCTTTTTATTTTTAATATGTTTTTGATATTCGTTTCTGTATATAGAACTTGTCGTTACACTTTACAATACCTACTACGTTCAGTCTTTGATAGAGTTTATGAGACTGTTAGTAAAGGTGTAGTCGAGTAAAGAAGGGTTAGTCAATGGTGGATGAAATCAAGATGAAATCAAACTACGAGTATGAGTACTTTTTATTATATAAGGTACTCATTAAAGAAAACCTTCTTTTAACGAGTTTTTAAGAAAGTATTAGGTTACCATGTACGTATGTAGCTTAAATTATTTTTGAAAAATGGATATGTTGATTTTTAAATCATTGTTTTAATTGGTATTATAAAATCTGTGTTTTTAACTGAAAAGTATAAATGGCGACTATTAAAATAATACAAAGAACCCCAATTAGAACGAGTCCCAAAAGTATCAAATTCGGGAAAATGAGCAAGAATTGCCAATTATAACTAATTGAAACATCGTGAATTCGTGTTCTGATTAGGTCGGGAGAGCTAATTAAATGTATTAATTATTGAATTAATTACATTGGTTCCCTGGAGAACGAGTGTGGCGCAGCGAGAGCTCATGCGACTTTTAAACCGACAATCCTGCACTCGCACTGACAACGGTGAAGAAAACAATGTGAAAAAACCGGCATGACAAGAATTACAAAGAGATTTTTGGCGGGAAAACGAAAAAATCACGTTACCTCATTATATTATTTTCCAAAACTTGTGTTATTTTTAGTGTTAGTGCATAAAACTGGTGGCATTTTATTCGTTAAGTGCTGGATTACAAACATGAGTGTGGGAAAGTGGTATAATGATGGTGAAACGTTTTTTTTTTCGTGTTGTTTCCAAAACTCCATAGAAGCTTCTGGTAAAGTTGCCACCACTTTACTAGGAGTATGACTTGACTAGACTAGACTATGACTTGACTCTGACTTGACTTGATGACTTCGACTGTGACCTGACACATTATTTACGTGAAATATCATTAACTTGCTAAATTATCAATTACTTGACACTGGCTAAATACACAAAAGTGTAGAGCCAATACATAAAAAAAAGAATTACATTTACGAAAATTAAAGCCTCTCTCTCTCTTTGTCTCTCTCCTGTCCGTGTCATGACAAGGGCTGAAGACCTATTTCATAAATCGACAAATCAAAAACAAGTGTGCTTTAGACCACATGACTAAAGTAAAACTTCTTTAGATTAGCTCCACCTATCGGCCGTTGTTTAATGTTAATGTCGCCAAGTTGACTATTGTAATTTGTCATTTTACTGGACATACTAATATTATGTTGACAATGGAAATCTACGTGAACCAACTTCAACTTCCGTTCGCATCGCATTCACCAGTTTACTAAAGAAATCTTACTTCAATTAAACTGCAATTGTCACTCACGTATTTTTTTGTAATATTGAAACGCAGGTTTAGCGTATTTGACTGACATACTTTACTAGCTGCGCCCCGCGGTTTCCTCCGCGTGCTGAAAATTTTCTAACTTTCTTAGTTTTTTTCTTTCATAAGAACCTTCTCCTGACAATAATAAACACAACAAAAAAATAAGAATTTACCTAAATGTTCCATCCGTTTACGCGTGACGAGACGACCGAGGGAAATAGAGATTCATTTTTTTATATATAAAGATTTTATATGCAAAATATTTCATGAGCGTGAGAAATTTTTTGAAGGAAATAAAATTGTACGTTAAAAAAATACATTGTATTATTTCTGCGTTCCCAAAAAAAAGAAATTAAAAAGGAAAAGAAGCTCAAAGCAAGGAAACAAGTAAAACAACCCTTTTGTAAGTTCTCTGACTTTTATTAGCTTTTTATTTCACGCATTCTGAGCGTACCACAGACGACGCCAAAAGCCAGTAACCAAAGAAAAATGTACGCAGCTTCGTTTCTCAAAAATATTTTCTTCTGATAAAGATATTTATATTACAGACAGCCGCGGTGTAGCGGCGGTTTCGATTCCCGTAACAAGACAAGTATTTTTGCTTTTTTGGCGGGAAAACGAAAAAGATCGCGTCACCGCATTGTATTCTTTTCCAAAACTTGTGTTATTTTCAGTGTTAGTGTATAAAATTGGAGGCACTCTATTCGTTAAGTGCTGGATACCAGGATAACACTATTGTACGTAAATATTTTATAACAAAAATGTTCCATCGAGCTACCGCCATATTTAATTTTCTGACGCATTTTACCAGAATCATTTGACCTACTTGCTTTATGAGCTCGAAGATCGGAAAACAGTAAAATAAGGAACTGTAAGAAGGTTCCGAGCTTCCTTCGCGGGAAACCTGATATTTTACGCGTTAGACTTTTTTACTTCCATTACGCTATTAGTTACTTACTTATAAAGTAATTTGTGATGATTGAGATAGAAATTATAAAACTTATCATAGGTTTAGGTACCTAATTATATTAATGTTTCGGTATAGTATAACTTTTATTAGTTAATGCTGCCTTCTCAAGACCCTGAAAACCTTAGCTCAGGCTTTTGCCTATTAATTTTTCTCTGGCTCAAGAAGCTCTCTTAAGCGAACTAAACAGACTTTTACGACATAAAGAACAAATATCGTGAAAAAGACCCTACTTTACATAATCACTTAGTCTTTCAATAATTAAAAAATATAATTTAGAGAGAAAAAATATTTCTTCAAAGAAAAATATTTTTTGTATTCCTACTGTAATAAATTACAAATGGCGGCCACGCGCCGCCTTCTGGTTACCATAAAAGAGGCAAAGGAGATGAATCTTTCAGCGTAATGTAATTAAATCGGATTAAAAATATTTAAGCTACTTATATTACTTACTTTTTGGCCCGTATTATAAAACGACGGATTTTCAGTCGTGATTCGGTGCTCAAGTTCCTGGAACTTCAAAACACCCTGTAATGAAATCTCGACTAAAGCGCGTATCAAAAACTGAACATTAATATATTTAAATTTTTAGGACTGTGTAACAGATCAACGCTCATAACTTTCACATGGGTGTACCTAAGGACAGTTTGAAATGTTTTAAAGAACTGAATACTATAAGAGAAATACAAAAAAATATCAAAATCTTTTACCTTACTTAAATAATAAGTGATTAATCCCAAAAAATGACGCCATAATGTAAAAACAAGTGACAGTTATATCACAAACTGTATTCTATAGACGAGTTCCATATTCAAATGTTGTAATAACTTCTTAAATTTTATTTATATAAGCGGCCAATACATGTATATGCGTGATGATCATCCAAGTATTTCTCAGTATGATACAAAGGCGGTGGAAGTCGCTTTAAACCTTTTAAACTGACTGACTGACCCGATAGCTCAGTTGGTAGTAATCCTGCCTTCAGAACTGTAGGTTGTGGGTTAGATTCCTACCCAAGACAACATTTGTGTGATTTACGTCTTCTTTGTTCTGCGTCTGGGTGTTATATTGTATCCTATGTATATATTTACTAACAAAAAGTATTTATTTATTGTATCAGTTATCTGGTTCCTATAGCAAGCTTTGCTTAGTTTGGGGCTAAATGGTGCTGTGTGCAATGTCCACACATTTATTTATTTATTTGAATGATATTACTAGTTATGAGACTAACAAAACAAAATAAGTAAATCATACATATAAATTCAAAGTCCTGACTGACTGACTGACTGACTTATATATCAACGCACAGCTTAAACCGCTGGTTCTAGAGACTTGAAATTTGGAGAGTATGTTCTTTGTAAAGTGTAGTTATCCACTAAGAAAGGATTTTTCGAAATTCCACCCCTCAAATGGGTGGTTGATTTACCTATAAAAACAATCTTCGTCGTTTCCTATAGGCCACGCGAGCGAAGCCGTGGGCAGAAGCTAGTTCTAACATAAATCAAAGACAGATTTGACATGGTGTGTAAAACTTTAACTGGTTTTTGTCGTACCCCAAAGTTTGGCAACACAATCTCGTAATCTGTGTTTGCCTGCACGGCGCGGAGCAGAGCGGCGCGTGGGAGGACTGTTCACCAGAGCACGTGGGAGTATTGCCTCACATCCAGATTTTAATTAAATACCCGAATCGAATATGCCAAAGAGGCTTTTTTTTACTGCTTTTTACTAATCTGTGGCTATACGTCAATCAAACTTGAATATTGTTCGCAACATTTTGCGTTAATTTGGGGAGGTACAAAGGTGGTCAAGGAGTTTCGGCGGGAACGCGAAAAAGATTGCGTCACCGCATTGTATTATTTTCAAAAACTTTATGCTATTTTCAGTGTTAGTGCATAAAATTGGTGGCATTTTATTCGTTAAGTGCTGGATTACAGGCATGAGTGTGGGAAAGTGGTATAGTGATGGTGAAACGTATCTTTTCGTGTTGTTTCCAAAACTCCATAGAAGCTTCTGGTAAAGTGGCCACCACTTTACTAGGAGTATGACTTGACTAGACTAGACTATGACTTGACTTGAAGACTTGGACTGTGACTTGACATACATATATATTACTTAACTCGAAAAATTATCAATTACTTGACACTGGCTAAATACACGAAAGTGTGGAGCCATACCAAAACAAAAAAAAAGGTGGACATGGAGTTTTTGCAGGAACGCGAAAAAGATTACTCAATCTTTTTCGCGTTCCTGCAACCGCATTGTATTATTTTCCAAAACTTACAGGCATGAGTGGAAGTGGTATAATGATGGTGAAACGTTTCTTTTCGTGTTGTTTCCAAAACTCCATAGAATAATAGCTTATCCATAGCTTCTGGTAAAGTTGCCACCACTTTACTAGAATATGACTTGACTTGATTACTTGGACTGTGACTTGACTTGATAAATATTATGAAGCCTATTTTTCTTCTTATTAATCTTTATTTTGTGATACAACAACCTTTTAAATTAAACTAGCACAGTAATCGTAAGTTGACATAGGTTATCGAACTAAAACTTACATAGGGCAACACTGGTATCTAATTTCAATCAGTTGCGAGTCGGGTCAGCCGCAAACTCCGATCCGGCATTAACGACCATAGACAATTTATGAGCTATGTCATATTGCTTTGCTGTCACATAATGGTGGATTATTTATAGAATGCTTTTTCGAAAGTGAAATGATGAGATTATTACATAATAAAGAGTAATAATATATTTTCTTAATATTTAGGTAACTAATATAATATACTCATAACCTGTAGGATATTTGCTTCTATATTAAAATCCGCATGTGTTTTTATGGTTAGAATTTTGTATGTATAGCATAATAATAATAAATACGTGTAAAAAAAAACACTGTACCTATATCACATCACACTATCACACTAATATTATAAACGCGAAAGGTTGTGTGTGTGTATGTGTATATACGAGCATGCGTGCGTGAGTACGTGCGTGTGCACACACACACACGCGCGTGTACGTGCGTGAGTGTGTGTGTGTGCGTGTGTGGGTGTGTGCGTGTGTGTGCGTACGTGTATGTGTGTAATTAAATTGTGAACGGAGATGGTTTATATGCTAGATCAACACATATGATACTGTTTATACGCAGGTAAAACCACGGCACTTAGCTATTTGCATGTAAATACAATGAGAAAAAACCCCAAAGCTATAAAACCAGTCTTAAAAAAGAAAGATGTATAACTGACATCTACTTACATATTTTTATCGTTATTATTTTATTACATAGTCATATACATATAACCGTTCGCGTAAGTTGAAACTTACATTATTTAGAAGTCCTCCATGAAAACCTATTTTATCAACAATATAGGCCATAAGTACCATTTTATAAAATCAAAATGGCGGCCGTTACCAACCGTTTTCTTTGATTCTCAGGTCAGTTAATTTTCTCGCACTTACTGCGAGACCTTTACAACTCAATAACTCCAATATTAATACGGGGCCGATTTTATCATTCCTTATAATATTAGGTCTTTACCTATGAAATTGCCGTTTTGTTTGCAAAAAGTGAAAGTATTTTTTTTTCGAACTTATTTATTTCTTTTATTTGAAGTAATCACCCCTGCAATCAATGCATCTTTGCCAACGCTGTGGCAGTTTATGGATGCCCTTCTTGAAAAAATCAGCAGGACGGGAGACAACAAACTCTTCAAAGGCGTTTTGTACTGCCTCTCGGGAATTGAATTTTTTTCCCGCTAAAAAGTTGTCCAAATTTTAGAAAAAGTAATAGTCGGTAGGCGCAAGATCTGGTGAGTATGGCGGATGAGGGAGAGCTTCCAAACCCAACTCATGCAGCTTAGAGACGGTCTGTTGTGCAGTATGGGGTCGCGCTTTGTCGTGAAGTAGCAGTGGAGACGACCGATTGACCAAAGCTGGTTGCAGATGTGCGTGTTTCGCCATCATTGTGGTCAGTTCTTCAATGTACACATCTGCATTAATGCTCTCGCCGTTTTGTAAAAAGCTATGATGAATCACACCAGCACTAGACCACCAAACTGTGACCATCACCTTTCTAGGGGTCATTTTTCGTTTTGCACATTGCTTTGGTACCGAACCAGGATCTAACCAATTTGCTGAGCGCTTTCGACTGTCAAAAAGAATCCATTTTTCGTCGCACGTAACAATTCGGTTCAAAATTCCTTCATTTCTGTGCCTGTTAAGCAGCGCAAGGCAAGTCTCGACGCGTACGTTGCGCTGGCGATCGTTAAGTTCGTGGGGCACCCATCTATCAAGCTTTTTTATCTTGCCAATCTGTCGCAAATGGACCAATATTGTTTTGATGCTAACATCAAAAGCTGCTGCCAGCTCAGCTGTAGATTGAGATTCATCAGCTTCCACAATCGCCTTTAATTCATCATTGTTGACCAAAGTTTCCGGACGACCACGAGGTTCATTTTTCAAGTCAAAATTCCCAGAACGGAACCGAGCATACCAATAACGGGTTGTACGTTCGTTTGTACAGTTCTCTCCGTAAACGTCGTTGATGTTACGTGTCGTTTGTGCCGCGTTGATGCCACGACGGAACTCATATTCCATAATTACACGAAATTTCAAAGTATCCATTATGAGGAAAAATGTTGAAATGTAATGAAAATACAACGCTAATCAATAAACAAAATACTTATATTGTAAATAGAATGTCATATTTTTAAAACAAAATTAATTTGAATTTAGAATTCATAGCCAATCAAAACTTTTTTTTGTTTGAAAAAGTCTGTACTGCAATACGGCAATTTCATAGGTAAAGACCTATTATCATTACTTTTACGATTCCGTAACCCACCTTTACTGGCTATCAAATAGCAGGTAATAATAAAATTCCTGGAGTTTTGGCGGGAAAACGAAAAAGATCGCATCACTGCATTGAATGATTTTCCAAAACTTGTGTTTTTCGCAGTATTACGGCATAAAATTGGTGGCATTTTATTCACTAAGTGCTAGATTACAGGCACGAGTGTGGGAAAATGGTATAATGATGGTGAAACGTTTCTTTTCGTGTTGTGTGCAGGACTCCATAGAAGCTCCTAGTAAAGTTGCCACCACTTTACTAGGAGTATGACTTTGTTTTGACTTGATGACTTTGACTGTGACTTGACACATATATGCGTGAAATATCATTATCTTGTTAAATTATCAATTACTTGACACTGGCTAAATACACAAAAGCGTGAAGCCAAAACACACAAAAAATAAAAAAATAAAATTTCTAACAATGTTTTTTTTCTTCTCCTTTCGAGGTATGAATGGCGTCTCACGTCTTGTGCATTTGCCAGACCTAACAATGTTCTAGGTAGTTTGTAGTAGATTACAGTCAACATGGTTTTCGTAATCATTTATCTGTGACCACAGAATTTGCCCGATTGTGACCTCATTCTAATTAATTATGTGCTTAAATCCTCTTCGAATGGACAAAATAAGTGACTTCATTTAACAAAAAACATACTTAATAGATACTTTATAAATAAATAAATACATTTCCTGCTACGGGAATCGAACCCGCCGCGTCTGGGCTATGTGCCGACTTGCTCAACCACCACACTAAACTGTAATTTGTTATGTATGAGCTTGTATTAGATCTCTATCTCACCTGATGGTAAGTGACGATTATCGAAGAGAACAAACCTGCCCATTTTCTAGATATTCCCTTGCCCTGTTCTTACGACGCCCATGGATACGATGGGGTGATCCTATTATCGCATTGCTAGGATCACATGGCTTAGTAACACAGCACACGTGTACGGAATTTTTACAAAATTTCGGGTTCCGCCCTCCAAGATAATATTCTTCCCGGGGAGAGCCATTTTAAACGAATGGAATCGAATTAATTCGAACACGGGTCTTCATTTACATATTTTCCTTATAAAACGTACGCAAAAAACCCGCAGATACAATCGTGTTTACATAAATAAGTACTACATGTATCTATATATTGCCAGCCGAGATGAAAAAATATCTTGGATTGATATGATGAAGGTATAGATAGATAGATAGATAGATAAACTCTTTATTGAAACACCACATCTTAAATAATTTTAAAAAAGTGAACAAACTTAACCAAAGTGTAACAATGGGCGATCTTATCGCTCAGAGCGATCTCTTCCAGACAACCTTGCACGGAAAGGAATAACGCAGTAATATATGGACGGTGGTTTTCATATAAAAAAAAAACAAAACACTGTGGATATACGTACATAATATACCTATAAATATACAGTACCTACCTAAACCTACATAAACATAATACATATCTATAATAGATATACTACATACATTTGCTAATAAAATAAAATAACCTATATATTAACCATCTTTATGGTAGAGACGACGTTAAGGTATAAAATAGCATCAGCACATACGTTCAAGCATGGCTTAGCGGTTGTAGTGGGGCCACTGGTGGAGAGTCGGGGACTTTATACCGGCTAACATGCCCCCACAAGTCTGGTACACATCCATAGGCCCGAAAGAACCTGCCGCCGGAAGCGAGTGGACTGACTGCTAACGACGTACGAGGGCTCACGGGGGGGTTTTAGTGGGTTTGAGTCCCACACACAGAAGCGCGAGGGCATTTCCCCCCTCAAAAAAAAATGGCTTAGCTTTACCTCGCTTGACATTTAAATCGACGCATCCAGGTTCAAATCACACTCGCGAGCTTGCGCCGAACAAACTATGTCGTTATAATTCCGCACATGACTTGAATAGTCATCGGTGCAGAGATTAGAACTAATCACATCAGATACTCTTGTATCGTTTTTTAAGATGAATTTTTGCGAGTCACTGAAGCGATAGAATTAAATTTTAACCATTTTGTATGCTATGCTACAAAGAATAATTTGACTATTGCATTGTTCATTTCAGCATCAATGTTTACGTATACGTACACGATGAGTAACTACTGCATTTTACTAAATTAAAAAGTATATACGCTTCATGTTTTTAACGTTTTAAAATTAATTCTCAAATCTTGTTTTGTCACAAAATACGTAAGTTTGGAACAATCATAATAAAATTATTTTGCTTTCTACGGCTACGAGCGCTACGACGACGCGAACGCGGCAGGGCTACGCTCGTAGCAAATTCGTAGCAGCTGTACAATCTTTTTACTTGTTTGCATTTTAAACTTTCTTACTGAAAAACAGGTGTTCCATTCTTTTTTTGTAGAGAAATGGTTAGTTCTGCAGAATATTTCACGATTAAGCTTAGCGACTCTTATATTGGCTTATAGAACACAAATGCCGTTAAAGCTTTATTTAATATAGATTCCTATAAATAATCAACCTATTTATTACCTCGATGCGTGCAGTCAGGTAACTGGGGCATAGTGACGCAGAGAATAGATACATTAGTGACGTCACATCGCACTGAACTCAGGGAGGGTAGGTCTCCTGGGTCGGCTAATTGTTCTTAATCTCTTAAGCTTCGTGTACAGTTCAAAGAGTTCCCTATTATGCTTAGGTGCCTGCATTTAATGTACGTGACCAGCAAGCTGTTCCTGCTTTTAGTCGCCGTAACTGTTGCAGTGCGCCTCGAAACTCTAAAGTATAAAGTTTATGCGACACTTTTTTTTTTTTTTTTAAATGTTATTGAATGATGTGACGAGCTAGTCGTTCACCTGATGTTAAGCGACATGGCCGCCCATAACAGAACAGTGTCACTCGGAACTCCAACATGTAAAGTTTCACATGACTGCTGCACTGCGCACATCATCTTGAGACATCAGCACAGTCTGGCAACAAGATTACTCGACTGTGAGATCAGATTATAAAGTCTCATTTGCCCAGTAATTTCACTAGCTACAGTGCCCTTCAAACCGGAACACAGTAGTGCTTGCACACTACTGCTTGGCGGCAGAATAACTGGCAAAGCGGTGGTACCTACCTAGACGAACTTTGCAGAAAAGTCCTACCACCTAGTAAAAACCTAGTAACTTCATTGCGCACGTCATTCTGAGACATCTGAATCCGGTAATAAAGTCTTATTTGCCTAGAAATTTCACTAGCTATAGTACCTACCGGAACACAGTATTCAAACACACGCAAACCAAATAACAGTTCTTTGTTAATCCGTCGTCGGAAAAATCCTACCCGTATTTAATAAAATGACAGCTTCTGTGGTGTGGTGGTTGAGCAAGTTAGCTCTGGGAATCTTTTAACCCTCCTTTTAAATAAAAAAAAAAAAAAAAATTCAATTTATTGCCACTGCAGACACAAATAATAATAGAAAAATAAGGCTTAAATAGTACAATATAACATTCATGTCACAGGGCAACGGGGGTAACTTCAGCATGTGCTGTGTTCACACGACATGTGAACACAGCGCTGTTTTTTTTAAAAATCCATTTTTATTTTCAGCGCTGTTTTTCTAGTTACCCCTATGCTTGGACAGATTTTCGCCAAGAAAGTAAGTTACAAAGCGGTTTCAACTATTAATTTCATAAATATAAACACAAATAATAACATAAATTTTAAAGTACTCCATGTTGTAACTCTGCGAAAAGACCGCTGGCGGGAGCTCATTCCACATTTTGCAGGTGCACGGCAAGAACGAACGCATGAATCGAGTCGTATGAGATTTCACGATTCAATGATATGTGGATAAGCTTTGTGGTAGCGAGAGGTGCGATACTAGAAACGCGATGCCGGAATCAGGTTGAATAGCTCTTCAGAACACTCCCCACTGTAGAGGCTATCTTAAGTTTTATAATAAGATCCCTGACTGTGTTAAAAATAATGAGAATGCTGACACTTTATGCCATGTAAAAAAGTGTCTTATAGAAAAGTTATTATAGTATTACAGAAGCTATTGCCGATGGAAATATATTTCAAGCATTTGACTGTACATCTTGATAAAATCGTATATATACTTACATTTTATTGTTTAATGTTATTTTAATGTCTTACATTTTTTATTATTTATTACTTACTGTTATTATATTGTCTCTTTTGTTGTATTATTACATTCCTATGTGTACTTAATTATTTTACAGTAAAACAATGTTATAACTGACTTATCTACTTACATGTAATATGTGTAAAGATGAATAAATAATTGAATTGAATTGAATCTGTCTTACTTCAACTGCAGATAATATAACTTTAATAAATCTATTTAATCAGCTCAATTCAAAGGAAAGCATCGGTCTTAGAAAGCTTTTACTTCTATAGTATCGGAGAACTATTAGAAACTTCGACAGTAAAGTATTTTATCCCCGAGTTCAACTAACCGTTTTATGGCGGAACTCTAGTTAACCGTGGTTTAACGAGGTCGTGTAATGTTGGTTAGTTTATGTACTCTGAATGTTTGACTTTATGGCGACAAGTTTTAAGTAGATTTTATTATAATCAGTTGGGCTTTAGAATTTAGATGATCACACTATCACACTAATATTATAAAGGCGAAAGTTTGTATGTGTGTTTGTGTGTATGTGTGTATGTTTGTTACTCCTTCACGCTCAAATAGCTGAATGGATTTGGATGATATTCGGTATCAAGATAGCTTATACACTGGATTAACATATAGGCAACATTTTATCCCGGAAAAGTGAAATTTTCTCGTGGGATGAGCAAATAACTAAAATACTTTTTATCCGCGGGTGAAACCGCGGGGCGCAACTATCAATTTCTATACTTATTAGAGACAGAACAGTTTTAAGGTTTTTTGGTTGTATCGCGTTCACATCAACGGCTAAACCCATTTGGATAGGTTTTGCGTGATAAATATATACATGATACTTTTTTTGGCGAAATTAACTTTCCGCGAGAAAAGTTCTGTTAAGTTGCGGGTTGAAACTAAAACAACTTCATAACGATGATGTTTGCTGATGATAAAATAAGATTCATAATTCCAATTAAATAGACACAGATTAAAAAAGAAAGAAATAGACATAGTGTGTTAATTAACAACATTTTTTGAATTACATCATCAAAAATCTAGACGCTCTCCATAAAACATCTTATTTAGCAGTACATAGGTCATCGCAAGCCTCTTTTATCGCCTTTTACACTAAAATAGCATCGTAAAGATGTCTAGAAGCACCTAATATACATTAAAAAGGCAAGCCGTGGGGTAAAACAGCGCGGCTCATGAAAATTTAAACAAACAATAAAATTTACAACTGTTTTGACAAGCGCCATTGGGGAAAACGCGTGTGCGCTTTGTCACAATAGAACAAAGAATCTTTGAATTACAGACTAAGATTTGTTTCTAAGTAATATCACACTATCACACTAATATTATAAAGGCGAAAGTTTGTATGTGTGTTTGTGTGCATGTCTGTATGTTTGTTACTCCTTCACGCTCAAACGGCTAAATAGATTTAGATGAAATTCGGTAGCAAGATAGCTTATACACTGAATTTAAATATAGGTTACATTTTATCCCGGAAAAGTGCAATTTTCCCGTGGGATGAGCAAATAATTAAAATACTTTTTATCCGCGGGTGAAACCGCGGGGTGCAACTAGTTATCTACGAGACTAAAATATTTATGATCAGTAGTATTAAATGCATAAATTGACTTTCACAATAAGTACAACTTACCAGGTGGTAGGACTTGGTGAAGCGCTAAGGCCTTCATTTATTTTTCCAATTTAATAATAATATATTTTCTTTGATATTTTCTAATTATTAACATTTATTTCCAATATCAATTGACTTTCTTTGATGAACGAACTAAAGTTAATATTAGAATGTCGCGCCCATATCCGAAACCTTCGAGTTCTCAGAGGGTCGAGATAGATGGCGTTAGCAGTACTGATTATCTGCAATTAACACACCGCTGATTGGTCTAATGATGTACCCTAATGTCAATCTTGGTAATGGCGATCTTCTCGTTTTGATTCCCGTGAAAGCAATACGCTGTTCAAGTGAAAAATAGTTTTGTGACCTAAAATTCAACCTTTTGTGCCTGAAAACTGGCTAGTTTTGTGTAATACCCAGCCATTTAGCGACTGCATACGTAGTCACTCCAGATCTAACAGGATCTACACGAGTTCTTCGGATTATAAAAACGCCGGCCGGCGGCCCAACAAACTTGGGCTTGAGGATCTGCTGGAAGTACCGGGAGACGGTGATCTGCTCTGATTCGCATCTGCGAGTACCTGGTGAGGTGCTGGATGGTTGAGGTACGTGGGCTGCTGCATTTTCTGGTGTTGATTTTAGTCGTTCATCATTCTTGTCACTTGTCGCGGTTTAGTGTTCGGCCATATTTAATTTTTATCATAGGCGCTTAACATCGGACACTGATATCGGAACCAGAGGCGATGTGGGCTATTTACACGCCCCTTCATAATAATTTGGTCCTTTGAGTCACGGATCGTTCCAGTGATATTTTTATATTTTACGTAATTTTGGTAAAATTATTATATTTAACGCAAATAACTTTGGTCATAGATTTTACGTAAACTTGGTAAAATTCTAATACCTACGTTAATCAAGTCGCATTATTTGATATAGATTTACGTAATTAATTGGTAATATCTCGTTCAAATAAAGTTGTACATGAAACGCTTTAAGTTATAATTTTCGCCGCTATTTTTATTCCGTAGCTGCGAACTTAGTTTTTTGCTGCTATTTGTGAATTTAACCTTGCAATTTTAATTTTTATTTTTGTGTTCTGTAATACAGTTAGTCACTATGACTGAAACTCAACTTAGTGAAGAAAATTTATTGGCTCTTTTAGAACAAAAGAAAGAATTGCTTTTTAAAAGAATTAACCGCGTTTATGATGCCGCTAAAACTATAACATCGTTTGAGTCGACTTCCAGATCTAATGAGAACTTCATGACTGATTCGGAAACGGTAGACGAATTACGTAATAAGTTTGAGGGAATTGTTGATCAAATAAATCAAAAAAAATTGCAAATTAATCCCAAATCACGCGTTGACTATGCTTGTTTAGATGCCTTTGATGATTTATACAACAAAGTCAAACGCGTTCGTAATAAAATAATTAATGCCGTTATTTTGCCATCACGGAGTGACAGAGAACCGAAGGTCGTGAGTTCGCATATTAACTTACCTCCTATAAACTTAGTAAGTTTTGATGGTCGTTCAGAAAATTGGCCCGCCTTTTACGAATCATTTAAAGCTAATGTTCATAACAATGATCAGCTGTCTGACTCGCAGCGGGTGCAGTATTTAGTCGGTAAACTGACTCACAACGCATTGAAGGTGACCGCCGGAATAGTTCCGACGGGCGATACCTATAAAATAATCTGGGACAGTTTGGTTAAAAAATACCAAGATAAACGTGCTTTAGGTACGCACTATTTGAGCAATATTCTAGATATAAAAGGATGTTCACACAACGCTAATAGCTCAGATTCATTTATAGAAAAATATGCCGCTTCTATATCCGCTTTAAAACAATTATCTATACCGGATCTTACTGATTTTATTCTTTTGCACTGTGCATTGAGAAAGATTGATATGCAAACGGTTCAGAGTTTTGAGTTATCAGTTCGAGACGTCGAAATACCTACCACTAAACAGCTGATATCTTTTGTTCAGGATCAGGCTAAGATTTTAGAGCGTTCGAATCCGTCTTCGTCATACCTTAACCAGCGAAACGTAAACAACAAACCGCCGGCCGCTATTACGTCACGTGAAGCTCGCACGGGCACACATACCCACAAGGCTTTTGTCGCTAGCGACGGACCTGTACCTACCGCGGATGCCACGCGCTGTGCGTTTTGCAATGATAACGGTCACGCTCAACTTTATAATTGCGCGCAGTTTAAGAGCTCCCGTGATGCTAAATCGCGATATGATTTTATTAAATCGAAGCGTGGATGTGTGAATTGTTTAAGTGTAATGCATAACTTAACGACTTGCAATTCATCGTCGGTGTGCGAATTATGTAAAAAACGGCACCATACCTTGTTGCACTTTGACAATAAAACTAATAGGAACACTTCCCGCACACATGTCGCTTGGGTTGAGGGCGAAGTACCAATGTTGCCACCGTGCACGTCTCCTACTATGGGCTCGTCCCCTATAGTGCCCACATTCTCCGCTTCGCTCGTCCCCCATATGGTAGATGCGTCTTCGAATAAAAATTTGTCCCCTACAGTGCCCGCATTTATTGCATCGTGTGGCCCTAATGCTAGAGGTACGTCCCCTAGTAGAGGTTTGTCCCCTACAACGCCCGCGCTCTCCGCTTCGCTAGTCCCTCACGTTAATGACGTGCCCCTCACTAGAGGTTCGACCCCTATAACGCCTACATTCTCCGCTACGCTGGCCCCTTCCAATACGCTATACCCCCCTACTATGGTTGGGTCCCCCAATGCGCATATATCGCCAAGGACATTGATCCCCTCTTCTACGCTTATCCCCTGTACCGTAGATGGATCTCCTAATATTAATAGATCCTCTATAACGCGCGCCCCTAATTCTACGGTGGTCCCCCCAATTTTGCATGGACCCCCCAATACGCTTATGACTTCTGATACTCCCGTAGTTACTGCTCCGCTAGCGGTCCCCACTATGTTCACGCCTTGCACTACTGTTGCACCCCCGGTTTTACTTTCGGCCGAAATGAAACCGAAGTCAACCGTCTTATTGTCAACAGCTCAAGTGTACGCGCGACCTAATGGTGGTACGGGACAGAAATCTGTTGTTAGATGTCTTATTGATAATGGCTCTCAAAACAACCTTATTACCACAGATTGTTGTCGCACATTGAACTTACCTATAATACCCTTGAGTAACTCTTTTGTCAAGGGTGTTGGCTCAACTTCACGTCCAATCATTGGTTATGTTCATTTGGATATTGAATCCCGCGTATACCCTGACCAGAAATACAACATACACGCGCTAGTCGTGGAGTGTATCACTGATCAGTTACCGTCACAATTTATCGAGTGTAATATGAATATAAATTTTCATAATTTACCTCTCGCTGACTTGAACTGGAACATCCCCGGAGACATTGATGTTGTGTTAGGCGCTCAACTTTTCCCGTATATTTACCTGGGGAATAGAGTAGATCTGGGTGGCCATGCCCCACCTGCGCTCTTGACCACATTCGGATATGTTCTGATGGGTGATTTTCCGCGTAATGACGCATTAGTACCTACCGCATCTTTCACTGCTTTAGCTCTAAATGAACTAGTGCAAAAGTTCTGGGAACTTGAAGAAGTGCCTAAAGTGCGCTTACTTTCACCGGAAGAGACGGAATGCGAAAATATCTTCACGTCTTCTGTTACCCGCGACGATGAAGGCCGATATACTGTAGCGTTGCCATTTAAAAAGGATCCATCGGAACTTGGTAATACACACGCTGTCGCTTACCGCCGTTTCATCGCGCTAGAAAGAAAATTTCGCCATTCACAAAGCTTAAGGGAGAATTACAATAAAGTTATTCAAGATTACATTGATAACGGTTACCTTAGCTTAGTTGATGTTCCCGAAACTTCAGGCGCTGGGTATTACATCCCACACCACGCTGTTGTTCGAGCTGATAAACCAATGCCACGTATAGTATTAGATGCGAACGCTCGGTCACATACTGGTCTCTCTTTGAATGACGTCATTCATATTGGTCCAAATTTACAAACCGATCTATTTCTATTGCTTTTGCAGTTCCGGTTATTTCCGGTAGCCATGAACGCCGATATAAAGCAAATGTACTTACGCATTGGTGTACCTGTTGACCAGCGAAAATACTTGCTTATATTGTTTCGATTCAACGAGAACGAACCAGTGCGCACATACGCTTTCAACCGCTTACCTTTCGGTCTTAAGTCGAGCCCCTATATAGCTATGCGCACTGTGCGCCAGCTGGCATCTGACATGAGTCCATATTTCCCTGACGCATCTAAGATTGCAGAGACTTGTCTATACATGGACGATCTAGTTTATTCTGCTCATAACGAAGACACCGCTATGCAGTTGGCACAGGATCTCATTAAGATGTTCCAATCGGGTGATTTTGAACTAGTAAAGTGGTCTAGTAATTCTCCAGTGCTTTTAAATAGCCTCCCTGATTCGCACCGCAAATCCCTTGAATTCGACGCTGAGAATAACGCTTCAAAGGTTTTGGGTCTGTCGTGGGACCCTACTGAAGATAATTTTTTCTTCACTTCCGCTCCAGTCACAGACAAATGCACAAAACGAAACATATTGTCGGTCGTTGCTCGTCTGTTCGACGTTCTCGGCTTGGTTGCCCCTGTTATTCTTTACGCCAAGCTGCTTATTAAAGAATTATGGTTAAGCAACTGTGGCTGGGATGACCCTGCTCCCGAGAACGTTGTGATTCGCTTCTCCGCTCTGGTGCAGGAATTTCCTCTGCTCAACACCGTGCGCATTCCACGTCATGTAGGCGTCTACATTGACTGTGTGCTACATCTTGTCGCTTTTTGCGATGCTAGCATGAATGGGTATGGGTGTGTGGTCTATGCGCACTGTACTCACTCTTCTGGCATCAGCGTTCGCTTACTTTGCGCAAAATCAAAGGTGTCACCGACCAAGGTCACCACTCTCGCCCGTCTTGAGTTATGCGCCGCCGTACTCATGGCCAAACTGGTCAAAACCGTTCACGATGCGTACGCCACTCGTGTTCCTATGGCAGGAATTTACGCCTTCTCAGATTCCACCATAGCCTTATCGTGGATACATTCTTCTCCGCATCGATGGTCTGTTTTTGTCAGTAACCGCGTCGCTCAGTGTCAGGAGAATCTGGCCGCAAAACATTTCTACCACGTTGCCGGCGTAGAGAATCCTAGCGATTGCCTGTCCCGTGGTATGCTCCCTTCTCAACTAGTTTCGCACGACCTATGGTGGAACGGACCGCCGTGGATGCATGGAGCTCCTGAGGATTGGCCTGTCAAGCCTTTCTCTCCAAGCAATTGTGGCGAACTACCTGAGCATAAGACAAACGCCATGACAATAACGTCTCAGTTAGAACCACCGCTCCTATGCGAGTTGGCTCTACGCATTTCTTCCTGGGAAAAGTTACTTCGCATAATCTCATACATATTGAAATTCGCTTTACCGAAAAATAATGTTGTACCGCGTTCTGTTCAGGGATTGATAGCTGCGGAACGAGCTCTGGTTCGCACTATTCAGTCTGTTCATTTCGCTGAGGATATTAAATGCCTAAAATCTAATAAGCTCCCATCAAAGAAGCTGCTGAGTCTGGACGTTTTTCTAGATGAAGAAGGCATTTTACGGGTTGGCGGAAGGCTTTCTAAGTCGAATCTTCCATTTGATGCCAAATACCCCATGCTTCTCCCCAAACGCGATCATGTCGTTGATCTAATCATACAACATTATCATGTGGTCAACTGTCATACTGGACCTGGACTCCTCATGTCCATTCTACGGCAGCGCTTCTGGATACTAGATGCCAGAACGGTCATTAGATCCAAGTTGCGGAAATGCAACGTTTGCTTCAAGGTGAACCCGTCGCACCCGTCCCCAAAGATGGCAGATCTTCCCACATGCCGCGTGTCGGAAGCTAAGGCATTCGTTCACACGGGAGTTGATTATGCTGGCCCTATCCGCATAACGCTCACCCGACGCAGAGGTCAACACGCACAGAAGGCGTACATATGCCTGTTCGTGTGCCTCGTAACCAAGGCTGTTCATATCGAGCTCGTGTCCGATCTGACATCCGACTGTTTCCTGGCCGCGTTCAAGCGTTTCATCTCCCGACGTGGATCAGTTTCTTGTCTGTATTCGGACAACGCAACAAATTTTATTGGTACCAAGGCCCAATTAGATCAGCTGTATAGCTTCTTGGCAAGTTCTAACTTCAATTCTTCACTCTCATATGAGTTAAGTACCCGTCGCATAGAGTGGAAAATGATTCCACCTAGAGCTCCCCATTTTGGAGGTATGTGGGAGAGTAACATTCGCAGCCTGAAAACGAACCTCTATCGTTCTATAGGCAGTCAGCTTTTGACATACGAAGAGTTACAGACTGTACTCGTTCAGATCGAGTGCATCTTGAACTCTCGCCCTTTGTGTGTAGTATCGTCCGATCCACACCCTGAAATTATTACTCCTGCTCATTTCTTGATGTCCAGTCCACTGCAATACTTACCTGCTACCGACTTGGCAAATCAACGCGTCAACTTAGTACAGCGCAAACAATTGCTGGACAGCATGGTCCAATCTTTTTGGAAGAAATGGCGGCTTGAGTACCTGCATACGCTGCAAGTCAGACAGAAGTGGACTACGCCTGACAGACAAATTGAAATCGGAACCGTCGTATTAGTAGGACAGGATGATTTAGCTCCTTTACATTGGCCTTTAGGAGTCATAACTGAAGTTTTTAAGGGCTCAGATAGTACGGTGCGAGTCGCTATGGTGAGGACAAAATACGGTAACTTCAAACGTGCTGTTACTAAACTATATCCGATACCGACACAATAATCCTCATAAAATATATAAATGTCGCACTTATTTTATATTTATTATTCAATTGCCATATTAATATAATTAATTCGTTTCCGTTTCTAATCAGTCATCAATTTTGAAAACTTTTTATTTTTTCGTTTCGACACGAAACCTGTAGAGCTTAACGCAAACTAATGTATAAACTTTATTTGATTTCTTTTGAAAGATCTTGCGACCTTCCAAGGCGGGGTGCATGGTGAAGCGCTAAGGCCTTCATTTATTTTTCCAATTTAATAATAATATATTTTCTTTGATATTTTCTAATTATTAACATTTATTTCCAATATCAATTGACTTTCTTTGATGAACGAACTAAAGTTAATATTAGAATGTCGCGCCCATATCCGAAACCTTCGAGTTCTCAGAGGGTCGAGATAGATGGCGTTAGCAGTACTGATTATCTGCAATTAACACACCGCTGATTGGTCTAATGATGTACCCTAATGTCAATCTTGGTAATGGCGATCTTCTCGTTTTGATTCCCGTGAAAGCAATACGCTGTTCAAGTGAAAAATAGTTTTGTGACCTAAAATTCAACCTTTTGTGCCTGAAAACTGGCTAGTTTTGTGTAATACCCAGCCATTTAGCGACTGCATACGTAGTCACTCCAGATCTAACAGGATCTACACGAGTTCTTCGGATTATAAAAACGCCGGCCGGCGGCCCAACAAACTTGGGCTTGAGGATCTGCTGGAAGTACCGGGAGACGGTGATCTGCTCTGATTCGCATCTGCGAGTACCTGGTGAGGTGCTGGATGGTTGAGGTACGTGGGCTGCTGCATTTTCTGGTGTTGATTTTAGTCGTTCATCATTCTTGTCACTTGTCGCGGTTTAGTGTTCGGCCATATTTAATTTTTATCATAGGCGCTTAACATCGGACACTGATATCGGAACCAGAGGCGATGTGGGCTATTTACACGCCCCTTCAGGACTTTTCTGCAAAGTTTGTCTAAGTAGGTACCACCGCTTTGCCAGTTATACTACTGCCAAGCAGTAGTGCGCAAGCACTGCTGTGTTCTGGTTTAAAAGGTACTGTAGCGAGTGAAATTACTGGGAAAATGAGACTTTACGACCTGATCTCACAGTAATCTTAATAGTAAGTAATCTTATTACTAGATTGTGCTGACGTGAAAGTCAAAGTCAGAAGATTTATTGCAAATAGGCTGCTTTTAGCACTTTTACAAGTCAAAATTATATTAGTCTCAGGATGACGTGCACAGTGCAGTGTCACTCGAAACTCTAAAGTATAGAGTTTCGCGTGACACTGCACTACGCACGTCATCCTGAGACATCAGCACAATCTAGTAATATTAGTAGACTGCGAGATCAGGTCATAAAGTCTCATTTGCCCAGTAATTTAATTTGTTCCGACACAAATCCATGGATTAACACAACTGACCGTTTTTACCAATAACGTGCAAAGAATCATGTAAAGGTTTGTTTGAGATACTGAACTGTTTCATAGATTTGACATGAAATAACATAATAGGATGAAACTTCAAACTTATGTCGCTGTATAGATCGCACGCCAGCGGGAATGCTGACCTAAGCATTTGTAGATGTTGTACGACGATGTTGTTTATTCGACGGAAACTCACGGTAAAACTTAAATATTTTCAGTAAAGAGTTTGCAAAAGTCGTCTTCACAGAGAATAATATAATATCATAGTGAGTGCGTATCACCCGTCGGTCCCAAAGGTAGCCATGTAAAATTCAACCCGCCCCGAGCCTTGAGGGTACGGGGTATTCAAATTTACATTAAAATGTATGCTATATAGAGTTTCTCATATTTTCTGGGGAATACGTTTGGATACACTTGGAATATTACACGGAAACTTAGACATTTATTAACTAAGTGGTAGGACTTTACTGCAAAGTTCGTCTAGGTAGGTACCACCGCTTTGCCAGTTATTCTGCCGCCAAGCAGTAGTGCGCAAGCACTGCTGTGTTCCGGTTTGAAGGGCACTGTAGCTAGTGAAATTACTGGACAAATGAGACTTTATGATCTGATTTCACAGTTTAGTAATCTTATTACTAGATTGTGCTGATGTCTCAGGATGACGTGCGCAGTGCAGTGTCACGCGAAACTCTATACTTTAGAGTTCCGAGTGACACTGCAGCTGATATGGGCAGCCGTGTCGTTTAACATCAGGCGAACGGATAGCTCGTCACGTCATTCCTTAACATAAAAAAAAAAACATTTTGCTTTACTTGGCACTGAAAATTATGTATAGAGAATAAAAGTAAAATATTCAATTCAATTCAATTCAATTCATTTATTTGCCAATAAGTAAATAACAATCTTATGCTAGTGGCTTATAATTATTAGGTATATATAGTTATTAACTAAATATCATATAAATAAAAGGAAAACATCTTTAAAAAAGCAGTTGGTAACTATTTAAACATAGGTAGGTAAGATACAAACATAAGATATCTAAGCACTTTAGCATCCGTACTAGGTTACCCTGTGTTACGTTTGCTAAGCTTCCGAAAAATTTTTTAGTAACAATATTATAACTGAGTAGTAATAAAAACTAACTAACATCAAATTATTTATATAAACAAATTATTCATAGGAAGTAGGGAGTGATCACGGAACTTTGATTGCAAGGCAACTAGAGAAGTTTCGATCCTAATTTAAAGAAAAAAAATCATAAACGTAAATAAACTGAGTATTCCAACTGTCAAATCCATACAAATTTAAGTTTCTATCAAGTTCCATGATAGCTACATAGCATACAGCTAACAATAATACCCTAATATGCGTATTTATAGCATAGATACCTAGTCCAGAGAACAATAAGTATGAACTTTTAAAATTGGAGGTAGTTTGTTTAGCACACAATCACAGCGAGCGCGAGCCGCTTCCGCACACAGGCGTGTAATAATCGACCACAGTAATAACAAGGTACTGTGATTGTGGTGCTTTAATATGTATACGGAGTTTAGTAAAGCGAAGAAGTAGGTTTATTATTAAATACTAAAAATAATTTTCTATATTCGGCACCGGCGGCCGGTAGTATACAATCACAGATGACGAGTCGAGCGATACCTTGAGTGCGATCGCAGCACGAACTCGTTGCCACAGAGCGTGACCCGGTACAAAAATTGAGGAGACACAATTTTTATAATTATTAAGAATTTAGAAAAAAATAATTATATCATAAATAACGGTACATTTTAGGTTTTAATAACGGTACATTTTAGGTTTTAAGTGAATCTATTGATATTTTACGTTCTAATGTATTGAAATGTGTTTTATTTAAATATTATTATACAAATTTATTAAAATTTTAATGTGTGCTCCGTGACCAAAATTTTATTTTATTTTATTGGAAGTTAATACATGTCGTATAATTTTAAGTGTTGTGTGGTTTCCGTAGGTGTATTTATAGAATAAGAAATAATGAAATAATTTGATGTGACTAAATTAATTTAAAGAAATATAATGAAAGACAAAAATTTTGTGTATGAGTGTGTCTGCACCATAGACTACATAGAAGGTGACTTAGGAGTGAAACAGTAGATTAGTGGACGTATAATATGTGTGTTGAAGTGAATTGGTGTGGGGGAGTGCTGTGTGGTGTGAGTGTTGTGTGGGATGAGTTTTGTGTGGAGTGAGTGTTGTGTGGAGTGAATGTTGTGTGGGGTGAGTGCTGTGTTGGGTGAGTGTGGTATGGAATGGGTGGTGTGGCTTGAGTGTAGTGAGAGGTGACTGAGTATGTGATGTGGTATGTGAATGAAGTATAATTACAATTATAAAAGTTAAGTTCGATGTCTATTATTAAGATCTTCTTCCTTGAATCACATGATCCGTAGCAAAAGGTTTTCAGTCTCCTCATAATTGAGACTGATAAGATATTTACTTACAACTAATTTACATTTAAAAAGCGTTAGTGAGAAAATGTTTAAATATTTATTAATTTTTTTGTAAATAAAGGGTCCCAAAAAACACATTTGTCTTTGTGCAAAAGCTGATGAAAATTTAGTTGATACAATGTTCCTATCCTTTCTTCTGTTTTCTGTGTGACTATCCCTGTCATAAGGTATAGTAGCATGAATTTTGAGCACGGTTTTTAGGATATAAAGTTGTC
Organism: Ennomos fuscantarius; assembly: GCA_905220475.3. Taxonomy (NCBI): domain Eukaryota; kingdom Metazoa; phylum Arthropoda; class Insecta; order Lepidoptera; family Geometridae; genus Ennomos; species Ennomos fuscantarius. The sequence continues at coordinate 1,657,314 of HG992034.1, read as the reverse complement.
TAACGGTTGGAACTTTGGTTTCTGAGTAAAGCTCCTTCGTTGGATATCTGAAGTGTTTTGAGAGCATTGTTTTTAAAATTGCTCGTTGAGCCCTTTCGATCCGAATCATGTAAGTTTTACAGGTTCCGCCCCACATGGTAATACAGTAAGCTAGAAGGGAGTGACAAAGGGCAAAGTATATTGATTTAAAGAGAGCGATATCGGATAAATGTCTGAGACGTTTGAAAACTCTGATTAACTTTCGTACCCTACCTGTGAGAACCTTAATATGCTCATGCCAGTTAAGGAGTTGGTCTATGATCACTCCCAAGTACTTGATAGAATTTGCTCGCTGGAGAGTCAAGCAGCTACATGTGGTTGAACATCGGTGGTCGCAGATGTGAGCTCGAACTTGAATCACGTTAGCTCGCGGTTGAGTCGACATAGTTTTCGAGAAGGTCAAGAATTTGGTTTTACTAATATTGAGCGTTAGGAGATTATTTCTAAGCCAAGACATAACTTCTTTAAGACCTATTTCTGCTAATTCTGAGACTTCATTCCAAGTAGGAGCTGCGAATAAAAGTACTGTATCATCAGCGAATATAATGGTTTTACCCCCAATGAGATTAATACCGCAGAGATCATTAACGTATATCAAGAACAGAGTAGGCCCCAGTATACTGCCTTGGGGGACTCCATAGTTTATAGTAGCTTCATCACTTACTAAATCTCCAATTTTTACTTTTTGGGTTCTGTTTGTAAGATAGTTTTTAAAAAGCCGAAGAGCGACATCTCTTATTCCCAAGTGTTCCATCTTATTTAAGAGTACAGGGACAGAGACAGTATCGAAGGCTTTTGCCAAGTCTAGAAAGATACCAATACATTTTTTTTTCTTGTCAACTTGTCTAGTGATAAAATCAGACAGTTCAGCTACTGCATGTTCTGTAGATTTACCTGCTAAGAAGCCAAATTGGTTCTCAGATATCATTTTGAATTTATTTAGGTAAGAAGTAAGGCGTTTATTTAGAAGTCGTTCGAATATTTTTGATAGTGATGGTAGAATTGAAATTGGGCGATAATTATTTATACTGTCTCTGTCCCCACCCTTATAGATGGGTTTAATCAAAGCTGTTTTAAGCATACTAGGAAACACGCCACTGGAAAAACACAAATTACAGATATAAGCTACATGTGGAGATATTATACTTTTAGCCGCTTTCAATACTTGGGAAGGAATTCCATCACATCCAGCTGAGCAGTTTGTTTTCAAGTTAGTGATTATAGTTTCAACTTCCAATGCTTCAGTCGGAAAAAGACCGAATGAGTTTAAAGATCCATGAGGTAGGCTACTTGGTGGGGAATGTACTGTACTATTGCCAAGAAGTATTTCATTTGCTAGAGACTTGCCCACATTAGAAAAATGTAGATTGATAAAATTAATCGCCTCCGTAGGGTTTGGCTTTAGATTTAAAAGAGCACTATCATCATTTAAATTGCTTTTAGAGTTGAGCTTAGCTACTCTTTTAATAGTTTTCCAAGTTTTTTTACTGTCTTGGCCTGCTTTCTCCACCTCTGCTTTATCGTATTCGGTCCTAACTTTCCTCAAAATTTCTCCACAGAAATTTCTGTATCTCTTATATGTTATAGATAAGGATTTATTATGGGGATCCTTTCTTAGATCAGCATGAAGCTTGTCTCGATGCCTAACGCACCTTAATAGACCAGGAGTCACCCATGGCTCCTTGATTCTTTTACGACAGGGAACATTTTTGCTAGACGTATTTTTGTCAATAGCTCTTTTCAGCTCATTAATCAGGATAAGAGTAGCAACGTTAGCGTCGTTAGTATCAAAAATAGAATTCAAGACATAGATATCAATATCTGTTATCAAATTATCATAATTAGTAACTTTTCGTGAAATAGACTGTTTTCTAGAAATTAGGTTATTGTCCAGTGATAGGACCAACGTGAAATGGTCGGTGATTGTAGTCGACAGAACTAGAGATGTGGCTTTCAAGGTAGTTTTCAAAAGTATGTGGTCTAAGCAGCTATTGAGTCTTGTAGGAAACTGGTGGGCTGGTAGTAGTTCATGCTGTGCCATTAAGTTCAGATATTCATCACTATTACTATCAGATACATTAAAATCTGCAATGTTTATGTTTATATCGCCCATTACCACAATATTCTTGTAAGTTTTGATGGAGTTAAGGATATCATTCATGCCTGTAAGGAAGTTATCAATTGATCGGTATGATGGTGGACGATATATGGCTACAATAGCGGTGTCGCTTCCAAACTTCAAAACTAAGCAATTTGCTTCAAACGCTGGAGGCTCTGATACCAATACTGTCAGGTTATTTCGGACAAAAACAATAACACCTTCATTTTGAGACCTATTAAATTTAGAGCTAAACGTAGTAAAGCCATTAAGGATTGGAACATAATCTATTTTGCTAAGCCAACATTCTGTTAGGACGATTATATCTATATCTAACTGTAAGCGTGTGAGCAGAATTTGCATTTTGGGAAGGTTGCAGCTAACACTCCGGATATTTTGGCATAAAAAGGTAAGACGCTTATCGGAATAAGGTCCCAATTTCGGCTGAACTTCCTCCACTGTGCATTGAATCGATTCTGCTACGCTATAATTGTCCAGATCATGTCCTAGATCCTTAGTAACCATTATTATTGATAAAATTTGATACCATTCCAGATTGCATGATTACGACATCCATACGCAAACTCTTGAAAAAACGCCTTGCATAAATATAATGTGACTGAATCAAGCAATTACATAATATAACTAAATTAAGCATCTTGCAATAATGAGTGTAGTGATTCAAAGTTGAAAATCTTGAGTCCTTGTGGTTTTGTGTAATCTGAGAGTGAGTAATGTTTTTGAGTATACGTTGATGATAAAATATAACTATTGCTAAGATTAACCAATTTGTAATGAAAAATAAATCAGTTTTAAAGAAAAAAATTATTGACCTTATGAAGCTATTTGACTCCTGCCGTCGACTGCGTTTGTTGGTTCTTGAGCTCGTCCAGGTGAGCTTCACTTTTGATAAGAAGCTGTGGAGCGCCCTCTTTTTTTCGGAGGAAGATCCTCCCACGCGAGCACCAGCAGTATGCATAGCTGTTAGATTTCGCAAAGTCCCGCACCAGAAAAAATAGACGTCTTGTCTTGGCTGTCATGTGTTCCGAGACATAAATAGGATCAGTCGATAAACCAAGAGCGAGCTGGATATTTGCAAGTTTATGAGAGTAGTCTTTACTAAATTTTTTAACCGTACGAATGAACTCCTCTTTACGCAGGGCCGTTGTAAATTTTATTAGTATCGGAGGTTCACTCTTTGACTGTGTATTAACTCTATAAACATCCTGGATTTCTTGCTTTTGGATATCCATACTGAGTGCATTACCAAACTTCGTAACTAGCTCTGCGAGGTTGGATTTATTTTCCCCTGCTTTTCTTTGTACATTTCTCAACTCGACTATTGTGGATGAATTATTCTTTTGTAGTGCTTCAAGTTTATCTTCCAACTCCAAAATATACCTTTTATCTTCCTTTCTGTCTTGTCGCATTTGCTCGTACTCCACTTTCATCTCGTCAAACTTTGAGGACATAAATTCGAGTGTCTTATTTTGCTCCAAATTATTTTGTTTAATATCCTCAGACAAGGATTTAAATCTGGTGTCGATCAACTCCATTAAATCTCTTCTCAATGTACTTATTGAATCATTGATATTTTCTTCGACTCTTCGACGTTTGTGCCGGATCATGTTTGGTTTACCCGCTTGTTTTGTATTATCACTCGCCGTCGCTATATCGGAGTCCGATGCTTGACTTTGGACCGATTCTTCTGGTGTTTGGAGTTGTTGCATTTTCACAAGACTACAACTACTCAACAAATTAGAATAGACTTTTTTGTTTATTAAATTAGCTGACCGAAGTCTGATCGACCAGGTTAAAACGCGCACCAAAACAGTTTATCACGCAGCACGTCTACTCTAAACGAAGGCCCGTGCGGAAGTTTTCTTGTTTTATAATACTACTAGTAACTCTCTTGAGTGAATGACAGACATTTATTTTTGAACGGGCTAATGCTGTAGGTCTCCACAGAACTTTACAACGTCACCGAGTGGGAGCGTCAGAGAGTGTTGTGTGTTACAACCCAAACTATAGTAGGCTAGTTAGTTACCCACATAGTCTTACCACCTAGTCAAGTGGCTCAACTTTTCTGCAAAGTTCATCTAGGTAAATACAACCGCTTTTCCAGTTATTCTGCCGCAAAAGCAAACTAAAAGCTAGTCTAGTGAAAATACTAGGCAAATGAGGCTTTATGATCTGATCTCACAGTCTAATAATCTTATTACTAGATCGTGCGATGTCTCAGCATTCAGTGCAGTGTTACGTGAAATATAATTTATAGTTCCGGTCTGTTGTGGGCAGCCGTGACGCTTAACATCAGTTGAACGACTAGCTCGTGACTTCACTTGTAAGCCGTAAAGAATTTATATTTGGAAGGCTCTGAGTCAAATGGGGTGTTAAAAATACTAAAGACACCTGGGTGATATCGTGGGCTACCTCTAGTACACTATAAACAGCCAGGTTCTATTTTTCAACCCCTGACGAGGGGTGTGAGTTTAACGTATGTATCTTTGTATCTACAGTGTGTCTGTCTGTGGCATCGAACTTCCAAACGTATGAAATAACTTAGATTTTTTGTTTGTTTTAAAGGTGATTTGCTCAAGATTGTTCTCAGCGTTATTTTTCAAGACAATCTTCTTAGCTGCATAAAGATCATCATCTCTTTTTTACATAATGAAAAGAATGTTGAGGGAATATTTATTTTAAACAAAACAACTTTTTTTACTGTGAAATTATTTACAGATTGTTCTCGTTTTATTTATACTATTCTATTTCAAAAACTCATCTATTTCCATTGAAGCGTTATCAGCCGTACAAACATGTTTTACGGATATATATACCTAAGTAAAATGGATGTAGCAAATCACTGGATAATGGAAGGAGGGTCGGGTCAACGGCATTGAAGGCCGCAACCATTCAGAGGCTTTTGAATACGAATGTCATCGGACGAAGGAAAATATTTGTGGTCTAGAGGGGGTGAGTGGTTTTAGATTGCGTGGGTTCGAAATGTAACTATTTATGTTTTAAAGGTTTAAAGATTTTGTAATACAAAAAAGATAGACACATAGATAAACAATTAATTTATATCGATTCGGTTGTGCTAATTCTTTTAGATCTAGCCCAAAAATTTTATAAACGTTGCTGTCCCTTTTTTTTTACTTTATTTGGGAAAACAAACAGTACCACATTAAAATTATAGCTTATGCGTGATATACAATGACAGTAATCAACGTGATACCAGCACCGTTTACCACAGAGTGTAAAAATTACATTTTATATAGATCGAAATAGCAAGGACTGCGATAGTTCTAGAACTAACTCAAGGTACGAGTATGTTGGACGTACGCCACGTTTGCGGTTATTAATTGTAAATCCATTGCTTTAATTTTTCACGGTTATAAACTATATTTTTAATTTTACTTACGGAATATTTTCCGAGTTCCCGATACACTGTGCATGCAACTGTGCCGAAATATAAGAAACTCAGAAATTATTCCAATCATGGTAAAGATACTGTAACTACCTACAATTAAAAATTTAATTTATCTATCCGAGGAGCTCATCGCGTTTTCTTAAGGTTATCAGAGCGCCTGGCCGATGCAACGTGTGACCGAAATGCTGCCACTAATTTGACATAACGAGTTAGCATTGCAATTCAATGGGGCTATGCTGCCAATATATTGCTGGAGTATTTGTACTGTCTATACGTCATCGCGGCTAATGTCTAAATAGTCCAAATTTTTTTTTTAACACGCAGGTTATCAAGTGGCAACTAGGAATAGTAGATTTGTAGTTTAAAGAATTAAGATACTTTTCCCGTTGCAAATATAAAGTAAATTCATTATTCTGAGTTACGTCATTGTTCAGTTCAACCAACTCTACATTATTGGGCGTTTTCACACTAGACAACATAAAAACGATACTGACATATCAGCAGCTAGTTATATATTGTTGGATTAATTCTAATCTTTGCTTGACAATCTTTTTTGAATAGACCGTTGTATTTAAAACATAAAAAATACGATTAAATGCGAAATATCTGCCGGATGGTGAGTGGGCACCTAATTTTCTACGCCGATGGTTCCCTTTGAAGTCCAAAGTAAAATGCGGCTGAAATATCACTGAGTTGGGTACTTTTGTGTTCTGAGCTCATTATGGTTTTTTTAAAGCATGGAGGTTTTCTTTATTATATTACGGAAAGATGTACTTGAAACTATTGTTAAGTACTAGGTACTTATTATTTAAAATTAAGTAAAACAAAATTATACTGAAAATGTTTTTTCGTCTCTTCGTTTCATGGCTTTTTAGTGATAATTTTGCCAATGTTAAGTATGGAATTTTTTCACGAGTGTTGGCAAATGATTCCAAGTTTTTAAACCATGAATTTTTGTTTTCTCTTCAAGGTTTCTTTGAGCATTCATTGCGGTCTTATTTTGTCAGTCAAAACGCCACAGTGAAATAGTGGATATGCTACTGAATGCTCAAAAAAACCTTGAAGAGAAAACGAAAATACATGGTTTAAAAACTTGGAACCATTTGCCAACACTCGTGCACGTTCACGAACACTTAACGGATAATAATTCACCTGATCATACGTTAAAATTCAAAATATTTTTTTTATGTTAGTGAATGATGTGACGAGCTAGTCGTTCGCCTGGTGTTAAGCGCCACGTCCGCCCATAACAAAACAGTGAAACAAATTAAAAATACACGGATTATGGAAAAAAAAACAAAATTTACAACCGCCATTTTCGGATTCTTTTTAACCCATCTACTGAAAATGTTAACGGCAAGCGGTTGGAAAGAAACGACGTTTCAATCAAAAATCGTCACCCTAAAGGATTGACTTTGACAAACGTAATGATATGATAGAAAAAATAATAAGAATATTGCGGTCTATCGGACACTTTACAATCTTTGTGGCCTAAAAATCTCTAATCTATAGGTTTTCTATTGATCTTATTTTTTATTATTTGGCTTCACACTTTTGTGTATTTAGCCAGTGTCAAGTAATTGATAATTTATCAAGTTAATGATATTTCACGCAAATATGTATCAAGTCACAGTCGAAGTCATCAAGTCAAGTTGTAGTCAAGTCATAGTCTAGTCAAAGTCATACTCCTAGTAAAGTGGAGGCAACTTTACCAGAAGCTTCGATGGAGTTTTGGAAGCAACACGAAAAAAAACATTTCACCATCATTATACCACTTTTCTATACTCATGCCTATAATGCACTTAACGAATAAAATGCCACCAGTGTGCACTAATACTGAAAATAACACCAGTTTTGGAAAATAATACAAAGCAGATCTTTTTTTTTTTCCTGACAAAACTCCTCTATTGATCTTTTCTACAAGGCAAGTATAACTATAACCTATTTATTATGTCTGTGCCACAGGATGTTTATAAGTACTTCGTACCTTTTAAAGCTTTGAACACGCGTCGAATTCTTGGATTAAATTAAATTTAAATTAATGTATGCCTTTTAAAAGAAGCACTTAAAATTATTTTAAACTTTAAAAAAGGTTAAGGTTGTACTACCTTATCCAACTACAGCAAAAAGAGGGTTAAAGTGAGGACAACAAATTAGGGAATGTTTTCCCAAACAGAATAACTGAATATAACATCCCACCAGCCATCATGGCCACGTCACATCCTCCCGACGCGCTGTCACTCCCTCGGATATGAGCAAATGAAGCCACCAAAATATATCGATAATGTTGCCAAACACGAGAATAATGTGAAAAGGTAAATAAGAAGCACAGTTTGTTTTGTTGTTGGATTTTTTTTATATTTATAACGAGTATTATTATTTTAGTATTAAAATTCTCATGAGTGTGATTCATTTTAAATTAACACCGCCGCGATCTCGCTGCGTGAACTCACCTCCTGAGGAAGAGCATCGGATATGCTCGAAACCTGGTCGAGAAATCGACATACTATTCGTGAGTAACAGTCGGGGATATATTAATTTAAAATAATAATAATAATATAATAATAATAATGTTTATTTCCAAAAAAGATACAAAGGTTTATGTATAGGTACACAAAGTAAACAGAGAGAAACTTACGAATGATTATTATTGATTATTATTATAAAATATAATAGTATAGAAAGCTTCTTTATTGCGTACTAGCTGCGCTCCGTGGTTTCACCCGCGGATAAAAGTAGGTTTAATTTTTTTTTTTATTATCCGTTCAGTATATTTTGCATAATAAGCCCGCAGCGCACCCTCTTGGTGTTCGATAATTGTTCCACGGGAACATACTATCGGGATTAAAAGATATTCTATGCGTTAATAAGTCATAATCTATCTGAGTTTCAAATTTCATCCAAATCTGTGAGGTAGTTTTTGCGTGAAACAAACATTCATCCATACATGCATACTCACAAACTTTCGCATTTATAATATTAGGAGGATACCAACATAAAATAAAACTAGACATTAGAGTACTATAATATGTAGCACAATGAGCGGCCTTATCATTAAAAGTGATCTCTTCCAGGCAATCTTTGGATGGATAGTATCACAAGAATAAGTCAGCGGTGCGCAATATGAACAAAAAAGTCAACATTTAACTAAACTTAGACAAATTAGGACATAATTAGGAAATCTTTACAGGCAATAATATTAATTAGCTGAACGAACATTTTAGATTTGTCTTGTGAATTAAAGTCGATCTTAGTGCATTTTTTTTAATTTGACCTTAAACAAACTTAAACTTCAACCATGTCGTTGTACGAGTCCGCAGTCATAGAAATAGACTACGAACTCGTACAACCACAGGACATAGAAAACTTTAAATTAAAAAATATCTTCAATTGTTCAAAAAATATTTTTTATAAACTATGGCAATTTTTTTGGTCATAATAATATATTAATATCAAAATGACGATTACTTACGATTACTAAGTAGTACTTATACTATATACATAATATAAAAGAGACTGTATGTAACTCAGAACATGGTGGCATTCACCGTTAGTCCCTGAACATGAACACAAGTCGTAGAAGTCTGATTATTTAACGTTATTAGAGTTAAATCATTGATTAAATATTAGTCTTTACCTATGAAATTGCCGTTTTGTTTGAAAAAAGTTAAAGTTTTTTTTTTCGAACTTATTTATTTCATTTATTCAAAGTAATCACCCCTGCAATCAATGCATCTTTGCCAATGCTGTGGCAGTTTATGGATGCCCTTCTTGAAAAAATCAGCAGGACGGGAGACACCAAACTCTTCAAAGGCGTTTTGTACTGCCTCTCGGGAATTGAATTTTTTTCCCGCTAAAAAGTTGTGCAAATTTTCGAAAAAGTAATAATTGGCAGGCGCAAGATCTGGTGAGTATGGCGGATGAGGAAGAGCTTCCAAACCCAACTCATGCAGCTTAGAGACGGTCTGTTGTGCAGTATGGGGTCGCGCGTTGTCATGAAGTAGCAGTGGAGACGACCGATTGACCAAAGCTGGTTGCAGACGTGCGAGTTTCGCCATCATTGTGGTCAGTTCTTCAATGTACACATCTGCAGTAATGCTCTCGCCGTTTTGTAAAAAGCTATGATGAATCACACCAGCACTAGACCACCAAACTGTGACCATCACCTTTCTAGGGGTCATTTTTCGTTTTGCACATTGCTTAGGTACCGAACCAGGACCTAACCAACTTGCTGAGCGCTTTCGATTGTCAAAAAGAATCCATTTTTCGTCGCACGTAACAATTCGGTTCAAAATTCCTTCATTTCTGTGCCTGTTAAGCAGCGCAAGGCAAGTCTCGACGCGTACGTTGCGCTGGCGATCGTTAAGTTCGTGGGGCATCCATCTATCAAGCTTTTTTATCTTGCCAATCTGTCGCAAATGGACCAATATTGTTTTGATGCTATCATCAAAAGCTGCTGCCAGCTCAGCTGTAGATTGAGATTCATCAGCTTCCACAATCGCCTTTAATTCATCATTGTTGACCAAAGTTTCCGGACGACCACGAGGTTCATTTTTCAAGTCAAAATTCCCAGAACGGAACCGAGCAAACCAATAACGGGTTGTACATTCGTTTGTACAGTTCTCTCCGTAAACGTCGTTGATGTTACGTGTCGTTTGTGCCGCGTTGGTGCCACGACGGAACTCATATTCCATAATTACACGAAATTTCAAAGTATCCATTATGAGGAAAAATGTTGAAATGTAATGAAAATACAACGCTAATCAATAAACAAAAGACTTATATTGTAATTAGAATGTCATATTTTTAAAACAAAATTAATTTGAATTTAGAATTCATAGCCAATCAAAACTTTTTTTTGTTTGAAAAGGTCTGTACTGCAATACGGCAATTTCATAGGTAAAGACCTATTATAAATTTCAAAGTCCTGACTGACTGACTTATATATCAACGCACAGCCTAAACCGCTAGTCCCAGAGACTTGAAATTTGGAGAGTGTGTTCTTTGTAAAGTCTAGGTATCCACAAAGAAAGAGGGTTGTTATTTCGAAATTACAACCCTAAGAGGGTGAAATGGGTGGTTGAATTATCTATGAAAAAAATTCTTCTTCGTTTCCTATAGGCCACGCGGGCGAAGCCGCTGGCAGAAGCTAGTTGATTCTAAAATCAATGTAAAATAAAAGAAATTATAGCACCGTAAAGTTTCTTGGAATTTCTTCTTTACGGGTATAATCGACGCTCCGGAATAGTTTCTATGAATTTGACACACTTTGATGGAATAGAATCAAATTGTGATCTGTAATTGTACTTAGTTTAGGTTTAATTTAAGTTTTAATCTGGTAGTGGCTTCTTAGATTAAGTTTTGCTAACGCATAGTATTTAAATTAATTTTAGTTTTATTTTTTTTAAACTAGCTTTAGTCATTAATATGTTTTGTTTATTTATTAGTACCTATTTAAAATCTGTAATTTGTTACGGTAACTTTTCAATAATATAACAGCCACTCGTAGTACATTTCCTAATAACAATGGAAAAGTTGATCGTTAGCTGAAATTATGTTGGTATTTTTCAACTGACTTGAAATAAAAAACGAGGTTCTCATTTCCAATATACTTATATTTTTTGTTGGAAAATCAAGAGATTCTTTTAAACTCTTTTTGTCAAATGATAAAATTTCCGTATCAGTTTAGCGGTTTTACTTTTAAATCAAAATAACTGGATATTTTAAAATAGATTATATTATCATTCAAGTATTTCATAGTATGAAATTTAGGCGATTGAACGCGGTTTTAGTTATCTTTTATATGTTTTTAGGTCTGGCTTATTTTGTCTTGGTCTGGTGTTGTGGGGCTATGGTTCTCATAGTTCCTGGGACCATAGACACAGGGACTCCTAGTAAGGGGCCAGTATCTATGGACGCACACCATGAGTGCAGCTTTCAATCGTAAATCCATTGTTATTCAAACGTCAACGTTATATCGACAAAGATTAGTTAGTTAAAATTAAAAATTTCACCTAAGGATGACTACGTGTATCGGGGAACATGCGTCAAGCTCGTGAACGGGTGCTGCTTGCGGAAGCTGGTTTCCTTGTAGTGTATGCACAATCTAAATATATATAACTCACAGGTGACTGACTGATTGACTGACTGACATAGTGATCTATCAACGCACAGCCCAAACCACTGGACGAATCGGGCTGAAATTTGGCATGCAGGTAGATGTTATGACGTAAGCATCCGCTAAGAAAGGATTTTTCGAAATTCCACCCTTAAGAGGGCGAAATGCGTGGTTGAATTATTTTTCCATAGGCCACGCCGCGGGCGAAGCTGCGGGCAGAAGCTCGTTAGAAATAAGTACTTATGTTTTGGTTATTGGCTGTATTGTACTTCCTGTATTGTATATATATTCATGTTAATAATAGGCTAAATTTATAAATATAAAAATAATTTAACAAAAAGGACCAGAACACCGACACAGAACCAGGTGTCTGTGGAAATGCAGATTTAAAAAAAAAAGGTGTATTAGGGAGAGGGAGTGGTATTAGTACAAAGGTGTGGGTAAAATTTATAAAGGCAATGACACAAGGTTATAAAATATTTAACCATAGATATTTGAAGACGCCTGTGGGCTTGACAGAAGTCAATGGACTGAAATAACCACATAAAATCTAACTACATTTATATTCTAGAGACAAAAAGTTTTCATGATATTTTTTTTGTCTACGAATAATAATATACCTAGTGTTACTATGCAGCGCGAACTTTTGATTTGATTTGGAGTAATTGAATCATTATGCAAGAATACTTCACTGCATAAATTATTATTCAAGATTACTTCTCTGCATAAATCACTATTCAAGATTACTGCACTGCAAAAATTAACATTTGCCTAGCATTATCATTATGAATACAATAAAGGTTGCCAAGCGGTTTCACTCACCATTTACCCGTTGTCCGTAGAAACTAAATTTTCCGGGATAAAAGTAATGTATTTAGACTACTAATTTTATATTAATAATGTTAATAACATAAATACAATTTTTTTTTGTTATAATATCCAAATAATAATTTTTTTTTTTTCAAGATGGCGAATTGCCTTTATTTTCTAAATACTACAATGATTTAATAACTAATACTAAAAACTACCTACTACTACTACTACAAAAAGAAAAACATTTGGACTAGGTATATACCTACTGGCCGCGATGACCTATAGACAGTCCAAATGCTCCAGCCCACTACCAGTAGGTAGCGTACCCAACATGCTGGCAGCATTGCCCCGTGGAATTGCAATGCTTATTCAATTTAATACAATATTTGCTAATAAACGCTAATTTCCAATATCAGTATAATGTATCTTAGCCATCTGAGATAGTTCCGCTGCGTGCGTTTAATTAAGCCCCGCTTATTAAAATTGATGGGCAAAGTTAATCCGAGACATCGTGATATTAGCCCAGCCCTTTGTGAGGTGGGCAGCTTTCATCGTTATTAAAGAAATAACCGCTCCTTCCCGAGGCCTCACGGTAAATGAAAACTTGGTGTTTTCACGGTTGGTAATGAAAACCTAACCTCTGCTGTCCGAGGGCATTATCGGGATAGATGAAGTTAGAATTAATCGTGGTTCTTTTGCTCATGATAATGGTACCATGTATGAAAGTCATCAGATTTAAAAACAAAAACTAACTGAAAATCTATTTTTCTTTTAGTCACCTTTTAATTTACGAGACAAAATGAAGTTACTCTTTGTCAAGAGCCCTTGAGCTTGCAAACACTCCACGCGACATATGACTTACGAAATGAAAAATCACGGCTTATTTAAGCTCATTTTAAGGCTGTTTTAAAAGAGTTTTCATGATAGTTGTATAAGCTTTAAATATGTCAAGGCAGCAAAACGTGCTCAGAGGTTAATGATCGTAGCATGTGCTTTCCGCTGTTAATCCATAAAGGAATCACATCTCTGTGATATCTCAACTGATTTGGATGTAGATTTCATGTGTGAATCTCTAGGATCTGCGAGGAGGGTGAGACAGGGTCCGGGTGTCACCAGGGGGTTGTTTACTGGGTGACCTTGGGCTTACCTACGGCGGCGTGCATCCTCTGTGTTGGCCGGGCCCGTGGGAGCGCTCGGCCATTCTGTGATCACGCGTGGACCATCACACTGAGCGCACTGAGCACTGGCTGTCACTCATATCAGGGAGTCTGGCGAGGCGCGGGTGGGACGTGCGAGCGCGCCGCCGGCCGACCATTCACTGGCGGCGCTCCCGGGCGACCCCCACTGCGCACACTCGGACATGCGTTGACGGCTCCGTGCCTTCCTCAGGGCAGGGCCGAGGATGCCGATGCCTCAGAGGTCACAAGGTCATAGGGTAGCCTGCGAGATAAACATGGTTCGTGACCGCTCGCGCCCCCGCGACACCTCGTGCTTTTATTTATTTATATTTATTATTTATTTATTCCAAAACAATATCATTGCATTTAAATTCTAATAAAACTATAATAAAATTAAAAACTATGCATTAGCATAATAATCTAAGAAGCCGCTACCAGTAGGCAACGTGCCCAAAATGCTAGCGGCATTGCCCCGTTGAATGGCGATGCTTAGTCTTTGGGCTAAATAGAGACCAGTATTTTGGTCACGTGTTGCCTCGATCAGTCGTTCCGAAAGATCTTTGTAAATTTTTTGGGCCCTCGTTCCAATAATAATAATAATAAACAATATAATTGTATGAAAAAATTAATATAACACACAAAACATAAGTTATAAAGAAAACAAAGAAAAGTATTTATCTATAAATCGCACTTTTATGTTCTTAAGTTTTATTTTTTTATGTTAAGGAATGACGTGACGAGCTAGCCGTTCGCCTGGTGTTAAACGACACGGCTGCCCATATCAGCTGCAGTGTCACTCGGAACTCTAAAGTATAGAGGTTCGCGTGACACTGCACTGCGCACGTCATCCAGAGATATCAGCACAATCTAGTAATAAGATTATTAAACTGTGAGATCAGTTCATAAAGTCTCATTTGCCCAGTAATTTCACTAGCTACAGTGTTAAGTTCATATCAACGCGCATTGTAGATGGTCAGCCTCTGTGGTGTGGTGGTTGAGCAGGTCGGCTCATAACCCGGAGGCGGTGGGTTCGATTCCCGCAACAGGACCAGTATTTGAGCATAGAAAAAAAAGCGCAAATACTTGTTCTGAGTCTGGGTGTTGTGTAGTTCTGTAGTTCCTGTAGTTCAGGATTTATGTATGTGATCTTTGGGCGTTATTATTATAATTATTAAACATTATTTCATGAATATTGAGGAGGAAGCCGGTATGTTCAACAATCACAAAATTCGAGAACATGACTGAATCGCCCACCAACCCTTACTAGTCCAGGATTATTTCCCAACGAGCCCCACTCAAACTGGCTCAATGCGGGCGGTTGTAATATAATTTAGATATAGCTGCATTTTTCGTTCATGATCGTTCATAATTCATCAGCCAAACTGTTTATGTAAATATTTGTATTTTTTATAAAACCTTCATAGTTTTGGACAAACATGACAAATGAAGCTTCGGATCGGAGTTTTCTATTCGCATTGTGCCGGATTGCTTGCACCAGTAGTGAGAAAGAGAACTGCTTTTTTCAAACTCATGTAATGGGCTGGTGCTAAAAATAGCCTATTTGCAATAAATCTTTCGACTTTGACTTTGACTTTGAAACTGAAAATTTAAATAATAAATGACTAGCTGCGCCCCGCGGTATCACACGCGTGGTAAAAATATTCCATATGAACCTTTGCAGGGTCCTATTGTTCACTAATAAACTCACTACCGGAATGGGATAAATTAAAGATTAATTGTTACTTTTTACCACATATATTGTCCTCGCGAACCGAACACACAATTAACAATATAAAATGAGTGAGCCCGGAGTATGTGAGGACACGCGTCGCCGAATGCTACTCTAATGCAACTCTCGTGCAACTCTACTGCGACTCTTACGCGACTCCACTACTTACTGTACTGTAATTAAATCACGCGCCCCTTAAATAGGTCGGCGCTGGCGACGTCAACGTAAACAAACGTGTGTCCCTACATCAACCCCCTTCTTAAAAAATAATAATTTTGGTACAAAATTCGACAATAAAAGTTATACACGTTAATAAAGTCACAAAAAAATATCTCTACAATGAACAAAGGAAATCGTATTACTTATATCGACTCAATAAACAAAACATCTTTCAAATGCGTTCTGAAAGTTTAACTCAAGTTCAACGTTATTCGATAAACAAATACTCTACTAACGTCAACTTATATTATAAATAAAAGTAACCAAAACAAAACGATCACTTTACAAAGTAACTCATTGTTATCCACTTTAAACTCAAAGAATTCATAGACTTCCACTTGATTCGACCCCACTCATTTGCTTATTTTTCAGTTCTCACCGCCACGGACTGTTTATATTATTTAGAAACAGCCAGTGTAATATAACTCGGTGTAAATATAACTCTAGCACTTAGGTACGTCAGTCACATAATAAGACGTACAAATAAATACAAATCCAATGAGTAACGTAGTCATAATAAAAACATTGAAGTAAACCATAATAAACTAATATAAACAATGAAACACAGAGTGGTAAAAATATCAAGTGCATGAAAGACCAAAAAAATTCAAGTATACCAACGTAATTATAACAAATTTAAAATAAACACTACGGCATACATTTTGTAGAAAAAAAATTCAAAAATTACCATTTTACATTAAGAAGTAAATTACAAAACAAAACATTACCAAAAATATTTATTACACAGTTCATTAATTCAGATTAAACCGAACTGGTTTTTTAATGATGCGACCTGAACGCGTTGTACACATGGGCGAATCTTTTTTCGCAACATCTAGTGATAAATAACTCTTGTTCGGCCCTGCTTTATCATTAACAATCTTATCACTAACACTTATCTTTGTACTACAACTTTGACCTGAGTCTGTATCAGTTGATTCAAAGTTTAGCACATATGCGGGCTTCAAACGATCAATGGAAATAAGCGACTGTCTACCCGGTAATTGCACAATAAAACCTTTATCTAGTCTTTTGACTACGGCATATGGTCCGTCATACGGTGGTTGCAGTGATTTTCGCACAAAATCATTCCTAACGAAAACTTTCTTACATGCTTTCAAATCTGGGTGTACGAAAATTGTTCTCGAATCTCTGTGAACCATAGGTTTAGGTCTTAAGTTGCTGATCGTTTCTTTTAAATGCTTAACGTATTCCTCACCGTCTGCAATTTTACTGTCACTTACTTCAAAAAATTCACCAGGAAGCCTTAACGTTTTTCCGAAGGTTAATTCTGCCGCAGATACACCAGTGTCTGATCTAGGCGCCGAACGCAAACCTAAAATTACTGTGTACATTTCGTCTATCCACGAGCTTTTATTATTCAATCTGGCCATTAATGCAGCCTTAAAACTTCGATGCCATCTTTCAATAGCACCGTTGCTCTGTGGATGATATGGAGTAGTCCTTAACTTGTTTACGCCCAAAAACTTCATTAGTTGAGTAAACAGACTACTTTCGAATTGCCTACCCATATCGCTAGTTAAAAATACAGGTACGCCATAGCGCGTAATCCAACCTTCATAAACTATCTTAGCCACTGTCCTAGCACAAATATCTTTCATCGGAAAAGCTTCCGGCCAGCCTGTCTGCCTATCTATCATGGTAAGACAGTATCTGTAGCCTTCTTCCGTTGTAGGTAACGGACCTACTATATCTACATGTAAATGTTCAAAACGACTTACCTGTGAAAACTGCCCTAGTGCCGACATGGTGTGTCTGTGCACTTTCGATTTCTGACATTCTAGACAAGAACGAGTCCAGATACCTAAATCTCTTTGCATCCCAGGCCAAAAAAAATTACTAGATATCATCTTTCTAGATGTCCTAATACCTGGATGGCTTAAATTATGTATCTACTCGAATGCCAATCGTCTAAACTTTTCGGGTAAGTACGGTCTTGTTACGCAAACAATCGGCTCGCTACACCATGGCATCGTCACTTTCATCAGTTTAAAGTTGCTATTTTTTGCTGACCATAGCTCATTAAGCTCTTTGTCGCTACGCTGCGTGTGGGCAATTTCAGTATAATCAAGTACGTTTGGGCACGAAACGGTATCTATCTCTATCCTACTTAAAGCATCCGCCACGTGATTTTGCTGTCCTGTCACGTGACGAATATCGGTAGTAAACTCGCTAATATAAAGTAATTGTCGAGTACGTCGCGGAGATTCTTTAATGCTACCCATCTTCTGAAATGCAAAAGTCAATGGCTTGTGGTCAGTATAAACGGTTAGATTGCGGCCTTCAAACATGTTCCTGAAATACTGCATTGACAAATATATCGCAAGTAATTCCCTATCGTAGGTACTGTACTTTTGTTGCGCGTCAGTCAATCTTTTTGAATAATAACCTAAAGGAACCCAGCTATTATTAACCTGCTGTTGTAAAACCGCACCAATGGCATTGTTTGAAGCGTCCGTCATAATCGCAAGTGGTTTATCGGACAAGGGATACGCTAATGACGTAGCGCTCTTCAAACTAAGCTTACATTGTTCGAAAGCTTGAATAGCACTTTCTGTCCACACAATGATTGACTTGTCCTTTTTTTACCTCGATGTAAATAATTATTTAACTCGGCCTGATATTTCGCTGCATGAGGTAGATGATTTCTATAAAAGTTTACCATGCCTAAAAATCTGCGAAGTTCTTCTATGGTGTTTGGCCTTGGATAGTCAATGATGGCTTTGACTTTGCTGTCTAAAGGCTTAAGTCCTTCAACTGAAACTTCGTGGCCTAAAAATTCGATTTTCTCTTGACCCAATGAACATTTCGAGATGTTAATCGTAATACCAAAGCTTTCTAATCGTTTAAAAACTGCGTCTAAGTGCTGTTCATGCAATAACTCATTTTCGCTTGCTATAATCAAATCGTCCAAATAAGAAAAAACAAATTCCGGCTTAAATTCAGAAAAATGAGGATGTTCTTTCTGCAAATCTGATTCTAAATTTTGTAATACGCAATTATTCATGAAACGCTGAAATGTTTGCGCGGCGTTTCTCAAACCGAAAGACATGCGTGGAAACTCATATAAACCAAAAGGTGTTGTTATTGCTGTTTTTTCTACATCCTCCGGAGCTACCATGATAAAATGATAAGCTCTATTAATATCTATCCGGGAGAAAACTTTCTTGTTAGCTAAAATGAACGTGAAGTCTTTTATGTGTGGAATAGGATACCTATCGGGCTTTGTGATGGCATTTAAAGCACGATAGTCACCACATGGACGTATCTGACCATCCTTCTTAGGCACTACGTGCAAAGGAGTGGCCCATGCGCTTTTCGAAGGGCGACATATTCCCATCTCCTGCATTAACCTAAACTCTTCGCGTACTTTTTTGTAGCGGTCCGGTGGTAACGGTCTGGTTCGTGCATGTACCGGTGGACCTGTCGTCTCGATATGGTGATATACATTATGACGCGGAGGTTCTTTAAAAGATAAGGGCTTCGTTAATTCCGGATACTTTTTTAACAGATGGTAAAACGGATGAGTCTCAACGATCGTAAAAATCGATAACTGATCTGAATTAACAATTGATGAAATGACATGCAATTTCGTCACTTGGTCAATTAATCGTTTGCCCTTTATATCGACAAGTAAATCGTAATGATATAAAAAATCAGCTCCCAAAATGGGCTGGTTGACATCGGCAATAACAAATGTCCACTTAAAAGCTCTCCTTAAATTAAGATTAAGTGTAATAGTCTTTGTGCCATATGTCCTAATTTCACTTCCGTTAGCTGCATAAAGTTTATACTCACAGTTTTGTTCGCAATCACGCACTGACCTGTGTCCACGAGGAAGCACTGAGATATTCGCACCAGAATCAACCAAAAAACGCATACCATTTTCACGATCTGTTACGCAAAGTCGGTGGTTGTTGGTCTTGATGCAGCGGACCACCGAAGATACCTGCACCTCCTCTAGTTTTCCGCTTTCTTCCAGTTACACGGTGATATGCACTTCGTAGCGTTGTCTTTGTACCGGTAGTGGTAAAAACATAGCCAGTGAGGGTTCCGTCTGCCTCTACTTTTACTTCTTTGTCGGGAACGTGAAGGAAAATGTCGACTATTAGGTCCTTGCCTGCTCATTGGTCTCGATCTTTCCATTTCCGCCATTCGCACGTTTAGTTTGGCTATCTCCGCCAAAATTAAAGCACTATCTGCTGCTGACATTAACGGTTTCGTGGGTACTGGATTCATCATGATACGAAGAAAAATACAGCTTTAAGTGCACGGGTGCGCGGCTGCCGTTATTACGACACAAAAAAAGGTTCAGTTCAAAAAAACGAACATAAAAAGTTTAAGCAAAAAAAAACTGTTCAAAAAAAAACGAACATAAAAAAAAGTTTAAGCATTTCACAATTCGTCCATTCCGGTAAGTAACAAAAAACGCGGGTGTCACCAGTTTGCAGGGTTCTTTATGTGCACTAATAATCTCACTACCGGAATGGGATAAATTAAAGATTAATTGTTACTTTTCACCACATATATTGTCCTCGCGAACCGAACACACAATTAACAATATAAAATGAGTGAGCCCGGAGTATGTGAGGACACGCGTCTCCGAATGCTACTCTAATGCAACTCTCGTGCAACTCTACTGCGACTCTTACGCGACTCCACTACTTACTGTACTGTAATTAAATCACGCGCCCCTTAAATAGGTCGGCGCTGGCGACGTCAACGTAAACAAACGTGTGTCCCTACAAACCTTCTCCTGAAAATAATAAACACAATAAATAAAGAATTAGCGAAAATGTTCTATCGGATCCATTCACCCGTGATGCGATGACCAAGGGAAATAGAGATTCATTTTTATAAATCATATAAATGATAGACAGAGAAACAAAATTTAAAATTTTAATCGCGTAAATCTTTAGAAAAATTTTTTAATAGGCACCTACTCAAAAACCTATAAATTTACTTCCTACAATTAGGCTAGTAAAAAATAACAAGTGTGCTTTAGACCACACAACTGAAGTAAAACTTTTTTAGTTTAGCTCCATCTATCGGCCGGCAAAACTTTGTTTTTTTTTAAATCTTTTATGGACATGACACGGTTTGTGTGTTGTGCCAGTTTTCAAGTTGCTTTTCTTTTCTTCGTTTCTTATTGACTCTTGTATCTTGTTTTTGTGTTCGGTATTATAGTTAACTAACTATACTTATATATAGTTAACTAATTTTTGTGATTTGTTATTTATTACTAAATTTTACTTTCGTTAAAAACGGGGAAACTTGGGTTCGGGCTATTATCGTTTAAATAAGTCTAACAATTTACGTATAGCATTAAGATCAGACAAGTTATAGTAGGTATTAAATAAAACTTTTTTTAATGTTAATGTCCCCGTATTGACAATTGTAAATTGCCATTTTATCGAAACTACCAACATAATAATACACATTTTCAACTTTGTTATGTCGACATTATGGAGATCTATGTTAACCAACAACTTTCAACTTCCGTTTGCCTTGCCAGGTTACCTACTCCTCAAGATAGGCGTAGGTAAAGAAGTTTTACTTCAAAATTGGATTGGAAATTTAGTGCGAGGTTGATTAAAAAAAACTGTTTTTTTACCGGCCTAAATCCAAATCTCTATTTTACTCATTCACATACAGTTACATAGGTTTACGAAGTTAGAGCACCGAGCTATCAAGGGTCTGGCGTCCTTGTCCTATTATATGACTCGTTTCGCGTGAGCGACCTACAATAAATAATTCATTTGTTCTCGTCTTCACACTCTTGCTAAGCCAATTATGGTGCTTATGAAAAATGCATATTTTCGGTGTCGTAAGTACTTATCGGTTGTCGTATGTACACCTAGTTACACAAATGGCTACGCAAACAATTTTTTTACTTATTGAATGAACTTGTTAAATAGCTGCGATAATGGGGTTGTCATTATATGTAATTGGTTCAGTATCCTCAATCATATCATACCTATATAAACAAAATAGTGCTTAGTTTTAATAATTGACAAATTTTTATAAGGATTCCATACTTCAATATTAATTATGTAAATTCAACGAATTCTTTTAATTGTTATTATTACTTCCAGATTTTATAATATTAATCTATGCCTTTAAGGTTAAACTTATTTGACATCCATTTTGTAAAATCTTTATCTTTTACTTTCCCACACTCATGCCTGTAATCCAGCCCTTAACGAATAAAACACCACCAATTTTATGCACTAACACTGAAAATAACTCAAGTTTTGGAAAATAATAGAATGCGGTGAAGCGATCTTTCTCGTTTTCCCGCCAAAACTCGACATTGTTTCAGTAATAAATTTCCATTTCAAGTTTTAAATCAATGGAGTACTTACTGTATGTATATATTTGTATATCTACCAGCTACCAAAATCATACGTACAGTCGTAAATGTCGTAATAGATTTTTTTTGTCGCTTACACTAAAATACACTAACTTTTTATCTATCATGCTAAGTACCAAACTAATAATCCAACTTCTCTCAGTTTTGGCGGGAAAACGAAAAAGATCGCGTCGCCTCATTGTATTATTTTCCAAAACTTGTGTTATTTTCAGTGTTAGTGCATAAAATTGGTGGCATTTTATTCGTTAAGTGCTGGATTACAGGCGTGAGTGTGGGAAAGTGGTATAATGATGGTGAAACGGTTCTTTTCGTGTTGTTTCCAAAACTCCATAGAAGCTTCAAGTAAAGTTGCCACCACTTTACTAGGAGTATGACTTTGACTAGACTGACATGACTATGACTTGACTTGATGACTTCGACTATGACTTGACACATATTTGCGTGAAATATCGATAACTTGATAAATTATCAATTACTTGACACTGGCTAAATACACAAAAGTGTGGATCCAAAACATAGAAAAAAAAATCCAACTTCTCATTCTACCGATATTCTCAGTCTCATAGTAATTTATGGATAACTAAAATAAATTATTCTTCGTGAAAAGAAACGCTAACTCGATATAGATAGCAAAAACTTGCCATTTAAAAAATTCCACTCATACCAGGGGAAAAGGTGGAGAAATTTTAATTTTCGTGTTACGATTATATGGGTAAAATGTCTTCTGGAATAGATAAAGATTAATTTAATTCATTTTTAATCAGACTTTTTCAGTTGCGTAATTGGCTAACGCTAGTTAATGTCTATAAAATATTTAGTTCCAACTTGATACCCACTAAAGTACTTTTATGTTGTTGACATGGCAACACTAGTCTAAATCCCTTTTTGTTTCGGTACTTTGCCGTGTCGTTCAGGGTGCGTTGAAAATCCGTGGATATCTATCCAATTCCTTGATTGTTACTGCTAAATTAGTTAAAGTTTCATTTATTAATATATTTCATGTCGTACATTATGCGTATTTTACGAATTTTTGTTGTTGGTGATGAAAATAACAATCGCGGCAAAATGACAGATAGCACGCAGGAAACAGTAACCTAAACACTTGTGAGTTGTGAAGTAAACGTGGTATTTTGGCTTTTCAGCGAAGAGCGTCAGAATGAAGTACAATAAACTCGTCACATCCTCGAGGAGGAAAAATAGGAAGCGCCATTTCAGCGCTCCTTCTCACATCAGGCGAGTGCTCATGTCAGCGCCACTTTCCAAGGAGCTGAGACAGAAATTCAACGTGAAATCTATGCCTATCCGTAAAGACGACGAAGTTCAGGTAACAAACCACAACTTTTTACGATTTGGTTGTGCTAGGTTATAATTTAGTGGCAAAATAACATGATGAAGAATAAACCATTCACAGACTTCGGACGATTGCTGCTGAGCTTAGGACGAGCTGAAGGTTTTCTTCTGTTAGTCCCGAGCAAGGTTTGCTAGTCCGTGCCCTGGTTAAAAATATGGCTCTGATTATTTTGCCTCAATCATGTCTATTGTATGTACATATTAAACTGAATTGAATTTTATTATTGTATGCATTGTCAATATCCAGCTGTAGATGTTGATCAGGATACTGTGACATCAGCCAGCATCCTGTTTAAAGTACCGCATGTTGAAACAAATATTCACATCTTACAATATAAGTAGCATGTTGCTACTTAAATTATTATATTATTACTAATTAAACTTTTACAGATTATGCTTTGGAGCACTAAATTAATACAAACTTAATATCAAATTCCGTATAACCCAACATCTCACCCGAGATATCTCCAACAATTAAACTCCATTAATAATGAAAATAACTTGTTTTCAGGTTGTTCGAGGACATTACAAAGGTCAACAGGTTGGCAAAGTAGTCCAGGTATACCGTAAAAAGTTTGTAGTCTACATTGAAAGGATCCAGCGTGAGAAAGCCAATGGTGCGACTGCATACGTCGGTATCCACCCCTCAAAGGTATGCAAATAAATATATTTTATAAAATCAGATTCTTATATGGGCACATTCTCACATTAAGTTAAAAATTGACCTCTTATAGCAAATTGTGTTGCACCTAATTTTACAGAACATTTGAGAAGCAATCCCTAAATTTATTCAATAAATTCAATTGAGTTTTTAGTTGTTGGTTCTTAAAATAATTCATAAAAGTTTTCTTTTTTTTTAAATCAGATATGTAATAATTTAAAACGCATTACTGCAAGGCTACATAGAAACAAAGTGCTATTCTTTCCTTAATAGTTTCCATTCAACAAAATTAATGATTACATACCTACAAATTCATTCTAGCCAGATGTCAATATGATCTCAGACTAAATTTGGTAAAATATTATCTAATTAACTATGTAGGATAGCTAGATAGGAACCTTGTAGACAAACAAAATGATGATAAACTTACTCCTTAGACTTAGTCTTCATGCATCACCGAAGCCAGAGGTTACAACCAACGGTTGGAGTGATGCAGGGACTCTGCTAATGCTGCAACACTTCCATGGCTCTGACTGTATATGTTCCAGTCTTGTATTCATTGCACAAAAAACTAGATACTAATTTTATCTCTTTTTTTTTGTCCACAGTGTGTAATTGTCAAGTTAAAGATGAACAAGGATCGTAAAGCCATCCTAGACCGCAGAGCCAAGGGCAGACTAGCTGCCCTAGGAAAGGACAAGGGCAAATACACCGAGGAGACTGCAACCGCAGTTGAGACCTCATGAACATAGTGTTAAGTCTAATAAAATATAAAAACTGTAATTTTTGTTTCTGTATGTATCCCTAATGGATGGAATATACTTATCATCTGTAGGTTAGCATGGTTAGAAGAGAAGAGAGTTAGAATATTTAAGCATAATCAGGAGACTATTATATTAGGTCTTTACCTATGAAATTGCCGTTTTGTTTGAAAAAGTTAAAGTATTTTTTTTTCGAACTTATTTATTTCTTTTATTCAAAGTAATCACCCCTGCAATCAATGCATCTTTGCCAACGCTGTGGCAGTTTATGGATGCCCTTCTTGAAAAAATCAGCAGGACGGGAGACAACAAACTCTTCAATGGCGTTTTGTACTGCCTCTCGGGAATTGAATTTTTTCCCGCTAAAAAGTTGTCCAAATTTTGGAAAAAGTAATAGTCGGTAGGCGCAAGATCTGGTGAGTATGGCGGATGAGGGAGAGCTTCCAAACCCAACTCATGCAGCTTAGAGACGGTCTGTTGTGCAGTATGGGTTCGCGCGTTGTCGTGAAGTAGCAGTGGAGACGACCGATTGACCAAAGCTGGTTGCAGACGTGCGAGTTTCGCCATCATTGTGGTCAGTTCTTCAATGTACACATCTGCAGTAATGCTCTCGGCGTTTTGTAAAAAGCTATGATGGATCACACCAGCACTAGACCACCAAACTGTGACCATCACCTTTCTAGGGGTCATTTTTCGTTTTGCACATTGCTTTGGTACCGAACCAGGATCTAACCAACTTGCTGAGCGCTTTCGATTGTCAAAAAGAATCCATTTTTCGTCGCACGTAACAATTCGGTTCAAAATTCCTTCATTTCTGTGCCTGTTAAGCAGCGCAAGGCAAGTCTCGAAGCGTACGTTGCGCTGGCGATCGTTAAGTTCGTGGGGCACCCATCTATCAAGCTTTTTTATCTTGCCAATCTGTCGCAAATGGACCAATATTGTTTTGATGCTAACATCAAAAGCTGCTGCCAGCTCAGCTGTAGATTGAGATTCATCAGCTTCCACAATCGCCTTTAATTCATCATTGTTGACCAAAGTTTCCGGACGACCACGAGGTTCATTTTTCAAGTCAAAATTCCCAGAACGGAACCGAGCAAACCAATAACGGGTTGTACGTTCGTTTGTACAGTTCTCTCCGTAAACGTCGTTGATGTTACGTGTCGTTTGTGCCGCGTTGGTGCCACGACGGAACTCATATTCCATAATTATACGAAATTTCAAAGTATCCATTATGAGGAAAAATGTTGAAATGTAATGAAAATACAACGCTAATCAATAAACAAAAGACTTATATTGTAAATAGAATGTGATATTTTTAAAACAAAATTAATTTGAATTTAGAATTCATAGCCAATCAAAACTTTTTTTTGTTTGAAAAAGTCTGTACTGCAATACGGCAATTTCATAGGTAAAGACCTATTATTATTTTTGGATGCTGTTTCCGTAGGTAGGTTATCCGTCTTTGTGATACTTCTGTAGGATTGTAGGCATAACTGAATGTCATTGTGTTACTACTAGAGTTTTTATTTATTGTGCTAACTATGGAAGGAACTACCTAAAATTTCAAACTATTAAAGGTCTCTATTTGCCTTCTCTTTGAATGATGATCAATAATAAATCATGAAAGCTATTTAATCTTGGAAAAGAAAAACATCAGTTATAGTGAAAATGGTTATTCTTATTATTTTCCATACACTAATTATCAGCTATGTAGAATATCTTCAAAAAATGCTAACTAATGAACATGCATCAGTCATAAGTGCAATTATTAATTAGAATAATTGGTTGGTCAGCTTTTAAGGGTTTTAGCATATCCACCATAATATTCTTTGATTTGCTCAGGCACATTTTCGAGTGGCGATTGCTGAAAGCTATAATTATAGAAATTTCTAGGACTATAATGGGAATCAATACTGTAAACATTTTAATTTAATAGATTGAAAATATTTATTTTGTCCTGCTTACAGGGCAAGTATTCAGTTGCAAAGCTGGCTAGAGGTTTTGTAATGATAATCTTATTATTTGGGTATAAAAGTAAGACTAGAAATGTGTGTCTATGCTGCAGCTTTGCAAAAGTCTAGGCATATAGACATATTGAAAACACCAGATAAAAGTAATAATTAGTAATATATACAGAACAGTTAAATTACAGTGCAATGCAAGAGCAATATAAAAATAGCTCTTACCCTACACCTAAAGTTTTTATTTACCAATGTAGCATCAAAGCACTGTATAGTAATGGATTTATGAATGAAAACAACTTGACACATCTTTATGTACCTCATTCTTTCTACACCGAGTGATAGCCCAAATAAGCTGACCAAGTGTATCATATGTATGTAATTGCATATAGATGCAATTGTATTATGGAACTAGTCAATAGTTTTTATTCTAGGCAGGTTACATGATAATCTTGAATACACTATACTTCATGTAACCACAAGATGGAATATTTGAATAAAATTATAGTTAATTTAACCTTGTATTCCAGCTCATACATAATGGATACTGAATATTATGTTTATTCTTCAAATACTGGAGCATCTTTGAACAATGTATAAGTAATAAAAGCTTGTTCATAACTACTAACAGTAAAAATTAGCATGATTCACAAATTCTCTCTTATATCATTAAATGCACATTATTAAAAAACAAAATGAAGTGCACAGAAATATTGCATTTTCATTTAACTGTAAATAACAAGATACATAAAACTAGGGTGATACAGAAATCTTATCCGATTAGGCTCATAAAATCACAAATTGTAGGCATTATTGCTTAATTAAATAGACCTATATTTATGCTGCCTCACTTTTTTCTTCAAGTGTAGCTTTTGATGCACATTTGCAACGTTTCTTCACTTCATTGTTGAGATTTTCCCTGTTTCTGGCTATTTCTATTGCATAGAATTGTACACGGGGAACTAGAATGGTGTTTGATTCTCTATAGTCTCCTTTTGTGTCTGCACGCATAAGGGTTCCAAAACTGTAGTCTTCAACAATGTTTTTGAACTTTTCGCAGAACACTCTCCATTTTGCTTTGTTCATGTTGTTTTTTATAACATCTTCTTTTATGTAAGAGACATCGAGGTCAGGGAAGTCTTGTCTGAAGTGTGTGTAGATAAGGTCATCATGTTGGGTTAGCTGTAGCCATCTAGTGTCCACTGAACATAAAACCTGAAAAAGAAAAGTTTATACAATTTATGTGTTCTATTATTAGTATTGGTATATATTTAATATGCTGCAAAAAACTAAGACTGTGGTAAAATAGGAAATTCAAGAAAAACTGAATATATGAATTCATAAATTACTTTCCTAATTCCTATTACCTACGCCTATTCTGATTTATTTCTGATTATTTTGATGTAAACACGCTTTTTGTTTCATTTAAATTTGCAGCTGTACCACTTTTTGACCATTTGTATTCTCCAATATAAATTAATAATCATATTATACCAACAATGGTTTATAAATTAATACACTATTTGAATTAAACTGCTATTTTATAACTTATGTTCAATAAATGAATACTAAACTTTGTTATTGTGAACATTTGGTTCTCCAACATTCATCCAGTTATTAAAAATAACCTATTTATCACTACAAAAATATTTAATAATCCACATACGTTAAAGTAAATATCGCTGTGTTCCATCGCCCTAGCAGCCCATAAATGCTCCAGAGTCTCATCGTTACCGAATTCTTCTGCTGGTCGTGTCAGGACATCCTACACAGCATTTCATTTATCAACATGAAATAAAATAATGAGGTTTATTATTATTAGATCATTAGCATGAAATGTAAGAATTTTTTAGTTTGATCATTTAAATGTAAAAACTGCAGTGTATCAAAGATAGGTATATGTACAAAGCATGAATGTAATAATAAAGCATGCTAAAAACTGGTGTTCTATGATTGAGAAACCACTTTCATAAAAATATTACCATTTTATGAATTTACTACTAAAACCTCACAATATAATTTAGGTATGTACACTACTTTATTTAATTAAAATCCAAGATTGAAGCGAACTCAACTTTTAATTATTAATATACATGGACAATTTTTATTTTACACACACGATGTGCCCAAGCACAATAGCACAGTGTTGTCAGCCTCTTCAGAATTTTTTCCTTAAGATAATTTAAAATTCTTCGAAAATCATTTTTTGTCTACGTAGCGTTGTTTATTTAGGATCACAAATATTTTTTTATTGAACTAGTTTGAATGTGAAAATTTTAAACGTGTGAAATAGAATAGGATATTAATAATAACGCCCAAATATCACATACAAAGATCCTGGACCCTAACTAGGATTCCCTGTCTAGGGACCCAAGAACTACGAGGACCATGGTCCCACAACACTTGCGTTATTAACGTTAACTTCTTAAGTTATTACCATTACTATGTAAACAAGCATTTCATGAAAAAATCATCTAGCTCGTAAATTCTTACTTAACTCTTTAGGATGTACCCCCTAAGGTGGGATTATTTGGCAAAGGCAACGCTGCCTGGCGCCTTTTAGCTTTCTAAAAGGCGCCAGGAGACTTAGGTCCGTATTACAGAACGATGCTCAGTCATCGATCGGTGCGCAAGTAGAGATTACAGAGATTCTGTAAGACGTTATCACGTCAAAAAAACCACAGAATTCATCTTACTAAAACGTGGTTCGAAAGTACACTAGTGTAGTTTCATTACATAAGTGTATAGTTTCTTTCGAACCACGTTTTAGTAGGATGAATTCAGTGGTTTTTTTGACGTGATATCGTCTTACAAATCGACGAACGCCGGCTGCACGCAGGTGAAATGGTCACATTCAGTCTCAGCCAAGCGTGCAAGCGAGAGCGTGGAACAAGCGATAGAGAGGCACGATCGGCCTGACGTTATAAGGGTATATATATATACATATACAAGGTTATAAGGGGTTTGGCGGGAAAACAAGACATCATTTCACCGCATTGTATTATTTTCCAAAACTTGTGTTATTCTCAGTGTTAGTGGAAAAAATTGATGATGTTTTATTAATTAAGTGCTGGATTACAGGCATGAGTGTGGGAAAGTGGTATAATGATGGCGAAACGTTTCTTTTCGTGCTGTTTCCAAAACTCCATAGAAGCTTCTAGTAAAGTTGCCACCACTTTACTAGAAGAGAAGTATGACTTAGACTAGACTGTGACTTGACACATATTGCGTGAAATGTCATTAATCATAAATTATCAATTAATTGACACTGACTAAATACACAAAAGTGTGAAGCTAAAACAATAAAAGTTAAGTTATCACGTAAAATTATCGTCCGTAAACTGACTTTACAAGCAACCAATTTTTTGTTTCAGAGAATCTTGCTGATAATATGTAGTTTTCTGACGAACAGACTGACCAAGATACAGATTACAGACAGACAGAGATGATGAAATTATAAGTATTCCTTGTCCTATGGACTCCTTATTCTATCCCTTAAAAACAAGTAAGTACCTACCACAATATTTAAAAATATGTTATGTGCAATAATAAATTAAAAGCACTTCCAAACTCGTATTATAATATTTTGCAGTAAAGCAAAAACATTAAAATTATTTTTACTTTCCCGCCAAAAAAATCCTTATTCTCTTTGGTTTCTGTATAGTGGTGAAAAGAAAGAGCTCAATATAAACGATTTCGTCGAGTTAGAAAGAAACAAATTTATAAAGAAAAATTCGTTCAAAAACTTATAAATTCATTTTGCTTTGTTTCGTCACTAGTTCTTATTGGCGGAGAGCAAAAGAGGGTGGCGCATGCGCGTTATGCCGACGCCATCTCTCTGTCTGTGAACTACTGTGCATAAAAAGTGCTTGTTCTACAGTGAAATAAATGCTAATCGTGATAAAAAGTGTGAACAAATCATGGAATTACGTTCTCGTGATTAGGATCCAGTGATTGCACAGTGTGTTTGAGAAAACTGGTGGTGTCTGCAAGATTCGACCAACGGCGGGTCGTATATTGCGGAACTTTCTTGGCTATAGCAACGCACTTTTTGTGGCTCACTCCGCCGCGGTACGGGACATAGGATTATTTCATGGGCATTCATCGTCAAATCAATTAGCGGTAACTTTCCGACACTTCTATTTCACTGTTGACCGTCACCGTCCGTAAAAAGTGGTCTCGTAGCGGGTATAGCATAGCGCTCCCCGCGTTCACGCGAGTACAGCGTACATTTATGTACCTAAAAATTATTGTTGTGGGTCAAAGACATCGCGGTGTGCTAACCTGCTACGATAACAACCGTAACTCGGAGTCGTATCTTTTGTGTTTCAGTTCGTCGCGTGAGGAGTTAATAGTGGTTAAATATGAATTCAGCTTTGAAGCCGGTGCTGGGTGGCGCTGGGGTGCCAGCGGGTGGTCAAGCGAGCCCTGCGAAGGGGAACGTGGCTGTGAACCACGCCGGTGTCGCACTACCACAGGGCGCTCAGAACTCGCATCACAACAACCTGGTCGGGCAGAATCTCTCGCAGCACGCACCACCACCGCAAGCGCCGCCGCACGCTGTGCCGTCCATGGCCCCCGTCTCCGCCAACATGGCTCAGATGGCACAAAACATGAGTCACCATGGCAACCTCTCGCACCTCAACCAGAACTCGGCTCCCGCTACCCTCCCGGTAGCCACCCCCAGCAAGCCTGCTAGCACTACCTCACCTCTGAGCCTGGTGCAGGACAAAGTTAATGTAGTGAATGCTTCACAACCTCTGGCGCTTACCAGGACTCCAGAAAAGAAAGAGCCAGATTCAACTGGTCATGCCAATGGAACAATAGATTCATCCAAATCTGGTGCCAATGCTCCAGCTACACTGAAAGCTCAAAATCCAGAACCAAATAAAGAAAAACAAGACATTGCAAAGACTTCACCTAGTACACCAAAGCCTCCTGAAAAGCCAACTAATGCACCTAACACTCCTCAAAAGCCCGAAGGGGCAAATGTGGGCAGCAAGGCTGAAGGGCCTGCTCAACCAAAAGTGGCCACAGCTAATGAGCCACCTGAGAAATCTCCATCTAAACCTGCAGAGCCAACACCGGCACCAACTGCAGATGTGGCACCGCCCCAAAGTGACAGTAAACCTGTGCCTGAATCTGCCAATAACCAATCGGCAAGCCAGTCCACAAGCCAATCCACCAATCAACCTGAGAAAGCACCCACACCAGTGAAACAAGACCCTCCAGCTACAGAGAGTGCCAAAATAGAAACAGCTCCTAAAGTGGAAGAGAAGAAAGAAGAGCCACATGAAAAACCCCAGAGTGCCACAGAGGAAAAAAAGGAAGAAGAGAAAGTAAACATTGAGGCTCCTAAAAAGGAAGAACCAGTTGAAAAACCACTGCCGCTGCCAAAGGTAGAGGAAAAAATTGCAGAGGAGAAAAAGGAAATTAAAAAACCAGACATTAAACCTAAATCCACTCTGAAGCTGGCAACAGTGACCCCTCCAATGAGAAAACGTCGACAGGTGTCTCCAGCTAAAGGCAGCGATGGCCCCACTCCCTCTAAGAAAGCAGCTGAAGGAGATTCCACTCCATCTGGGGAATCTAAATCTAAAAGGAACAGAACTAAGGTGGGTAACTCTTTTATAACTCTTATTATTTTGCCTATTACATTGAATGATGCTGTGGTTTTGACCAGGTTGTGGGTCCTATTCTATATCTTTCAGTTTGTGGTTGCACTTTTAGTTTTGGTTTCTGTGCGCAATGTAATTTTATATTGCCATTTCAACTTGCTAAACTCTTTTCATCCACTATAGCTCAAAAGTCTACATGCATAATTTTAGTGTGCACATACAAGTAGATTGCTTACACTACCAAGATATATAATTATACATCGGATACTCATATCCCTTAACCAACAGGGCTAGCATGACTAAAAATCTACATATCCCTTAAGAGTCTTTAACTCAATAAGTTGCCTAATGAAAATGTAAGAAATGTTTTCTGACATGATTGGCCTGATTGTTCAACACTTTCTCAAGGGAAGAGTTATGTCAATCTTTGTAGTTCATAGTATGGAAAACTCATAACTATAATTTTCTTTGAAATTCTATGAGGAAGCTATACTTGCACAATTACCTTGAAATAAATAATCATTACAGTTACAATCATTATCACTTATCAGTTTAGCCACAGATGCCTGCTAGGTAATTTCAACCTGTGAATCTGAGATTTGACTATAATACATAGTTTCGTACATAAGTACCATAGAAATTTTAAATTTTGTTTTTTTTTTTAAATCAATGTTAGCTGTTATCATCTCTTTGTATTATTCGAATTTATCTGTGCCTATATTGGTTACCAATACTAGGTGTGTCTAAGGTATCATTGAGACAAACTTTCACACCCATTTTACTCACACATTAATGACTCTTAATGCCTTTAGTCATAGAATCTTTGACTACATATATCAGGCACAGAATAATAGGTTGAATAGTCAAAGAATAGATAATACTACTTACTTAATACTTGCATACAAAATGTATTCTCATATAGGACCTGTGTAAACAATTAATTATATTATCAAATTGTGAGAATTTTAAAAAGTTACACTCCTCAAACATGAGTAAGTGAGCTTTGATCTATGTGGTCATCCAGCATAACAAGTAAAACAAGCAGAATTTCAAATTGAATGTTATTAATAAAACTGGTAGATTAGATATTAACTATTGGCTAGTTTTGAAATTTCTCGTTTATCCGAGCTATTGTGGATCAAGCCATCAAAAGCTTGGATATCACTAAAATTATAATCATATTTTTAATCAAATTATATTTTATTTAAGTAGTAACGTAATGCATATACATATGTATTACATTACATTATGTATGTAATATACTTAACAAAAGGACTAGCAGACTAAGCAATAAAATAAGATAATTTTTAATGTCGTAATCGAGGAGTGCGATTTTTTTGCATTTCTAATGTCTGTCTATAACGTCATGAGAAAAATGTTAAATGTTTGCTGGCGTGACCACGGTTAAAGCGAGCTTGGGGATCAGGGTTCTAGGTAGCACTAAAATGTTTCGCGCATCACAGAACTATGCATATTGAAGTATAACTTCTCGACTTGGGGAGTAGGTAGGTGAATGCGTGACGAGGTGAACGGAAGTTGAGAGGGGGATGAAAAGAGAGACAGTTACGTTTCGTATATTACTGGGCACTTAGCCGTTGGGACAGGGTTGAGTGGGATTTGAACCTGGGTGCGTCGGCTTGAAACTTGCGCGGGCTATCCGCTGAGCCACACTTTTACTAGTAATACTATTAGGTCTTTACCTATGAAATTGCCGTTTTGTTTGAAAAAAGTTAAAGTATTTTTTTTCGAACTTATTTAGTCTTTTATTCAAAGTAATCACCCATGCAATCAATGCATCTTTGCAAAGTTTATGGATGCCCTTCTTGAAAAAATCAGTAGGACGGGAGACAACAAGCTCTTCAAAGGCGTTTTGTACTGCCTCTCGGGAATTGAATTTTTTTCCCGCTAAAAAGTTGTCAAAATTTTGGAAAAGTAATAGTCGGTAGGCGCAAGATCTGGTGAGTATGGCGGATGAGGGAGAGCTTCCAAACCCAACTCATGCAGCTTAGAGACGGTCTGTTGTGCAGTATGGGGTCGCGCGTTGTCGTGAAGTAGCAGTGGAGACGACCGATTGACCAAAGCTGGTTGCAGACGTGCGAGTTTCGCCATCATTGTGGTCAGTTCTTCAATGTACACATCTGCAGTAATGCTCTCGCCGTTTTGTAAAAAGCTATGATGAATCACACCAGCACTAGACCACCAAACTGTGACCATCACCTTTCTAGGGGTCATTTTTCGTTTTGCACATTGCTTTGGTACCGAACCAGGATCTAACCAACTTGCTGAGCGCTTTTGATTGTCAAAAAGAATCCATTTTTCGTCGCACGTAACAATTCGGTTCAAAATTCCTTCATTTCTGTGCCTGTTAAGCAGCGCAAGGCAAGTCTCGACGCGTACGTTGCGCTGGCGATCGTTAAGTTCGTGGGGCACCCATCTATCAAGCTTTTTTATCTTGCCAATCTGTCGCAAATGGACCAATATTGTTTTGATGCTAACATCAAAAGCTGCTGCCAGCTCAGCTGTAGATTGAGATTCATCAGCTTCCACAATCGCCTTTAATTCATCATTGTTGACCAAAGTTTCCGGACGACCACGAGGTTCATTTTTCAAGTCAAAATTCCCAGAACGGAACCGAGCAAACCAATAACGGGTTGTACGTTCGTTTGTACAGTTCTCTCCGTAAACGTCGTTGATGTTACGTGTCGTTTGTGCCGCGTTGGTGCCACGACGGAACTCATATTCCATAATTACACGAAATTTCAAAGTATCCATTATTAGGAAAAATGTTGAAATGTAATGAAAATACAACGCTAATCAATAAACAAAAGACTTATATTGTAAATAGAATGTCATATTTTTAAAACAAAGTTAATTTGAATTTAGAATTCATAGCCAATCAAAACTTTTTTTTGTTTGAAAAAGTCTGTACTGCAATACGGCAATTTCATAGGTAAAGACCTATTATGTAGTAAATACTATTATTTCTGTGCTTGAGCCAAGAACAGATTCTAGGTTTTTTCAGAACAGCAAAAATACTTATTAAAAGAACTTTTTGACTGGCCTTATAGCTCAGTTGCCTTCTGAACTGTGGGTTGTGGGTTCGATTCCCGCCTAGGACAAACGTTTGTGTGGTGAACATAGGTGTTATATTGTATTCTATGTATGTATTTACAAACAAAAATTATTGTATCTGTTATCTGGTTTTCCCATAGTACAAGCTTTGATTAGTTTGGGGCTAAGGTAGTGTCGCCGAAGATGGCCCGGCTCCTAAGATAGCCCACTTTAAAAAAAATACAGTTATGATTAAACGAAACATTTTAAATTTCGCGGGTTTATGCTACTAGTACCATAGACAATAATGCAAGTGTGTTTTAATTATTATTATTACAACTTCCATTATGTTTTTTCTATACTTTATTTATCTGCAAGATTTCACGAGGTTTTGAAATTAAGTGGGCCTTCATTGGCTCCTGTACCTTAGATGGCGTTATGTGAGATATCCACACATTATTATTAATATTGTGTGAGAACTCCCATATTATCTAAAAACCACAGAACTAATCAGCATCCTATCCAATCGACAATTGAGTCACTATTTTTTATTTATAGCATTCACATTGATAAAATTTAACTCCTCGTTAAAAATACTGGAATAGCTTTTAATATATCTTTGTGCCTTCTTCGCCGATTTAAGGAAAATTGAACATGATTTTTAACTGTGTTTTTTTCTTTTTATTGTAAAATGGGCAACAATTCTCCTTATTATTATACTGCTAAACAATGTTTTTTTAGTAATGGCACATCCTGTGTTTAGTAATAGAGAAAAATTGAGTTAAAATTTACTAGACCCACCTTGGTTTGCCTGCCATTTCCGGGATAAAAAGTGAGTATGATTTTCTACTTTCTGCGGCTTTACGCGCTACAGTTTATCGAGATAAACAGGGGCCTTACCGCGTAAGTCTGGTGAAGATCGTAATCGTGTTCTCTCTTGCTCGCACTCGTGGACTTGTTAATTGGCGCGTGCAGGATGGCAGGCGAAGCCGATTCCCAGAACGGTTACGCAGTAGGGGTACAGGTTTTTTTTAAGACTATCGACTATTATAAGCTAAAATATACAATAAAATGAAATTACAATAAAGCCATTAAAAAGTCTACACACTTAAAAATAAAATGAAAACTACAAAAATACTACACTATCTACATTGTATACTGGATTGAGAGAAACAATAATTATACATTAGATAACACAAACGTGAGTAGGTGACTACATTTAACACGCATTACTACGTCTTACAACAATATGATTACCAATAAACCTGCCTCCTCGCCACTACACGCACACGACCATACCTGCCCGTGGGACTATCGACTGAGATTTATAAACAAAACTACAACTAATAGAATACCAACAACAATAACAACGCCCAACGATCACATACATAGATCCTGGACCCTAACTAGGATTCCCTGTGTCTAGGAACACAGAAACTACGAGGACCATGGTCACACAACACCCAGACTCAGAACAAGTATTTGCGCTTTTTTTTCTGTGCACCAATACTTATCCTGGCGCGGGATTCGAACCCGCCGCCTCCGGGTTATGAGCCGACCTGCTCAAACACTGCACCACAGAGGCTGTCAAATAAAATGTATTATAAATATAACCCAATATTGCCAATTCATAAAATTACATTCCTCTGTTCATATCAACAAAACAGCTAAATCCTTGAAAACATTAAAGTTAATAGTAATATAGGTATTTATCAAGTTATCACTTTAGTATTGTTTTTGTGAATAAGCTAGGAAGCGATTACGCAATTCTAATCGCCCGCTACCGTTTGGAGAAACTTCAACTCTAATATCTTAGCCACAAGGTACACAAGTTTTATTAAATTGCCCTTTATAAATTGGTCTAGACATTTTAGTACAAAGTAGTACTAGTATAGTGCTTTAGAAAGTTTAGCCACTTGTTGAATCTATTAGATCTACAACTAAAACATAGGCTTTGGTTAATACAGGAGAATAAAATAGAGACTTAGTACATACAGGGTGTATAAAAAAGAGGCTTAGTGCATAATATACAAGTGTATAAAATAGAAGGTTGTCTGTAAGAGATCGCTCTTATCGATACCGATCGATCGGCGAACAGCCCGCCCGTTGTACCTATCTTATTATGTGATTCTCTATTCTACATGTTTATATTTGGTGCCAATATAGCGTCTTGTATTGTATAGCGTCTTGTATAGACGCTTAATACATGATATATATACAGGTTGTCCGATAAACAATGGATAACTCTGCAGGGCTTGCACAGGCTACTCTGTTATTTTTATCGCACTTTTTTTTTATCTTCTGGCTCTACACCTCCGTGTATTTAGCCAGTGTCAAGTAATTGATATTTTATCAAGTTAATGATATTTCACGCAAATATGTGTCAAGTCACAGTCGAAGTCATCAAGTCAAGTCATAGTCTACTCAGTCATACTCCTAGTAAAGTGGTGGCAACTTTACTTGAAGCTTCTATGGAGTTTTGGAAACAACACGAAAAGAAACGTTTCACCACACTCACGCCTGTAATCCAGCACTTAACAAATAGAATGCCACCAATTTTATGCACTAACACAAGTTTTGAAAATAACACAAGTTTTGGAAAATAATACAATGCGGTGACGCAATCTTTTTCGCCAAAACTCCTTTATCTACCTTTTTTATGTTGTGGAATGACGTGAAGAGCTAACCATTCGCCTGATGTTAAGCTACACGTCTGCCCATATCAGTTGCTATGTCACTCGGAACTCTAAAGTTTCACGCGACACTGTACTGCGCACGTCATCCTGAGACATCAGCAATTTTGTAATAAGATTACTAGACTGTGAGATTAGGTCATAAAATCTCATTTGCCTAGTAATTCCACTAGCTACAGTGTCCTTCAAACCGGAACACAGCAGTGCTTGCGCCACTACTGCTTGGCGGCAGAATAATTGGCAAAGCGGTAGTACCTATCTAGATTTATAATAATAAATAAACATACGTGGACATTTCAAACAACGCTATCTAGTCCCATACTAAGCAAAGCTTGTATTATGGTATCCAGACATCTCATACAATACTTAGATACTTTTTGTTTGTAAATACATTCATAGAATACAGTGTTTGAAAAAATATTTGAATTAAATCAATTTGTAATCACTTGTTTGTCACTTATTTTATACATTTATGTGTTCATCACTGCGTTATTATGATTATGAAAGACCACTTGTTCTGACACAGCACTCGCGTATTTATCGATTCAACAATTTTCAACAGAATTACAAAAGAGGACAGCAAAATACCCATACATAATCTGGTAACTTTGCATCGTAATAGTAATCGATCACCTACTATCTACGTTTTACTCATTAAAACCTTAAGATACGAAGGTATTTTACCTAATAGATATGTTGTTGTCATACAAAGCGTTTAAAATTCGGTCTTACTTTCAAACAAATCAAAAAAGGCAATCAACGACCAAATCTATGTTCCAAAAGTTTTAGGATTGTGTAGGGGTAAGTCATAGTAACAACGTCAAATAAAGTCGATTTTGTCTTTTTTTTCGGTTTCTGATTTTTTTTTTTTTTTTATGTTAAGGGATGACGCGACGAGCTAACCGTTCGCCTGATGTTAAGCGACACGGCTGCCCATATCAGTTGCAGTGTCACTCGGAACTCTAAATTATAGAGTTTCGCGTGACACTGCACTGCGCACGTCATCCTGAGACATCAACACAATCTAGTAACAAGATTACTAGACTGTGAGATCAGGTCATAAAGTCTCATTTGCCCAGTAATTTCACTAGCTACAGTGCCCTTCAAACCGGAACACAGTAGTGCTTGCGCACTACTGCTTGCGCACTACTGCTTGGCGGCAGAATAACTGGCAAAGCGGTGGTACCTACCTAGACGAACTTTGCAGAAAAGTCCTACCACCTACTACCATTACTGTCTTAGTGAAAATACTTCATGTATAATTTATAGTTTGTCAGAGCCTCAGGGGCCCCTGAGCCTGGGGGCCCCGAGACACTTCCCTGTCTAGCCCTCCGGTAACTGCATCGCGCTTTGTCATTCAACATTCTTATTGCAATTAATTTTTCAGTTAAATTTGTGTCTTAATTTAAACAGACTGTGTTTGAGAATCTAGTGCCGTATTTTCCGTTTCATTTATAATATTCGTTTGAATTCCAGGTGCAGCTATACCAGTCTCCAACTCCTGAGCTGACGATGGCGACGAAGCTGTCAGCATCAGCCGGGCGCGCCACGCCTCCGAAGCCAAATGACGACAAGCTTATTGTTTTCTACAAGTTAGTATTGCTGATATTTTGAGAACCTAGCTGAGGTGTTACGTGACCTACGCAGACGAGAAATGCATATAAATGGAACACTTACTATGCAATCCACATATACTTCAACCCTACCTGAGTGTGTCCTAACACTACACATTAGTAACCTAGGGTTCTACTTTTTTTATTGTTGTGTGATGTGACGAGCTAGTTTTTCACCTGATGTTAAGCGACACGGCCGCTCATAATAGAACAGTGTCACTCGGTACTACAAAATTTACGCGTGACACTGCACTGCGCACATCATCCTGAGACATCATCACAGTCTTGTAATAGGATTACTCGGCTGCGAGATGACATCATAAAGTCTCAATTGTCCTGCAATTTCACTAGCTACAGTGCCCTTCAAACTGTTACACAGTAGTGCACACTACTGCTTGGCGGCAGAATAACTGGCAAATCGGGGAACTATTTACGAAGAACTTTGTATTTTTTGCTGTCACAGCTTACGGTAGGTATACAGGTGCTTGCTCAGGAGTCTAACCTCTGGTGCATAAATGATAATAACCGTTGGTTACTTTGAAAATGGTTCCTGTAGGATAGAAAAAGATAATCTACGTGCAGGGTAGCTGAACGACGCTAGTGTAACGTTTAAATGTAGAAATACCCTCTTGCTATAAAATGTCATGTATGGTTTAGATCATTTCTTTAGTTTATATAAAAGACTGTTGTATAGTAATGACATAATGGTTGGTTACTTTGAAAATGCTTCCTAATGATGAAAAAGATAATCAACGTGTACGATAGCAGAAAGCTGCTAGTGTATTGGTTAAATGCAGAAAAAACCCTCCATAAATATTTCACAAATTATAGCGTATCCATGGGCTATAACATGTCATGGATGGATTTAGATCAGTGATTAGTTTACGTATTGTTGTAAGACTGGTAATGAAGTCACCTTAACAAACTAACATGGCAAATTTTAGATTGTTTGCTTAGAGAGCAAACAGCATTTTTTTTTTATCCATGAGTGTATCTTTACGTTATTCGAGCTTAAAAACAGTTTTACTCTCGAGGTTGACACCACTTTTTATCACCCTCTATGAGAAAATAAGTAAGTGCAACTTATTTGTATAACTAAATTGTAACAACTTAGTTGTATCACATTTTTAGCGTCGAGTACACGTTCTCTGAAGTTCTGTTACTTTATCATACAACCTGGGGCCTCACCGCGTAAGTCTGGTGAAGATCGTAATCGTGGTCTCTTGCTCGCACTCGTGGACTTGGTAATTGGCGCGTGCAAGATGGCGCGAAGCCGATTCCCAGAACATTTACGCGGTAGGGGTGCTGTTACTGGTCTGATGTTCATGATTGATTTCTTTGGTGATTGAAACTTAATAAGAATATCCGCATTCCATATTCAAATTTCTTTTAGTCCCTATTGGTTAAAGAGATATTTTAGTCCCTGTTTGCAAAGAATAACCTAGGCCTTTCAACTAGATGTGATGAACAATATTGTACGCTAAAATAGATGCACTTATTGCAACTAATTGAAAAATCAATATGCCACAGCTCAACCTTCCCTGTGTCCAAGGCTAACTTACATACGACTTATGGATAAAAGAATATGCGGCAAGGTTGTGCGATTGTTGTTTCTATATTTAACCAGTGGTGCAGCGTGGACTAATATAGACGTGGGCAAATCGCATCAGCGAGGCCCCTTTTCGTTTGTTCCCAAGATCTACCCAATAAATATATCTTACTAAACATGCTTTGACACGACATATCTACTTATGGCAGTGAAAAAATATTAATGCGCGGTGGGAGAATATTGAAAAAAATATAGATTATATAACTTAATTTTTTACAAAAAAAAATTTTTCTTCATCATATTGCTTTACTGAAGTCCGAGTAAGATTTTTTGATTGAATGTGGCAGCTAAATCTGTTTCGATTGAGAGTATTGCTAAAGCGGCAAGTCGGTCCTGCTTCGAACTGTTTCTTAAGTAGTTTTTTATAATTTTTAACTTAGAAAAACTTCTTACGGGGAAAAACTTCTAAAAATAAACGGGAATTTTAAGTCTGGCGACATCGCATTCAGAGGCCTGAGGCTCTTTTAAGTGCGAGGCCGTGGGCGAGAGCCCACTTCACCCACGCCCAGCTACGCCACTGTATTTAAACAAATAGTGTTAGCACTATCCGCCCGTGCCCGGTAATGTTAGGTTCCATGATATCTGAGTTGTCTATCTCGCTCGCACGTTCAACATCAGATTTTATATTAGGTCTTTACCTATGAAATTGCCGTTTTGTTTGAAAAAAGTTAAAGTATTTTTTTTTTCGAACTTATTTATTTCTTTTATTCAAAGTAACCACCCCTGCAATCAATGCATCTTTGCCAACGCTGCGGCAGTTTATGGATGCCCTTCTTAAAAAAATCAGCAGGACGGGAGACAACAAACTCTTCAAAGGCGTTTTGTACTGCCTCTAGGGAATTGAATTTTTTTCCCGCTAAAAAGTTGTCCAAATTTTGGAAAAAGTAATAGTCGGTAGGCGCAAGATCTGGTGAGTATGGCGGATAAGGGAGAGCTTCCAAACCCAACTCATGCAGCTTAGAGACGGTCTGTTGTGCAGTATGGGGTCGCGCGTTGTCGTGAAGTAGCAGTGGAGACGACCGATTGACCAAAGCTGGTTGCAGACGTGCGAGTTTCGCCATCATTGTGGTCAGTTCTTCAATGTACACATCTGCAGTAATGCTCTCGCCGTTTTGTAAAAAGCTATGATGAATCACACCAGCACTAGACCACAAAACTGTGACCATCACCTTTCTAGGGGTCATTTTTCGTTTTGCACATTGCTTTGGTACCGAACCAGGATCTAACCAACTTGCTGAGCGCTTTCGATTGTCAAAAAGAATCCATTTTTCGTCGCACGTAACAATTCGGTTCAAAATTCCTTCATTTCTGTGCCTGTTAAGCAGCGCAAGGCAAGTCTCGACGCGTACGTTGCGCTGGCGATCGTTAAGTTCGTGGGGCACCCATCTATCAAGCTTTTTTATCTTGCCAATCTGTCGCAAATGGACCAACATTGTTTTGATGCTAAC
The DNA here is from genome assembly GCA_905220475.3 of Ennomos fuscantarius. Classification (NCBI taxonomy): domain Eukaryota; kingdom Metazoa; phylum Arthropoda; class Insecta; order Lepidoptera; family Geometridae; genus Ennomos; species Ennomos fuscantarius. The sequence continues at coordinate 1,614,531 of HG992034.1, read as the reverse complement.
ATCAAAAGCTGCTGCCAGCTCAGCTGTAGATTGAGATTCATCAGCTTCCACAATCGCCTTTAATTCATCATTGTTGACCAAAGTTTCCGGAAGACCACGAGGTTCATTTTTCAAGTCAAAATTCCCAGAACGGAACCGAGCAAACCAATAACGGGTTGTACGTTCGTTTGTACAGTTCTCTCCGTAAACGTCGTTGATGTTACGTGTCGTTTGTGCCGCGTTGGTGCCACGACGGAACTCATATTCCATAAGTACACGAAATTTCAAAGTATCCATTATGAGGAAAAATGTTGAAATGTAATGAAAATACAACGCTAATCAATAAACAAAAGACTTATATTGTAAATAGAATGTCATATTTATAAAAAAAAATTAATTTGAATTTAGAATTCATAGCCAATAAAACTTTTTTTTGTTTGAAAAAGTCTGTACTGCAATACGGCAATTTCATAGGTAAAGACCTATTATTACCGAATGTACTTACGACAAAATTTGGCTTACGTCGGCCCTAAAGAATAACTTTGCAAACGTTCAATAAACCTGGCATATTATACATATATAGATCTTATACTTATGAAGATGTATTTTAATAAGTACATAAATAATTACATTCGCCTAAAAACATAACTTTGTAATTTCTAAAAAAATCTAGATTGGCCTGCTTTTGGCCACATTTCTCCTGATGTTAAGCGACAACATGGTCGACGATTCTTTTTTTTTTGGACGGGCTTATGCTTTTGGTCTATACAGACCTTTACAGCGTCACGGGGCGGGAGCAATGTGGTCGATGATGTAACACGCTCGAATATAAGAAACCTGGTTACTCTAAAACGTTCAGTTTATGTTCAGTTCGTTAGATGTTCGGAAACACGGACAGATAAAAAATAACGAGTGTGCTTTAGACCACACGACTGTAAAAGTAAAACTTCATTAGTTTAGCTCTATCTATCGGCTGGTATAACTTTGTTTTTGATTTGTTTAATGTTCATGTCGCCATCTTGACAATTGTACATTGTCATTTTACCGGATATACCAACATAATTATACTAATTTTTAACTTTGTTATGTTGAAAATGGAGATCTACGTTAACCAACCATTTTCAACATCCGTTCGCCTCGCCAGCTTACTCCTTAAGTCAAGCGTGCGTAAAGAAGCTTTACTTAAAAAAAACTGTCCATAAAACGGTTAAAATGTTGGTGACACTAGTATGCAATAAATTATTCCATTTGTCCACAGAAACGAATATCTCGCGGTTCGTAACGCAGAGGGCGGTTTCTACGTTTGCCAAGCGATGCAGAATGTGTACCGGACCACAAGGAAGATCAAGATCCGCTGGCTATCTCAGGACAAGAGTGATCCCTCCGGGGAGATATACAAACCGGATTTCTATGATATGACAGGTATGCTTACAGAATTAAAGGAGAAAGGTCAGGCCTTTATCAAAGAATCGATGATGGTATACTGTATGGAAGTCGCAGTTAGTGGATTTTATCTTGAATTTTCGTCTCTACATTCATAAGTTAGTAATGCATTAGGTGTGAGTCCTGCAGTTCTTGAGCTTTGAAACAAAACAGTTTGGTGATAAAGAACTTTCTAGCATTCACCCGCTTGCTTAAACTGCGGAATGCAATCATAACTGACAAGAAAAACCGACGGGTATAATATCTTTGTGGTTACTTACGTATGTGTTTTTACTTGGCTAGCATGCTACACCTTCGATCACATCGTCACTTCCCATCAGGTGAGAGCGCGGTCAAATGCTAGACAAGTTTGAAGTAAAAAAAAAAGTGTAATTCCGACCCATGGAATGCGTGATAATGATGCCCCGTGGGTCCGAGGCATAGGTTAAATTTATCGCATTTCCAAGTTTAATCCAAAGCTATCTGCCCAATCCTGGCAGTTTACTCTGTGATCTTGTTTGTAAATTGACAATGGAGGTTTCTATTATCCGATTAGGCCAGTATTTGTGGATTCCATTGTTTCCGACCTGTATAACATCCTGGAGTGATGGAGCGCGTACTGAAGACGCCGGGTCGCGCAGGGTTGGCTGTGGGGCTGTGGCGATAATAATAATAACGCCCAACGATCACATACATAGATCCTGGACCTTAAGTAGGATTCCCTGTGTCTCAGGACCCAGGAACTACGAGGACCATGCGCAATGAGGCGATGCCCGGGCCCGAGGCATAGGTTATATTTATCGCGTATTTAAGTTAAATCAGCAGCCATTTGTCCAATCCTGCCAGTTTACTTTTTCATTGTGATTGCAATTTCAAATTAAAGCTTTGTATTATCTAAGGATGCCAATACTTTTTGTGAATTTAGGTTTTTTTATTTCGACCCTACGCGTATGGTCCATAGAACAACTGTGTTGAACTTGTTGCGTCTCCAAGTTTCTAATCCTAAGCTATGGTCAAGTTTCTAAATTAAATCCGAGATAATCTTCCAAACCCTGACATTTTACTTGGTGATTTTGATTTTAATTTAAACAGATTTTTTTTTTGTTTTAGTTTGGCTCCACACTTTTGTTTATCTAGCCAGTTTCAAGTAATTGGTAATTTCTCTCCAAGTCATCAAATCAAGTCATAATAGTCTAGTCTAATCAAGTTATACTCCTAGTAAAGTGGTGGCAACTTTACCAGTAACCTCTATGTAGTTTTGGAAACAACACGAAAAGATACGTTTCACCATCATTAAACTACTTTCCCACACACATGCCTGCAATCCAGCACTTAACGAATAGAATGCCACCAATCTTATGCACAAACACTGAAAATAACACAAGTTTTGGAAAATAATACAGTGCGTTGACGCGATCTTTTTCGTTTTCCCGCCAAAAAAAAACCGCTGATGACGTTTACTCCACGGCCGTGCGGGTGAAGGTGACGCCATTAGCGCTTCACGAGCGCTAATTAAATTAAATCCGAGATAATCTCCCCAATCCTGACAGTTTACTTTGCGATCTTGATGTACCATCAAACATTGTAGTTCCTACTGTCCTCCTAGAGCAGTATTTGTGGTCCCACAGACATGGAGTGCGTGCTGACGACGCTGTCGCTGGGGCGCGCGGGCGCGGGCGGCGCGGTGGCGCTGCGCGGGCCCGAGGCGGCGCGCGCCACCTCCATCCTGCAGCGGGCCCTGCGCGCCGAGCGCGGGCTGGCCGCCGGCCTGCACCTCACGCCGGAGCACCCGGACGGACGTCAGTATTCCAATACTCATTTATTTTATTTTTTTGTTTTGGTTTTGGCTCCACACTTTTGTGTATTTAGCCAGGGTCAAGTAATTAATTTTACAAGTTAATTTATATTATACATATGTATGTTGTATGTGTCAAGTCAAGTCAAGTCACCAAGTCAAGTCATAGTCTAGTCTAGTCAAGTAATACTCCTAGTAAAGTGGTGGCAACTTTACCAGAAGCTTCTATGGAGTTTTGGAAACAACACGAAAAGAAGCGTTTCACCATCATTATACCACTTTCCCACACTCATGCCTGTAATCCAGCACTTAACGAATAAAATGCCACCAATTTTATGCACTAACACTGAAAATAACACAAGTTTTGGAAAATAATACAATGCGGAGACACAATCTGTTTCGTTTCCCCGCCAAAACTCCTACTCATTTATTTATTGTATTCAAAACACATATACAAGGTGGAATTTGATTCGTTATTTACCTTTAATGTATGTATTCAGTCCATGCTATAGAATGCTCCCATATAACTAAATAAAATAAAGTACTTATGAAATAAAACTTAAATATAGGTATTGTCAAATTACTGCAAATTTAAATTTCAAAGAAAAGCCTTGCGACATTGAACAAAGCAGGTGTTATATTGCCTACGAAAAATTTACAAAGCACTCAGCTGGTGCCCGCGCTGTGTGTACCGTTAAATAGACATTTCGGCTGTCATGCAGTTATTTTAGACACTAAATACTAAAACAAAACCATTTCTTTTAAATTGGATCTTGTACGAATATTCTATAGCATGGTCTTGACATTTAAGAAAAAGAGCGAATTTATAATTAATTACACCTATAGCATCTTTGCTTCGGGCTTGCATTAAGGGGTCCTTCAACGGTAATGAAGGAAAATACATTTAAGTGTACATTAGTGTCGATTCTGTGTCGCATACTCTAAAGCTAAACGAAATTAAAATATTTCCGTCTTTTTCATTTCCCCTTTATCAGAAAAGTACCGCCATACTTTAAGTTAACTTTAATTTTAGAGAATGCGACACAGAATCGACACCATTGTAGCGTAGTGACACAATGACGTCCAACGATCACATATTTCCTGGACCCTGACTAGGATTCCCTGTGTCTAGGAACCCAGGAACTACGAGGACCGTGGTCCCACAACACTCAGACTCAGAACAATCATTGCGCTTTTTTTTCTGTGCTTAAATGCTTGGAATCGAACCCGCCGCCTCCGGGTTATGAGCCGACCTGCTGTATGTATAGTGTGACGTAAGCCTCTGCTTTATCCTCTTGGTGCACGATCTACATAACATAGTATATAAGTTCCGGAAGTGACCGAGTCCCCGCCCGCAGTGGACCTGACCCTGTACACGGACGAGTCGCAGTTGGACAACAAGTCCCGCGCGCGGCGCTCCTCCAAAGCCACGCAGGACAAACCGGATGCCGTGGATCCGCTTGTGAGTACTCAACTGTAAATATAACCATTCGCCTGATGTTAAGCGACACGGCTGCCCATATCGGTTGCAGTGTCACTCAACAAGACTGTGAGATCAGGTTATAAAGTCTCATTTGCCCAGTAATTTCACTAGCTACAGTGCCATTCAAACCGGAACACAGCAGTGCTTGCGCGCTACTGCTTGGTGGTAGAATAACTGGCAAAGCCGTGGTACCTACCTAGACGAACTTTGTAGAAAGTCCTACCACCTAGTTTTAACCTGTTTTGAAAACTTATTTACGCACGCTTTACTTGGGGAGTAAGCTGGTGCATGCGAGGCGAACGAAAGTTGAAGTTGGTTCACGTAGATCTCCATTGTCAATATAACAAAGTTAAAAATTTGTTTTATTATTTTGGTATGTCCGGTATCAGCAATTTACAATTGTCAAGATGGCGACATTAACATTAAACAAAGCAAAAACAAAGTTATACCGGCCGATAGATGGAGTTAAACTAAAGAAGTTTTACTTCAGTCGTGTGGTCTAAAGCACAATCGTTTTTCATTTATGCTTTATACTAACGATTTTGAATTTTATTATTTTGATTTGCTATAGCGTAATCAACAGTTCAATTGGATGGCGTTGCCAACAACTTAAATTTGTTTTATATTGGGACACTAAATTACTTTGACTTATTACTTTTTTTACTTTGACTGGCCCGATAGCTCAGTTGGTAGTAACCCTGTCTTCTGAACTGTGGGTTGTGGGTTCGATTCCCACCCAGGACAAACATTTGTGTGATGAACATAGGTGTTTGTTCTGTGTCTGGGTGTTATATTGTATTCTATGTATGTATTTACAAACAAAAAGTATTTAAGTATTGTATCAGTTATCTGGTACCCATAATACGAGCTTAGCTTAGTTTGGGGCTAGATGGCGTTGTGTGAGATGTCCGCACATATTATATTATTATTATTACTTTAAGTTGATATTTTCCAGATATAGGTCAATCAATCAAATCAAGTTCAAAACCGATCGTGCTTAAAACATGTAAATTTTTAAAAATATGTTGATCATTGTACACCTTTATGACCTGATGTATCAGAATGACGTGGGCACTGCAGTATTAAGTGAAACTTTATACTTTAGAGTTCCGAGTGGCAATGCAATTGTTATTGGCGGCCGTGACTCAGATAAAATATCCGTTAATACTCAATTCTAGGCCTGATCTACCACGGAACCGGCGACATCTTAAACGACCGAAAACCATTTCACTAACCACTCCCTTTCAGAAGGAAACGGCAACGCCCGCGAAAAAGGCGCGAACAACCCCCAAACGCAGCCCGAAAAGCTCGCGGAAAACCAAAACTCCGCTTAAACAACAGACAAACAATAATAAGAGAAAATCGCCAGGTAGTGCGCCACTCGTGGCCAGCAGCAGTAAGGTAGGCATAGTCCGACGGATTTATAGAAATGTACGTATCGCCATCACCCATTACATTCATTCAGAGTGTGCGTCAGAAGTGTGCTGCGTGGATTATCTGTTTGGATTGCTTCTTAGTTCTATGATAATTTGGGCCTTCAATTGGCACTAGATTTTTTGTATAGACGTATGACTTGGCTTGAGTTTTAAGTTTGAAAAAGGTGGATTCAGATATGGGAAATAAATATATAAGTTACAATAATCGCGGTAAATGTGGTACGATAATTATCAAAACTGTCTGTAAGATTAACTTTAATGCTAGGTTGGAGCCAACAATGACTACATTATTTTTTAAATTATTTTGCTTTGTGTCATCATACACTTTAATGCTCCAGGTTGCGAATTTTCATTGTACAGTACCATTGCATAGTTGAGATTTTTAACAATAAAATAACTAAAATACATGAATGAACAGCATTTCCAATTATTGCCTCCCATTTTTTATTGGTTTTATACTTCGAGCAATAATAACCTCTTGGTGTTGAAGTTTTCATTTGTATAACTTACACATTGTCATTGTAAAAATAGGCGTGTGAACACGTCGACATCATGTGTCCTCGCTTAGTTTTTGAACAACGTAAAAAATAAAAATCTAATATTATTTATATGAACTTTTCCGAGGATAATCTCGGTTTTCGAATTGAGGTACCTTCCAAAAAATGAAATTAACAGTTCCATTGATTGTGTGCTATTGAGACTTCATGTTATAAAACTTTTAAGTGTTTAATAAAAGAAAAAAATTTTTTTGAAAAGTAATTCGTTTTAGATTATTATATATTAGTAATTAGATTTGATAGAACATTTTCAGTTTATATAGATTTTGAATTGTGGACCCAAAACACCCCCACAAACAGCACATTTCTTTTTAAAAACCCAAACTTTTAACCAAAGCCGATGTTATAAAGCTGTCTATAATCCAAACAGATAAAAACACAGATTTTATGAGTTAATTTCTAGTTAGTATTTTGAGATTTGTATGAATGGTATGATTACTGGATTGATTATGATTATGCATGATGAAAATATAGTTCACCTCAAGATATTTATTTCAAAATAGCTTTTGTAATTGATATCAAAATGATTTTTATGTTAACCCCCGGTTTTTCGTACATTTCTCAAACTCCTGTAATCTCACACCAAATACTGTACGCTCATTGGTTGAAAACAGCCGGTGGTCAACAGGCAACGAATAAGTGTTCAGTATTAGGTGTGTTAAGTTGGCACGAGTTTAATAAATACCAGAAACCGGTGTTAATCCACAGACACAGCTAACAACAAGCTCTTGAGTTGAACTGTATAGTTTAATGTAAAATTTTATTGTATTCTCAGCATTTTCGGGTAAAGGTATTATTATTTTATTTTTTAATGCACCATCATTCATTTGGAAACTTTCAAACATAAAAGTAACTATATTATAAGTAAACTATATTATAGTACAAATAACAGTGTTGGAAAGAGATATTGTGGTGAAAGGGATGCATGATAGCATGACAACTTCATTCAAAAAAATTAAATATAGTTTGACAATCATCTGAGAAAAATTGTATTCTCACATATTTGTATAAATATTTGAAAAAATCAATACTTTCAGATTTTGGTATTAAAATTTCTGAATTCTGGAAGAAATTTCTTAAAAGCTTTATTTCTTACTAAGAAATTGTTAAAATTGTCTCAAAATTACATCATAGCTAGTTTATTTGTGAAAGCAAAATGCCCAATATATTTTTTGCATAAGCAAAATTTCAGATCGGGTGTTGTGCGGTTCATAGTTGAAATATGTAGCCTAGCTAAATGTTCTATTCTAAATGGTTTAAAGCGCATTATAATAAGACATTTCTGCCAGTTGATACAAAAACAAAATCAGAAGATTGAAAGAAATATACAACTTCCTTTACTTTCTGTCTCGTATCAATTAGAATCTTAGAATTCCTAATTTTTGTTTCCACTTATTCTAATATAATTTTAATCTCCTACGACTAATTAACCAAGTCTTCATTAATTTTCATTATCCATTGCTTATTGTCTAATTTAACTTTTACTGCCTCAGTTCATCAATTACTTTGCATGTGTGTTTCTGATATATCTATTTTCCTTTGTTGTTTATGTGTGTGAGTGATCTAAATATTTGTGTTCTCTGTTATATTTTTTAGTGTTAAATTGCTTATACTTTTTGAATCAAAACCCTTGTGTGATGTTATCTAGGGATGTAACGATACATAATTTTGCCGATACGATATCGATTATGGTAGTAAACGTTGATACCGACACAAATCGATTATCATGCACATCTTTTGCGTTCCTATGTATTTTTTTATAATATGCTTTAAAATACCTGAGTATATATATTTTAACAGAAACTCAACATTGAGACGTCAAAAATAAAATGTCAAATCAAAATTCAAAGAGAACATTTATTTATATGAAATAATATTTTCAAACAATCAAAGTAAGTAACGATAATAAAAGAAAGTAATAAAATAAACCGATACAAAAGATAAAATCACTAATTAAAATTAACTTTTGGTAGATTTTTATTAACTAACAAAGTTATTAGCCTTCTGTATTGCCATATTGCTAGCAGGCGGCCACGGCAGCGCGGCAACGTAGTTCTCTTTTCGAACTCCCGATATCGGTTGTCGCGGTTGTATATTTTATAATAATCGGCGATATCGATATCGGAATCGTAATAGTTACATCCCTAATTTATCTAATTTAGTAGTCGTTCGCCCCTGTACAGTAGGTATATCAAAATGTTTAAAAATTGTTCCATCACACAAGGGCTATTGAAGCATTTACAGGCATGATACAAGGACTTGTTTTTCTATGTTTATAGCTAGACCTCAACCAGAGTTACAAAGATATATGTAGCTCCTGAAAATGTAGCAATCGGCGATGTTTGATATAAAAGAAAATAAAAATTGTACAAAAGATTTTAGATACTAAATTTTTTTGCGTGATTTAGTACAGGTCTTAAAATGTACGCAGCCAATATAAATGAGACCATAGCTCAGTTGGGAGAGTGCCTAATCCAGTGAGTTGAAGGCGGGTTCAAATTCCGCTGGTTGACTAACATTTTTAGGATAACAATATCTTTGTAGATCTAGATATCACATTAATCCCTTACTAGTAAACACTTCATAACTGTGGATAGATAGAATAGCTATACTCGGTGTTTTATCTGGTTTTGTCTTTGCCTATTACAAACTTGTTAGACAGAAACAAAACACAAAATAACTATTCTACCGCAACTCCAAAGATTTTAGTAAGATCGTAATTGTGGTTACATTTTAAAATCCCTTCCGTTATAGTTTAACCAGTGTTGCCATATATCTAACCGGTGAATCCCCGACAGACCGCGACGGCCGTGAGTGAGAAAGGGAAGGCCCCAGTTAAAGCTACGCCCACTAAACGAACCCCCGTCAAACAGAAAGTGGAAACCCCCGTCGTCACGCCCGCGCGGGGTAGAAGGGCTGCTAAAGGTAAATTGCTCGTGTTTTAGTATATTATTCTTCAAAACAGGAGGTTTTCAATTAGATTGTTTTTAACTACGACTAGTAAACTGCCAGCACTGACGAGATTCAGTCGAAAACTCGTCCGGATGATACCAGTCTTCATGATGCTCTGCAGCCGTGGCTCAGTAATTTTTTATGTTTGCTGTCATGTTTGTATGTGTGTATTCACGCTCAAATGGCTGAATGGATTTGGATGAAATTCGGTACCAAGATAATTTATACGCTATCTTGGTACCGAATTTCATCCATTTGCATCATAGTGTATACACTAAATTAACATATAGGCTACAATAAATCCCGGAAAAGTGAAATTTTCCTGTGCGGTGAGCAAATAATTAAAATACTTTTTATCCGCGGGTGAAACCGCGGGGCGCAAGTAGTTATAAACCGATTTGGAAAATTATTTTTACTTTCAAATTGATCCCTTTGATATTCTCAGTATGAAATTATGACGATTGAAGTCTATTTAACCTCTTTTAATAAGGTTATTATCATATCTCTAGGGGGCTGATCATGGAACTTTAATTGCATTGCAACACTAATATTTATTCCTAATTTGAATATTTCTATAGTAACTATAATAATAATAATAATAATAATAATAACGCCCAATGATCGCATACATAGGTCCTGGACCATAACTAGGATTCCCTGTGTCTAGGGACCCAGGAACTACGAGGACCATGGTCCCACAACATCCAGACTCAGATCAAGTATTTGCGCTTATTTTTCTGTGCACAAATACTTGTCCTGCCGCGGGAATCGAACCCGCCGCCTCCGTTATGAGCCGACCCGCTCAACCACCACACCACAGAAGGTCTCAACTATGCACATAAACTGCGTAGTTAAAATGTCAAATCCATACGAATTTGTGTTTCTATTGGTTGCAATCATGGTACTTGATCGCCTGGCTTATGCACTCCGCGCTTTAGGTACGAAGCTACTAGTACATTCAACCGGCCCGACTTATCGGGTCGCTCCGTTGTAATGTGCCAGAAGAGCAAAGCTATACCGATCGAAAGAGACGCACCTTCCTAGGGTAGGATTGATGTGCTGTGCGAGCTGAACTACACTATTGCGCTGTAGCAAGAGTCGTTATTTATTAAGTGACTTGGTGGAATGAAGATTCTATACCTCTATTATTAAGTATTCGGATCGGAGTTTTCTGTTCTGCATTGTGCCGGATTGCTTGCACCAGTAGAAAGAGAACTTCTTTTTTTTTTCAAACTCATATTGCAATGGGCTTGCTATGTAATATTTGACAATAAGCACTTTGTAATTCTATACGCTTAGTACAATAACTTAATTTAAATACCTAATATAATTTTGACTTGTAAAAGTGCTGAAAAAGCCTATTTGACAGCCTCTGTGGTGTGGTGGTTGAACAAGTCGGCTCATAGCCCGGAGGCGGCGGGTTCGATTCCCGCGGCAGGACAAGTATTTGTGCACAGAAAAAAAAAGCGGAAATACTTGTTCTGAGTCTGGGTATTGTGGGACCATGGTCCTCGTAGTTCCTGGGTCCTGAGACACAGGAAATCCTAGTTAGGGTCCAGGATCTATGTGTGTGATCGTTGGGCGTTATTATTATTATTATTTACAATAAATCTTTTGACTTTGATTTTGTTGTTATTAATGTCTTGATTTTTACCGTTTTTCACAGAAACAAAGCTCTCCCCGATAGTGGCGACTCCCTCGACTTCGACCGGCAAGGCCACCCGCACCCCACGTAAGCCTCCCTCACGGAAATAGTACCAAAACCGGACAAACCCTGTCGCGAGTGCCTAGTGCGGAAATCAAATTAATCTCGGAAAATGATACATGTCGAATGACGTCCATACAAAGTTACGGCATACAAACATGTCTTGCACACACCAAATCTCGAGTGACATCCACGGCTTTATATACGCGTCATTCGAAATGTGACATCGTAAGTGTAGTTTTGTGTAAACGTTATTCGGCAAAAGCGATATATTTCCGAGAATTACCGTACGGACTTCTGGTGGTGGGTAGTCGACATTAGTTAGATTTTATAGAGACAGTTAAGATCCTCAGCCACTGCAAGGTTGCGGTTAAACAACTGCATACTTGAAGTTGACAGCTACGGTTTTTTAAATAGTGGTAGTAATTAAAAGATGGAAATTAGGGTTTTTTAATTAAATCCAGAAAATACCTAAAATAAGGAAATAAAATTCAACATGCATAGATTGATGACTTTTCCAATTGATTAAGTTTCGTTCATATAAAACTTATGCCTGTCTGTACTAACAGCTTCTAAATTCACACTTATTCCTGCGTGACATACTTAGATGTATTTTTTTTTTTTTTTTTTTACTATTGATGGGTTTGCGTTTGACTACATCTCACCTGATGGTAAGTGACGATGAGGTCGAAGGTGGAGCACGCTTACCCAGAAATAACCTATTTACTCTTGACTTAAAGACACCCAAGTTGTATGTGGATGGAAACACCGAAGACGGGAGTGAGTTCCATTCCCTAGCCGTACGCACAATAAAAGAATCTGCAAAGCGTTTCGTACGAACAAAAGGTAAATCAACAACGTAAGGATGGTAACTCTGACCTCGCCGTGAGGTCCTGTAGTGGAATGGAGACGGTGGGATAAGATTGTGAAGCTCCTGGGCACATTCTCCAAAATAAATTCTGTAAAATACAGCCAAACATGCCACCTTACGTCTATGTTTAAGGTTTTGCAGTTTACTCCCAACTAGCGCTTCGTCATTAATGATTTTTATTGCGCGCCGTTCCACTGAGTCCAATGCAGCCAACTGGTATTTGGCAGAGCCATCCCACTTAGATGTATTGCAGTAGGTATGACATAGAGGGATATGTGCCAACTTAGGACCTGTCAAACTTTAGTACAAAACGGCATTAGTCACCCAATCATTAACTTTAACAATATGACAACAAAATTAATGAAAGTACTGTTCATATTGACGGTTGAGAGAGTAAACGAATTCGTATTCATAGTCGGTTAACAATCCTAAATGTACAGTTTAGCATGTCGACTGCAAATTTGTCTTATTTTTACCTAATATTATATATCAGTTTGTGTTAAAGCCAAAAGTATTTGTACACATACATTTTAAAGATATCTATGGCCTTGGCCTTAGTTTAACAACGGCCCGAGCCTGACTGATATAAAAAATTTCTCTCCAATATAAAACGCCCAGCGCAAATATAACACAAACTTCGCTATATTTTGTACGTATACGTAATACGTATTTGTGTTGTGCTTGCTGTGAGCGAGGGTATGCCATAATCAATCACATTGCATATTATATTAATAATAAATAACGCCCAACGATCACATACAAAGATCCTGGATCGTAACTAAGAATTCCGTGTCTAAGGACACAGGAACTACGAGGACCGTGGTCCCGCAACACTCTGACACAAAACAAATATTTACGCTTTGACTATATTTTCTCTAATTATTTTCAAAATTTCTATCATAATGTCGGCTACTTACCAATGGGATCCCTTAGAGCCCAAAGGCTCATTGTATAAGTAAGTGTCTTATCTAATGTTTCAATTAGGTACCGGGCTGTAGGAGGTTTTATATCGTTTATCAATCAAACTAATTTTATTTGATTTTAAATTGATATTATTACTGTCTTAATAAAAATCTTTATTTCTTTCATAATTTTCGTAATACATTTTTATATACAGATTCATTGAAATTTTAAATTTTATGGATTTCCACTAAAATTTGGTTTAGGGACACCTAATTTGTGCGTTAATTACGCTAAGTAATACTGGATAACTCTAAAACTTTACATTTTAAAAACCTATAACACAAAAATAATTAAATATGATGTAGCAATGTCTCTGGGCTAAGAGACTTCCATGTACTAACTAATCGTGACTATGAAATGAAAGAAAAGTAGGTACACCTTCCTCCAAAATATCCCTAGCAGTTTTACATAAATCAAATAGAATCTGATTGATAAATGATATATAAAACTTTGAGAGTTGAATCAGCCTACAAATTTAAATATAGTGCATTATTTTAGTGATTGGTCTTTAATATATTGCTCCCTTACCTCTCTTGTAAAAAAGGTGAAATGAACAACTATGTGTTTGATATGTGAAACACCTTCATTTTAATTTTGTATATTTATATCTATAGATCTTTACATACGTTTGAAATCGGCAAAATCATGTGAAAAATAAGTATACTCTAATTTCTGATATACCTCCATACTAAACTGTTATATATAGGTAATATTCTAAATCACGGAAAGATTCTTACTACATAAAAAGTACATGATTAGAATATTAAAATAGCACAATTTATAGTAATGTACAAGAACATTTTTATAAATTAAGTTGCTTGATTTTAAGACAAATTGAAATATTAGAGTATGTTAACGATATACCAAGAAATAAATATTAAACGCTTGGGTTGCCAACCGTTCTATGAATTCTAATGAAGTGTTGCCATGTTCTAAATGATTATCTACATTTACATCTAAAGCTGCAATGTGAAGCAATAAAAGTTAACATTAGATTTTATTGTAAATGCATTATTCTGTGCACATTGTGGATGTTCAACCATCAATGTCTTACTGATAGTGTTCAGGTGCGAGTGTTTGGAAGTGAATTGATAAAGTTAATCTAGTTTTACTAACGTGGACTAATTACTAATACTAAGTTGGGTAATTCATGTAAATATACGATTAATAACAAGTGTTAACAAGTTTTTAAAGTATCGCATGTGGGGTATTAAATTTATTTGTGATAAATCTGTGGCAAGATTAAGGACACAACACAAATTATTATATGTATTGAGAATAGCGAAAGTATTTTAAGTTTGTAATAGTTTGCGACTTTGTTTGCTGTCAATTGAAATTAGAATTTTCCCAGGATTAAATCTTTTTCTTGGTTCCCATCTGATAGAACTAAACAGCATTTTAGTTTTAGCAAATCTAATCTTTATGAACTGAATAGTAGTGTTAATTAAAAGTTGTCAGAAAGTCACTACAGTGATGTTCTAAAGATCGTATTGCAGGACAACACTCGGTCGAGATTTAATTGATGAATTTATTATTTTGTGAATGATGTCTTGACTTGAGCACAGACAGATGACTGTGTCGTTCTGTAATATGGCCCTTAAGGTCTTATCGAGATAAATCTTATCACCCCAGTGCCGATTAAGGAAAATGTTGGAGGATATTTTTTGCCTCCCAACTTTAGGCAATAGTTTTATAATATTTCATTTGTAAGCCTAGTATAAAAAGAAGTTTGGCAATTAAGTAATGCAATGAAAATTTTGTATATCAGTACAAAGAATTTAAAATTAATCAAATAATGTTTTTATTATTGGACTTTTTGCTTCAACATAAGAAATATATTTTGATATGATCAGTGTTTATTTTCGAATTAGTTGTAGTAGTTGTATCGCAGTCTAAGAACGCAAAACGGTTTATAGCGAACCTATATTATTGAAGATATTTTTAAAATATCTATTGTCTTTTCAATATCCTATTCGGACCAAAATGTTTTGTAAAACTTAAAATTGTACATTACTGAAAATGTATAGTTGAAGACAAACATTGACACTGCCCTTTGTCTTAAAAAGGGATCGATTCCATCTTTGAAAAATGTCTAGTGACAAAGATGCGTCTGGAAATATTTTAAAAAGGCCTCAAGTTAGTTAAGTTTTGGTTAGACTATCCGACTTTCATTTCAGTAGTGTAACTTAATTTGTCATACTATTGTATGTGATGTGAATAATTAAAAAAATGTATTCATTTAATTTTGTTACATCACTGTGTTTTATGTTTTAAGGTTGATTTATCATGTGGTTGAGCGATGACGATCCCCTAACATTTTGTTGAGTTTTTTTTTTCATTAATAACCCTATGTTGTTGAAATCATATTGTAACTGAGCTCTTGTGAGCATGTGTGTGTGAGACAAGTTTAGATAAATAAGTTTAGGTGGTATTTTTAAATAGGTTAATTTCATAAGAGAATATAAGTTTAGAATATAAATTATTGTGTGTGTATTTTCTGTTAATAACAGGTACCTATGCGGAGTGAATGTTTGTGACTCGAGCAAGGCACCCTGGTACAATAGTTTTAAAACATATTTTAGCGTTTTATACAAAAAGATATCAGTTGGAGAGTACTATTGTAACAGAAAGTCCACAAATTTATATGCAATTCAGAATAAATATAATAATTTAAGAATGATGCTTGTTTTATTTTTTAATTTTAAAACCTCGCACTCTACAGCTTAGAACACTACAGTCTGGCCTCTGAGAGAATGCATTATAACATGAGAGTTACTGCTACATTGTGAAAATGTATTTAAACCATTAAATAACCTTTGTGGAGAGGTGCAGGTGTAAACTATTAAATAACCTCTCCACAAAGGCCATTTACAAAGAGTTGAAGTTGAATTTGAAACCATTAAATATTTTACTATTGGTAACCAGCCTATTCAAAAGAAAAAATCTAACAGCCTTATTAATAAACGGGTATTAGTCTCGGATTAGTTACTTCAGTTTTGTCCTTTTTTTGCAACTGGAATATTTAGCTGGATCGAAAGAGACAAAAGATGGTGTAACTAGTCTAAAGCTAGTTAGTGTTTATTAATAAGGCTGTAAGTTATTAGAATTTATGGTTATCATTAAGCTTCGAAATATCTGATCTTTCAGCAGCTACACTTATTTTTATTGCTTAAAAGTTGCCATTTTGAGCTGGCTGCTAAATTACTGTAGTAAGCATTGGATTTACAATTAAAAATGAAATAAAAAGGCATTTAAGAAATATATATATAAATAAATTATAATAATAATAATAAATTTGTATAATACTTCAATATAGTAGGTACATAATAGTTTCATTTCAGAGTAGCTCCTTCAACTATAAGGTATACTGATGTCAAAAGTACACTATTATTATTACACATATTTTGTATGATAAAATAAAAAGCATTTTAAATACTGATACAAAACTTTAATCATCAATATTCTCCATTGGTTGAGCAGTCATAATCAAACCTCTGCACCACAATGCATCTGCAAGTTGAATTTTGTCAGCATCAGTAGGAAGGTCTAGCCTCTCAACAGTCACATACTGAGGGTATGCAGTTATCAATGTTTCAACACCGGGAGCAAATTCCGGTTCAATCTCCAGGAAAGGCAGTTCGCTTCCATGGTACTCCATGGAGTTTTCCACATGATAATATAATCTGATCTTTTCTTCTGAAACCATTCGCAAAATATTCTTACGTAGCAGTCGTATTTCATCTTCTAAACTTATTTCTACTCTGTTTGTTACTTTGCCATTCTCAATCATAACATCGGAGTCACCAAACACAGTAACTGCTTTCTCTAAGTCACTTAAAACTGGGGGCAGTGCATCTCTTTGGTAGTTCTTGTTCATTTGGTCCACAGCATCATCAATCGGCAAATAAGTCTTGATTTTATCAAACAGGGACTCAACTAATGTAACTATTTCTTTCTTACGTGGTGTGTTGGAATCTGAATGGACAAGGCCAAAGTTGTCATAGATATCAAATGGCAAGCCACGCCTCAACTCCAAATTTTCATCAATAGCAATTTGCAAAGCTGCAGGCACTAATTTTTCAAGCAAATCAGCCCAAGAATGTTTTTGGTACATGCTGACTGTAACATGAAGGGAGTGTTCTCCATCAATAGTCACTCCTTGATGTATGTAGCCTCGTGGAAAATATAACATGTCACCAGCTTCAAGTGTCACTTCCATTATTGGCTCGCCAATTTCATCCTGATCAAAGTTTTTTGATGACACCCTTGGTAAGATCTCATTTTCTGTACGAGGTTTGTAAATACGCCAGTGTTTTTTACCTTCTGTTTGTAAAATGAATGCTTCAATGTCATCATAATGGGGAGCAAATCCTTGACTATCAGGAGGAGTTAAGTAAGCATTTGCTCCAACAAATGAGTTAAAGAACTCTTGTAATGTGGCATTTAGTAAATGTAATTTAGGGGTATAAGTTTGCGGGTTCAAGAGCCTGATGCTGCAGCCATTTAAGTAGTAATCCCACACCAAATGTGGATGAGCTCGCCCTTCTGGGTTGTGAGTCTCCCTTTTGCCACCTTCATAAGACGTAATATCAATGTTTTTAGTAAATTGAATATTTTCATTTCTTAGCATATCATCAATAACTGGTGTAGAGATGATTTCTTTATAATATGCTGGTTTATTTCTAGAAATGTGTAATGGTTTCTTTTCCCAAATTTTGTTGAGGAATTCATCAGGGTTGTAAGGAGCAACCATCCATTTGAATACTTTGAGGCCTTCCTCAACACTATCAGTCTCTACTGTTGTGAAAGGTATTCCATTCTCATCATTAGAACACTCACTATGTTCACTTATGTTAGAGGAAAAATTGGCCGCTACTAACACAGGTACATCTTCAATCTCAACCACCTTAGAGCTTTTCTTGACTTCTACCTTACCATTAGGATGTATCTTTAAATTTTTGGATTTCTTTTTCTTGTGAGTTTTCTTTTTGACAATATTTTTCGAAGCCTTCGATTTCTGCTGCTTTTTAACTTTTTGAGCTACTTCGATTATAGTTTCTTCC
The DNA here is from genome assembly GCA_905220475.3 of Ennomos fuscantarius. Taxonomy (NCBI): domain Eukaryota; kingdom Metazoa; phylum Arthropoda; class Insecta; order Lepidoptera; family Geometridae; genus Ennomos; species Ennomos fuscantarius. The sequence continues at coordinate 1,596,305 of HG992034.1, read as the reverse complement.
GTAAGATTCTTCGCATTAACCAAGTTCGCTGCCGCTGCCCGTTTGTTTTTCTTTATATTCTTTTTCTCTTTGTTAGAGTTCTTGTTAGATTTGTATATTGCAAACGCGGATATAGAAGAATCCATTTTATAAATGATCTTTTAAAATTATTCCGAATATACACGTTCAATTATGATTCACAATATTATCTAGAAAAATACTTAATTCTTTTACTCCAGTGTAGGTACTTGAATAGTGACTGAAATTTCTCATTTGTGAGTTGATGGTAAGTTCGATGGTTGATTAATAAAGATGCATGTATTATTTAATTTATTGTTACTTCTATACATACTTGTTCTATAACTTTTTAGGTTATGTATGTATACTTTATAATTTGCGTGTGACTATGATTGGAATGTCTGAGCTGAGGTTGTCAATGTCATATTACATATAAATAACTGTCAAATTATGGAATGGAACGTGGTGTTAGAGTTTTGGCGGGAAAACGAATAAGATCGCTTCGCCGCCGCATTGTATTATTTTCCAAAACTTGTGTTATTTTTAGTGTTAGTGTATAAAATTGGTGGCATTTTATTCGTTAAGTGCTGAATTACAGGCATGAGTGTGGGAAAGTGGTATAATGATGGTGAAACGTTTCTTTTCATGTTGTTTCCAAAACTCCATAGAAGCTTCTAGTAAAGTTGCTTCCACTTTACTAGGAGTATAACTTGACTAGACTAGACTATTGTTAGAATTGAAGTTTAATCAGAGGCCGATGAAGTTTAAACACCATTTAATACAAATTTCTTATTTATTGCAGTTACGATTACAGTACGTTTTGGAGGGAACAGAGAGTATATCTAATTTTGACATTAGCACAGAGTGTGCTATAGACTAGGACACGTTCCATATTTCTGACTTCTACAAGTACTACAGTTACAGAGCGTTCACAAATAAGCATAATATATTTTTAACTTTAACAACTATGACTTATCTTGATGACTTGACTTGACTTGACACATTATTTGATATTGATTAACTTGAGATATTATCAATTACTTGACATTGGCTAAATACACAAAAGTGTGGAGTGTGTGTGTGTCTTGTAAGACAAATTATTGTAAATTATATTTCAATACTTAATTTTTTTCTTGTAACAAAATAAAGTCAATTAAATCTTAACAATATATATATGTTAACCAAACAAAAAAATCATAACTAAATATACAAAAGACTTCACATGTCGACATCATAAATGCTTACTTTGCTCTTTAATAATAATTTGAGTAATACATACTGAATATAAAAAATCTGATTTATTTTATGTGATCTTTATTGAGAATCTTTGAATGTCTTTCCAGTTTCACAACTCACCTTGCAAGCAACTTGAAATGTTGCGTATTACGCTACATCTTTGATTTCCGTTTTAGCTTCTACTAAAATTTGTTTTTAACTTCTGCTTCTGCTTCCATAAACAATGTTTTTCCTTGCATGTTTCGGGTTAGTTAGTCGAAATAAAACCAAACGCCACAATGTAATCTACTGTTCAAGCTGATTTAATCATATCAATTACATATGTTCTCTGGGTACAGGTTTCTCTCTACTTAAGGTGCATCCGTTAGAATGTCAGATAGGTACTTCTAGGCACTATTGTTTATTTTATACATTGATATTTATTAATATGTTTACGTTACATTTTGGTACAACACCAATATACTTCTTAAATTAGATAGGTACCTACTCTTACATAATTTTTTCTACCACCGATATTTTTTTAGATAAATACATATACATATATTGATAAAATTATGTATACCTATACGTTGAACTATATGATAGATAAGTAAGACAAAAAAATATTACGGATATAAATGTGGTTTTGGGAGCCTAAATTCATCTAAGAAGAATGGAGAAAGAAACTTTAATATTCATACAAATTACTCGAATTTGCACCTATTATGTACCTATATTAAAATTTAATAATTTTATTCTCTGAATAACCAAAAATGTAACTTGTAAGACAAATTATTGTAAATTATATTTCAATACTTAATTTTTTTCTTGTAACAAAATAAAGTCAATTAAATCTTAACAATATATATATGTTTATGTTTAATTTATATTGTCATTGTTTGCATTTTCCTTTAAACATAACGGAGCATATAAAAAGAATTTATGAAAGAAAGACAATTTTGCAGTGGGTGAACAGGAATCATTCAAACTGTTGTCACAGCCACGCAAAAAAATCCTAATAAATTATAGTAAAATTTAAGTAATGCTGCCAACTTCTCACTGGTGTGACATGTCATAAGCCAAAGCGAGACAGGCTTTTTTTAATTTTAAGCATTGATTAAATTTAACTAAAATTTATAAATAGGTAAACCTCAAAGTTTATAACAATACTTTATAATTATGAATTATTTACCAATTACATAAATATATTTTATTATTTATTCAATATGAAAATGAGCAATATGTTACCAACAGCTAAATATTAGGTTATCTATAGTGTGTATTTTTTTTAACGTTTACAGGTGCTTTTTTAGTTTTATTAAATATTATTATCCACTGTTTTTCTAAATATAATAAATATTCAAGAATGTAAGAATTGGTCATCTATCACACATATTTTGATACGTACGTTACAACATCTATGTCACTTGTATTATAATAAATTTTTACCTTTGAGTTAGGTCTCTACGGTCCGTATTACAGAACGATGCTCAGTCATCGATCAGTGCTCAAGAAGAGATCTTTATGAATGAAATCTTTGTTTGAGCACCGATTGATGACTGAGCATCGTTCTGCAATACGGACCTACGTTACGTCATATAAATGCTAGATAAAGAAAAAAAAAACTTGTAAATAGAGTCACAGAGTAAACACAATGATATTTTATTACCACAGATAGAGAAAAAACCATTACTCTGTGGATATTATGGCAGATTTATTAGAGGGCAAGGAAGCTTTCGCAGCTGTTTCGTACAGAGATAAGTTTTCTAGAGCCGTTATCATTATTATAGTATTTAAAGTGGCTTGAAATACTTATATAAGGTAGGACTTGTCGATTATCAGTCTGTCTGGTATTACATTGTTTTTGTCAAGTAGTTTTAATGCTTAGTCCGCCATTTTACCGCTCGCGGCTTTTTATTAATTTATAAAAAAAGAATTAGAAAAGTGTGAAAACTTGCAAAACTTCTTCAGTCTTATTTCAAACTTCCTTCGCTTGAGTGAACCGCTGCCAGTTAGAATCATGCAATGTTTTTTTTTATAAAGAAGCAGTTGGGACGGTTGACAAAGGGAATCACTTATAAAAAAAAACACAACAACATCAGAAATAAGTTTTCCCTAAATAAGCGAACTTATTCTAACTTAAATACAGATTAAGTGACTTAACATACTAGATTAATAAACAAACTACCGCGCTCTTTTTATTCACATCGACAAAATTTTCATTAACGAGCAAAATAATCAATTTCCAGCCAAAAAGAGATTCCGTAACAACTCTGTACCGCCAACGCAACGCAATCTAGCACCCTCCGTTTCCGACCAACAAAACTTACAAGGATTCTGTCAATGTTCGAACGGAACCCGGACACTAGTTTATATACTTTACTCGGATAACATAATGATTTTACAAAATAAAGTATGCAATGTATGTGCGATAATTTAGTCGTTAACTCATTACACTGCAAAATAACACAAACTAAACGCAATCCGAATATAGCTTGTGACTGCAATACACCGTTCTTTTCTAAATTCGATACAGACCTTAATATACTTCAAACCATAATGAATCAAGCTATTTAATTTAAAACAATATGGAGATACTTCAAGACTAAAATTCAAGAATAAAACATTTGTCCGTGTTCCGAGAATACAGAAGCCAAAAACAAAACGCAATGTTTAATGAACGCGCATATCTCGAGCATGAACTGGAGTGGTGTCCTCGGGGCTGGGGCTATCATCCAAGTGCGGTCTGATATGGACCACGGACCTTCTCTGATCATGATGATTGTAGTCGTCGCGCATCACCAGCCCCCCGATACCGTATCCTGGGCCCATGGTCCCGCTGAGACGCATTTTTTCAGGGTCTTCATCGAGCTTGACGGATGAGAAGACGGTGCTAAGGTTCAGTTGTGGAATGTCGTAGAACACTGTGAGGATCAGCATCAAGAAGGACAGGCCCATTATCAGGTAAACTGGGGAAGAATAAATAAAAAAATAAAGATACATTTGACGGTCGTAAAAAGTTTAAACATAATTTAAACAATGATGGCCTACTTTTATTTCTATCGTGGTAAACAATTTACTAGAGTAAGTGCCGGCTCAACGTTAACACTTGCGTCTTTCAAGCCGACACATCCAGGTTCAAATACCACTCGGCCATGCTCCAATGATTTTTCAAGCTATGTGCGGAATTAGAACTTGCTCTTAAAACGATGATGGAAAACATCGTGAGGGAGCAAGCATGTCAAAGACAACACAATTTTATGTCATCCACCAACCCGCGCTCGACCAGTGCGTGTGGCGGGCTATGGCTAGAAATCCATGTATTGTAAAAAAAAATAGACCCATGTCCCAGCAGCCAACTGCTGAGACACGGCTTTTCGTTGGCTTGCTTGTAGAATATTTTTTTTATGATTTATGCTTACTGGTTGAATGATGTTGAACCTACCCCTATAACCATCTTTAATGTCAGAAACCGACGTTCTACTCCACTCACCAGAAGTCAGGATCTTGTAATACGCCCTGTAAGGCTGGGCAGCCTCAGGGGAATCCCCGGGGATGTAATCTCCGAGTCCGATGGTAGTTAGCGAAATGAAGCAGTAGTACACCGAGTCCAGGTAGTCCCACTCCGGTTCTAGGTACGCAAACGCGATGGCCGGAAGGAAGATGAATAGGATGACCAGGGCTGCCACTGGAGAAAATAAATTTATTAAATACGCTAACTATCCCATTGCAAAAACCTAACACGATCTAACTATATAGTGGCTAAATTTCCTTGGTTTAAAACCAAACTATTGTCTTTTCAAAATCTATTGCCTTACATTTTTTACATTTACATCTGACTAGTTGACCAATTACAGCAGTGCGCCGCCCAATCAGAGCAGCGCATTTTCATCCGATCCCGACCCGGATAGTTAACTTGATTTTTTGCACCACCCATTTTTCAAAAGAGGAAAGAAGAAAAAAGTTTTAAAAGGAACTGGCTCAATGACTCAAGTATCAACCAAGATTATTATAGTCAATTAAATTTACACAACAATACACAAAAATGGTTACTTATATAATTGAACTTAGGAGAAAGAAAAAACTAAACTATACATAAGAACTTAAAATAAATAATAATTGAAGAAAAAGTAATAATAGATTATTATATTGAATACTATTACAATTTTTACTGAACGAAATTGTTTGTCCAAACCAACTTACCCATAATCGTCAAATGTATCAGCCGTATAGTGAACGGTCGGTACAGGTGGCCGAGACCAGCGTTCAGTGCCCTCAGCATGGCTGTGGTTGGCTCTAAAAGTCGCTCCACCATGGCTGTCAGCAGCACCAGGGTCAAGGGGATGCCGAGCAGAGCGAACATAATGCAGAACATCTTGCCTGGCTTCGAGAGGGGGGTGACGTGACCGTAGCCTGGAGAAGGACAGAATTTGTATTTAGAATTAGGTGGTCAATAAGAGGGTAGGAAAGGTTTAAAAGAGACGCCCTGCAGACTTGACAGATACATCACCATACAATAAAAAGTTTAACAAGATGGTTTGACATTGTTCACAGTAGGTACATCAGAATGTTGAAAAGAAAAGTTAACTATGATATAAATGCGAATACCGAAGTGCTATTCCGTTACAAGTTTTAAAATAGAAATGAGAGAGAGAGAGAGAGAGAGAAGGAATGAATCGTTACTGGGAGAAAAAAGTGAGAAATAAAATAAGGGGGAAAATTGATAAGAGAAAAGACAGACTAAGAAAAAGATAAGAAAAGGAAAGACTGAACGCAGAAGAATAGATAAGAAACACAAAAAACTAAATAAGTAAAGGAAGGTGTTAAGATTATTAAGAGAGATAAATGCATTTATTGCTTATGTTTCTTTGTGTTATGTTAAAATAATCCATATTCATTTATTTTTTCTAGTTCCTTACTATGTATAAAAGTACTGTGTCCTTACCAATGGTCGTAACAACAGTGGTGGAAAAGAACACGGACTGTCCGAAGCTCCAGTTAGGCCCAGCGCTCACATTCTTCGAGGCTGACACGCCTCGGTTGCTGGCGCGGACCACCTCGTCTAGCAGTGCTTCAAGATCATCATCTGGAAATAATAACGTAAGCTTGGATCTAACACCTGGAATCGAGTGCAATTTAAAAATAGAATCTGCAGTAAACTGCTCGTTAGAGAAAGGTTTGTGAACGGTGATTGACCACGAACTGGAAGGTCAATTAATAACTATGAGAGTAAATAAAATTGACAAATTGCATCGACAAATGTGACCCTTCCATGATAAACAATAGATAACAATAAGTAGGGTAATAATCAAAGTTAAAGAAGATGAATCCGAGACAGAATAGGTAATCTATGAAAATGATAGCTTTTGCTACAGTGCGCAAGAGTAGTATACTTAAGAAGTCTTTCGCACGTTTTTAGGTATGTTTACTTATTTTATCGTTTGCGTGATACATTTGTTCTATTTTTATGACAAAATATCTACGTACTGAGTCAGTACCTAGACACTTATCTACGGAGAGCTAAATGCAAGGATCGTAACACTCAAGTCACTACACGATCATAAACATTATGTTTTACATTGCACCAGAATATATTTTGTATGTTCCGGCATTTTGAAGCCAATTTCCGTTTCGTAATGCCTTCATTAATTTTATTTACCCTACACCAGCATTGTTATTTTGTTCTGCTGCCGCCTGCCGGATACAAGAATGGTGAACAAAACGTTAGCTTCGCTATTGCAATTAGGGCGAGTCGAGAATATCAAAAAGGAAAGCAAATATTATACCCCATGCATAATGGGTTCTAGGTACAATTTTACAATCTATTAACTATTCAAAAGAAGTTTTGGCGGGAAAACGGAAAAGATCGCGTCACCGCATTGTACTATTTTCCAAAACGTGTGTTATTTTCAGTGTATATTATAATTGGTGGTGTTTTATTCGTTAAGTGCTGGATTACAGGCATGAGTGTGGGAAAGTAGTATAATGATGGTGAAACGTTTCTATTCGTGTTGTTTCCGAAACTCTATATAAGCTTCTAGTAAAGTTGCCACCACTTTACTAGTAATGACTTAGACTACACTATGACTTTACACATATCTGCGTGAAACGTCATTAACTTGATAAATTGTCAATTACTCGACACTGACTAAATACACCAAAGTGTGGAGCCAAAACATACAAAAAAACTATTAAAAAAATTTGGCGTACGTAGAGGCATCATGAACATGAAACGAAACGTCTTGAATATTTTGAATATAATCGTGGTACCTTCGCGCTTCGTTGGTTATTAGTTTTGGTTGGTTGGTTTGGGTTCGCATTGCAATTTTATTACCGTACGTCGTGTTGTGTTAGAAATTGTAGGCGATAGCTATACTGTTCTATGGCTATGCTATATCAATCTATTTGAATTGTCCACAGATATTAGATATATTATCTATGTATCTGATCGTTGGGCGTTATTATTATATTATTATTATCAACATGTAATTCAGACAGAAAAACAGATAGATAGACAAAAATGAAAATAATTACAGTTTGGGCTTCAGTGTCGATAATAAAGGGCATTACAAAACATGTACAGATGTGGAACTGTTTTGCAGTTTTAGTATAGACTCCACCCACTCAGCCGCACCGTTCCAAAATCCAAGCAGAAGTCTCCAGGGTGGGGCAAGCATCAAGCATTTTCCCGCCACAAATATAACGTTCCGTTCCGCGCACATACATTATTCATTGGTGCCGGTCTCTGGCGAGGCGATGCCGAACTTTGATGCATATTAAAGCGGCTACCCCATTAGAAACGTGATCGTTTAATAATTGCTTTACGAAAAATACCAACCATTTAAATGCATTTTTTTTATGTTAGTGAATGATGTAACTAGCCAGTCGTTCACCTAATGTTAAGCGACACGGCCGCCCGTAACGGAACACTATCACTTGGAACTCTAAAATATAAAGTTTCCCGTGACATTGCACTGCTCACATCATATCCTAAGACATCAGCACAGTCTGGTAATAAGATTACTCGACTGTTAGATCCAGATAATAAAGTCTCAATTGCCCAGTAATTTCACTAGTTACAATGCCCTTCAAACTGGAATAGAGTAGTGCTTGCGCACTACTTCTTGACGGCAGAATAACTGACAAAGCGGTGGTATCTACCTAGACAAACTTTGCAGAAAAGTCCTACCACCTAGTCATTTTTTTTTATATTTTCAACAGATTGGTAGGTAGCAGTCGAAACTGCTTGTTATATTTTGAAAGCCTCTGTGGTGTGGTGGTTGATCAAGTCGTCTCATAACCCGGAGACGGCGGGTTCGATTCCCGCGACAGGACAAGTATTTATGCACAGAAAAATAAGCGCAAATACTTGTTCTGAGTCTGGCTATTGTGGGACAATGGTCCTCGTAGTTCCTGGGTCCCTAGACACAGGGAATCATAGTTGGGTCTAGGGTTTATGTATGGATCGAATTTTTCGATGCATAGAAGATGCGTTCCGTTTTTGTTAAATTATCTGTTTTATATAATGTACCTACAGTGTAATGTAATCTCAGAGCTGGAATATTTTGTATTTCTTATAATTACATTCCATGTAATTACCATACACCCGTCAGTACAATAATATCATTAATTACTTTTGATTGAGTACATATTAATTAAACACAAGCGTGTGTACTCGTGAGCAAGCTACTGGGGGTAGCTCAGATAACCCTCGTACCGAGAGGTCGGTCGATGTGTCGTGTCATTGAGTACCTCAAAGATAACAGTACCTACAAACGTCAGTTTACGTCAATAAGTCACTTTAACCCATTTTGTGATTATAGTCAACGAGCTTCTGCCCGCAGCTTCGTCCGCGGTTTGGCCTATGGGAAAATAATTCAACCACCCATTTCACCTTCTTAAGGGTGGAATTTCGAAAAATCCTTTCTTAGCGGATGCCTACGTCATAACATCTACCTGCATGCCAAATTTCAGCCTGATCCGTCCAGTGGTTTGGGCTGTGCGTTGATAGATCACTATGTCAGTCAGTCAGTCAGTCACCTTTGAGTTATATACATATATTAGGTCTTTACCTATGAAATTGCCGTTTTGTTTGAAAAAAGTTAAAGTATTTTTTTTTCGAACTTATTTATTTCTTTTATTCAAAGTAATCACCCCTGCAATCAATGCATCTTTGCCAACGCTGCGGCAGTTTATGGATGCCCTTCTTGAAAAAATCAGCAGGATGGGAGACAACAAACTCTTCAAAGGCGTTTTGTACTGCCTCTCGGGAATTGAATTTTTTTCCCGCTAAAAAGATGTCCAAATTTTGGAAAAAGTAATAGTCGGTAGGCGCAAGATCTGGTGAGTATGGCGGATGAGGGAGAGCTTCCAAACCCAACTCATGCAGCTTAGAGACGGTCTGTTGTGCAGTATGGGGTCGCGCGTTGTCGTGAAGTAGCAGTGGAGACGACCGATTGACCAAAGCTGGTTGCAGACGTGCGAGTTTCGCCATCATTGTGGTCAGTTGTTCAATGTACACATCTGCAGTAATGCTCTCGCCGTTTTGTAAAAAGCTATGATGAATCACACCAGCACTAGACCACCAAACTGTGACCATCACCTTTCTAGGGGTCATTTTTCGTTTTGCACATTGCTTTGGTACCGAACCAGGATCTAACCAACTTGCTGAGCGCTTTCGATTGTCAAAAAGAATCCATTTTTCGTCGCACGTAACAATTCGGTTCAAAATTCCTTCATTTCTGTGCCTGTTAAGCAGCGCAAGGCAAGTCTCGACGCGTACGTTGCGCTGGCAATCGTTAAGTTCGTGGGGCACCCATCTATCAAGCTTTTTTATCTTGCCAATCTGTCGCAAATGGACCAATATTGTTTTGATGCTAACATCAAAAGCTGCTGCCAGCTCAGCTGTAGATTGAGATTCATCAGCTTCCACAATCGCCTTTAATTCATCATTGTTGACCAAAGTTTCCGGACGACCACGAGGTTCATTTTTCAAGTCAAATTCCCAGAACGGAACCGAGCAAACCAATAACGGATTGTACGTTCGTTTGTACAGTTCTCTCCGTAAACGTCGTTGATGTTACGTGTCGTTTGTGCCGCGTTGGTGCCACGACGGAACTCATATTCCATAATTACACGAAATTTCAAAGTATCCATTATGAGGAAAAATGTTGAAATGTAATGAAAATACAACGCTAATCAATAAACAAAAGACTTATATTGTAAATAGAATGTCATATTTTTAAAACAAAATTAATTTGAATTTCGAATTCATAGCCAATCAAAAAAATTTTTTGTATGAAAAAGTCTGTACTGCAATACGGCAATTTCATAGGTAAAGACCTATTATTTAGAAGAAGATAGAAGATAGTGTGACTGATAAACCTAACAGTAGAGTTTACGGTTACGGGTACGGTTTTATGTTCACATAAAAATTACAAAGATTAGGGAAAAAACCCGACCAAGTGCGAGAAGGACTCGCACACTGAGGGTTCCGTACACATGTACTGTTATTAACATTTTGTGATGAGATAAAATAAAACAGCTCCCTAAGTAAAAAATTGTTAGTATAGTAATAATTATTAATAATACCTATTATTATTAAAAACGAGTGTGCTTTAGATCACACGACTGAAGTAAAACTTATTTAGTTCCATCTCTCTTGCCCCTACAGTAATATATGTAACTCTTTCTTTCTATCTTCACGTTTGTAGGGAGATACAAATATATCTCGTACAAGTACAAGAGGGAGATATATCTCCCTATCAACTTCCGTTCGCCTCACCTGCTTACCCCCAGTTTAAGCGTGCGTAAAGATTTACTTCAAAAATTCGCATTGTAAGTTATGTAATGTGGTTGTTATACTAAAGGACGAGTATAAGTTTGAGAATTAAATGTGTAAATTTTAATATTTGAGATAATTTAAATGTGTTTTTTATTGGTTTCGTTTTCATTTTCAGCTAGTGAAATTACTGCACAAATTTATGCATGCATGATTATAGTTATGTCCTAATCTTACAGTCTTATAACTATAAGAACTATCTTATAGTCTATATATAGTATGTATAGACTGTAAAATTGACTATAACTATCTACTAATTTTATTACTAGACTGTGCTGATGTCTAAGGAGGACGTGCGCAGTGCAGTGTTACGCGAAACTTTATACTTTAGAGTTCCGTGTGACACTGCAACTGAACATTACTGAACATACTGAAAATGTAAATGTACATAGACTGTAATTATGTACTCGCTATAAAATATTTTCATTAATAATAATAACAATAATAACGCCCAATGATCACATACATAGATCCTAGATCCTAACTAGGATTCCCTGTGTCTAGGGACCCACGAACTACGAGGACCATGGTCGCATAACACCCAGACAGAACAAGTATTTATTTGCGTTTATTTTTCTGTGCGCAAATACTGTCTTGTCCTGTCGCAAGAATTGAACCCGCTGCCTTCAGGTTATGAGCCGACCTGCTCAACGACCACACCACAGGCTGTCAAATCTTCTGTGAATGTTACGTATAGTTACCGCTAAAGGCGCTGTGCGGGATTTCATATAAACATTATATATATATATATATATATATATATATATATATATATATATATATATAATTGAAATTCAAAGGTTGTCTGGAAGAGATCGCTCTAAGCGATAAGACCGCCTGTTGTACTAGTACTAGTTTATTATGTAAGTTGTTGTTTTTGTAAATTGTTTTCTTTTTTACAGTGTAGAATAAAGTGTTGATCTATAAATATAAATAATAATAATAAATAATAAACTCCTACTAGGGGTACTGGACAGGAATTAATGTACATAGTAGAAGATTTCTAACTTGTTTCCAATAGACGCTGTCATTGAACCAATGCCGTCGGTCCAAAACAGAAACACTTGCGGAGCGCTAGTCCGCTTTCATTGAAACCGGTTTTCCCAAAGTTATTTTAAATGGTTAGAAATTATAAATGATCAGGTGTACTACTAAGCTAAAGACAGAATAGGTATAAAAGGTTAAGCTAAGACGATACTCAAGGTTCTTAATTATAACGGCTAAGGAAGGTATGTTAAAATGTTATGGTTGCAAGTTGCAACCCTTTCAGCTGAGTGCGGAAGTGCTGAATATATAACATCTAAATATGGGTGAGAATGAAACATAAAAAATAAAAATAAAAAATAATACGTGTTGATATACAAATACCTTTCTAGAATCAGAATAAAAAGTGTAGTGAATACAAACCTTTTTTTTACATTTTTAGTATTATCTTCATTACAATATAGGTAAGTGCCTATGCCCATTATACTTGGATTTAATACGATAGAGGCCTTATCTAATTTATCGTAGGCATATCTCGAAAACCTTGATAGCCCTCTAATAACAGTGAGGACGTCAAAAACAAACACTGGAAAGATTCTAAATCAATATTATTCGTTTAGTACACCTACCTAGCTTATATCGCAACTGCTTTGACTGCGTAACTATAATGCGTTAAATGAAACGTGACTAAAGTTAGTTGTATATTTTAATTTACTAAAGTTTTGATTGCCCAACCACAACTCATATTACCTATTGTTTTTTTGGCTCCACACTTTTGTGTATTTAGCCAGTGTCAAGTAATTGATAATTTCTCAAGATAATGAATATTATTAAGTATAATGTGTCATGTCAAATCACAATCCAAGTCATCAAGTTAAGTCATAGTCTAGTCTAGTCAAATCATACTCCTAGTAAAGTGGTGGCAACTTTACCAGAAGCTTTTATGGAGTTTTGGAAACAACACGAAAAGAAACGTTTCACCATCATTATACCAGTTTCCCACATTCATGCTTGTAATCCAGCACTTAACGAATAAAATGCCACCAATTTTATGCACTAACACTGAAAATAACACAAGTTTTGGAAAATAATACAATGCGGTGACGCGACCTTTTTCGTTTTTCTTTTTATATAAATAAAATTAAGTATTTACAGTGTATGTACACACACAGTAAAAAGTGCAGCTTTTTTATTTATAAATCGTAGTAAATTTTCTTAATTATAATGAACAAAAAATATTTCTCATTTGTATTAATTAGTTGGTGGATAGGAGTAACTACATACATAAATCTTATATCCCAATAGGTGGCTATAACATTAGCCAACACCGAGGAAACAAACAAGCAAACATTCATTCATTTCATTACAATTTTTTTTTATTTTAATAAATATTACATGTTACGTACAACTTAGCGGTAGAATCTAAGCTCTTTTTACAGGCTAAAGACCGCCTTTTAAAACTTTTTGTACCTACAATATGTAAAAATGTAAAGTTCTCACTAAACCATAATCGAGGGTAGTTACATTTAGTTTAACATAATTTTTGTTTCCATGTACTACTGAGCTTCTTCATATTATGTATATCCTAAACAAGCAAACAACTCATCAAGATTGCACGATGCATTGAATTGGTAAGCAAGATAGTGTTAAAGCTTAATAGGTAAATTTGACCAATGAACGATCCTGCAGATCACGTCATAAACATTATGTTGCGATTTCATTGGTTAAACGCTTTCTCAAGAGAAGAAATATAATAGGTCTTTACCTATGAAATTGCCGTTTTGCAGTACAGACTTTTTCAAACAAAAAAAAAGTTTTGATTGGCTATGAATTCTAAATTCAAATTAATTTTGTTTTAAAAATATGACATTCTATTTACAATATAAGTCTTTTGTTTATTGATTAGCGTTGTATTTTCATTACATTTCAACATTTTTCCTCATAATGGATACTTTGAAATTTCGTGTAATTATGGAATATGAGTTCCGTCGTGGCACCAACGCGGCACAAACGACACGTAACATCAACGACGTTTACGGAGAGAACTGTACAAACGAACGTACAACCCGTTATTGGTTTGCTCGGTTCCGTTCTGGGAATTTTGACTTGAAAAATGAACCTCGTGGTCGTCCGGAAACTTTGGTCAACAATGATGAATTAAAGGCGATTGTGGAAGCTGATGAATCTCAATCTACAGCTGAGCTGGCAGCAGCTTTTGATGTTAGCATCAAAACAATATTGGTCCATTTGCGACAGATTGGCAAGATAAAAAAGCTTGATAGATGGGTGCCCCACGAACTTAACGATCGCCAGCGCAACGTACGCGTCGAGACTTGCCTTGCGCTGCTTAACAGGCACAGAAATGAAGGAATTTTGAACCGAATTGTTACGTGCGACGAAAAATGGATTCTTTTTGACAATCGAAAGCGCTCAGCAAGTTGGTTAGATCCTGGTTCGGTACCAAAGCAATGTGCAAAACGAAAAATGACCCCTAGAAAGGTGATGGTCACAGTTTGGTGGTCTAGTGCTGGTGTGATTCATCATAGCTTTTTACAAAACGGCGACAGCATTACTGCAGATGTGTACATTGAAGAACTGACCACAATGATGGCGAAACTCGCACGTCTGCAACCAGCTTTGGTCAATCGGTCGTCTCCACTGCTACTTCACGACAACGCGCGACCCCATACTGCACAACAGACCGTCTCTAAGCTGCATGAGTTGGGTTTGGAAGCTCTGCCTCATCCGCCATACTCACCAGATCTTGCGCCTACCGACTATTACTTTTTCCAAAATTTGGACAACTTTTTGGCGGGAAAAAAATTCAATTCCCGAGAGGCAGTACAAAACGCCTTTGAAGAGTTTGTTATCTCCCGTCGTGCTGATTTTTTCAAGAAGGGCATCCATAAACAGCCACAGCGTTGGCAAAGATGCATTGATTGCAAGGGTGATTACTTGGAATAAAAGAAATAAATAAGTTCGAAAAAAAAATACTTTAACTTTTTTCAAACAAAACGGCAATTTCATAGGTAAAGACCTAATATATTGATTTCTACTACTCATGCTACCTGCTGGGTGTTGCTACACCTAGCGTACTATTATATATTCTGTGACCTAGCTTATAATAAAGTACAATATAGTGGCGCAATGATAGCGAGGGTAGTACTAACTATTATTAATACTGTGGTGAGGGGTCATTGCATTTCCCGACAGATCTGTGCTAACGCTCGCGAGCTGGGTCAAGTAGCTTGCGATACGGTAATAGGCGGAGCGGGCAGCGGGAAGACGAGAAGAGTAGGTAGCGTTTGTATTACTACTTATTCTGTGGAAGCATCTATGTGGTGACGGTCGCAACTTCAGGCTCTTCAATTATTGAAGTAAAACTTTTTTACGTACGCTTGACTTAGGGAGTAAGCTGGTGAATGCGAGGCGAACGGAAGTTGAAGTTGGTTCACGTAGATCTCCATTGTCAACATAACAAAGTGAAAAATTTGTATTATTATGCTGGTATGTTCGGTAAAATAATAATTTACAATTGTCAAGATGGCGACATTAACATTAAACAAAGCAAAAACTAAGTTATACCAACCGATAGATGGAGCTAAATTAAAGAATGTTTACTTCAGTCGTGTGGTCTAAAGGCCTCTGGTATTTTTTAAATTTATTTATTACGATTACCAACATAATGTACACCGTAGCCAAATTTAAAAACGAAATATTGCTAAGTATCATCAGAGTTTCAGGTAAAGACTGCGTACATGATAAAACGGCGAATTGTAACAGCTGTTCAAAGAATCCATATTTTCTTAATTATTAACATAATTTAGGCACATTTCTGGGGTGTCAGTATTCAGCGTCATCTGTCTTTCTTCTTTTCTCTTCTCACGTGAAAAAATTGATTAGCAAGTTAACTTTTATTGATAGTACAAAGTAAGTACTCATTACAAAATAATTATGTTATAAACTAAAAAAAAATGTAAGTAGCTACTTGCATCTTTTTTAAGAAGTCGGCTTTTTCAGACATCTGACGCAAAATCTGTATCATAATTTCATGCGAGAAATAAACGCCTGGAAGCCAGAAATAAATAAAAGATAAGAGATTTTTGACTAAGCTATGTATACTTTCAGTGGTGCAAACTTATTATTTTTTGTTTTCGGTAAAGTTTAACAACTCAACTATAGATGTTTATTTCACTACTTTTTTTTTGGTTTGGTTCCACACTTTTGTGTATATAGCCAGTGTCAAGTAATTGATAATTTTTCAAGTTAAAATGTATTAGATATTATGTGTCAAGTCACAGTCCAAGTCATAATCTAGTCTAGTCTAGTCTAGTCAAGTCATACTCCTACTAAAGTGATGGCAACTTTACCAGAAGCTTCTATGGAGTTTTGGAAACAACACGAAAAGAAACGTTTCACCATCATTATACCACTTTCCCACACTCATGCATGTAATCCAGCACTTAACGAATAAAATGCCACCAATTTTATGCATTAACACTGAAAATACACAAGTTTTAGAAAATAATACAATGCGGTGACGCAATATTTTTCGTTTTCCCGCCAAAACTGATTTCACTACTTGGCTATCAAAAAGTTAAAGATACGAATACCTTATTTACGGTATTTTGTACAGTCACTATACAAAAAGAACTACTACCATTATCAAACAGTGTACTTTTTAAATAAAAAGAATACTATAGATACTTAATTTTTGGGAACCAGCCGTTATAGTAACTGACATTTTACAACTGTTCCTTTTTAAGCCGTAACTCAGTTAACGGTGGTAAATCGCTCTCGCTTCTCTCATGACAACATGCCCCAACCCTATTTATACCAAGATAGATCTCGGGTCACAATATCTATAAAAATGAGGGTGTGTCAGTTGATAGCTACTATTATGCACTTTCATTAGTATATCGTTGTTACTACCTAGGGGTTTTCTGTTAGAGAATTATTATGTTATTTCCCATGGCTATATAAATCAACGAAATCTTATGGAATATCCACAATTCCTCATAGACCCGAATCCCGATTCAATATAAAAATAACAAAAAACAAATAATAGACATAAAAGCGCCTTTATTGTAATCTGAATTGCAATAAAACAAGATGATAAAATTAAGAAAATACCATTTACTGAAATTTGAAATTGGTGGTGGCATACACAAGCAACATTCATTCCAACCGGGACGGTAGCTAATGAAATGAAATGAAATAATAATAATAGCGCCCAACAATCACACACATAGATCCTGGACCCTAACTAGGACCCAGAAACTACGAGGACCATGGTCCCACAACACCCAGACTCAGAACAAGTATTTGCGCTTTTTTTCTGTGTACAAATACTTTTCCTGCCGCGGGAATCGCACCCGCCGCCTCCGGGTTATGACTCGACCTGCTCAACCACCACACCACAGAGGCTCTCAAATTTGTGTGTAATCCACTATATAAGCTATCTACATTCCAAATTTCATCCAAATCCGTCCAGCCGTTCAGTGCGAAAGAGTAACAATCATCCATTCTTACAAACTTTCGCGTTTATAATATTATATAGTATTGGATTTGGTAAGTCCCACCAGAAAGAAAGAGAAAAGAAAAAAAAAGAAAAAAACTTTATTTTTTTCTTTTTTTCCCGCACTACAGTATTGATCACTGCGTCGCGAGAAAAACGTAAGAGCGAAATAAAATGATATTATTTGTATAAAACGTAGCAAATATATTTCTTATAGGGTTGAAACACCTGCCACAAAAGGACCGCCCTTAGACCTTTCATGAAACTTATCTATGCTTACGAGATCCGTGAACTGTATAGACCTTAAATTAAGGGTCACGAACTAGTAGGTACAAAGAACCTGATCCTAAAGAGTTTTTTTTGTTTTTAATTTGGCTCCATAGTTTTGTGTATTTAGCCAGTGTCTAAAAATTAATAATTTCTCAAGTTAATTTTATATATATTATTAAGTGTCAAATCGAGTCACAGTCCAAGTCATCAAGTCAAGTCATAGTCTAGTCTAGTCAAGTCATACTCCTAGTAAAGTGGTGTTAACTTTACCAGAAGTTTCTATGTAGTTTTGGAAACAATACGAAATGATACGTTTCACCATCATTATACCACTTTCCTACACTCATGCCTGTAATCCAGCACTTAATGAAGAAAATGCCACCAATTTTATGCACTAACACTGAAAATATCACAAGTTTTGGAAAATAATTACAATGCGGTGACGCGATCTTTCTCGTTTTCCCGCCAAAACATCCTAAAGAGTTCCACTACAGCGAGCACTACGGTCACCTCAGACATTCTGCTCCCCCGATGCTAAAAACACGCCATTTGTAGTGCAAGGGAACTACGCTGAATCATATAAAAAAACTAATTTTTTAGCCAACTTCCAAAAAGGAGGAAGTACTATGCTCGTTTGTTAGTATTTTTATTTTGTTTATGTTCATTGATATTTTTGCCAATCCTGAACCAATTTCAAAAATTATTTTTTAGTTCGAAAGGTTATACTCTTGAGGCAGTCCCATCAAGTCAGGATCTGATGATGGTAGCTCAAGGTAAACGAGGAAAACTAACTAACAATGTAATAAAATCTTAAAGTCAATTTGACCCACTTACCGATTTCCGATTGAGCTGATATTGTGTATACTTTTTTTTACTTCAAACATGTCTAGCATTTGACCACGCTCTCACCTGATGGGAAGTGACGATGCGATCGTGTAACATGCTAGCCAAGTAAATACCTATTCACTCTTCTCTTGAATACTTATCTAAGTTTAGTAAAAATTACATCCAAACAGTAAAATAAAATTTTTAAAAATTTAACCGACTTTAAATCCACAATTAGGCACACAAAAGCGAAAAATAATTTTATTTCATTATTATAAGCGCTACCCACTTATCTATATGAACTAACGTTGCTTAACTTTACTGTTAGGAGCGGCTAGTCGTGCTTGGCTACTCCACTGGTAATTTACCCACGCCTACGTAAGGCTGAACACGAGAAGATTACCTAGGGCTCCGCATTCAGGGAATTACCACGAGAATGTAATACCCGATCCGAGCCAGACCCGCCTCATCTCATCCACCTTTAACTAATATACAGGGCTACAGGAAAAATTGTGCTAGATCCGTTAAGGGCGTGGAGTACCCATCATTTCTGACTTATTTCACTGTGAAACACCCTTTTTTTTTTGAGGGGGAAATGCCCTCGCACTCCCACCACCCTCGTGGTGGCAGGGGGTATGTGGGACTCGAACCCACTAAAAACCCCGCGTGAGCACTCGTCCGCCGTACCGGGGGCGAGAAGGGGTCGCGACTGCAGTCCAGCCAACTTGTCCCCCGGCCAACTCGCCCCCAAACAAAATAAAACAATTAAATTTTGTAGTCTAAAAATCGGCAATTTTCAATAAAAAAATTAAAAGTCGAATATCTCGAAACGGGTTAAGTTTAGGCTAGGGTGTTTCATAGTGAAATAAGTCAGAAATGATGGGTACTCCACGCCCTTAACGGATCTAGCACGATTTTTCCGTAACCCTGTAGCAAATTCTCGTGTCAGTGTTTATAACCAACCGAAACGACTTGACTGATTCTTATGATTTTTTTGTGTATATTCATGTAACTAAGCGTATGTTAGAGATACTTTATACTAATTAACACGTCACAGTCTTATACAATTTTATATTACCATAAATTATTTCAAATTGAAATTTTTTGAATTTTGATCCTTTCGTAAATTCTTAATCACAGAGAAAAACCACCGAAATCACTATCACGAATCTCTTTATAATGTTGGTACTCGAGTTCATAAGTACTACTTAATAACATAGTGAAATGAAAGCCTTGCTCTGTCAGCGTGTCAGTGTGGTGATTGAGCAGGTTGGCTCATAACCCAAAGGCAGCGGGTTCGATTCCCGCGGCAGGAAAGGTATTTCTGCATTCTGTCTGGGTGTTGTGGGACCATTATATTTACTTGGCTAGCATGCTACACCTTCGATCGCATCGTCACTTCCCATCAGGTGAGAGCGTGGTCAAATGCTAGACAAGTTTGAAGTAAAAAAAAAACCATGGTCCTCGTAGTTCCTGGATCCCTAGACACAGGGAATCCTATTTAGGATCCTATGTAGGGCGTTATTATTATTATTGACAGCCCGGGTTTCTAAGGAAGCATCAGTCTTTCGATCAGGATTGTTTTTCCTACTTATAATAATCATAAGCTACCACTGGGCAGAAAGATAAAAATCAACTATTGTTAAAAAGAATGATACGAATTAAAATACTCATGCTGTAGTGTCTGGGTATTGTGGGAACATGGTTTTTTTATAGCTCCTGGCTCCTTACACAGGTACAAAAAATCTTACTGGATTATGTACTCGTACGTACGGGATCGGTGGGTGGGTAATTAAAACTAAAAAGACATTACTAATCAAACTAAAACGCAGATACCATTTAAAATTCAAACTCAAGATTCCATGCAAGTAGTTCCAAATTGTTGAAGCTTCCACATTAAACCTATGCCCTTTCAAAACCTACAAACTCGACTCTCGGTAGATGTACCGGTCGCTCAAGGTCACTCAAGGTGGTCACTCAAATAACACCAATGTATTACATCGCTACCCACACTGCTCCACACTATTAAGGCATCTTAACTGCCCACGGCCCCTCCGTTACCGACATTCCGACAAAAACTGGTTTGGAGCGATCGAAGCACAAATCAACGAAAAGCACAGATAGCTGAAGAAAACTTAATTAAATAGATACTTTGGTTTTTTTAAAATGAAATCGTTGTAATGGTCCTTAAAAAATACAAAACTATTTACTTAAATATTACAGCGAAATTTTTAATTTTTACAAATAGAAAACACATGACCTGTGTTTTAAATGTGCAACCAGTTATGATAATTTTTTGATACTCATATTTCACGTAATCCACAAAAACCCGCTATTTCCAAGCCCAGATCAAATTTGAAATCAAATTGCTGACCTGCGATTTTCAACTTTAAACATAGCCCATTAGAGAACCCTTCAAAAAAACGTGTCCTAAAAAACCAACCTGTCACATTCGGGTACTTCGCCACGAAATCCTGCTTCGCTCTAATAACTTCTAGACGTATTTCGTTTTCCATTGGACTTTCTAAAGCTGAAAACACCAAAGCTCCGGTCGCCAAGTAGCACAGATAGAAAATCACGTAGATTAACAGCAAGCAGGTGAATCTAGATTTCCCAAAGATCCTGCTTGTAGCAAACAGAGGTTGAAACGGTGGATGCTCTTCTTCATACAGTATTTCCCTTTGCAAGACCATCTTCTTCGGATAAGGGAACAGTTGGCTGTGAACAGTCATGTCGTCTTCGCTTCTACTCGAAGCTATGCTCCCGTATGAATGAATGCGGCTGTAGCTTGGCTTTTCCATTGCGGTGAAATTTAAAAAAAGTAAACGGCGTAAAGTTCAAAATATAACGTTAAAATAAATATTCGAAAGTTAAAAATCCATGGTCAGTTGATAAAAAAGTAGTTAGAGCGCGATCTTAAGCGGCTTGTTGAATCCACTCACAATTCCAGAACACAAACCGAAAATCCTGGAACACGGCGGGACTTCGGTCAACTGTACTTGAAGAACCTCTTGGGATGATTAGGTTCGAAAAACAACGCGAAAATTTCCGTCACTTTAGTCGCACGGCGGCAGTTTTCCAGTTTAAGTATCACCATTTTGATGCATTTTAGTGAAAGTGTGTTGGTGAAATGATGACAGAAGCCGTGAGAGGTGTAGTGATCGAGTCGACTGTCTCGCCGGAACGGTAACCGATTACTGGAGTGGTTTGATCGCCACTTCACTCAGTACCAACGCTAATCGCTATCTCTCACTGTGTTGTCATTACTTATTTGTTAATACCCGAGATAAGACGTCCAAGATATACTCATGATTAAATTATTACCTAGTTTTGTTTACCTACATAATTACAGATGCAGATTAAATAAACAACGGGCATTTTTGAAGTATAACTTCTTTACACACGCTTGGGGAGTAAGCCGGTGAATGGAAGGCGAACGAAAGTTGAAGTTGTTCACGTAGATCTCCACTGTCAACATGACAATTTTTTTTATTATTATGTTGGTGTGTCCTGTAAAATGACAATGTATAATTGTCAAGATGGCGACATTAAACAAAGCGAAAAGAAAGTTATATCGGCCGATAGATGGCGCTAAACTAAAGAAGTTTTACTTCAGTCGTGGTCTAAAACAAACACACTCGTTTTTTTATACCCGTGCTTACCTTTTCTAATTCCTTACGTATATATCCCTATATAAAACTAAGTTTTCTAAATTATGTGTACCTAACTAGTACTAATGTTTTTTTGCACTTTAGTTGTGTTTATGTTTGTGTGAGTTTGACGTCAAAAGAGACTGAACATAGACTAACTTAGGTTACTTTACTGCTGCTGTCTTTCCCTAGATATTCCCTGAGCCGTCTCATACGGCACCCATGGGAAGAGATGGGATGGTCTTAACTTACGCTGGGTCTGAAAAATAATTATGGTAGGTAATTAAGACAGGTTAGAGGTAGTTTATTTTAATTTATATTTTAGTCCCATTTCTATGCGTACTTAACGTCAAAAATATCACTGTAATCTTGAAGCCTACTCGAGCATTCTTGCTCTTCAATATTCTAGGTACTTCAAAATATTCTGTCTCATGGCCTTGGTTATTAAAATATTGGATAGATTCTTGAAAATCTGAAATGAGGCATATTCGGTGAACATTTCAACTGGCTACCTATTGTAAAGATAAAACGGGTATATTCGCGCATAAAAATTATCAAAATATAACTTTGACTAAAAAATTAAACTAAATTATATTTTGATAATTTTTATGCGCGAATAGACCCGTTTTATCTTTACAATATGAGTTCAAATTCGCGAAAGTTTAAAAAGTGTTATGGCTACCTATTATAGTTCAAGAGATATAGTCGTTTACAGGTCGGACGAACACCGGGGGCTTAGTAATAGGGTCCCGTTTTTACCCTTTGAGTATGGAACACTAATATAATAGAATAAGAACATTTTTCTTGTTTTCTTTTTTTCAATTACCCATTTTACTATACGATTACTCGTATATTAAAATAGGTTTGACAATATTCGAAGACACACAAGCGTCAAACGAATTCTCTTCGGAACGGACTGGAAAGGTGTTATTTAAAAATCTCCCCAGTGTTCTGGGAAAAAAGTAACACTTTACGCTGGCATCATTAGAAATTATCTGGAGTTCAATTTCCCGGTACAAACCTACCCGCACTCATTAGTAAAGTTCAAATAAGTTCATTAAACACAATGTATAAGTACTTAATATATTTTCGATAACAAAATAATTTGTTACGAAGCGAGTGCTTGTCAATAAAAAACAATTACCATATACCTACAAAGCATTACCGAGTTTATTTAAACGTTTACGCTATAGCGTACTTATCGTAAAATATTTGCATAATATAATCCTTATTTGCGTAAGCTGGCGCTAGTGGCGTTATGCTGGACTTTATATAAATATTCTAGTGTTAATATACTTTTAAATAAACTCATAATTCAAGGGGTGAGATTAAAAAGGGTTAGCTGTCAAATTGATAGTTTTGAAGTACTTTAAACTTCACCGGCTTCATTTTAACGTAGAGTACTTATTAAGTAATAGAAAAGGTTTATGTAAGTTTCAGTTGCTTAAAAGTGTATTAATTCTATTTTACAATACAAAATATAGTACTAATTCGTACAATTGCTGTAAAAATATAATATTACGAGCTTCTGCCCGCAGCTTCGCCCTCGGCGTGGCCTGTGGGAAAAATTCAACCATCCATTTCACCCTCTTGAGGGTGGAATTTCGAAAAATCCTTTCTTAGCGGATACCTACGTCATAACATCTACCTGCATTCCAAATTTCAGCCCGATCCGTCCAGTGGGTTGGCTGTGCGTTGATAGATTACTATGTCAGTCAATCAGTCAGTCAGTTACCTTTGAGTTATATATATTAGGTCTTTACCTATTAAATTGCCGTTTTGTTTGAAAAAAGTTAAAGTATTTTTTTTTCGAACTTATTTATTTCTTTTATTCAAAGTAATCACCCCTGCAATCAATGCATCTTTGCCAACGCTGTGGCAGTTTATGGATGCCCTTCTTGAAAAAATCAGCAGGACGGGAGACAACAAACTCTTCAAAGGCGTTTTGTACTGCCTCTCGGGAATTGAATTTTTTTCCCGCTAAAAAGTTGTCCAAATTTTGGAAAAAGTAATAGTCGGTAGGCGCAAGATCTGGTGAGTATGGCGGATGAGGGAGAGGTTCCAAACCCAACTCATGCAGCTTAGAGATGGTCTGTTGTGCAGTATGGGGTCGCGCGTTGTCGTGAAGTAGCAGTGGAGACGACCGATTGACCAAAGCTGGTTGCAGACGTGCGAGTTTCGCCATCATTGTGGTCAGTTCTTCAATGTACACATCTGCAGTAATGCTCTCGCCGTTTTGTAAAAAGCTATGATGAATCACACCAGCACTAGACCACCAAACTGTGACCATCACCTTTCTAGGGGTCATTTTTCGTTTTGCACATTGCTTTGGTACCGAACCAGGATCTAACCAACTTGCTGAGCGCTTTCGATTGTCAAAGAGAATCCATTTTTCGTCGCCCGTAACAATTCGGTTCAAAATTCCTTCATTTCTGTGCCTGTTAAGCAGCGCAAGGCAAGTCTCGACGCGTACGTTGCGCTGGCGATCGTTAAGTTCGTGGGGCACCCATCTATCAAGCTTTTTTATCTTGCCAATCTGTCGCAAATGGACCAATATTGTTTTGATGCTAACATCAAAAGCTGCTGCCAGCTCAGCTGTAGATTGAGATTCATCAGCTTCCACATTCGCCTTTAATTCATCATTGTTGACCAAAGTTTCCGGACGACCACGAGGTTCATTTTTCAAGTCAAAATTCCCAGAACGGAACCAAGCAAACCAATAACGGGTTGTACGTTCGTTTGTACAGTTCTCTCCGTAAACGTCGTTTATGTTACGTGTCGTTTGTGCCGCGTTGGTGCCACGGCGGAACTCATATTCCATAATCACACGAAATTTCAAAGTATCCATTATGAGGAAAAATGTTGAAATGTAATGAAAATACAACGCTAATCAATAAACAAAAGACTTATATTGTAAATAGAATGTCATATTTTTAAAACAAAATTAATTTGAATTTAGAATTCATAGCCAATCAAAACTTTTTTTTGTTTGAAAAAGTCTGTACTGCAATACGGCAATTTCATAGGTAAAGACCTATTATTTGGATAAATATAACTTTTTTTATGCTAAGCGAATTGTATTCTTGTGTCAGATAAACCGTTTTTAGACTGACAATCTCGAGATTTAAGCCTCATTTCGGTGTTTTGAGAATGTATTATTGTAGATAATTTCACTTTGAATCCATAAGTCATTTTGTGAAAAAAATCACTTAAATCCTTCTTGATCTCATCCTTTAAATTATACACGTTAGACAACGGGAACATCAGGCACTTCCTCTCATCGATTATGGGCATAGCTACTACTGGCTCTGCATCATACCCTCTTCTTAGTTCTTGTCGCTCGAGACAAGTGTTATATCTGTCTAGGCTTTCACTAGGTGGTAGGACTTTACTGCAAAGTTCGTCTAGGTAGGTACCACCGCTTTGCCAGTTATTCTGCCGCCAAGCAGTAGTGCGCAAGCACTGCTGTGTTCCGGTTGGAAGGGCACTGTAGCTAGTGAAATTACTGGGCAAATGAGACTTTATGATCTGATCTCACAGTTTAGTAATCTTATTACTAGATTGTGCTGATGTCTCAGGATGACGTGCGCAGTGCAGTGTCACGCGAAACTCTATACTTTAGAGTTCCGAGCAACACTGCAGCTGATATGGGCAGCCGTGTCGTTTAACATCAGGCGAACGGCTAGCTCGTCACGTCATTCCTTAACTAAAAAAAGTTATAGAAAGTCAAATTATATGTGTCACGCCTAATTGAAATAAACCACTTTTCAAAAGTTGTTTCATATTTATCTCTTTTGCGTTCGCGTTAGGCAATAATATTGGAATTGTTTCGACGCTATAAGCGGGCGTACACTTGATGATAAGATTATGGTCATGAGGTCAGGTTCATTTGATAACCTAATTGAATAATTATGACATACAAATGACCATGGTCCTCGTAGTCAACGGGTCCAGATCCTAGTTAGTTTCCAGGATTTATGTATGTGATCGTTGGGCGTTATTATTATTATAAAAAGTTTTCTTTTTCATATTTAATTTAAGATGTTCTTTTTCAGCCCAGTGAAAACTGTCTTAAGCCGAGTTGCCCCATGGTATTATCATCAATACCTCACTGTGGTTCTGTAGACTGAATAGACCGAGCCTAATTCTAACCTTAAGGAAAGGTTCATTGGTTTTACAAAGTAATGTCCTGTAATAAGATAGATAACAAATACAGATTAGATTTTTAGTGCGTAATCAATGTTATTTTGAACGTTTCTTAAGATAATTATTTCCTAATGATATAATCAGCATATATATAAGATTACATTATATACACCGATCTCAAGTCAAGACTTCATTCAAAAAACAAATTATGATTTTATAGCAGTATCTAATATAAATACGCTTAGCGTAATCAACAGATTAATTTTTAATGTAAAAGAAATATTCATTACGTTTCGTCTATTTCGAGTTTTTCCCTTACATTAAAAATTTATTAGTATATTCATAGCATGATTTGGGAATGTAATCTAACGTCTCGGGCGACTGGCGTAGTATGGCCAATTGTTATTTAGAAGCTTATAATGGATTTAAACTAAATAAAAAATCGATTTTACTCTAAAGTACGTGTGATATACACTTCACACTGATATGATAAAGGTGAAAGTTTGTATGTGTGTTTGTGTTTATGTGTGTATGTTTGTTACTCCTTCACGCTCAAACGGCTGAATGGATTTAGATGAAATTTGGCACCAAGATAGCTTAAACACTGGATTAACATATAGGCTACATTTTATCCCGGAAAAGTGAAATTTTCCCGTGGGATGAGCAAATACTTAAAATACTTTTTATACGCGGGTGAAACCGCGGGGCGCATCTAGTAATATATTAAGTGTACATGAATGCAAATAAATGATTATGCATATGCATATGAATATGAATACCTTGTAGGATAGGGGAACTACGTTGTCAATATACTTATATCGAGAATGATATGAAGAAATATAATATTAATATAGTGGGTAGGTATTGAAGTTTACTCGCAACCTCAATAGATAAACTATTCTAAATAGATAGACCTGAGAATAAAAGAACAAGCTGGCGCGTAAAGCTAGCAAGAAACCACCTATTGTGCCTAATAAGCTATTGCCTACCAATGCCGCGAGAGCGTATTACATACTAAATACATACATATAAAAAGCGCAAATACTTGTTCTGAGTCTGGGCGTTGTGGGACCATGGTCCTCGTAGTTCCTAGGTCCCTAGACACAGGGAATCCTAGTTAAGGTCCATGTATGTGATCGTTGGGCGTTATTATTATTATTACTATTTTTTTTTGAACGTAGTTTAAATATTAGACGTAGACTAATACTTCCGTGTTAATAATATTCTAAACTGAAATTAATGGTAATGCTATATGTTGTTGTTGTTTGGTATTATATTTCTTTTATTAGTTATTTGTGTTAGAATTATGATTAAACGTAGCCGTAAGTACCTACACATAAGAGTCTGCATTCAACTTACGATTTAGTATATTACCTGTAATCGATATATATATTCTGTGGTATTAAAAAGGTGGTATAACATTGTCGATATTCTATGGTGGAAAAATGTAAAATAAGGAGGGTACGGAACGGACTCAACGTTGGCTTTCTACCGCCAGCGACGACACGGGACGGACGGAATTTGTAAATCGGTTGCTGAAGTGGAATAAATAAGAAAGTACTGAATTTTATTCTTTCATTTGCTCGTCGATCCAATATCCGAAGTGGGATAAAGAATCAATATGGCCAGCGATAGCGACAGTGAACGCAACGAGCGACGCTCACGAAGCCGAGGAAGACGTTCCCGCCGCCACAAACGCCGTCGCCGCTATAGCACCAGCTCTGATAATGAATCTGCTACGTCGGGGCGAAATTGTAGAAAAAGGGGCGAACGCGATAAGAACCGCCACAGGAGACGCCATTTACGGAAGTCTAAGGCTAGAAATGAAGATAGTTCGGCCAGGCCACACGAAGATTCTACTCAGGCTATGGAACAAACACACGCAGCACAGGAGATTACACAACCTCAAGCTCGAGGGCCGCTGAGTACCTCGAGCGGTTTGTTGGGGCATCAGCAGATGTCCGAAAACGCAGAGCTACACGGCAACATAGTGCGGCCTGCACCTGCGATGGACGCTGAGCCTTCTCAACCTGGGCAGTCAACGCCAGCTACCCATATGGACTCGTCAACAAGTAAATCAAGTTTGCTACTTAGTATTAATGATGTTACGCAACTAATTCAAAGTTTTACGCAGCAAAATGCTCAAATTAAGTACGATAAAAATATTGTACCTACATTTGATCCAGCACAGAAAAATCAACGCATTGAAGGGTGGATAGCTAAGGTTAATGAATGCGCAAAAATTTATAGATGGACGGACGAACAGACTGCTCATTATGCTTTGCCCAAATTAAGCGGTCATGCTAGGAAGTGGTATGAAGGTCTTCAAACTATACTTTTGACATGGACCGAATGGCAGGATCGACTCATTAAAGCCTTTCCTTCAGAAAGTAATTACGGTGCTTTATTATCTGAAATGCTTGATAGGCGTATGAAAGTAGGTGAATCGATAGATGAATATTACTACGATAAGATAGAATAGAATAGAATAGAATAGAAAAACATTTATTCAATACTTGTCTAAAATTAAAAATACAAAAACAGGTTAAATTTATACACATAATATGTACATAATGAATAGAAAAAAAAAAATAAAAAAAAACAAGTATCGAATGGGCGTCGGCTCAGCATATTGCTGGTCATCAGAGACATCCAGCGCTGATTTTCAGCCTAGACCCAGAGGGGGTGGAACCAATGCACAAATTCGAAAAAGATATTTTTATTAATGTTTAAACAAAGGATCAACAAGAATACTTACACATAAAACTACATATTATACATATATACATATTCAATCATACACTAATACTACTACTACTACATAAAATATATATGATAATAAATATACTTAAATATAATACATAAAAAATTGAAAATCAGGAAAAGGAAATGAAATAAGGCATATAAAATTGGAATCAAGATACATTTATACCAGTATTGAGAAAGTTCAGAAGTTTACAAAAGTCATGAGAACAAATAGGAACCGAGAAATACTAGAGAAAAAATAAAAGATAAAATAAAAGTACAGTAAATATTGGAAATACGAAAGCTAATTAGCTTAGGGAGGTAAAGCAGGTTAAGAGACGATCAAATGACTAACTGCGGGCACTGCGACCAATCAGAACGTATTTAGTGGCGCCATTTACGTCGTGATGAAGGCAATATATATTACTGATCTGTGAAACTTAATCCCAGGTGCGAATCATGAAAGTATAACATCGCAGGTAACATGCGTTGTGATTGTAGTTTATAATTTTATCCGTCAAGTGAAACTGAAGTGAAAAAAAAAAGGTACATGAAACTTACCATTACAAGCCGTGCTTAATAAAGCAAGTGAACATTAGTTGTAAAGTGACATAAGGTTCCATAGAAAGGAACCGGCTTATGCAGGTAGGCAAGATTACAAGAACGATATGTCTTTGTTGACATCAGCATGTTTAATCTGCTCTGTGATCAGGTAATTTTTAAGTTGCCGTTTGAAAGTATTCAAAATTTTTAGCTGCCTAACTGGAGGTGGTAAATTATTCCAACACCTGGTTGCTGCATATCGGAAACAGCCTTTAAAAGCCGTGGTGCGGTGCCGAGGTATGGATAGTTGCAAAGACCCGTGTCTGCGAGAACAATTTCTTCCATCACCAATCCATTTAATTTTATCATATAAATATGATGGTTCTTTATAATTAATGACACCGAATAGCAAACAAGCGAGGTGAAGCTTACGACGCGAGTTCATTTTCAGCGAGTAATGTTTATTTAAGAATGGTGTCACGTGACCTCTTGGTGGAATTGAAAAACAAAATCTCGCGCATGCGTTCTGAACTCGCTGAATCAAGCGCTTAGTTCGTGACAGCAGCCGGGGACCATAAACTGTATCAGCATAGTTCAGTTTAGATAGAACTAGCGTTTCGACTAGCTGTATGCGAAGTTCCTCACAAAGAAATGATCTTAATTTATACAAGGTTTTTAATTTATAAAAACAGTTCTGCACAGATTCAGCTATATGTTTTTCAAATCGCAATCCTGTATCAACATTCAGACCTAGGTTTCTTGCTTCGTGAACTCGTTCTATAGCTTCACCCATAAGTGTTATGTTTACAACAGGTGGTATTAAAGATAATTGATGTCTACTGCCCATGACCATAAATTTTGTTTTGTTTGGATTTAGTAAAAGACAATTGCTTTCAGACCAAGCCGCTACTCTATTTAGATCTTCGTTCAGATCTTTTATGGCACTATCAAGGTTCTTTGGGTGGAAGGAAATATAAAGTTGGATGTCGTCAGCATATATATGGTATCTTGATTTTTGTAAACATTTAATGACATCCGCACTATACAAAATAAATAAAATTGGACCAAGTATGGATCCTTGCGGTACGCCTCGGTTGACTGCAGTAACAGTTGAGAAAAGAGAAGAACCGGAAGGTTGACGCAGCTCCACGCACTGATGTCGATTTGTAAGATAACTATCGAACCATTTGAGTGCAGCCGGATCAAAACCGTAACTACTAAGTTTGGATAGTAGCAACGTGGTATTTATTGCGTCGAAAGCGCGCGAAAAGTCCAAAAGCACCATCAGTGTACACTTGCCTTCGTCTTGAGAAGCCAGAATGTTATCCGTGACGTCCAATAAGGCGGTAGCTGTACTTCTACATTTCCTAAAGCCTGACTGAACTTCAGGGAGGACATTATTTTTTTCAATAAAATCAGTTAATTGTTTGCATACTACCTTTTCCAAGATCTTAGACAAACATGGCAATACACTAATGGGCCTAAGGTCAGTGACTCGAGAAGGGTTATTGTTTTTAGGCAAGGGTCGAACAATTGCTACTTTCCACAGATCTGGAAAGATTGATTCACTAATGGAGGCATTCACTATTGCGGTCAAAACCCCCAAGGAATAGGGTAAAGTCATTAATAACATATTTAGTGATATGTGATCAAAGCCTTCCGCATTAGATTTTAAATCTTTGATAATCTTAAATACGGCATTTGAGTCAGTGGCTTCTATTTTAAACACTGCTTCACCATTATATTGGCGGTGAAACTCAAAATAAGTTAGTTGAGACAGGGTTACGTCTGTTTTGCCAGGGACATCCAAGAAATGATTGTTTATTTCGTTAGCATCTATGAAATGTGACGGGAGATCAACGTTCTTGTTTGATGGTAAAAGAGTAGATTTTAAATTCTTCCAAAGTAACTTGGGGTCATTGATCTTGTTATTAATATTATGTTTATAATATGCTACCTTCTCAAAAAACATAGACTGGCTCACCAATGACTTCAGACTCTTATAGTAAGCTTTTTTACCTTCGAGTTTAGTAAGTCTGAATTCTGAAAGGGCTTCGTTGCGCAGATGCATCATGAACTTAATATTGTCTGTGATCCACGGATAAGTACGTTCTTTAATTAGAGATGACTTAACAGGAGCATGCAAATCAAACAGCGATAGAACTATATTGTTAAACATAACGACCATGTCGTTAACATTACTACAAGAAAAGAAGTAATCCCAATGAATCAAATCCAAATCCCTGTTGAATAAACTTATATCGATATCTTTCAGAGGCCTATATATAACAGTAAAAGGGCGAGGTTTGTTACGTTTTACATTAAATTCACAAATAACAAATGAGTGCCCACACATAGATCCCACTGGCTCAATTAAAACTTGTCTGGCATTTAAATCTGTACATACAACATCAATGAGTGTCTCACTAGTATTAGTAAAATGTGTTGGTGAAGTGACTATTTGAGTTAAATTTAGGCATCGTAAAGTAGTATTTAGATTCTTAGTTTTATTGTCATTTAAATTCAACATATTTATATTAAAATCTCCTAAAAGTAGTATATTATCGCAGTTTGAAAACGAGTTGATAGTATCTGTTAACGCGTCAAGAAACATTTCAACATCTAGCCAAGGGGGGCGATAGGCCGTACCAATGGCAATCTTTTTCCCATTTACTGTAAGAGTGAGCCACATTTGTTCAACAGATCGGTGTTTTGGGTCGACAGGGTGAGGGAAAGAACGCGCATTGACTCCGCGCTTGATATAAAATCCAACGCCGCCTCCGCGGCCCGCGCGCACGCACGTCGGCCGCGGCACGTGACGTAAGCGGAATCCAGGAACGCAGGGCGCCCGGCCCTCTTCCCCGCGCCGCAGCCACGTCTCATTTAGTGCCAAAATATCCACATTATGCCTATTTACACCTGCTATAAAATCGTCATGATTAGTACCCAAAGAACCAGCGTTGAGAAAACCAACTCTTAAAAATTTTGATTGTATTATCATTCCTTTATGTTCTCACGACCGTTCAGTAGTAGTTTAATAACTAGAATAAACGCAATAATAGACTCAATTCAATATATCAATACCAATGTAAACCCTGTGCAAATATTTTATAATAATAATACTTATATATTATATATTTATAAACAATTTAATAATATAGATAAATTATATATATAATAGTGATTAACTATTTAATAATTAACTATTCCTTTTCGAATAACAGTAGTTCACCCGCCTGCCAGTAATGATTTATATTAAAGAAATAAAACACAATCTAAAAGCAAACTATACACTCGAAATAGAAAGAAAAAAAAAAAATAAGATTATATTATAGTGCACACGTTTTCGTGATATACAGTTCAAATACATAGGTATACTTACTTACTTACATCCTAGCTGGGCACCTATACATGAAAACCATCTCGAGATGTGTGTTTAGAAGAAATAAATAACAGTCACAATATTTAGAAATAATAGTAGCCAATGAACTAGGTAACTATAAATAACTTATATGGACCCATTAGAATGATAAGATTCTTTTTATGTTTACACTCATTACATAACAGAATTAAGCACATAAAATTCAAATTGTTGCTCAATCTTGAGCCCACCTAGGCGATCACGTAAGCTGATTGCAACCGATATAAACACATTAATGTATTGATTTGACACTTTCAATACACAGCTTATGTGCATAGTTAGGTACCATGGAAATTTTAAAATTAGGAATGAAATTCCTCTCGTTGCATTGCAATCAACGTTTCGAGATCACCCCAAACATACCAGAAACACATACCTACTAAAGATTATATTATATTATTATAAGTCGGTAACAAATTAGGTTATAGAAATAAAATATTTTGGACGGTTAAATGTTCCAACACTACTACCTGTTCAGTAAACATTATATTAATTTACCAAATCCGAAACTATTACAACATCATACATAACAAAACAGAACACCGTCATAAGTTATCCCAACGAAAAAAATAAAGCGGTGATTGTATTAACGTAATCAAATATCTAACAATGGAGGTACGGGATTAAATATCTTTTGCAATGTACCCTGCTATAAAATAAAAGTAACAAGTAATGTAATACATTGACGGTATCCATTTAAAATTAAATGAAAATTAGGGTAAGCCACAACATACTTTTTGGAGTCTACCCTGCCATAAGAAAAAAGTACCCAGCCAGAAAGTAAACAAAACTATTTGTATTGTGGCACATTTTAATGAAGTGATTCGCAACTACGTAACCTTTTTCACTGCGGTACGCCTGGACCTTGTCGAGGCCTCCGCTACGGGAGCATTTACAGTAGGTAGCTGCTTGGGCGCATCCTTTGAAGAAGGTTTGCTGGCGGCGAGTTCAGTAAGATCGTTGAGACAACTAACACGACGCCGGACACCATCAGGCCCAGTAACGAAGATAAGGCCATCCCTCGTCCAGCACTTAGTGACGCCGAATTTCTGACGTGCTGCCATGTAAACATCATGACGGGACTTAGTCAGAAATTCAGATACGGTAATACCAGAACCTTTCAGTGCCGTCTTAGATGACCATATTTTATCACGAATGCTTATATTACACAGCTTCAGTAAGATTGGACGTGGCTTATCAATATTCGAAACTCGTCCCATCCTATGACATTGAGAAACGTCGCTCGCTGTGAATCCCGTCAGTTTTAAGCGCTCCACTAGTGTCGTAACAGCAACAGAAGTTGTTTTTTCTTGCTGCTCTTCCCGCACACCATGCAGAAGAAGGATCTTCCGCCTCCCGCGCATCTCAAGCTGATCAATTTGGTTTGCCATGACATCGATTTGTTTTTCCAAAGCTCGAAAAGATGTGATAACAAAAGACTTAAATGATGCAAATTCAAGAGCCAATTTATCAGAGTCAGAAGACGAAGGCCCTGGGAGAGATGCCTGCCGCTTTTCGAACGCATCCATTCGCTGACCAAACGCTTGCATCAGCTGATTAACATTGTCCTGAACGGTGTCCATCTTTGTCCGTGCGGTGTGCAAAAGTGATGTAGTGCAAAACACAGTGTACAGTTAAACTTTAGTGCAGATAATACTTACAGGCAGGTGGGTTATGTGAACAAGCTCATTTAATACATTAGTTTCCTTGTTATAGAACTGTAAGTATTATTAATAATTTATTAAAACGGAGCTATCTTCAAATGCGTATTCTTCCTTTCACACCTACCCTCTCACTGATGGTAGATAAGGTAAGGTGAGGTAAGATGTTGTTACTAAATGCGTGTGACATTGTAGGGAAGAAGGCAGTAGACTGTCTTGTATACGGAATTGAGGATAGGACGATTAGGGCTAGTGCGTCTACGGCTAGGTGTCAAGATCCAGAAGACTTATTGAAATTTCTCAAAGATCTATGTAGAGAGACTAATACTTCACGTTTTTTTAGACGATCAGTCACTGCAGTGGCTTCCAATTCCACAACCAACGAAATTAAATGTTTTAAATGTAATAAAATTGGGCATCGAGCTGTTCATTGTCGAGTACAAAATAAGTCGACGAGTGAAGTATTTTGTTTCAATTGTAAGGAACAAGGTCACATATCTAATAAATGCCCCAAACCAATAATTCGATGTGATAACTGTCAACGACTTGGACATACCGCAAACGATTGCTTCAGACCCAAAAACAATAATCAATCGCATAACAATTCTAGGCCAGAAAAGAAAACTTTGTTAACACAAAAATCTAGATCTGACTCAAAATATTACAAGGCTGCTGTTATCAATAATAACATCAATATACAAAGTTATGTGGACTTTGGAAGTGATTGCACGCTGATACGGCAGGACATTGTAGAGAAGTACTCTCTACCTAAAGTAGAAAATGACGTTCCAAACATTCGGGGTTTTGGTAATGGGCTGTCAGTACCTTTAGGTAGAACAAAGTTGACTTTGTCTATTGGCGAAGTAACGGCAGAGGTCGATGCTTATATTATTGAACCCTCATTGCTCAGTGAACCCTTGCTAGTCGGTCAAGATTTTACAGAAAGGGAGGATGTATTAGTCATAAAAACGCACGACAAATTAGATATTTTAAAAAGAACGATAACTGACGAATTGCCAAATATAGAGGTAAACGCTCATAATAATAACAAGGTAGTCTTGAGAATTAAAGTAGATGCTGTTGTGGATAAGTTCGACTATATCCAATGCGTGAATAATGAAAATCCCAACTGCGATATTTTCATCGAGAATAGTGTTAGAAGACTAGAAAACTCAAACTATTGTGTTATAGGCGGTATTTACAACATTAATAATGGAGAGTGCCAAGTGGCCGTTTGCAATTTTTCAAAAGAGCCTATTCTCTTTAGTACCAACTCTGTTTTAGTACGTAGCCAACCAATTGTTACATTAGATTCTCCCAGTAAAAACTCTAAATTGACCTGTCATCTGATAAATAATAATGCTCCAACACCAATTGCTATAAATGAAGTTAAAATCAACACTAATCTAGAACCACGACAACAACAAGCTATATTAGATTTAGTAAATAAATATAGGGATTGCTTTGCACAGACTCTGTCGGAGCTGGGATGCACTAATACCACCAAAATGAGTATTGAGTTGAACGATACCACCCCGGTAGTATACCGGCCTTACCGCTTAAGTCATTCCGAAAGAGAGATAGTGCGAGAAATGGTTAAAGATCTTATTGATAATGATATTGCGGAAGAGTCCAATTCTTGTTACGCCAGTCCCATCATTCTTATTAAAAAAAAGACGGGAGGGTATCGTTTATGTGTCGATTTTAGGGCGTTAAATCGTAAAACTAATAAAGACCACTTTCCAATGCCGCGGATAGATGACCAACTAGATATGCTCAATGGAAATAAATATTATACCTCCCTTGACTTGGCAAGCGGCTACTATCAAATCCCAATAAGTGATGACTGTAAACACCTCACAGCTTTCATAACTCCTGATGGTCTCTATCAATTTAAGAAAATGCCCTTTGGTTTGGTCAACTCTCCAGCGGTATTTCAACGGACGATTAACCAAGTTTTAGGAAGTTCAAGGTTTAATTCAGCTCTCGCCTATATGGATGACATACTTATTCCCGGTAAAGATTTTGATGAAGAATACGAAAGATTAGAAAATTCCTTTAAATTACTACGAAGTGCTAAACTGACACTAAATTTACAAAAATGTAATTTTTTTCAAGAAGAATTAGAATACCTCGGTTATGAAATAAGCGAGCACGGAATTAGACCTGGTAAAGAAAAGATTAGTTCAGTAGAACAGTTCCCAACACCACGCAATGTACATGAAATTAGGCAGTTTATTGGGTTGGCCAGTTATTTTAGAAAATTCATTCAAAATTTTGCTCTTATAGCTAGACCGCTCACTGATTTGACTAGAAAAGGGAAAACATGGTGTTGGGATACTGAGCAACAGGAATCATTTAAAAAAATTGAAAGAAGCATTAGTCCAAAGACCAGTGTTAGGAATATATGACCCTAAACACGAGACGTATTTACACACAGATGCCAGTAAATATGGGTTAGCTGGAATTTTACTACAAAAGAAAAATAATACAAATCAAATGAAACCCATAGCATACTTTAGTCGAAAAACGTCTTTAGACGAACAGAAATATCACGCGTATGAATTGGAAACACTGGCCTTTGTGGCTTCTCTACAACGATTTCGAGTATACCTAATAGGAGTTCGGTTTACTTTAGTAACTGACTGTGCTGCCTTAAGGGCCACATTTAGCAAAAGAGATCTAATACCTCGAATAGCACGTTGGTGGATAGCAATACAAGAATTCGATTTCGAGATACAGTATAAACCCGGTCGTACAATGTCACATGTTGACGCTCTGAGCAGAAATCCCTTACCTTATGAAACGGATATAGGTCAAGATTCAATTCCAACCATTCTTAAGATATCTCAAGAGGACTGGTTACTTACCCTACAGTTACAACATACAGAATCACAACGAATTAGAAAATTTTTAGAAGATACTGAATTCTCTGAGATCAAAAAAAATTATATTATCAAGAACAACAAACTATTTCGCAAAGTGGGAGACGAGCTAAAGTGGGTTGTACCGAAAATGGCTCGATTCCAGTTATGTAAACTCAATCATGACGATATTGGTCATTTTAGTGTAAACAAGACAATCGACAAAATTAGTAAAGATTTTTGGTTTCCAAAAATGAAACGTTTTATAACCAAATATGTACGTTCTTGTCTGGAATGTGCATATAGTAAAGAACCAGCTGGTCCTAAAGAAGGTCTCCTAAATCCGATTCATAAGGTCGATAAGCCTTTCGACACAGTGCATATTGACCATTTAGGGCCCTTTGTCAAAAGTGCTAGAGGTAACGCTTACCTCCTTGTTTTAGTAGACGGATTCACTAAATTCTGTATATTGTCACCATTACGAAATCTAAAATCTGCTTCTACCATTCGAGTTCTAGAGACTACATTTTGCACATTTGGGTACCCTAATAGGTTAATTTCTGACCAAGGCTCATCTTTTACATCAAACGAATTTAAACATTTTTGCGATGACTCTAAAATCAAACACGTACTCAACGCTGTGGCCTGCCCACGAGCCAATGGACAAGTGGAGAGGTACAACAGGACAGTGTTAGATGCTCTGACCGCTTACACCGATAAACTTGGTGAGAAATATTGGGACCGCTCATTAGGCAAATTACAGTGGGGTTTAAATAATACCATTAATAAAGGAATAGGAAAGACTCCATCTGAAGCACTTTTTGGCATTTCAATGGTAAGCAGAGGTGATAATATATTTAGTTCAATATTAAATGAAACACGACAAACCGGAGATATAGGGGGAATAAGAGAGGAAATAAGTGAACACATAGAGAAGGATCAACAAGTACAGAAAGGAAGATACGATAGAAGGAAAGTTAGGGCAAGACTTTATAGAGTAGGCGATTTAGTGAAGATTTTAAAACCTGTCCCAAATAATGAAGGTAAAAGTAAGAAATTGCTTCCAAAATTTACAGGACCCTTTCGAATTACTAAGATTTTTGAAAATGATAGATATGAAGTATCGAGCATAGCTGGAACTAATATAACACAAAAGAATTATTGCAACGTCTGGGCTGCCGACCGCATTAAACCTTGGATATCCACTTACAATGACGACGTGAATGATAGTAGAAGCAGTAGTAATAGTGAAACAGAACCACTTTAAATTAGATTTCTGTGATGGGTTAAATCATAATTGCATTACAGCTTGAAATTTTTATTGTAGATTTGCAACGAAATTGAACAGTTTATAGTATGTTAATTAATGATGTTGAAAACAATGTGAAGTATTTCTGTAACCACTTGCTTAATTGACTGCCAACGGCTCTAAAACCTGTAAATAAAAATTATAAGATATAGATAATGAATAAGTTAATGGATAGCACTGAATTGACTGATAAAATTAAATAGAAGTGATGGTGATAAAATATACGATTTTGACAGATCAATCGATATTTTATTAACCAAAAGATTGAAAATATTGCAACCATGTTGATAGATCCATGGGTATTTTCAATTAATATAAGTTGGTATAATATGATTTATGAATTATGAGATATGAGATATAAGAGTACTGAGGTTTAAATGAAGTGAAATGGAACTGATGGTGATAAAATATTCGATTTTGATAGATCAATCGGTATTTTATTAACCAAAGGATTGAAAATATTGAGCAACCATGTTGATAGATCCATGGGTATTTTCAATTAATATAAGTTGGTGATTTATGAATTATGAGATATGAGATATTTAATGAATAATGAATAAGTTGATGAAGAGTACTGAGGTTTAAATGACTGATAAAGTGAAATGGAACTGATGGTGATAAAATATTCGATTTTGATAGATCAATCGGTATTTTATTAACGAAAGGATTGAAAATATTGAGTAACCATGTTGACAGATCCATGGGTATTTTCAATCAATATAATGATTGTAATATAATTTGGTATTAGAGAATTGTATGTAATAGATTAAGATTGTATATATGATAAGGGAGTAAATTACTTGATTTTGACAGATCAATCGGTATTTTACTGACCCAAAAGTTGAAAATATTTGATTAAATACATGTTGATAGATCCATGGGTATTTTCAACGATTAATAACTTTTGTAATAAGTGCTAAGTTTGTATAATTATAGGAAAAGGTTGTAAATTACTTGATTTTGATAGACCAATCGGTATTTTACGTACCTAAAAATTGAAAATATTGAGCGACCATGTTGACAGATCCATGGGTATTTTCAATTCGTAATAGTTAAAGTAAAGATATGACTGTATTTAATAGAGGTGAATTATTTGATGTCGGTCTTTTCAATAACACGTTGATACTCATTAGTATGTCACTTGCCTGAATGTTGAAAACACTTGAGAACATGTTGATAGATCCATGGGTGTTTACATCGATTGTTGGTTAGCATATCATTGCGTTGATATGCATGATGTTAATTAAGTATCATAGTAACAGTAGATAAATAATACCTACATTTAAAGTTTGAGGACAAACTTAGTGTCAGGAAAGGCCGAATGTTAGAATTATGATTAAACGTAGCCGTAAGTACCTACACATAAGAGTCTGCATTCAACTTACGATTTAGTATATTACCTGTAATCGATATATATATTCTGTGGTATTAAAAAGGTGGTATAACATTGTCGATATTCTATGGTGGAAAAATGTAAAATAAGGAGGGTACGGAACGGACTCAACGTTGGCTTTCTACCGCCAGCGACGACACGGGACGGACGGAATTTGTAAATCGGTTGCTGAAGTGGAATAAATAAGAAAGTACTGAATTTTATTCTTTCATTTGCTCGTCGATCCAATATTTGAAACCAACAGCTTTTTACCGTCATTTGACCCCGGTTTCACCTGATGGAAAGTGACAGCGCGGTCTACTATAGGTACATGCTTGCCTTCACTCGTGACTTGAAGGGATCCAGATTGTTTTTATCGGGAAAAAAATACGCTGGTAGAATTCCATTAACAATAGAAAGATATTCACAAGGATCCACGGCCGTAGCTAGGGGAGAGGGGGGCATTATGGGGCAATGGCCTACCTTGAAATCCAAAAAATACCAAAAGCTAGGATAATTTATTGTAATTGAATTTTTTTTTCACAGTTTGAGATAAAAAAATCTTAGATCCATGCTCATGTTCTGTCACAAAAATTATTTGTCTGCAAATAGCTATTGAATATACATCACCAACTTACAGGTCAGTGGTATACATGGTGATTGATTTAGGAGCCCGTGCATGAGCGGAGCGTCATCAAGCGCAGATCAATTATGATATTTTTTTTACTTCTACCCTACCTGTAACCAATGCTGCCCTGCCTCTAATTCGACTCTAGCTACAGCCTTGGAAGGATCTATTGCACCGTCTACTATTTTCTTTAGTCTGGGATACACCAGTTATTCTATCATCGGGTCACGTCCGTAAGTGTTTCAAAATGAATCACGTGAATCTATCACATTTGCACTAACGACTTCAATAATTATTATTACTAACTAGCAAACCCGGCGAACTCCGTTTCGCCACCAGATGGCTTGGTTTTATGTAACAATAGCTGTCAAACAATGTATCACGCACCGGCGCCATCTACTTAAAATGTTGGTTTGTCCTGAATTTTTCCTGAATTTTCTTTGCTATAAACCTCACGGAGCCCGAGACCTTTCCAACGAATGCAAAACCGTGGAAATCGGTTGGTGCGTTCTGGAGTTATAGCGTCAGGAAGGAAAACGCGACTTATTTTTATATAGTAGAGAAGAAGATGACTACTAATTGTAGAAGCTAATAATCTAGATAATTAAAAACGCGTTTACGTTTTTCCGTAACAAAAATATGTAACACGTTATAATATTATAGAAACTGACGTGAGTAGTACTCATAATTACAACTATTACACGGCTAAAACTTACGAGATACAGTCGAATAACTTATGAGTTATAAAGTATAAAGAGTTATTCGACTGTATTTTATGAGTGTTAGCCGTGTAATAGTTGTAATTATGTAACACGTTGTTAATTTTTTTTTTTTAATTTGAATCTAGTCACTATGTGACCCGCATTGTAACTCGACGCAACCTTTTCTTCGCGGAGTTTTCCCACCCAGTTTGTTTTAACGTAATTATTATTATTGTAATCATATTTTAACAACTTTAGTTTGAAAGCTATCGTAAAACCCATTTTGTAAAATTAATAACGGCTAAACTCAAGTCAATAAGTCGAAATTACTCTGGTTTCGGACATTTTCGATGTTTTTCTTCTGGTAGCAGTCACTAACGCAAGCCGCGGCTTCGCGAGCGTTATCAGAGTAATTTCGAATTTTAATTGACGTGAGTTTTTTTTTTGTTTTGGTATGGCTCCACACTTTTGTGTATTTAGCCAGTGTCAAGTAATTGATAATTTTTCGAGTTAAGTTACATATATGTATGTCAAGTCAAGTCACAGTCCAAGTCATCAAGTCAAGTCATAGTCTAGTCTAGTCAAGTCATACTCCTAGTAAAGTGGTGGCCACTGTACCAGAAGCTTCTACGGAGTTTTGGAAACAACACGAAAAGAAACATTTCACCATCACTATACCAGTTTCCCACACTCATGCTGTAGTCCAGCACTTAAGGAATAAAATGCCACCAATTGTATGCACTAACACTGAAAATAACACATGTTTTGGAAAATAATACAATGCGGTGACACGATCTTTTTTATTTTCCCGCCATAACTTCGACGTGAGTTTAGCCGCTATTCTTTTTACAAAATATTTTATAAACATCATCAATCATACATCAACCAAAAAAGAAAGAAAGAAAAGGAAAGAAAGAAAGGGAAGAAAGGTTCTCGACCACGAACCGGATGATCTAACGTAGACCCGCCCTCTTCTATGCTGACCAATGGATGCAGAGGACAAGAAAGCCTCTCAAAGTGGCGCTCTGCGGGGGTCTATATCTTCACACTGTTGATAATGATCCTTTTTTTTTGAGGGGGGAAATGTCCTCGCACTTCCACTTCCCCGGTGGTGGCAGGGGGTATGTGGGACTCGAACCCACTAAAACCCTACCGTGAACCCTCGTCCGCCGTACCGGGGCGAGAAGGGGTCGCGACTGCAGTCCAGCCAACTCGCCCCTGGTTGATAATGATCCGGATCCATCATCCATGTATTATAATAATAAATATGTGTGGACATTTCACAACAACGCCAGCTAGCCCTAAACTATAAGCTTGTACTATGGGATCCAGATAACTGATATAATAGATACTTTTTGTTTGTAAATACATACATAGAATACAACATAGCACCCAGACACAGAACAAACGCCGATACAAATAAATCACACAAATGTTGGTCCTGGGTGGGAATCGAACCCTCAAACTACATTTCAGAAGCAGGGTTACTACAAACTGAGCTATCAGGTGAAGTAAATACCTTGACTTCATATAATTTACAATAGTAAATCCGTTTCCTTTGAAATTTCATACTTAGGTACATCATCCATCCATCCCATCGCTTTTCCTTTTGATTTTGGCGTTGCCGAAAGATAAAATCCAATACGAATTTCCTTGTGTGCTAACCTTTCTGTTTGAATAAAAATATAATTCTAAGGTTATATATAACTTAAACCGAAATCTAGATAGTTATTTTCCCAATATTAATATACTATTATGTACAATATTATTTAACTAAGAAAGGTCTTCTTAAATTTGTCTCCGACGTGATGAAAATAATTTCGAGTTTAATATCAGTATGAATGTAGATATCAAACTCAACTGCGTATGAAAGGAAATTATCGATTGAGGACACATTATCTTTGCATCATACACGGGCATACTATCATGTATACAGATACAAGTTAAATGAGGTACTTATTTAGAGTTATTCAAGACACAAATGCACAGCAACTTGTGTGTCGAGTGTGCTTTAGACCACACGATAGAAGTAAAACTTCTTTAGCTCCATCTATCGGCCGTTATAATCTTGCTTTGTTTAAAGTTAATGTCGCCATCTTGACAATAATTGTAAATTGTCATTTTACTGGACATACCAACATAACACAAATTTTAAGTAATTTTTAACTTTGTTATGGCGATCTATACGTGAACCAATTTCAACTTCCGTTCCTCGCATTCACCAGCTTACTCCCCAAGTCAAGCGTGCGTAAAGAAGTTTTACTTCAAAAAACTTCATATTAATGAAAATAACAAACTCAATAAAGTTACGTGACAAAATATATTCTAGTTGGTTTCGTCTCATTCGACTCACTTGAGTTCATTTACCCACCGTTATTACAGTGTAACTACAGTGCAAATACCTACGTTGTTCCTTCTCGGGGGTCGGGCCCATTAAAGGAGCGTTACACACTTATGCGGGCCGGCATTAATCGGTTTTGCCCGGGCGGCAATATAATTATGTAGACGAATTAAT
Source organism: Ennomos fuscantarius (assembly GCA_905220475.3). Lineage (NCBI taxonomy): Eukaryota > Metazoa > Arthropoda > Insecta > Lepidoptera > Geometridae > Ennomos > Ennomos fuscantarius. The sequence continues at coordinate 1,552,100 of HG992034.1, read as the reverse complement.
CGTAATGTGTCAACCCGCATGTATCCCGAATCGACTACCTGTAGTTTACCAACATGAGAGTAGTTTTCGGGCTAGCCTTGGCGTTCAACAAATGCTGCCAAAATTATAGTGCCAGCCCGCTTAAGTTTTTTTTTCATATTCCCGCCTGATGTTAAGCGATACGGCTGCCCATATCAGTTGCAGTGACACTCGGAACTCTAAAGTATAGAGTTTCGCATGACACTGCACTGCGCACGTCATCCTGAGACATCAGCACAATCTAGTAATAAGATTACTAGACTGCGAGATCAGTCTCATTTGCCCAGTCATTTCACTAGCTACAGTGCCCTTCAAACCAGAACCACAGCAGTGCTTGCGTACTACTGCTTGGCGGCAGAATAACTGGCAACCGTGGTGGTAAGTGTAAGTAGTTAATTGTGTAGGGTCCCTAACCAATGCGTTTAGTATGTGCCAATCGAGATTTATTACACTATTACTGTTCTATAAATACTATTGCTTCCGTAAGCAATAGTATTTAATAGAATAGCTTGGAGACGTCTTTGATAGGTACTCGCAGACAATTTCAATTAAAGTTTATACCTCTCTCGAACAATGTGAAGGAAATAATAATAAAATGTCACAAGCAATAACATCCAGGAATCTCATTCCAATGGAGGCGGATGACGAGGGTCACGTGACATTAACGAAATGGATCCACCTGTTACCAGGCCTACACTACGGCAAAAAGTGTAGAAAATAATTGGGGCCATTTGTATGGCACAGTTGTTATACCACTGGGTTTTATCGAACGGGCTGTTGGCCTCTATCGACTTTTACAGCGTCAACGGGTGGGAGGCAGGCGCTTAAGTCGCCAGCCATTAAAAGTAGGAGGCAACTAGCTCTTGAGCTAGTGCTCTTGTGCGTTAGTGTGGTGCAATTGGGCACCCTTGCGGTGCGAGCCTCGGCTTGAGCCGTTATTATATAACAGGATCGAGAGGACTCCGTCTGGAAGAGTGGATCCTATGGAAATTATTATACCACTGGTATGACGTAATTGACGTATGATGCCGTGTGGTCCCGGTGTGCGAATATGACCAGTTATCATCCCGTGGTTGTCGTAAGACCCCTTACCGCGTAACTGTTCTGGGAATCGGCTTCGCCTGCCATCCTGCACGTGCCAATTAACAAGTCCACGAGTATGAGCAAGAGAGAACACGATTACCATCTCCACCAGACTTACGCGGTAAGGCCCCTGGTTTAGCGAATATTCAAAGAATGGGCAGAACAGATCTAGTCGTTCATCTCAACTCAACTCAGCAGACCAAATACTGAACGGTCATTGGTTGCCTGTTGCAGTTAGCAAGTTGATTTGACACGAGTTTGACAAACATACGGGAAACTGGGGGCTAGGGAGGTAAGTGCGAACTTAGGAGCAAATTTAAGTACAGACCGGTTTTATTATGTTAGTGAATGATGTGACGAGCTAGTCGTTCATCTGATGTTAAACGACACGGCTGTCCATAACAAAACAGTGTCACTTGGAACACCAAAATATAAAAATTCACGTGACACTGCACAGCGTACATCATCCTGAAACATCAGCACAGTCTGGTAATAAGAATACTCGACTGTGAGGTCAGAGACAGATTCTTCTAGGTACATTAAAATATTTTGCGATCACTAAACCGCCTGCCAAGTGCTGAATATGGCAAATCCCCCCTATATAATACCTATATAAACCAAAATGACGTTTTATCATCAGCGGACGTCTTCCTGCTGATGATGTGATGACTGTATGATCGCATACTCACCTGTGACACTCTGATGATCATTCAGGAACTTGGATTTGAGCAGATCCAGTTTGTACTTCGTCTGAGCTTCTAACGGCTGCTCGATCTTTGTGAACACTATTGCGCCTGTAACAAAACGGTTACAATCTTAGTGATAAACATTGTCCATGTTACCACAAATACATAAACAAGGTTTAGACAGAAGTCGAACGTGTGTTTAACAATACAAAACAGCGGTTTAACACTAGTTTAAAGCTTGTTTAAATCTTTTGTGGTTAAACCGTGTGTAGGGGAAGAATAGTTGATTTTGTGTTTTTTTTTATGTTAAGGAGTAACGTGGCGAGCTAGCCGTTCGCCTGATGTTAAACGACACGGCTGCCCATATCAGCTGCAGTGTCACGCGGAACTCTAAAGTATAGAGCTTCGCGTGACACTGCACTGCGCACGTCATCCAGAGACATCAGCACAATCTAGTAATAAGATTACTAAACTGTGAGATTAGATCATAAAGTCTCATTTGCCCAGTAATTTCATTAGCTACAGTGCCCTTCAAACCAGAACACAGCAGTGCTTGCGCACTACTGCTTGGCGGCAGAATAATTGGCAATGCGGTGGTACCTACCTAGACGAACTTTGCAGTAAAGTCCTACCACCTAGTAGACCTAGTATTGTTGCTTATCATCAAATTTTGTCTAGAGTACACAGTATACAGGCAAGGATAAAACAAAAGAAAACATCTGCTTAGCAATACAAGACTGCATAGCAGCGCATAGCTAATCAGTGTTTTATCTTTACTCATTTCAAACTTAGTAGCGAGAAACAAAACACTAAATATCAATTCCTCCGCTTGTACTATTAATTATTCTGTGCCGCTACATAATGTTTAGGGACCCCGCACTAGGCAACCACGAATTCTCGGCTGCGGCAATACGACGCGCCTGTTTGCACGGCAGCCGGCTGGCTGCGCGCAGCCAGAGCGTGTATAGGCGAATGTATGTGGCTGCGGTCAGTCTCCGCGCACTAGTTGTAGCAGTCAGACGTATTTTGCGTTCCGAACTTTTTCAAAAGATGCCTTTCGATACAGAGAAATTTATTCGGGGAATTGAAAACCGTAAAGCAATTTGGGATATAACATCAGAAAAATACAGTGATCGTGATTCAAAGAAAATAAGATGGGAAGAAATCATGAACAGAATGTGCTCAGTTCTTCCACGTCCATATCGGTCGACGGAAGGATCTAGCACTACGTTGATTGGCTGCTATAACTGGCTGCGCAAATATTCTGGCTGCCGCAGCCTGGCTGCCGCAGCCTGGCTGCCTAGTGCGTGGGGTCCCTTAGAGTTACAAATAACTATTTTATTCCACAGTTAACACTGGTGTGAACTTGGCAGCCTAAAGTTAGCAGCCAATAATCCGACCAAATTAGGGTGTCAATTTTTTAACTTCTGAAATATTTATGTAGAGACCTATCTATGTACAGACTATCATACAAGCACTATGTGATTCTGGCTTAGAAGCGATTTAGCCCACCAGCGTCTTCGAGATAGTTGAGTAAAAACTTTTTCCAACGCTTTTCAACTTAGATATAGATCTAAGTTGAAAATTTTAGGGGATTACAGATAGCTGTAATCCCCTAAAATTTACCAGTGCTTAGGTATGACGGGTCATGTGAATACTTGTGTTTCCAAGTAAATACTTAATTGCCTTTCATAACAACAAAAAACAATAAAAACATAGATTGAAATTTAAATGTTGAAACCTGAAAGTTGTTTTTGATAATATCTCTATCCACGCCAAAGGTGTTGAATGAAACTCTCATATCCCGAGGCTAGCTTCTATTACCACAAATTAAATAACATCACAAGAATCCTGATAACTAATTGACTATTATTAGTAGATACAATGTCATTAATGGATGAATGAATGCCACGAAAGAATTGTTCATTTTAGTCTCGTAGTTTAATTAAGAAATGTAGAAAATAAAACTCAATTTGAAGGGTATTTGAGAGCCTCTATGGTGTGGTGGTTGAGCAGGCTGGGTCATAGCCCGGAGACGGCGGGTTTGATTCCCGCAGCAGAAGAAGTAAAACTTCTTTAGTTTAGGTTAGGTATAACTTTGTTTTTGCTTTGTTTAATAATGTCGTCATCTTGACAATTGTAAATCGTCACTTTACCGGACATACCAACATAATTTTTTAAATTTCTTATGTTGACTATGGTTTAACCAACTTCAACTTCCGTTCGCCTCACTTTTACAGCTTACTCCCCGTCAAGCGTGCGTAAAGAAGTTTTACTTCAAATATTAATTTCCCGCTTTAGAGTGGACCATCCATTATAAAGGATAAAGGATTTTGACTGGCCTGATAGCTCAGTTGGTAGTGACCCTGCCTTCTGAACTGCGGGTTGTGGGTTCGATTCCCACCCAGGACAAACATTTGTGTGATGAACATCGATGTTTGTTCTGTGTCTGGGTGTTATATTGTATTCTATGTATGTATTTACAAACAAAAAGTATCTAAGTATTGTATCAGTTATCTGGTTCCCATAGTACAAGCTTTGCTTAGTTTGGGGCTAGATGGCGTTGTGTGAGATGTCCACACGTATTATTATTATTAAAAAGGGTTGCTTATAAAGTTACATGCGTCATAACAACGGTGGACAACTTTACAGCTGAATATGACAAGTGCCTACGTGAATTCTATTTTCATCCGTAAAGTGAATTGCCTACGCGTTTTATCTTAACTCGTTTGGGTGCCCCTTCAACCATATAATAGCATGAATTACAGAACAAGAACAGGAAAACTTATTATCTCCCACACATTTTCTTAAGGAATGACGTGACGAGCCAACTGTTCTTCTGATGTTAAGCGACATGGCTGCCCATATCAGTTGCAGTGTCGAAACTCTAATGTATAGTTTAACGTGACACTGCACTGCGCACGTCATCCTGAGACATCAGCACAGTCTAGTAATAGAATCACTACACTGTAAAATCAGGTCATAAAGTCTCATTTGCCCAGTAATTTCAGTAGCTAAAGTGGCCTTCAAATCGGACCACGGCAGTGCTTGCGCACTACTGTTTGGAGGCAGAATAAATGGCAAAGCGGTGGTACCTACCTAGACGAACTTTGCAGAAAAGTCCTACCACCTAGTAAACTATATTAACTATATTACTTATTAATTGAACATTCGTTAGCTGGAACATGTCCCTTATTTTTTTTTTGTGTTTTGACTCCACACTTTAGTGTATTTAGCCAGTGTCAAGTGATAATTTGCAAGTTAATGATATTTCACGTAAATAATGTGTCAGGTCACAGTCGAAGTCATCAAGTCAAGTCAGAGTCAAGTCATAGTCTAGTCTAGTCAAGTCAAGTCATACTCCTAGCAAAGTGGTGGCAACTTTACCAGAAGCTTCTATGGAGTTTTGGAAACAACAAGAAAAAAATGTTTCACCACCATTATACCACTTTCCCACACTCATGCTTGTAATTCAGCACTTAACGAATAAAATACCACCAGTTTTATGCATTAACACTGAAAATAACACAATTTTTGGAAAATAATATTATATAATGCGTTAACGTGATCTTTTTCGTTTTCCCGCCAAAACTCCGCTTATTAGTTATAAGTAAGATCCAACCTTGCACAAGCCTTTATGTGGGGAGAAAGAAACCCTTTAAGACTGCAAAGTTCAAGGTACCTTACTCTATAAATCAAGGTTGGTTGATCGATATCCTTTCTGCTGCTCATCGATCAAATAAATAAAATAAAATAAATATTTGTGGACATCTCACACAACGCCATCTAGCTGCAAACTAAGCAAACCTTGTACTATGGGAACCAGATAAATTTTTTTTGTAAATACATACTTACATAGAGTACAATATAACACCCAGACACGGAACAAACAGCAATGTTCATCACATAAATGTTGTTCCTGGTTGGGAATTGAAACCACAACCTGCAGTTCAGAAGGCGGAGTTACTACCAACTGAGCTATCATGCCAGTCAACATAATCACCAATAGGAAAATGGTTTATTTTTAAAGTGCAGGAAAATTTATATTCTCTAGCGGTATTACCCGCATCCATCCGTCCCTAATGCCGGGAGATGCTTTACTTAAGCCACGGCGACAGATGATCTCATGTCCAAAATCCTTCGGCTATTTAAAACCAACGCCTAAAAACCTTAAGCGAGCTTTAGGGATGGATGGATCTGGTTCCAATCCCACGCGAGATTCAAATTTTTCCTTTACTTAAATATGAATGCGTTGATTACGCTAAGCAGACGTTACCGTTATAAATCCAATTGCTTTATGGCAGCCTCTGTGGTGTGGTGGTTGAGCAGGTAGGGTCATAACCTGGAGGCGGCGGGCTCGATTCCCGCGGCAGGACCAGTAGGTATTTAAAGAAAAAAAAAAGCGTATAGGTACTTGTTCTGAGTCTGGGTGTTGTGGGACCATGGTCCTCGTAGTTCCTGGGTCCCTAGACACAGGGTATTCTAGTTAGGGTCCAGGATCTATGTATGTAATCGTTGGGCACTATTATTATTATTTAAACCAGCCGAAAACTTTCCTGTAACTAGTGTTGTCTTACGACAACAACTGAGACCAAAACCTCGTGCATTGCGATGCACTGAAAGTGTATAGAGTATCGGAGTAGAAACTCCTCCACTGTTAGACTTACTTCTTTGTATAAAATAATAAGAGAAATAAAAAAAAAAAACCTAAGCACCTTGTTAATTATGATTAGGTAGGTGGTTTATCTGCTAAATTTTGCAGCACCTAGGCTCTTGGGGCATGCTCTAAGCTTCCAATTTTCAACTTACTCTTCTAAGTAGTAAAGTAGCTTAAAAATTCAGCAGGAACTCGGGGTCGAGTTTTCCTTTTCATGTCAGATTTTAAGGGTTCTAACTACCTCTTAGCAACTTAGCTAAAAGTAAAACACCAACAAACTCCGCAAGGTTAATTCAAGGGCTTCCATCTAATCAGGTCGCGGAAAAAATTGGAGAACTTTCTCGTTTAGAGAGGATTCACAAATTCACAATCCGTTGGAATCGTTCCGATTTGAAATTTACAGGAATGTTAGGAAGTATGTTCATGAAGGAGACAAAGTATTCAAATCGGAAACTTTCCGATGGATTTGAGTTTGAGTGAAGAGTGGATACGATTTATAATACTCACGACGAAATTAAGAGAATGGGTTATTAATGGATATGGATAATGTTTGGCTATGGTTAGCGGAGAGCGTGCAAAAAATACACACGTCCAGACACAGGCGCCTTACTCACTTTTTCGTATTTTTTTGCCTCCAAACTTTTATGTATTTAGCCAGTATCAAGAATTTGATAATCTCTCAAGTTAATTAATATTATATATATAATCATATATATATATATGTGTGTGTTTCTAGTCAAGTCATACTCCTAGTAAAGTGGTGGCAACTTTACCAGAAGCTTTTTAGTTTTGGAAACAACACGAAAATAAACGTTTCACCATCATTATACCACTTTCCCACACTCATACTTGTAATCCAGCACTTAACGAATAAAATGCCACGAATTTTATGCACTAACACTGAATATAACATAAGTTTGGGAAAATGCGGTGACGAGATCTTTTTTGTGTTCCCGCCAAAACTCCTACTCACTTTTTATACAATTCAAAGCAGGTCGCGTTTTAGAATAAAACCTCTATTATCTTGACATGAGTATAGGTAGCTGGACGCTTAAATGTTCGGCAAGAAATTCGACACGAATTTCATATCTATTCAAGGCGTGAGAGTCATTTTTTCCTGCTCTGTGGAATTTGCATACGTCATAATCTCTCAGCCGAGAGAGAGGAGACTTGGAGACCACTAGGTTGTAGGTACCTTCGTAGATTGATTTGACAATCTATACGTATAAAATTCAAAGTCCTGACTACATGAATGACTTATATATCAACGCACAGCCTAAACCTCTGGTCCTAGAGACTTGAAATTTGGATGGTGTGTTCTTTGTAAAGTGTAGATATCCACTAAGAAAGGGTTTTTTGAAATTTCTTCCCTAAGAGGGTGAAATGGGTATTTGAATTATTTTCCTATAGGCCACGGGTTTTTTTTTATTATTGTTCGATAGGCTAGCGTTTGACCACTATCGCACCTGATGGGTGAAGCCACTGGCAGAAACTAGTATTTACTAAGAGGTCTAAATTAAGGAGGTGATGTGTGACGTACCCAAGCAGACGTAAAGACACCAGAAGAACAAGATGACGATGTTCCTGAGCAGCGGCATCCCTCGCACCGCCTTCACGCACCCTGGAACCACCAGCCGCATACTGCTTGATCTAAAAATAAATTAACATTTTGACTACTATAAATATATAAAAGAAAGTCGTGTCAGTTACACTATTTATAACTCAAGAATGGATGAACTGATTTGGCTGAAAATTAGTGGGGACTAATCCCACTAATTTTCAGGTATTGGGTATATCCTCCCCAGGTAGCTTAGAACCAGGAGACGGGTATAGGATACTTTTTATCTCGTTCCACCGCGTTTTAATTATTAACCCGTGCGAAGCTCGGGTGGGTCAACTGGTACACTAATAAAATAATAATGAATTATAGTACATTCCCAAGAACAATTTTAATGCTTAGATTAGTGACTACCTGGTTTCAATGCTAAACAAAATCAGCATAACAAATGCAAAGCATAGAAAACCAACTTCAGACTTATATGGTTTTCTCAAGGATGCCATAGTCAGAACTGGACCAAATTAAAATGGGACCACACGGGAAGCACCAGCTTTCAAATAAAAAAAAATCATCAAAATCGGTTCACCCAGTCGAAAGTACTGAGGTAACAAACATTTTAAAAAACAGTCGAATTGAGAACCTCCTCCTTTTTTGATGTCGGTTAAAAAGAGATGAAACCTACTCAGTCGTCATATATTCATTCAAGGAAAGTACTTAAGTAGATGACATATTTCCAGTTATGTTGATTTAAAAGCCAAACGACTGAACCGATCTTGATGAAATTTCTATGGGACCAATCCAAAATTATATCATGCCAAACAAACAAAAAAATAAATGTGTTTTGTAAATTAATGACAGGGATACGAGGTAACGCATAAAAAAGAAAAATAAAAAATGCAATCGATGTAAGAACCTTCTCTTTTTTGAAGTCAGTTGAAAAGGCCACAAAATGCCATTGCTAAAACTTAATTCAGCTGTATTCAGTATCTAGGGACAGCTAGGATCAAGTTTACGCCACTTTCAGCTTGATTAAAAATAACATTCTAATAATAAACTACCTTGGATTAGCGTTTTAATATAACGCAGCTATTTAACGGTAATGAGATCATTAATTTACACGATTTTGGTCCTTTTAAAAAGTTTGATACTGTTTGTAAAATGTTTTCGGTTCTAAAAATATTTGTGAAATTAGATTTGTAGCCTCTGTGGTGTGGTGATTGAGCAGGTCGGCTCATAGCCATAGGCGGCGAGTTTGATTCCCGCGGCAGGACAAGTATGTGTGTACAGAAAAAAAAAGTGTAAATATTTGTTCTGAGTTTGGGTGTTGTGGGACCATGGTCCTCGTAGTTCCTGGTGTAGCGGAGTGTAGGTTTTGGCCACGATTAAATTTGAATTGAATATCTTTGAGTAATTTAAATCTAGATGCTCTTGGTAACCTTGATGGGGACGAGAAATTTAATAATGAGAGAAGCTCAGGTGCGACAAACAAACCATTGGCAAGCTTAAAAAGAAAAGAGAGGTCTAGCATTCGTCTTCGATCCGAAAGTGAACTAATTTTAAAATGCACCAATCTATCAGGGTAGCTCCGAATACTTTTGGCAAGATTGCACTAGTAAGTAAGATGCCACATAAAACGCTTTTGCACAGATTCAAGCCTTTTGGTATAAATATCATAAAAAGGTTTGATGAGGATGAGCCAATATAATACTTTTTATCCGCAGGTGAAACTGCGGGGCGCAGTAATAGAATTAGGGCATATCTGAGTTAAAAAACTACAATGATTAACGATAATCATTATGTAAAGCCATAGGTATTTTAATATATGTAAAATCATTGAATGATTGGCTTTATACTTTCTATAAGTCAAATATTTATTTTGCTAAATTATTCTAGGTTATTCTGAGTAAAGTTGCTAAACTAGTATATACCAAAGTCAAGTATTATCTAATCCTACATCAACAATAAAGTTAGAAAGTGTTATACTAGATACACGTCCTAAATCTGTCGATACAGGATAGGCCAACACATCCAGTACTTATAACTTACGTCAATCCATTCGACCTTATACCATAGCGTTAAGTTTCAAAATGACTAAAGCTATTCTGAACCTGAAGAATAGTCTATTAAACCTTATTTCAAGAACGTTAAAGTATAAAATAGAAAATGCTGTTTCTAGCTATAAGTTATGTGGAATAGCCAGCAACACGTGTAACGTCTGTTATTGACACTAAATTATTGATTTAAAACTCGTAGTAGTTATAGAATTTATAGTAGTACTTAGAAAAGCTATAGATTATATAATACTACTAGAAAGCACACCACTGGCACTTGGTAGGAGGTACCTATTACTTAAGCAAAATGAAGAGTTCTGAAATATAAACAAAAATCAAAATCAAATTATTTTATTTCAGACAACATGATCCATATTATTATTAAGTTAAAGTTAAAAACAGATTAAATTAAATTTTTTAATGATGACAAATTCCCTAATAGACCAACCAAATAATCAAAACACTTCCCATTCGTAGGATGATCGATATGTGTAATGACTGACTATACTATAAAACTCCATTCTGGTTTTGATATCATTATAGGCATAGTCATTTTTTTTATAAAAAATACACGTCAAATATAAAAAAGGTAGATATATAGGAAATATTTTTTTATTCTATGACATTACTGTGTATAAATAAATATGATTACTATAAAATAATGCCTACAAAAATTGTGCAAGTGCAATAAATGTTAAATGCTGCATAAAACTTCATAGTAACATATACGAAAATTTTCGTAAAATGACACAAATTATTACGAGTTATTACACTCACATACATATATGTAAAATGATTCATAGAGAAAATTACAACTATTAAAAAGATAATTTCCTGCCAATCTACGTACAAAAGCGCTATTCTCCAACAATGTGACTTGACTGGCCCGACAGCTCAGTTGGTAGTATCCCTGCCTTTTGAACTGCAGGTTGTGGGTTCAATTCCCACCCAGGACAAACAATTGTGTGATGAACATTGATGTTTGTTCTGTGTCTGGGTGTTATATTGTATTCTATGTATGTATTTACAAACAAAAAGTATATAAGTATTGTATCAGTTATCTGGTTCCCATAGTACAAGCTTTGCTTAGTTTGGGGCTAGATGATGGTTGTGAAATGTCCACTTATATGTATATATATATACATTATATCCCGGAAAACTGAAATTTTGCCGTGGGATAAGTAAAAATTAAAATACTTTTTATCAGCGGGTGGAACCGCGGGGCGCAACTAGTTTTAAGTAAACAACACTAAACATGATTCTAAAATTATATATATTTTATTTAAAAAAATCTTATACCTCCGTAATTGTATATTCGCGACACTTTAGGAAAAAGTAAGGTTTCATTGCATTTAGAAAATTACATTTTCACTTTGTACGTCCCACGACACGTAGAAGTTTACTGAATTAAATAAACCGAGCTCGCTTCACACAGTACGAAAAAGACATGCACAAGAGTATCTAGATACAAATTGGATGCGCTACAAACGATATTGAGTGTTTTGTTTGCGAAGTAATATCACTTTGATACAGAATATAACTTGTTTGCTTTCATACAAATTGCTTAAGACTGCAGAATGAAAGCCTTACAAACAATATCACCATCAACGTTATACTTTTTACGAAGAATTTAGTATTCTGTTATTTACTGACACAAGATTGTTCAATTATATTATACTTTTGTTTTATTTTTAATGTGATTTTTTTAATTCGATGCGAGAGAAAACACTTCAGTACACATTTATGCCTTATTGCAGTCGCTCCCATTTCGCAGTCACATTTACCGCGTAAAGGTACGGTCACACACATCAGTCACGGCACCGTCACGTGTCACGAAAAGTGACGTCAACGTTAAAGTAAATGACGGCGTGTCATTATGGTCAGTAATCAGTGGATTTGAATCTGTATAATACTTTTAATGTGCCAAATGATGCACCATTATCTGCGAAGCCGTTTATGACGTGGCATGGACGTTTACTACTTCTTATATCGGTTTACTCCCCTAATGGCTGTGACTTTGAGCATAACTACAGAATAAATAATCCTGGAAAAACATTAAGGAGTCATGTACTCTTATACCCAGGTGAAAGAGTTCACTTTTGAATAAGCTGCACAATAAAACACAAAAATTCGGAATTAGAGAATTAGTAAGAGATGTGATGTGTAGGACCGACCGTCCTACATTACCATAATGGCCATATAAAACATTAACATAGGTCGGCTGCTTAACATAAGCCTCCCGCGGAAATCACGGCTTCTTGTCTTTTGCATGCAACGGCTCTCCGCGGCTTTGATCAAAAGGTTGGTCCACCTACGCGGCGTCTTCCGTTTCGTAGTCACCACAAAACAATATTTATTTCATTTTGGAAAATCAACAGCTGTTATAATGATAGAGATATAGATTAACAAAAACGGAAGCCAATTAAAGGTCCTCATGGATAGAAAAAAAACGAGTACAATTTAAATGAGGTAAACACCTAAGAGCACTACCTACATACTACCTACATACTGCATGGAATTACTAAGTTATAATTTAGCTATGCACAATAATAAATTATAAGTAAATAAATAATAAAGGTAACAGCTAGCCTAGTAACTAAGATTACAGTTAATTATCAGTAATTATGAGTAATTAGTCAAAAAAAATTCACTTCTCTAGCGCTGCCTGGCCGATGTACTACGCTTGTACAGAATAGGTCAAAGTTAAGACGCTTATCAAGTACATATAAATAGTACGTATAAACCCATTGCTTGCCTCCTATTTCTTCACCACTGGCCGAGCTACAACTTGTACTCAATTTACTCAGATATCTATTATGTGTGACGTGACTGGTCCTGATATTGACGTGCCTCATGTGTGTGCAAGAACCTTAAGCTTGCAAGCACTCGCCGAGTCTTTCAGATGGAATCGATTTCAATTTGCGGGAGCTGATAAAGCACTTTCAAGCGTATTAATAGCCTACAGGTATGTCTGCCTTGAGTTAATCGAGTATTCGGTGGATGCGCTTATTGGGAGTTCATCTTTTTGAACGAGTTTATAATAATAACCTTAACTAACTTACTAACTTACCTTAACTAACTTTATTGTTTTTTTTTCCCCTACATTTTTGGGTTGTCTGGAAGAGATCGCTTTAAGCGATAAGACAGCCCATTATGACACTTAATTCTTAAGTTTGTGCCTGTAAATTATTACTACAATGTGGTGTTTCAATAAAGAGTTTTATCTATCTATCTATCTATCTAACTTATATTAATATTATGGTTAAATAGCTTGTGAAGATATTTAATGAACTGTTGATCTAATTTTGAAAATCGATGTAATTATTTTTTTTAGTTTGATAATAATAATAATGACGCCCAACGATCACATACATAGATCCTGGACCCTAATTAGGATTCCCTGTTTCTAGGGACCCAGGAACTACGAGGACCATGGTCCTACAACACCCAGACACAGAACAAGTATTTACACTTTTTTTCTGTGCACAAATATTGTCCTGCCGCGGGATCAAACACGCCGCCTCCGGGTTATGAGCCCACCTGTTCAACTAGCACACCACAAAGGCTGTCAAATGTATATAATTCTATGATCTCGTACAACATGCTACGCGTCAAGGTTGTCATTACTTTTCCCAGTAGTTCAGAAATCAATTGGTCATAAACTTCAAAAAGAATTATCTCGTGGCTAAAACAGTTTTATTGTTTCGTAGCATCTCGTAGCAGTACAACGCGATATGTGCCACGATTTTCATTTTTTTTTTAAATGTTTATATGTAACTTGAAAACGTAATATGTAACAAGAAAAATGACTTTCGATTTAAAAACTCTCTCTACTACCAGCACCATCAATGAAACCAAAACCTACTCATGATTTTGTTGATCTACTTGAATAAAAATTCTAGTTTACATACCTCCATTGTTGTCGACCTATTTAAATGAAAACGTTTTATAATTTTTCTATTGCAGAAACAGTTTAGGAACACATGGGATCGACCCGACCCGGATGTAAGCCCGGGTGATCCAGCCGGAATTAATATCCGACATGGGGCCACATCCTGGGCGGAACTTAGCTAAGGCGTAGTCAGCTAAAAAAGTTTGTATTAGTTTTTATCCTTGCTGCGCTGAGCTGCGCCTTGCGGTTTCACCCGCACGGTAAAAAATGTCTAATGTTCCGCACAACTTTCTCATATATTTTTTTCACAAGAACCTGCTCCTGACAATAAGAAGTAACGACAAAAAAAAATAGCGAAAATGTTTCCCCGTTCACGCATGATGCGATTACCAAGGGAAATAGGGATTTATTTATATATATATATAGGGTCTAAAATCTTGCATGTGTTCTTGTATTACTTGTCTGACTCCCCATCGGTGGACTTTTGAGGGACTAACAAGGTTCCATATTGTGTTCTCTTTAAACAGCGCTAGATAGAACCTGTTGCTCCAGGGCGACGAGGTGGCAAACTTTTTCTTATTTTAAAAGTTTTAGTGTTGCTATATATGTATTTTGTTTGTCTGTCACACTACTACAGTATGCTACTGTTTTATATGCAAACAAATGTGTTTCAACTTGGTTTTGATAAACTATTTATGGCGATCTAGTTTAACGTGTGTTAATTTTCTATTGGACCTGTTTATAGTCTGTGATCTACATCTGATTAATATTTCAAGCGAGCCTAACAAAAAATAATAAAAACTCAATTTTACTTTAAAACTAAAAGCTTTTTTCGACCCTAAATATACTAAAATCAAGTGTAAACTAAGTACTTACTTAAATAATTAGATTACCGCTGACAACGTCCTTTAACAATGTAATCTATCTAAAAGCGTTTTACCAAAAAGGGAACCGTCCGGACTAAGGCTAAGTGCCTCTAATTGAACCGAGAGCTACTAACTAATTCAGTTTCACCTACATTTGGGCCGGGAATAGAAAACCTTTGGAATGACCGGAATATCAAATTTTGTGGTATGATATGTTAAGGTTGTGAAAGAAGTGGTTTTCATATACCTGAAATTGTTATTTTTGGGGTTTACTAGGTTCAGTGTTCTTTAAACCTAAATACGCTAAGTGCTTACTCACTATTGCTGACGGCAGAATCTTTCTTTCTTTCTTCAAACATGTGTGGAGATTTCACACAGCGCCATCTAGCCCCAAACTAAGCAAAGCTTGTACTATGGGAACCAGATAACTGAAAAAATACTTTTTTTTTGTAAATACATACATAGAATACAATATAACACCCAGACACAGAACAAACATCGATGCTCATCACACAAATGTTTGTCCTGGGTGGGAATCGAACTCACAACCCGCAGTTCAGAAGGTAGGGATACTACCAACGGAGCTAACAGGCCCGTCATTAATGTATTTTTTTTTCAGTATTATGAACGATTAGCTGCACTCCGCGGGTTTGCCTGTGGATAAAAGTATCCTATGGTTATTCCAGTGTATAGGTAAGCTACCTCCATTCCAAATTTCATGTAAATCTGTTCAGTAGTTACGGCATGAAGAGGGAACAAACATACACATACGCCAACTTTTACATTTATAATATTGATGTAATTAATTTGATTCATTAGGCATTCGGCCAACGCAGTAAAAGTAAAAGTAGCCTTCTGGAGTGGTGTGAGAAATCTCAAGGATGGTGGCTTAAAAAAAGTAGCCTAGTGTAGAAATAGTTGTGCCATAGCAACAATCCAGACGAACAGCTTAGCGCTGAGGCGGTCAGCCTCACAATCAACGATGGTTTCCGTTTCCCGTTTCTCCGAAGCACGGTAGAGCTCATCTCTAGCGGTCACACACCAATTTACTGTGATGGATAATTTCCAGTTTACATAGATAGTATGTGATGTATATATGTAAGAGAGAAAGAGAGACAGATAAAGAAAGACTGAAAGAGGTTCCGTACTTTGTAAAGTATCATAAAATAAACACAGCACAATAATTACTTGACACTGGCTAAATACACAAAAGTGTGGAGCCAAAACATTAAAAAAAACAGCACAATACAAACAAAAGGCACATCAGTCATCAGCTTAACATTCATAAATGTTGCCTCCAAATTAATACCAAACCGATTTCCATAAAAATACGATAAAATTACGAGTTCATATCAATTTTGTAGTACACATGTTTATTGTGACAGCTGTAATAAATTACGGTTCATTTACATCCACACGCAGACAGGTCAATCAACTGTTTACATTTAGCTTTCCAAATTTGAATGTTGTCACAAAAATAATTTAAGAGAGTGCACTTAAAATAATCCAAAATCGTAACAACTATCGTGAATGGCATAAATTTATTATCACAAAAACGGTTAAATATCGCAATTTAAATTTCAATATATTCAATATCTAACTGATAGATTGTACGTAGATTTTATCTACGAAATATAAATAACTTCTTATCATTTTATGCTTGTAAAAAGATAAAAAAAATATTAATGCCTAGAAAGAAGATTTCTTTTTAAATCATCTTTGTGGCGATTGCAGCTAGTATTTTTTCAACAAATGATATTTTTATTTGCCACCATTTCAAACCCAACTTTCGGCTTAAGCTTATATATCAAAGTCTCGACTTTAAAGAACATAATTTATGTTCATTCATCTACAAGACCAAATGCTTTCATAAATCACCTTTTTAGAGAACTTGTGTAAAGTATCTTTTAGATAGTGAAATGCTTAGAGGTAAAGAGCTACAAGAGTGATATTTGCAGTTCTAACGGGCTAATCACCTTGTTTGCCACGATTTGAGGTCAAAAGGCGAAAGGTAAAGGTTCGAATGAGGTTCGAACGTGCTTGGAAATTCAATCTAATGGAACGGGCGAACGAAAAACATGTCGAATTCAGTTGATTAAAATAACGTAACTTTTACTCATATTGGAACGTGACTTTTATCTCTTTTTGCTTAATTCGTGGGTATATGTGGAATAATTTCGTCTGACAGTTCTTTTGATGGACGGAATGAGGTAGCGGTTCTCCAGGAATGTAAATTTAGAATTGGATTCATTATTGAATGGGTTACGTTCCGGTTGACAAACGTTAATTGTTGTTAACGTCACTTTATATACGTAGGCAGGCAATGGTATTTATAAATTCAATTTTTGAAATTATAGATAAGTACTGTTATTTGTTTATACAGGACTTAATCGCGCTTAAAACATTATTTTATATACCTCGGCGTTTCGAACAAGTCGCATGGGCCGAGCTTAAGAAATCATTAGTCATCAACAGCTTAAAGGTCTACTGCTGAACATATGCCTCCCGCATGGAACGTTAGCTTTTTTATTTATTATTTATTCATTTATTTTTATTTATTTATTCATCAACAGAATTGTAGCATCATTACAAATAAATATCCAATGCGATGTTACAACTTATAATAAATATTATTATTACAATATGTATTTGTAGTTAAGATATACTATTAAAGCGAAGTTCGATACACTTTTGTTGTAATAGAAGGAGGTCCATAGGTTTGCTGAATTAATGATATGCCGATTGACTTTGTATAAGATATATTAATTAAAAAGATATTTACAAAAACCAAAATGCGGAAAATAAAATTTTCTCTAATGTGAAGTCTATATCAACAACATTCGTTGCCCCTAGCAACTAGCTGGAAAAGTTCTCTATTAAACTGGTATGTAAACTTTTTCGTGGGCTAGCACACCACATCACCCCCCTCCAGAGACCGTCCTACGGGCGATAATATTCTGGAAAACGCACTGTTCGTCCTGATCGAGTGGTGGTCACTGGAGCGTCTCGGGTCTCAGGTGCTGCCACGGCGGGAGAATGGTCCAACTCACGAAGTATGTAGGCAGGTTTAATGCGGTCGACTGATACAGTGACTTCTTTGCCTTTTATGCGGAGCTTGAAAACTTTATCCCCTCGTTTTATCACCTCATGTGGGCCTGTATAAGCTGCTTGAAAAGATGGGTGCGAGGTGTCATCTCTTAGAAAGACGTGGGATGCTGTTGCTAAATCTTTGAAAATGAATATGGAGCGGTTATTCCCATGGTGAGAAGTTGGTAATGGCAACAAATTTTTGGCGAATGTGCGCAGTCTTTCAGTGTATACTGTCAAGTCCTCTGTACCATCAGCCGATTGACAAAAAATGTCACCTGGGAGTCGTAGTGTCTCTCCATATACGAGTTCAGCTGGAGTCGCTTGTAAGTCTTCCTTAAATGCCGCCCGGATTCCCAGTAGTACAAGTGGAAGTGTTTCAAGCCAGCTGCTGGTCGCATGACATGTAATAGCGGCTTTAAGCTGTCTGTGGAATCTTTCGACAAGTCCATTGCATGCTGGATGGTAGGCTGTAGTTCGTCTGCGTTGAAATCCGATGATGTGGGACAGATGCTTAAAAAGTTCTGATTCAAACTGTCGACCACGATCAGTGACGATATCTTCAGGGCAGCCGAATCTGGATATCCATCCGTGAACTAAAGCTTTTGCCACTGTTTCAGCTGTTATCTCCTGTAATGGTATAGCCTCGGGCCATCGTGTGAAGCGATCTACACATGTGAGACAGTAACGATACCCCTGTGAAAGAGGTAAAGGTCCGATCAAATCTATGTGGATTTTCATGAATCTGGCTCGAGGTAAGTTGAATGATGCTAATGGAGATGAGACATGACGTGTTATTTTTGATCGTTGGCATGCTAGGCAGGAACGAGTCCACTCTCTACAATCTTTTCGCATACTAGGCCATACATAGCGTTCCGATATCAGTTTCGTCGTCGCATTTATGCCAGGGTGGCTAAAAGAATGCAAGTTTTCGAACACTTGCCGTCGCATGTCTTTGGTCACATAAGGTCTGGCCACATTGCTGCTCTTGTCACAATAGATTTCTGTGTGAGATCCAGGCAGTTTGATTTTTGTCAAGCGTAGAGAAGTATCGCTATCCAAAAGTTGTTCTAGTTCAGGATCTGTGCTTTGTGCTTGAGCAAGCTTGGATAGATCGATGGGCTGAGTAATCTCTTCGATGCGTGATAAACTGTCAGCCACAACGTTATCCTTTCCTGAAATATGCCTGATATCTGTAGAAAACTGTGAAATAAAATCCAGATGTCTGAACTGTCTTGGTGAGCACTTTTCTTTTCGTGAATGAAATGCGAAAGTTATGGGCTTATGGTCAGTGTAAATAATAAAGGCTCTCGCCTCCACCATGTGACGAAAGTATTTTATTGCTTCGTAGATGGCGAGAAGTTCCCTGTCATAAGGCGAGTATTTCTGTTGACATGGCGAAAGTTTTCGAGAGAAAAATGCTAAAGGTTCCCACAGGCCGTCTTTATGCTGTTGTAAAGCTGCGCCCATTGCTGTGTCTGAAGCATCAGTGACTATAGCGAGCTTCGCTTGGCAGTCTGGATGAGCAAGTAGTGCTGCTTGGCAGAGACTTTCCTTGCAGGCGATGAATGCTTTAGTAGCTTCTTCTGATAAATGCACGGGATGTGAACCTTTAACTGATCCTGTGAGCAGTGCATTCAGAGGCGCTTGATGCCGCGCTGCGTCAGGAATAAACCTTCTGTAAAAGTTCACCATTCCTAGGAATCTTCGCAGTTCTCTAACGGTTTTCGGTGGTGGGTAATTCGCAACTGCTTCTACCTTCGATGGTAACGGCTTAGTGCCAGCTGCTGAGATGCTGTGTCCTAAAAACGTTACCTCTGATACACCGAATATGCACTTGTTTGTGTTGATTACCATGCCGTATTCCTTTAGTCTGTTGAAGAGTAGATGAAGGTGCTTCTTGTGTGATTCCTGATCAGGTGAGAAGATCAAAAAATCGTCCAGAAACGGGAAGCAGAACTCTTCAAGGCCCCTAAGCATCTCGTCCACAAATCGTTGAAACGTTTGACTGGCATTACGTAGTCCGAACGTCATGAACGGAAATTCGTATAAACCAAACGGCGTCGTGATTGCGGTCTTCGGAATATCCTCAGGGCAGACAGGAATTTGATTATAAGCTTTTACGAGATCGATAACCGAGTATACTTGACAGCCGGAGAGACAATGTGCAAAGTCATGTATGTGTCGAATGGGATAGCTGTCTGGTACGGTTCTAGCGTTGAGCATTCTGTAGTCACCGCATGGACGCCAGCCGTTATCTTTTTTAGGCGCAAGATGAAGTGGTGATGACCATGGTGACTTTGAAGGTCTGGCTGTTCCGTTCCTCAACATATCTGCAAATTCGTCTTTTGCGATTTTTAATTTATCCGGTGCTAGTCTTCGTGGTGTGCTGCTTATTGGCGGCCCTGCAGTAGTTTGTATATGATGCATGGTATTATGCTTCGGAACACGGTGGACACCGGAAGGTCTAGTAATCTCAGGGTATTCGCTTAGTATGTTATGATATACGGAATTTCCAGAAATAACTTTTACCGATGAAATGTTCCCAGTTGACTGTGCAGGTGAAGCTGGGGACGTAAGGCTTGTAGTGTTGTCGATTAAACGTTGATTTCGACAATCCACGATGAGGTTGTAAAATGATAAAAAATCTACACCTATTATGGCCTTTGTAACGTCCGCTACGATGAATCGCCAAGTGAAGTCACGGCGCAAGCCTAGGTTCAGCACTAAATGAGCGTAGCCGTAAGTAGAAATGGGTGTACCGTTTGCCGCACACAGCTCATAATTTGTTTTCTCACGACGTTCCTTGAGTGCCGATCGGGGGAAGACACATACGTCACTGCCAGTATCGATGAGAAACTGCATCTTCGTAGCGCCGTCCGTGACAAATAGGCGACCGGAAGTTTGGCAATCGGTCGTCGCCATTACCGACTGCTGTTCGCGTTTCCCGCATGGTAGTCGCACGGTTTTACGCACTTACTTGCTTCATTGCCGAACTTATTATGATACCAGCACACAGGAAATTTTCTATAGTTCGACTGTGATCGTGTGGAGCTAGAACGACCGCGCGTTTTCTTGTTTGAACGATTCGGTGCACGTGAATGCCGGTTCACCTGCGCAGTTAGAGCTTGCACTTGTTTGGTAAGTTCAGCAATCTGTTGGTTCATGGCTTCTAAAGAGCTTCCTGGTATGGCACTTGATGTTGATGCTACGTGCGCTGTAGGCGAAACAACGTCATGGATGCGGTCAGCGAGATCTGCGAGCGCTTCCAGTGAAGACATCATCTGCGAAGCGATTATCGTTTGCGTGCTACTTGGTAGGCGACTGGTCCAGATAGTACGTAGAAAATCTTCGGGAACTCCAGGTCCAGCCAAATGTTGCAAATGTCTTAGAAACTGAGATGGCTTACGGTCTCCAAGTTCTGCGTGCATAAGTAATTGCTTGACCTTCTTTTCTCGTGACGCGGACAGTCGTTTGATAAGTTCCGACTTCAATTTTTCATACCTGTTGGTGTCGGGCGGGTTGATGATTATATCTTCCACCTCAGAAGCATACTGCGGTTCTAGTTGGCCGATAACGTAGAAAAACTTCGTATTGTCCGTAGTAATGTTCGATATCGCGAATTGGCCCTCAATCTGCGCGAACCAAATGGCCGGCTTTTCAGGCCAAAACGGCGGAATTCGCACGCCCACACGACAAACATCTTCGTTCTTATCGGTTGAGAGCGACATTTTTATGTGAATCAGTATCAGAATTATCGCAATCAGCAACAAAATCAAAATCACACACATTTACTGCAAACGTGGACTTTCGGTTCAAAACAGGTCACCAGTAAAGCCTAGTTAATCACGTCGGGGTCACCAGTAAAGCGAAGTTCGATACACTTTTGTTGTAATAGAAGGAGGTCCATAGGTTTGCTGAATTAATGATATGCCGATTGACTTTGTATAAGATATATTAATTAAAAAGATATTTACAAAAACCAAAATGCGGAAAATAAAATTTTCTCTAATGTGAAGTCTATATCAACAACATTCGTTGCCCCTAGCAACTAGCTGGAAAAGTTCTCTATTAAACTGGTATGTAAACTTTTTCGTGGGCTAGCACACCACACTATTAATTTCTATATATCTTAGAGCTACTTCTGTGAAGTTCGACAGGCTGCAGTTGAAAATGTCCACTCCCTGAGATATTAAATTAATCCAACGTATGGCGCGTGACAATGGAGAGTATTTAAGAAGGTTGGTCCGCGGCGTGAGCACGGCGAGCGTGGCGGGGCGCCGGCGCGCGCCCACGCTCCCGTCGGGCGCGCACAGGCGCAGCGCCGCCAGCACCTCCGGGTGGTGCACCTCCCCGCGCAGCACGCGCCACACATACTTCACGAGCGCGAGCTCTCTCCGCACCGCCAGCCGGCTGTACCCGACCATGCCTATTACAAACAAGCTCGGGTACATCAGCGGGTAGAACGGATAGACTCCGTACTCCTTTAAATATAAAAACCGAGTAAATTTATTTTAAACTCGCTCCACCATTAGACTATACTTAGCCTTATTATTTATTTAGGTAATAGGTAGGCATGGCGGGCAAACTATAGAGCTGTAGGCCTTCAGCATACGCACCGGGCCGTGTCCGAGCGTTCTCTTTTTGTAGCCCGATGGGTGGGGGAGCGATGACAGTTACCGGTGTTGCCACTGTAATACATTTAAATGCAACCACAGGGTAAATTATGGTACTGCCCGCTGGGCATAGAGTTTACAACTGGACGTTACCGCCGTCATATATCGTCATTAACTTTTATGTGTGTAGGTGAGTATGTGTGTGTGTTGTGCAGGTATGTTGTTTGTATAGAACATGTGCAGGGTGTGTTTGTAAATGTGAATGTATTAGTGAATAATAATAATAATAGTTAGGTATCTTAAGAAATTGTAATGCAGACATTCCGCTCATTACTTGGTCACAAAGCCAAAAATGATTGGTACAGGAGCGGGATTTGAACAATGGTAATATACGATTGAAAGATGCATACGACACCGCTGAACTATATTTCATATACAGCTTCTAAAAATCGGACCCCGTTTCAGTACAGGTCAAACTCCATTTCAACTCAACACGATCGATCATCAAAGAGCTTATTAATACTCCCCTGAGAGGTCCCGTTTTATTTCAAAATAGATACATTTAGGTATTTTGGAGTTTCTTCATTTTCTTCGGTAAGTCAAGTTATTTTAAGCTTAGGGTACTTTACCTTTGTTGTTATTATATAATGTTGCCAGAATGCCGTCTAATAATCACAGCGCCTATTTATAGAACGGGCGCTAGCATTTTGGCTTGAAGCATTATTATGTTCCTTTGATAAATCGTAAGTCATAATGGCAAATGCTATTGAAACATCAAATGAAATTGTTGCAAATAATTCTGTAGCAGCTAGGATAAAATCACACTAATATTATAAAGGCGAAAGTTTTATGTGTGTGTGTGTGTGTGTGTGTGTGTGTGTGTGTGTGTGTGTGTGTGTGTGTGTGTGTGTATGTTTGTAACTCCTTCACGTTTAAACGGCTGAATGGGTTCGGATGAAATTCGCTACCAAGATAGCTTACACACTGGATTAACATATAGGCTACATTTTATTCCGCAAAAATGAAATGTTCTCGTGGGATGGGCAAATAATTAAAATACTTTTTAACCGCGGGTGAAACCGCGGGGCGCAACTATAGTTATTTTTAAATGCTCGTCTGTAATTAAGTTTTACAGTTCTTAAGTTCGCACTTATTCCTCTGACATTTCCAAATGCATTGCAGTAAATTTGACATTTTTTTATGTTAGTGAATAATGTTATGAGCTAGTCGTTCACCTGATGTTAAGCACCACGGCCGCCCGTAACAGAATAGTGTCTCTCGGAACTCTAAAACAGAGTTTTGCGTGACACTGCACAGTCTGGTAATAAGATTACTGGACTGTGAGATCAGATCATACAGTCTCAATTGCCCAGTAATTTCACTAGCTACAGTGCCCTTCAAACGGGAACACAGTAGTGCTTAGTGTGTAAGTCACCAAGCAGTGCCGCCAAGCAGTCGTGTGACTGCTTGGCGGCAGAATAACTGGCAAAGCGGTGGTACCTACCTAGACGAACTTTTTTTTTGTTTTTTATTTTTAAGGATCAATGAACAGTATCACATACATTATGTAAGTTAACGGTATAAGTTAAAACTTTATTAAAGCATTATTGGCCACAAATAACTAAATAAAAACATTAGATACCTACTTATATTGAGACAAGATACTATACTTACAATTATACAATAAAGAGGAAGAGAACGGCCAATGTAAAAAAATGATTACTCTAAGTGTAACCTAACGTAAGCATTTAAACATGTATAATAGGATTTTACAGCTAGGCAATCACGCACCCCGATTGCAACAGGTAGAAACACAAATTTGTATGATTTGACATTTTAAATACGCAGCTTATATGCATAGAACTAAGACTATGGAAATTCTTAAATTGACAAATGAAAATTCTTCTGATGATGAACTTTGCGACAAAGAGGGATAAGTGCGAACTTAGAAGCTGTGAAACTTTAGTACAGACGGGCATTATTGTATAAGTCACGTCAACACCCTATTCTGGTCCCACAGCTGGGACTCGGGCCGTCACTTATGCAAGGAGAATAGGCTACGTTGGCGCGCGCGGGTTGGAAAATGATACATGATCCCAAATTTTGTGATTCTTGAACATCTCGGTTTCCTCACGATATCTTCTTCACCGTTGTAAAAGCAAGTACACTAACTTGAAAAGCCTTTGGTGAAGGGTCAAGCGGGACTTGATCCCGGTCGGTTTGAAAGTCGCACGAGCTACGGCTGAGCTACACTCACTCTTTTATAAAGCAAGTTATAAAAAAATAAAGGCATGAATTTACATTCTGGCCAAGTCAACTCGTTCAAGTGTTAAGTGACGTGGGTAAACCGCTGTCCCATAATTTTACTGACATCTACCAGTGCCCGCTTGTATCTGAGAGTACGAACTGACGTTTATATCAGTCCGCCGTCAGTCTGACTGACCTAAATAGCCCTTCAAATCCCCCCTGTGCTCTTACGTTTTTATTGAACTAGATTAAATAAATAAAAAACACACTCCACTGTTTTTAATTTGAATTATTAATTTTATTTTAACCTAGGTGGTAGGACTGCAAAGTTCGTCTAGGTAGGTACCACCGCTTTGGCTCCACACTTTTGTGTATTCAGCTACTTTCAAGTATTTGATAATTTCTCAGGTTAAGTCAAAAGTCAAGTTAAGTCATCTAGTCAAGTCATAGTTTAGTCAACTCATACTCCTAGTAAAGTGGTGGCAATTTCACTAGAAGCTTCTATGGAGTTTTGGAAACAACACGAAAAGAAACGTTTCACCATCATTATACCACTTTCCCACACTCGTGCCTTTAATCCAGCACTAAACGAATAAAATGGCACCAATTTTACGCACTAACACTGAAAATAACACAAGTTTTTGAAAATAATACAATGCAGTGACGCGATCTTTGTTTTCCCGCCAAAATTCCTTTAGGTTAGTTAAATCTATGATAAAACAAAAATAGGTATACTCTTTACACTACATTTAAATGAGCAAAGTATAAATTAAATTGAATGCGAAATAAAACCTCATTCATCATTTAAGAAGCACGCTTGAAGCTCGCAAGAGACATAAATTGAATCAAAACGATATCTTGACGTCATATCGAAATCAATATATCGAAAAAAGATCGCGAACTTAACTACGTAAAGTTCGCGATCTTTTTTAAATTTTATTCCTGAGATGACAGGGTATTAAATCCTTTGAAAGGCAAAGATTAGTAAAGTTATTGTACCTTAGGAAATAAAAAGGAATCTAGAAACACTGGTACGATATAGTATAAAACTTTATTGATAATAATAACTATAACTATAATATTTGGTTGGGTACAGATATGCATTGAGACTCTTTGAGAAGTGTAAATTATTTGTGAACTGGCTCTATAGTTGACTATGATTATAATAACCACGACATTAAGAAAAAAAGAGAAAATATTATTTGATATTCTATCAGTTATATCCCATAGCACAAGCTTTGCTTTTGGCTAGATGGCGCTGTGTGAAAAGTGAACTTTTTTTTATTGACGTTGTCAACTTGGAATCTTGTCATTCCGTTGATTTTCACAACAGTCGATTAGTTAACGAGGGAATGTCATGATTTTGAAGTTATTTTTTCGAAAAGTTATTGAATATCAGCTGATTTAGAGTTTGTGAACTTGGCCCACCCCTTAGTCTTTATTGTGGAGCAATAGAAATTACATTTGAAATTTGAAATAGCACTAAAAAAAATTACTATTCATGTAACCCAGGCTCCAACTTCGATGGTCATTACTAGACTAACTTCAAAATACATTAGAAAGCTCATGTCAGTGAATATACAGCTTCACGCCAAATTTAAACTCAATCGGATCGTTGGAAGTAGGCCTACAATATTTTCCAATATTTGTACCGTACAATCAAATAAATAAATAAAGTCGTCGCCGAGCATAATAAAAGCTGGTAAAAAGAAAAACTGTTAACCTCCTTAGGCTAAATAACTCTTCAAAGGCAAACTCCAAAGTTTTAACAAGAAACAAATTTTAGAATGATTCTAGTGAATGAATTACTAAAGCGACATGAAATCCCACGGCTAAATAATTCAGTACATATAATAGGTATAATTGCACAAAAAGTTTGAGACATAAAGCAATTTTGAAGTATAAAAAAAGTCATTATTAATAGAATTCTGTTCTCTTTTAGTATTAAAATTCTCATGAGTGTGATTCATTTTAAATTAATATATTCCCGACTGTTACTCACGAATAGTATGTCGATTTCTCGACCAGGTTTCGAGCATATCCGATGCTCTTCCTCTGAGGAACTACTACTATTCGTACTACTAATACTAATACTACTTACTATTCGTGAGTAACAGTCGGGGATATATGAATTTAAAACTCTGTACTTAAATTAATTTATTGTACTAAGGTGCGAATAGCAACTCTAGGTTACATTAACAGTTAAAGAAAAAGAAAGAAAAAACATGTAATCGAGACTCTAAACAGCATAATATTGACAGCCTGTAGTGTGGTGATTGAGCACGTCGGCTCATAACCCGGAGGTTCGGTTCCCGCGGCAGGACAAGTATTTATGCACAAATACAAAAGCGAAAATACTATTTCTATGTCTTGGTGTTATAGGACCATGGTCCTCGTAGTTCCTGGGTCCCTAGACACAGGGAATCCTAATTAGGGCCCAGGATCTACGCATGTGCATTTTCACACCACGTCAGTATTTGTACTGTGTTTAAGAACAAAACCCTATGTTGGGCAAATCCCGATGACGTGAGTGCCAAAACCACCACAGAATATATATAAAAACCGGTGTGTTTTAGACTTCGGCACGCATTCACCAGCTTACTCCCCAAGTCAAGCGTGCGTAAAGAAGTTTTACTCCAATAGTACGTACCAGAGTACAACTACTCCGCTATAAATAAACCTCGTCTATTATTTCAGAAACAATGCTAATGAATGCTGACTGTGGTTCGTAATTAACGTGGTTTTCTCTGCGGTGTTGTTCCGAGAAATTTGTATTAGAAACTCGATTATTGCTATTATAAATTATAATGGAACTCCATTAAAAAAATGTCTTTCATTCTTCTCTTCGTTTAATGGCCTGCTATCGCTTTTTAGCGATAATTCTGCCTATGTCAAGTGAGGAATTTTGTACGGTTATGTTATGTCAACGTCTTATTTCGTCAGTCAAAATGCTACGTTTAAACATTGTTCGTTAGTCAGTCATAGGATTTTATTTCAAATATACATAGGCTGTTTAACACTTTTACAAGTCAAAATGAGCTTACTTAAAATACTTAAATTAATTCATTGTAGTAAAGTGCGATTTTTCAATGGCTGGATAAATTTTATTCAACTAAAACTACTATATTAAAAAATAAAACTACCATTTTTATTGCAGTGTTCAGTATACAAAATATTATTTTATTTATACAGTGTTTTTTTCACTTTTGTTTTATCCAGTGAATAGGTTTTATCTGATTATTGAAAAACCGCGCATAAGAACAAGTTACAAAGTACTTAAAGTCAAATAATAATAGGTCTTTACCTATGAAATTGCCGTATTGCAGTACAGACTTTTTCAAACAAAAAAAAGTTTTGATTGGCTATGAATTCTAAATTCAAATTAATTTTGTTTTAAAAATATGACATTCTATTTACAATATAAGTCTTTTGTTTATTGATTAGCTTTGTATTTTCATTACATTTCAACATTTTTCCTCATAATGGATACTTTGAAATTTCGTGTAATTATGGAATATGAGTTCCGTCGTGGCACCAACACGGCACAAACGACACGTAACATCAACGACGTTTACGGAGAGAACTGTACAAACGAACGTACAACCCGTTATTGGTTTACTCGGTTCCGTTCTGGGAATTTTGACTTGAAAAATGAACCTCGTGGTCGTCCGGAAACTTTGGTCAACAATGATGAATTAAAGGCGATTGTGGAAGCTGATGAATCTCAATCTACAGCTGAGCTGGCAGCAGCTTTTGATGTTAGCATCAAAACAATATTGGTCCATTTGCGACAGATTGGCAAGATAAAAAAGCTTGATAGATGGGTGCCCCACGAACTTAACGATCGCCAGCGCAACGTACGCCTCGAGACTTGCCTTGCGCTGCTTAACAGGCACAGAAATGAAGGAATTTTGAACCGAATTGTTACGTGCGACGAAAAATGGATTCTTTTTGACAATCGAAAGCGCTCAGCAAGTTGGTTAGATCCTGGTTCGGTACCAAAGCAATGTGCAAAACGAAAAATGACCCCTAGAAAGGTGATGGTCACAGTTTGGTGGTCTAGTGCTGGTGTGATTCATCATAGCTTTTTACAAAACGGCGAGAGCATTACTGCAGATGTGTACATTGAAGAA
The DNA here is from genome assembly GCA_905220475.3 of Ennomos fuscantarius. Classification (NCBI taxonomy): domain Eukaryota; kingdom Metazoa; phylum Arthropoda; class Insecta; order Lepidoptera; family Geometridae; genus Ennomos; species Ennomos fuscantarius. The sequence goes on along the minus strand of HG992034.1, from coordinate 1,523,206 downwards.
CTGACCACAATGATGGCGAAACTCGCACGTCTGCAACCAGCTTTGGTCAATCAGTCGTCTCCACTGCTACTTCACGACAACGCGCGACCCCATACTGCACAACAGACCGTCTCTAAGCTGCATGAGTTGGGTTTGGAAGCTCTCCCTCATCCGCCATACTCACCAGATCTTGCGCCTACCGACTATTACTTTTTCCAAAATTTGGACAACTTTTTAGCGGGAAAAAAATTCAATTCCCGAGAGGCAGTACAAAACGCCTTTGAAGAGTTTGTTGTCTCCCGTCCTGCTGATTTTTTCAAGAAGGACATCCATAAACTACCACAGCGTTGGCAAAGATGCATTGATTGCAGGGGTGATTACTTTGAATAAAAGAAATAAATAAGTTCGAAAAAAAAAATACTTTAACTTTTTTCAAACAAAACGGCAATTTCATAGGTAAAGACCTAATATATAGCAAGCCTATTACAATATGTGAGTTTGAAAAAAGTAGTTCTCATTTCCACTACTGGTGCAAGCAATCCGGCACAATTCAGTACAGAAAACTCCGATTTAAAGAACTATTAGAAGAATCCTAAAGCAGGCTCATTGAAAAAACATAAATCCTTTACAAAATACTTTGTTACATACATTTAAACAAACAACCTGAAAACAAAACGTGTAACCAGACCCTCGTTCCAGAAGTTTCCGCGATACAATTAACGCCATCCATTAGCAGACATTTTCAGAACTACGTAAATAAGTTCCGATTTCACATTCAGTTCCGATTCACGACAGAACATACACATACAGACTCGTGAATACGTGAGCCACAGTATATGTGGAACTAGTGGGGAAACTGAAGTGGAGACAGCTTCTTTGTAGATGCTACATCGTTTGCACAGAGGTACGGGCGAAAAAGCTAGAAAAATTTGATATGCAAGCGCAGCTGCTAGATTGTGGACCCAGTGGAGAAACTGAAGTGCAGACAGCTTGTTTGTAGATGCTACATAGTTTGCGCAGATGTACGGGAAAAAAGCTAGAAAATTTGTATATCTAGCTGCAAGCGAATTTCTACTGCTGCAACGTCTTCTTTAGGTATACTTTAGCTGAGAATTTTTCTACACAAAAAAAGATATGGCTCAAACTTAACCAATAATTTAATATCTAATTGTGTTTAATAAAGTTCAAAAAAATAACGAAATTAAACCTTTGTAAGTTTATAAGCGCGCTAACCTAACAGAGATGGTAATTAAGTTATTGTCTTAAGACAATAGATACTCCAATAGTATGAGTTTTTGAAGTAAAATTTCTTTACGCACTCTTGACTTGGGGAGTAAACTGGTGAATACGTGACGAGAGCGTTACGGAAATTGATCAGGCGTGGCGAACAGAAAATGAAAGGGAGAAATAAATTAGTTAAGACAGAGAGAGAGAGAGAGAGTTACGTTTCGTATAGAAGTTTTATTTCAGTCGTGCGCTCGTTTTTTCGAATGTACTCGGACTTTTTTTGACGTTTTGCCAATTATTCTGCCGCCAAGCAGTAGTGCGCAAGCACTGCTGTGTTCTGGTTTGAAGGGTATGTAGCTAGTGAAATTACTGGGCAAATGAGACTTTACGATCTGATCTCATCTATAATCTTAATAAGAATTTGTATCTGTAATCTTATTACTAAATTGTGCTGATGTCGCAGGATGACGTGCGCAGTGCAGTGTCACGCGAAACTCTGAACTTATACACTAGAGTTCCGAGTGACACTGCTACTGATATGGGCAGGCGTATCGCTTAACATCAGGGGAACGTTTAGATCGTCACGTCATTCATGGACATAAAAAAAAATTACTGTAATCAGTACAAAAAAGCTAGCACTCGGATACTAAAAATGTCTACTTAACTGACATTCTTAAAATTATTAATAAGCTAAAAATCTCTGACGTTATGTGAAGACTTTGCGCTACTATTCTTTCGTAGGTACATTTCATACTGACATGTTTAAACTGTGGCCGAGTAGCGCGCTTCAGTGTGCCTGAGGTTTTGCGCTGACGTCATTCGGGCCGCATCGATCTGTCCCAGGCTTTATACACCGAGAGCACTAAGTATAGCTATAGCTATAGTATAGCTTTCATAGAGTAGATAGATTACACGTTGATATAATGTTCCTAGTGGTTTCTGTACCTAGTTATTGAATGTTTTAGGAAATAAATCTTTACATACAAAACCAAGTCGCTCCACTTATAATTCAAGAATGGATGACCAATTTTTATGATTTTTGTGTTTTTGGATTTATCTTTGTCCGTTAATAGGATAATAAGTATAAAACTATAACCCTGACTCTAACTAGTTTAGGATCTATGATCGCGATCGTTGAGTGTTATTATTATTACTAACTATTGGCGCCCCGCGGTTGCACCCGCGAATAATCATCATCATTTGCTCATCCCACGGGAAAATTTCACTTTTCCGGGATAAAATTCCGGTAGATTCCGTAGCCTATATGTTAATCCAGTGTGTAAGCTATCTTGGTACCGAATTTCATCCAAATCTATTCAACCTTTTGAGCGTGAAAGAGTAACAAACATAGACATATACACACATACAAACTTTCGCCTTTATAATATTAGTGTGATTATCTACTAATGTAGGTACCTACAGCTAGCTACATCTACATATCAAACGCTACTGGATGCTTCATTCAAGTCTCACCAATATAACTTTTTGTAAAGTTATATTGGTGGACTATGACATCTGTAGACTAATACATACTATTCATTATTTCTACTGTAATAAATTATATACATTGTAAAAGACAGTAGAAAGAAGAAAAAAATACACCACTGTAAAGTTTCTTGTAGTTTCTTCTTTACAGTTGTAATCGAAGCTTCAGATCCGAGTTTTATGCTCTGCATTGTGCCGGATTGCTTGCACCAGTAGTGAGAAAGAGAACTGCTTTTTTTTAAACTCATATATTGTAATGGGCTTGCTATATATTATTTGACAATAAGCACTTTGTAATTTTATACGCTTAGTGAAATAACTTAATTTTAAGTACCTAATATAATTTTGACTTGTAAAAGTGCTATAATTAGCCTATTTGCAATATATCTTTTGACTTTGACTTTGACTATGATTGTGTGTGTGTCCAGGATGTGTGATTGTGATCGATTGGACGTTATTCTTATTATTTAATGCTGAAATAGACTCGTAGTCTCGACTTACTAAAATCTTGCGACGTCATGAAGCACATAAACATTCATAATCTTTCGCATTTTTTCATATATGTGTGAATCAGTGTGATACAAATTACTACAACGGTCAGATTTCCCCAACTTTGTAATTAATCTGTTGGCGTCTCATAACGCGCCCGTGACTTCGCACAACCGATCAAATAAACCAGGAGATAGTTCATCAAAATTAATTATTACTGGTGTTAATAAGGACTTTTCGATAAAGAAACTTTACAGATTAGTGTACACTTCGTCCGACACGCCGCAACTTCAATTATATTTTTTTTCAAACCTTGTCCCTAGTCCGATAGTGAAACGTAATGTATTTTTTATGCGTTCGTTTTTTTGCATATTTGACCTCATTTAGCCTGATGTTATGCGATATTATTGTTACAATACATAAATAAATAAAGCCCAACAATCACATACATAAATCCTGGACCCTAACTAAGATTCCCTGTGTCTAGGGACTCAAACCCACAGGAACTACGCGGACCATACGAGCTAGCTAATAGCATTTCCAATCCAATTCCGTGGATATAATTATTGATATAGACGTGAAGCCCCATTACTTTTAATATCATTATGTCGTAACAATATAATGTGTGTTCCATTTACATATCATATCAATAGTTCCATAGTTCGACATTAATGTGCCCATGTCTGGGTCGCCCCAGTGGTAGACTCGGTCGTCAAGCGACCCTGACCTTGGATCGATCCTCTCAGAAAAGGACGCCCCATTTGTTGGCATAGGACGGTAATGGTTCTCGATTTATGATTATTGAAAAAGGATTATGAGAATTGATGGAACCTTACTAGGACGTATGTAAATATACCTATTTCTTTGTACGTGCAAGCGTGTTGATCGAAATGTACAAGGGATGGTAATGCTTGGTTGACAGCCTCTGTGCTGTGGTGGTTGAGCAGGTCGGCTCATAACCCGGAGGCGGCGGGTCCGATTCCCGCGGCAGGACAAGTATTTGTGCACAGAAACAAGCGCAAATACTTGTTCTGAGTCTGGGTGTTCTGGGAGCATGGCCCTCGTAGTTCCTGGGTTCCTAGACACAGGGAATCCTAGTTAGGGTCCAGGATGGAGGACCCATATGGATTCCTTGGATTGGAATGGATTCCAAACTTAGTGCCCCTTTAATATCATCCGGTAGACGGTTATAGACCGGTCCTGTTGGATGCTAAAACCAAGCTGGTCGTTGTGGTGCTCTATGGAAGAAACTTATGTTTCACAGTGGACGTCTTCCAACTGCTGATGAGCTATGGTGAGGGCTATCGGGGCTTCCTTGCATAATGAAATCTAGAATGAAGAGATCCGCAAGATCCAAAAAAGTAATATGTCTCCGTCTTTCAAAATTATTTGAAATGGCGATGGGCTGGTCACATCGTTCTCGAGTGGTCACCATGGATCAGAAGACGTAGCATAGGCCCCGACTAAGTGGATCGATAATCTGTTCAAACCCGTGAGGAGCCCTTGGATGCAAAAGCAAGGAGCTGGTCAAGTTGGCGCTCTATACGGCTTTATGTTCAGCAGCGGACGTCTTCCGACTGATGATGATTTTTACAGTATCATTACATTTTTATAATACCAACTAATATTTACTTGGTTACACAGTTTGTGGAGTATAGATAAATCGATGGTGATATAATACCGCAAGACTGAAAACTATTACATCAATATTTTAGTGCAAAAATTTTTAGTGACATTGAATTTTTTTGCTTGTCTGTCTTTTTTTATGGCTCTTGTATGGACTTTGATAAATAATTCCACACAGATTGCTGCAAATTTATTTTTCCCTCTGGAAAACGGATAAGATGAGGGTGAATCGCTAGCCCTGTTATATAATTTTCATTTAATTCTTTAACAAATCTCACATTTCATAATTAACGTCAACGCATAAGTAGAATACACGCGGCACAATGTAAATAAATGAGATTATTGATTAACAATTCTTTCAATGCCACTCAAACTAAAAATAAACAAGGGCCCTCCATACGCTCGCAATCATTTTGAGTTTTCGATAACGATTGTTCCCAAAAGGCTTTTCGTGAAAGAATCTTATTTTTTCTTTTCGTGTAAGATGTACTAATGATTATGTAGATTGTATTTTACAAAATAGGTACTGAATGTAACAGTTCGATAAACATTACGGTCCTGGTCGTTTCGATTTGTATGAAAGGGGCAAAGAATATGGGGTAACCGTAACATTTTTAGGGCTGTCAATTTTTAGTTTATGACATACAGCTGAATTGACTTCAATATCAAAGTCAAAGGATTTTATTGCAAACAGGCTATATTTAAATCGCAGTACATCAAGATTGAGATATTTGAGATTGTCAGAAAGTTTTCTGTGTTCAAATATTGGACCCAGATTCTTTTAGGGAGAGCCTCTTAGTTTAGCCTTTCTCTATTGGATCCACTACTGACGAGGAAAGCACCTAGCTGTCCTATGTGACGTTCTAGGGGAGAAGCCATATTATTTATAACTATTTTAAACCAATAAGATAAATATTTGTGTACATTTCACACAGCGCCATCTAGCCCCAAACTAAGCAAATCTTGTACTATAGGGACCAAATAACTGATCCCATACTTAGATACTTTTGTTTCTAAATACATACATAGAATACAACCCAGACACAGACCAAACATCTATGTTCATCGCATAAATGTTTGTCTTATGGTTCCTATGACCTATGATGCGTAAGGCACGAGAGCTACTATCAACTGAGCTATCAGGCCAGTCTTTCCTATTTTTGCAAGGTATTGATACCTCCGCCCGTACCGTATATTTTATTCCTCAACTGGAAAAAAAGTGGCACCTGTAATAGATTACAGGTGCCACTTTCAGGTGGATGTGTCCTGGGGGCCTGGGCCTAAAAGCTTAACGACCTGTTAACAAAATCTATTTAATTACTTGACTATAATAAATGATGAGTCAAGCCATATTGAGTTCTAAAGGTTTCAACTTGGTATTTTAGTTAGAAACTTATATTCAATTACGTATTAACCCCACGTCTTGGCCTTAGAAGTTACAGCAACTTAAACTTATGTGTCATATTTCAAGCTCACAGTTAGTTACCTTTTTGGTAAGATGGATAATGATTCAAATATTTATTATATATTATTATATACAACAGCTGCTTTGTGTCGGAATAATCCATCCCACACATAGTCATACTCCTTAAAACTTTAATTGTAGTATACCGTTGTGACGTGGGGAGCTTGTGGCTTTGTTGATGGGTACTCTCATCCGCATTTGTCCCGATGGTCACTTTATTATTTCATTTTTTGTCTACACATAGTGTTAAGTTACAATCTAGATCATAATTTATAAGCGTGTTTATATGGAATAAGTCAATGATTGCAATTTTTTTTGTGTATATATAAAATTAATTAAATTAAATTTATTAGTTAAAGGTGTTTGAAATAAATCTTTTGAGACGTGCTCGGAATGTTATGAAAAGAGTCGAGTCAAGATTTCATTCATAAAGTGATTTTGTATTGACTTGAGAACCGATCGACGATTGAGCGTCGTTTTGCGATACGGGCCCAAAATTATGTAGTATTATTGTAGTAGCGACCACAGAGTAGGAATGGTAGATCATTTGAGGAACGCTAGTTGCGTTTAAGGTCCATCTCAGACCCGGAAATTCAAAATTTTATTAGTTTCTTTCACTATTGTAGCTAGCTCACATAACATTTAGATCTTTTCATAAGATTACCTACATGGGTTTCAATAAACTATTTTTTAACAATTAAAACGGCTTAAAAACGAATACCATAAAATCAAGAGCATTATAAATGTCTTCTAAGAAAATTTGATAATTGTCCCCTGGACCAGCGATTGCTGTTAGCTTATAGTTAGCTAGCTACAAAAGCAAAACGTGTAGTATAAATAAGGAGGATAGTTGTCTTAGCAAACAAGCAAAGTTTCGTAAACTTCGGTTTTATCAATCTAAAATTATAAACGAGCTTCTGCCCGCAGCTTCGCCCGCGGTGTGGTCTATGGGAAAATAATTCAACCACCCATTTCACCCCCTTAAGGGTGGAATTTCAAAAAATCCTTTCTTAGCAGATGCCTACGTCATAACATCTACCTGCATGCCAAATTTCAGCCGGATCCGTCCAGTGGTTTGGGCTGTGCGTTGATAGATCACTATGTCAGTCAGTCAGTCAGTTACCTTTGAGTTATATATATTTAGATTTAAACTTTGGAAGCCTCTCCTGTAAAGTTGTAATTTATTATTTTGACCCTTATACATAGGACCCATCGATATCTACCTCGATACTCGAAATTGTTACTTTCCCAATTCTATGCGTGGTTTCTACTATTATTTTATCCGGCACAAAACCTTCTTTTCTTCATGGTTAGTCTTTGAGTGACAGTCAATAATGGTCTTTAATCACTGGGCTGGCGCCAATATCCTGTCGCGTCTGCCACAGCGTCCAATAATGAGGTTGGCAACTTGTTAGAGCTTCCATCCGGCACTTCCGTTTCCTCTTTTCATCGGTAATTTCACTTTATATTGTAGCTAAATAGAACTACTTTTTATGATCTAAAAATCACTAAAAGTGAAGAAAATGCGTAACTTTCAACCTAAAATTTAATAAATCAAGCCCATTTTGCAAGTAAAACTTCTTTACGCACGCTTGACTTGGAGAGTAAGCCGGTGAATGCGTGACGCGGCGAACGGATGTTAAAGTTGTTTCACATAGATCTCCATTGTCAACATAACACAGTTAAAAATTACTCCAGATTTGTTTTATTGTTGGTATGTCCGGTAAAAAGTAAATTTACAATTGTCAAGATAGCGATAAACAAAGTAATACCGGCCAATAGATGGAGCTAAAGAAGTTGTACTTCAGTCGTGTGGTCTAAAAGCACACTCGTTATTTTTCATACTTTTTGTAGCACCAAGTACTCTGCAAGGTTTACTGGTTCTGGATGAACATGAAATGACTTGTTACCTAATTAATATATAAATAAAAGTAGACAGGCATGACAATCCCATCAAATTCACCCATGAAATTAGGTCAACGAGGCGAAATAGTGTGGGTTAGCCACAACATAAACCTCAGTTCCTCGTTACACCCTAACAAGGCATAGTGCACAGAGTTTAAGGGTAATTAGGGTGACCTCAAACAATCGGCTGGTGGTCTGGCTTCTGATTTCAAACGCGCTCGCAGCTTTGTTGTTTGATGAAAGGGTGTCAAATTGAAGCCGTGTTTGCTTTGATTTAATAATTAAAATTAATTATTAAATTAATTAATAAATTAATTATTAAAAAAAAATTATTAAATTAATTAATAAATTAATTATTTAAAAAAAACTGACTTCAAAAATACAAATAAGAAAATTATTATTACTATAATTATTATAAGCGGTACCCATTCATCCATTTAAAGTCAGTGACAACGAAGTATTATACAGTACATATACTACCTACTTACTGCACCCATAGTATCTATATAAGTTTTTTCTTTGGTATGATTTAAGTTAAAAATAACAGAAAGCTAAAATTATTCAGTTAAATATCCAACTAATATTTAAGTTAAAACACTAGTTAATGTAATCCTTCAGACCAATTTTAAAACTAAATTAGATACCTTGTTTGCCTTTCTAGAAAAATGTCTTTGAAGAAACATTTCGTAGTAAAAATAACCTTATTGCAATAACGCGAAGGAGGCATTTACACCCTCTGATTTCATCCTCGCGCCGCGCCTACATCAGAATTTCAAATTTATCACTGATTAGAATTATTAGTGCAAATCTATGGATAACAAGTCCGCAGACATATTAATATAATCAATATAGACAGGAGTTAGTCCATTGATTACCTACATGACTAAATAAAACCAGGAGCACCTCTTAAACGTCTGTTTATACATATCCTTCAGTATACCTAAGTGTTACTTTGCGCTAGAAAACCGTTTTTCTGTCCATCGTTTTTCTTGCTCAATCGTTTGACTCGTGCCCCATCCTACATGCGCCAGTTCGTGTCTTCAATAAAAAAAAAACAATTTACTGTACGTAATTTCGGGTACAAATTAATAAATTCACTATAATAGGTACCTCAGACCCGCGGCTCGCCGGAGGCACGGACGACTCGCCAGGGCCGCTCACTTTATGGCGGAAACCTCCACCCAGGATTCTTGATGCACACTCAGAAGATACTATCCTCCCTTGGGAGGTAGAATAGGGATTCTAACGAAAAAAGAAAATGCCATGCGGAAGACGGCCACCCAAAAACCGCCCTGGATTCACAAGGTGCGGGAGTATACCCTATTATTGTATTATTATTATTATTTATTATTGTATTCTATGTATGTATTTATAAGCAAAAAGTATCTAAGTATTGTATCAGTTATCTGGTCCCCATAATACAAGCTTTGCTTAGTTTGGGGCTAGATGGCGTTGTGTGAGATGTCCACACATATTATTATTATTAAGAGAGCAAAGCTCTGAAAATGGCTGCCCCTCACCAAGAAGAGTGAGAAGATGAGCACTAGGTACCTCAATTTGCCACAGCGTGCCTATCATGGCATCGCAACATGGCTGCGTTGGAACACTTATTTATGCAAATAAATCAATATAAACGTATAACCGTCATCAGGTCATCTGTCTCTTTCTCACCACTACAGGTTTCAGATTTAATAATTTTCTTATTCCATCCAATCGACGTTTCTAAAAATAGCTTTTCAGACATTTACAGATGAAGCATTTTTCTCAGCCTGTTTGTTTTGAACGCTTGATACGGTTACGGTGTGTCTATATCAAAGGGAAAATAAATTCAAGTTGTGACATTTCTCCCGATTAATCCCTCCAAGCTACTGATACTTGGTAATGACGTCAATATCGAAGGCGAAATGTCAAAGATGGTTTCGTTACCTACCTAAGTTATTTTGCCAACAATATTATGTTCTTAATAAAAAATACTAGTTACCTACACTCTGAAAATAGGTAACCTATATTTACGAACGAATGCCCATCCGATTTGTCTATCTGACCTACTACTTAATTCGTCTGAACTCTGACATTCTATATTTAAATTGAAATCTATTTTGATATATTTTTGCTGTCTAGCCTGAAGATATTGTATATTACATGCTACCTTGATAATTTTTCAAGTTAATTAATATACATATGTGTCCAGTCAAATCACAGTCCAAGTCATAATCTAGTCTAGTCTAGTCAAGTCATACTCCTAGTAAAGTGGTGGCATCTTTACCAGAATGTTCTATGTAGTTTTGGAAACAACACGAAAAAAAAAACGTTTCACCATCATTATACCACTTTCCGACACTCATGCCTGTAATCCAGCACTTAACGAATAAAATGCCACCAATTTTATGCACTAACACTGAAAATAACACAAGTTTTGGAATATAATACAATGCGGTGACGCGATCTTATTCGTTTTCCCGCCTAAAACTCGTAAAAGTATTTAGTCAATAAACTATTTGTATTGTAGTCGGGATTGGGTTCCAATGTAAAATGAATTGAATCTATTTAGATAAATTAGATAATTACAAAGGGGTAAAACTATAGTTCCCACAGGGAATTTGCAGGTAAAACCGCGGGCTGCGTCTAGTTCATAATACGGGTACATCCGAGAACAACGGATCAATTTTCATCAAGCTAATGCCCATTTCTATAGAACTCATTGTGATTGGATGTCTTTTATAGTATCTGTGGACCATTATCAAGCCGCCCATAGGGAGATGTTCATATTAATTCCCTCTCAGTTCAATTCGGTTGAGCTTTGTTCACAAAGCTTTGGATTCCGATTGAAGTAGATTAAAAATGATTTATTTGTGAGCCGTTTTGCGTTTTTGACCCACTTTCCACATTGGCCTTTTGTAGTTTGTATAGTTAAGATTATAGGATATTTTTCTTTTGTTTAAGATACACTAAATGTAAATACAAAATTTTGACTTTAGTCATGACGCGTGTGTATTAGTGATATAACTATAATATATATAAATAGTGATATAACGTAATGTAGAGCGATGCAAGTAAGTGCTATCTACCTAAAAGAACACAAGAATCAAGTGTCTTCACCTTAATAGAGACAATAAGAAAAGTGTTATTGGACACATTCTTAGATAATTAATTAAGTGTTTCGGAGATTAGGTTAAATGTAAATTACTTATTAGCCACGTAGTTGGCTAGATTGTAATATTAATAGAGGAGTTTTAGCGGGAAAACGAAAAAGATCGCCTTGCCGCATTGTATTATTTTCCAAACCTTGTGTTATTTTTAGTGTTAGTGCATAAAACTGGTGGCATTTTATTCGTTAAGAGCTGAATTACCGGCATGAGTGTGGGAAAGTGGTATAATGATGGTAAAACGTTTCTTTTCGTGTTGTTTGCAAAACTCCATAGAAGCTTCTAGTAAAGTTGCTACCACTTTACTAGGAGTCCGACTTCGACTAGACTTATGACTTGAATTGATGACTTGGACTGTGACTTGACACATATCTGCGTGAAATATCACTAACCTGATAAATTATCAATTACTTGACACTGGCTAAATACACAAAAGTGTGGAGCCAAAACTTTAAAAAAAATAATATTAATATTTTTTTTTTTTAGAATGCTCAAAAAAGGTAATCTAGAAAAAAAAAAGTTAATGATGCGTGCGAAAACATTAAAACTATTGCAAAAAAAAAATAGATGGCGTAATCAGTTAAATTACAGAACTAAGATAAGGTAACTTTAGAATTATTTTTTATTAACAGAGACATTCTAATTTAGATTTCATTTTTAATGCTTGATAACAGGATAATAATGTTTTCATTTAATTATTTAATGGGCCTTAATACTAAATGTTTTAACTTTTTAATTTGTAAAGTTTTTCATTTGACTTTTATATAGCACTGTATAAGGTAAGAAGAAGAATTTTTGAAGGAAATAACCGCCGCGCCGATCTTTACTAAATACCTTAGGACCAAACTACTACCATTTCCTTCACTCAAAACTTCATTGCAGGTTGTTAAGTTGCGGTATAACGTTGGTCTCTTTATACACAAAAAAATATTTTGTGTAAAAGTTTTAGTGGCTACTTTTAATATCGTTGACGTCACGCAAGCTTGCCGATATCCTTGTTTTCAGTTAAATATAACCTGGGAGTTCTCAAGTCAAGAGTGAACAGGTATCTTCTAGGCAAGCCCCATCTTTGAATACGTCATTGCTTAACATTGGACGAGGCAGTGGTCAAATACTTTACCAAAAACCAATAAAAAAGGTAGGTACTTCTTTTTCCACTTAAGCATCATATGAAAGCTCTAATGAAAGTTAGTCTTTAAGCGCTTTCGCTAACATTTATGAAGGTAAGGTATAGTATATATCTATCTACTAACGGGCAGGCAACTTCATTGGCGATTTTTTTTATCAAACGGGTAGCTACTGGCAATTTTTTATATTTTTAGATATTTAAACACACCGAGGAAATGGGGCAGGAAGGTAGAACATGCTTCCTGTTCTTGTGCTTAATGTCTTGGAAGTCATTAGGTATATTCATTTTTAGGTATATTCAGCGATGTAATACGTTCATAATTAGAACGGCTAAGAAACGAAATGCCCTGCCAGAGTCTGTATTTCCGGCAAAATATGACCCGGGCGTGTTCAAGAGAAGAGTGAATGGGTATTTACTTGGCTATCATGCTACACCTTCGATCGCATCGTCACTTCCCATCAGGTGAGAGCGTGGTCAAATGCTAGACAAATTAGAAGTAAAAAAAAAGTAAATTATATTCAGCCTTTTCGGGTCATCTTTTTTTTATGGTTTGGGTCCACACTTTTGTGTATATAGCCAGTGTCAAGTAATTGATAATTTATCAAGTTAGTGATATTTCACGCAAATATGTGTCAAGTCACAGTCGAAGTCATCAAGTCAAGTCATAGTCAAGTCATAGTCTAGTCAGTCATACTCCTAGTAAAGTGGTGGCAACTTTACTTGAAGCTTCTATGGAGTTTTGGAAACAACACGAAAAGAAACGTTTCACCATCATTATACCATTTTCCCACACTCACGCCTGTAATCCAGCACTTAACGAATAGAATGCCACCAATTTTATACACTAACACTGAAAATAACACAAGTTTTGGAAAATAATACAATGCGGTGACGCAATTTTTTTCGCGTTCCCGCCAAAACTCTTCGGGTCATCTTACCTAGTTACTTAGTGTTATATGTTATATTCATAAAACCTTTCGAGACGTGTCGAGTGATAACTCTAATGTTATGTAGCACGCCTACGTTCCACTCTTGTTCCACCGGTTAAAAATAAATGTGCTTTATTCACAAAATAACACATTGAGGTTTTGTAATTTCTCTAATCTGTGGGTTTTTTTCTATTTTTGCAACTGACACTGACAGGTTGTGGTGATCACTGCACAGGTTATAGAAAAAAATAATTTACTTTGTTGATAACACATGTGCAAATCATGAATAAGAAGACACTACTTTTTACGAATAAGGTCACTTGTGTTTAGAAGAGTACAAACTTGATTTGTTTAGCTTGTTCCATCTCAGCTGTTATACCCTAAAAAACGTCTATGAATTTATTTTTATGTAAGCGAATGTCGTGACGAGTGTCGAGCAAGTCGTTTGCCTGGTGTTAAGCGTCACGATCACTATAATAGAGTGCAGTGTCACTCGTGACTGTAAATTAAAGTTTCGCGTGACACTACACTGCGCATGTCATTCTGAGACATCGCACAGTCTAGTAATTAGATTTCTAGACTTTGAGATCAAATCATAAAATCCCATTTGCCCAATAATTTCACTAGCTACAACGCCCAACAAACCGGTACACGGAAAACGTGCTTGCACACTAAATTCTTAGCAGCAGAATAACTAATAAAGGTACATAAACGAACTTTCCAGAAAAGTCTCAGTGAAATCGTCACAAAATATTAAATATTGTTTTACCCTTAAACCCGTGGGCGCAGCACGGTGGCGCCTAAACCAATATTGATATTAAGGTGTTTTTACGCCCACTGAAAGGGTGACATCATTAAAATTCTGGCTTTGAACACAACGATGGAGCTAACAAGTGTCTACAGATGAAGGTAAATGAAATGTTTTTTTTGTTTGGCTCCACACTTTTGTGTATTTGGTCAGTGGCAAGTATTTGATAATATCTCAAGTTAAGTCAAAAGTCAAGTCAAGTCAATTGTGACTTATCAAGTCTTAGTCTAGTCAAGTCACATCACCTTGTAAAGTGGTGGCAATTTTACGAGAAGCTTCTATGGAGTTTTGAAAAGAAACGTTTCACCATCACTATACCACTTTCGCATACTCATACTCATGCCTGTAATCCAGCACTTAACGAATAAAATGCCACCAATTTATGCACTAACACTGAAAATATCACAAGTTTTTGAAAAAAATACAATGTGGTGGTGCGTTCGTTTTCCCGCCAAAAAACCCGTAAATGTAATTTCAATTTTAAAATGTCTAACGGCAAAACCACAGAGCAGAAAAACAAATTACGCTCCGGCCCTGATAGAGGTGAAAGTTATAACAATTTTTTTGTGCCAAGCAATAGGCGCCATGCCCAAACACTAATGGCAAGATTGGATACATTTTACTCCATCTGCGCTGGTAAACGCGTAAGATACTATATACTAGGTGGTAGGACTTTTCTGCAAAGTTCGTCTAGGTAGGTACCACCGCTTTGCCATTTATTCTGCCGCCAAGCAGTAATGCGCAAGCACTACTGTGTTCCGGTTTAAAGGGCGCTGTAGCTAGTGAAATTACTGGGCAAATGAGACTTTATGACCTAATCTCGCTGTCTAGTAATCTTATTAGACTGTGCTGATGTCTCAAAACAACGAGCGCAATGCAGTGTCAAAATTTAATTTTTCAATATGACATGCTTAAGTGACTAAAATGCGTTTCTACCGGGACGTGAGCGTAAATTTTTTTATGCTCTGTGGTCAATATATGGTTTTTGGGGGTTGGGTGGGTGATTTTAGTTTTCGTCCCGAAATATCCAGCGACTATGCAACACACGCTTGTAGATTAAATTTTTTACACTGAATAAACACCTATTTTCATTACACAAAATCTTAATGTAGATGATACTAATGATCCTCTACTTGGTCTGTGCTAATGACTAAGCTTAGGCTTGGGGAAAATAATTGACAAATTAAAAAAACAATCATCAAAATCGGTTCACAAATGGCGGAGTTTTTGTAATTATAAAAACATAAAAAAACCTCCTTTGATTGAAGTCGCAAAAATGAAAAACTTTTGAATCAATATTAAAAACACCTAGAATTGTAGATTGTAGAAAGTTAATTCACGGACTACATTCCTAAATATAGGCTATAAAAATAAATGTGGCGGGTCTTCATATTTCAGTAATGTACCGTCTGCCCACGCAGAACCTAAATATCTCAGCGCGTATCAACCTCAGACTTAAATAATTAAGTACGGAGCGAGCATCCCTAAGACTAGAAATTGAAGCCATCTAATACTTCTAATACTTTATTTTTAAAGTAAAACTTCTTAGACGCTTAACTTGGAGAGTAAGATGTTGAATGCGAGGTGAACAAAAGTTGAAGTTGGTTCACGTCTCCATTGTCAACATAACAAAGTTATAAATTTGTATTATTATCTATACAATATAAAATTCAAAGTCCTGACTGACTAACTTACTGAATTATAAATCAACGCACAGCCTAAAACGCTGGTTCTAGAGACTTGAAATTTGGAGGGTGTGTTCTTTGTAAAGTGTAGGTATCCACTAAGAAAGGGTTTTTCGAAAACCCATCCCTAAGAGGGCGAAACGAGTGGTTGATTTATCTATGAAAAAATGTCTTCTTCGTTTCCTATAGGCCACGCGGGCGATGCCACGGACTTCTGTCCGTGGCTTCGCCCTCTAGTGCACTTCGCACGCTAGTGTTGGTATGTCCGGTAAAATTACAATTTAAAAATTTACAATTATCAACATGGCGACATTAACATTGAACAATTGAACAAACTTGGCTAGCATGCTACACTTTCGATCGCATCGGCACTTCCCATCAGGTGAGAGCGCGGTCAAATGCTAGACAAGTTTGAAGAAAAAAAAAAGCAAAAACAAAGTTATACCGACCGATAGATTGAGCTAAACTAAAGAAATCTTACTTCAGTCGTGTCGTATAAAGCATACTCGTTTATTTTATCATTGTCAGGGGAAGGTTCTTATGAAAGAAAAAATTAAGAAAGTTAAGCAGCTAGTTAGTCAAGAAAAAGTTTGAAAAGTAAAAAACTAAGGACTCGATTTATTCTTTACTGAACAGATGCAATGCTGATTTTAAATTAGTTGTTATTAACACATCTTTGATGGAATCCGGCCCTAAGCCACCAGCTACCCGTCTATTATTGTTGTAGTCTGTGAGTTTAATTAATAACACCTGACGGCGCTGCGATGTGTGAGGCATGTGTGAGGTTAGCCTAGACTCCGGTCTGACAAGACTGACATGTCTGAGGTAAGCCCGGACACCTGAGCCCTGTTATATAAGGCAACAAATCATAATAAACCTACTGTTAGTCAGAATTGACTAATTATTCTGCCGCCAAATGCCGCTTTGCCAGTTATTCTGCCACCAAGCATATTTCCCTAGATACAAGGAATCCAGAGACGGTAACCCATCAGTCACTAGGTGGTAGGACTTTTCTGCAAAGTTCGTCAAAGTAGGTACCACCACTTTGCCAGTTATTCTGCCACCAAGCAGTAGTGTGCAAGCACTACTGTGTTCCGGTTTGAAGAGCATTGTAGCTAGTGAAATTACTAGGCAATTGAGACTTTATGATCTGATCTCATAGTCGAGTAATCTTATTACCAGACTGTGCTGATATCTCAGGATGATGTGCGCAGTGCAGTGTCGCGCGACACTTTATATACTAGAGTTCCGAGTGACACTGTTCTGTTATGGGTGGCCGTGTCGCTTAACATCAGGTGAACGACTAGCTTGTCACATCATTCATTAACATAAAAAAAATAATTATTATTATTATTCTTTATTGCACTCAAACAGTACAAACGGAGAACTTAATGCTAAAGCATTTTCTACCAGTCACCTTCTCAAAGTTTGAAAAAAAGGGATGTAGGCGCGTGTAATAAGGTTACCCTCGGTGTCAGAATTATAAAGCTACTGGACCACTTACAATTACAGATAAATTTCTTATGACAACGAAAAATTAACTTTTAATGATTTAACATCCTCAAAATTAAACACGATAGCGCTCAGTTGACGATATTTATAATATATTAAATTTTATTACCCCTTTAAGAGTATTTTTTACAAAATACTTGTTTACTTCTCTGCATCGCAAATACTAAAATAACATAAAAATAAAAGTTATAACTGTTGCTTAGCTGATAATCGATTCTCTCAAAGCTTCGATAAGATATCGTAATGTCTACAGTAAAGCTACGATTGTGTGGCTCGTAGTATCGTAGCCGTAGCGCGAGCGCTACGCCTCTACGCTCCGAGCCGTGAAATGCAAAATTATACGCTTGTACCTACATACGAAAAAGGTTAAGATAAATTACTCACTTCTTAGGAACAGTTATACCGAGTAGGTTTTAATAGACGTCACTGATAAAACTTATAACGAGAACGATAAAAAAGTTATTAATATTCAAATAAAATATTTGAGAAAAAGTTTTAAACTTGCATATTTCTTTTGACTCCCATTTGATTGCTATGTTTTTTTACCAGTAGCTCAAATTTTTTACAACCATAAATAATGTAATTTCATACATACATAATTACACGTGCACAACTATACAAGTATTGATACCTACTTATAACTCTACATACTACCAAAATAATTACAAACTTACCAATATTCCAAAACAGAATCCTTTGGCAGCAACACAAGCTTCGCCTTTGCCTAAAACTACATTAAAAAAGTCAAATTAAAAAAGTAATTGCGTTCGAGATTTAAAAAATAAAGTTGTTAGTTTTCCCGCGCCGCGCGACAACCGTCCGTTCGGTGGCAAGGGCGGCTTCTGATATACAGCCAGGTTTATGGCGGGCCGGCTGAAATAGGCTCTCCACAGACTCCACAGTGAAGTGCCATTTACACGGTACGATCTATGAGATTTACGAGAAATTACTTGAGGTTGAGGGTGATGAAAATTTAATGTGTAATACATTAAACTTTCATCACCAACAATTTGGATTGTAACGGAAGATGTTACGTATTCCGTTTTGTATTATTGGAATTGGATACGCAGATAGTTTGTAAAATATTTATATACCATAATTATTATGTATTGTACATAAACATATTATTATTACGACATATTATTTTTCTATTGGACTATTTTTATCTTAAGCAATATTTTTACACAGATTCAATTCATTCAGGTGTTGGATATAATCAATAATCTGTGAGTGTGCGGATGACGCAAGAAAACTTCTGTAAATCATACATACCCATCGCTCCCGCTCATACCATTAACGGTATGCTTATACGACGAAACGAGACGGTTAGAGTACTATAATTCTGTGTTACTTAAACAATTATGTTACTCAAAATGTTTTTTACGGTCTTTTATATAGACTGTATTGAAAATATCGTTGAATGCAAAGTCTATTTGCATGTATCAGGCTGTGGCGTAGTTGTAGATATAGCGACACGCATGCGCTCTAGCGACATCTTGCCGAGCGACGCGCTGCCTTTATCAATGGGTCCGCCATTCTGCTGACGTCAGCAACATGGCTACCGAAATGTTTGTTTTCATTCGCGATTTATGACAGCTATTGACCGATGGTTCCCGCTCTTTGTACGCCAAATTGAAACGGGGATCGAGGCCTTTCAACAGAAATTGCTTTTGAGAAATTAAACACAGTTATTCGGGGGATTAAACTGGTTTTGTAGCTGTTTGCTAAATTAAACGAGATGTTTTGGGTTGATCTTTTGTTCCAAAAACAAAAACAAACAAGTTCTTTTTTGCTTTACTTTTCTGCTGTAATATAAAATACAGTAAATTAGCAGGCTCTGTGTTGATTACAATAAATACTCTGATTATGTGTCTGTTATTTAAGTTTTTAATAAAATAAATAGTAACTAACTAAGTACCCACATCAGCACGGGCAGCACGCGCAGTCGAAATAGACATATCTTTTGTCTCAAGAAAGCGTTTAACAAGTGAAAACGCAACAAAAGGTTTATGACGTGATCCGCATCATCGTTCATTGGTCAAACTATTTCTAGAAAGAAGAGATATGTATACACGTGCTGTGGGAAAACGATGTACCTACTCGAGCCGAGCGAGGCATGGACTGTAGCTGAGCTGTGACGTCACTAGCTAAGCATTTAAGTGCAACTGACGTGTTTGACGTGATTTATAATAATAATTTATGTTTTTTTTTACATTTCACACAGCGCCATCTAGCCCCAAACTAAGCAAAACTTGTACTATGGGAACCAAATAACTGATAGAATACTTACATTTTTTTGTTTGTAAATATATGCATAGAATACAATATACGGCACCTAGACACATAACAAACATCTATGTACAAATATTTGTCCTGGGTGGGAATCGAACCCAAAACCTGTAGTTCAGAAGGCAGGGATATTACCAACTAAGCTATCGGGCCAGTCAGTTGATAGGTAAGTTCTTTACTTTGTATTTTTATTCAGTGAGATGTGTTTAATTGGTCAGCGGGGGCGGGAGAGTCATGTGGTATTTTTGGACTTTTTCAAATACTTTGAAAGCTATATTTGTATAGGTATTCTCAGTGTGATTATTTGCTTGTTTTCTAGAACAACGTACTCGTTTTTTATATTTTTTTCAATCGTAAATAGTAATAAAATTAGATTTTTTGCCATAGCAGACAAACATTATACCTACACCGTAGCCTTATGGACAAGAAAATTACCTAAGTATAAGTACTAACTAATTTATACGCTCTCTGGATGCCTATTAATAGATCTAATATATATAAAATACGTTGCTTACTCGTTCGTTGTTCGCTCATTGAAGATTACAATGTATAGTGTAATTTTTTACACTATGAAGGGTTACCGTCACAATATACGTAAACTCATGTCGACATGCTAAACAAGTATATAATTATTAATATTATATTATATTCAATTATTTAAAATTCGTTTATCATATTTCACACTAATATTATACAGGCGAAAGTTTTTATGTGTCTATGTTTGTTACTCCTTCACGCTCAAACGGCTGAATAGATTTGGATGAAATTCGGTACCAAGATAGCTTATACACTGGATTTACATATAAGCTACATTTTATCTCGGAAAAGGGAATTTTTCCCGTGGGATGAGCAAATAATTAAAATACTTTTTATCCGCGGGTGAAACCGCGGGGCACAACTTATAAATTATAAAATAGAGCTGATTAACTTCGAATAGCTGAACTGATTTACTTTAATCATGTCTAAGAATACTGTAGATCACCTTCAAATATTTTTTTTTCTTATCTGGAAAGTAAAATTTTAAATAAATAAAAAATGAAAGTCAGTTTAAGTGTTTGGGAGCTACAATTCCACAGACAAACACATCCTCACACAGATACACACTAAACTTACACACTCTCAAAAATTAAGGATATAACCGTCTTGATCCTAGCTTTATTTATGATCGCCAAAACCCAGGCCATAAAGAAGTGCTAGGAAGTTCTGGCGGCAAAACGAAAAAGATCGCGTCGCCACATTGTATTATTTTCCAAAACTTGTGTTAATTTCAGTGTTAGTGCATAAAATTGGTGGCATTCTATTCGTTAAGTGCTGGACTACTCCCACACTCACTCTTGAAGAGGCGTGAGTGTGGGAAAGTGGTATAATGATGGTGAAAAGTTTCTTTTTGTGTTGTTTCAAAAACTCCATAGAAGCTTCTGGTAAAGTTGCCACCACTTTACTAGGAGTATGACTTGACTAGACTATGACATGACTTGATGACTTGGACTGTGACTTGGCTTGACATATATATATATATGTATTAATTAACTCGAGAAATTATCAATTACTTGACACTGGCTAAATACACAAAAGTGTGGAGCCATACCAAAATAAAAACAATTCCAATATAAACTAAACACTCGGTTGAAAACGGAAACTACAACATGAGTCCTAAGTTGGAGCCCCATGATTATGGGCCACCTGTAGCGTGCCGCTAGTAAAACCCAGCATATTGTGCTACGGTTGGCACTACCGCAACATTATTTTGTTCTGTATCAAGAACAGTGTTTGTTTATCAACACTACTGTAACCCGTTGAAGCATATAAGCAAATCAGTATTTCCACTAATATACAAAATTGAAACTTTGCGTGTTTGTTTGTGGCTGAATCAAGGTTGCTTTATTATTACCGGGATCTAATGTAATATTATAAACTAGTTGCGCCCCGCGGATTCACCCGCGGATAAAAAGTATTTTAATTATTTACTCATCCCACGGGAAAATTGCACTTTTCCGGGATAAAATGTAGCCTATATGTTAAACCAGTGTATAAGCTATCTTGGTACCGAATTTCATCCAAATCCATTCAGCCGTTTGAGCGTGAAAGAGTAACAAACATACACACATACAAACTTTCGCCTTTATAATATTAGTGTGATTAGTGTGCTAGTGTGATTACCAGGCGTAGGAAACTTTTGAAGTAAAACTTCTTTACGCACGCTTGATTGGGGGGTAAGCTGGTGAGGCAAGAGAAGGAAAGAAAGAGTAACGTTTAGTATATTAGTGTACGGGCAAGAAAGATGGAGCTAAAGAAGATTTACTTCAGTCGTCTGATTTAAAACACACTCGTTTTTTTAAATGTTATTAATAAGAAAAAAGAAAGAGAGAAAAGACATTTATTCAGGACACTACACAACATTAACATTATAAGAGAATACAGCATGGAGTTTTGGCGGGAAAACGAAAAAGATCACGTTACCGCATTATATTAATTTCCAAAACTTGTGTTATTTTCAGTGTTAGTGCATAAAATTGGTGGCATTTTATTCGTTAAGTGCTGGATTACAAGCATGAGTGTGGGAAAGTGGTATAATGATGGTGAAACGATTATTTTCGTGTTGTTTCCAAAAATTATCAATTATTTGACACTGGCTAAATACACAAAAGTGTGGAGCCAAAACACAATAAAAGTGAATACAGTATAATTTAGAAAGAAAGAATAGACAAATAAACAAATGTAACGTTATGTAATGTCATGACCAGGTCCCGACTCAGCAAGAGATTAAGGTCAACGCGTGACCTTAAAATAACTGATTTTCAGGCGGAACCCGTAGTCATGACATCACGAACATCATAGAATTTAAACAATTTTTTTTATAAATTAAAAATTTAATAAAGTTGTGTAAATAATTAAAGTTAAAAAATGTGCTAAAACCCAAGTTGAGAGCGTGTAGGAATGTCGCCCACTTTTTTTAAACTTAACAATGTGAATCATGTTCGTTTCAAAACAGAATTAAGTTAATTTGCCGCCTCCACATTTTGCCCTATTTCCCTTTCATCGTCAATTATGTCGGGAAGGGACGTGTTATTTGCGTTATTTTGCAGGCTTCTCGGGAAATTTCAGGGGAAATATCGATAATTAGTTGTACGATATCGATACGACCTTATGACTAATGAGTAATGACGTATGTATGATGATAGATAGATGAAATGAAATGAAATGAAACGAAATGAAACGATAACTATAACTATTACACGGCTAAAACTCACGAGATATAGTCGAATAACTCATGTCAGCGCCGAGCCGCCACCGCCGCCGCCGCGCGTACTCCTTGAGGATGGGCATCTTTATTGCCCGAACACCGGTCGAGTTATTCGACTAGGTATATCTCGTGAGTTTTAGCCGTGTAATAGTTGTAGTTATGAGTACTACTCACGTCAGTTTCTATAATATGAAATGAAACGAAATGAAAATTTATTGGCAAATAAAATTAAATGAAAATTTATTGGCGAAAACATAGTTGAAACAGATAATGAGATAGATAGAGAGTCTTTATTGAAAACACCATATTACAGAGACAATGGTGTCGATTCTGTGTCGCATTCTCTAAAGCTCAACGAAATTAATATATTTCCGTCTTTTTCATTTCCCCTTTATCAGAAGAGTACCGCCATACATTAAATTTACTTTAGCTTTAGAGAATGCTACACAGAATCGACACCAATAGGTAATCAAAATCTTATAACTCACAATTATCACTTAATGCAATCTCTTCCAGACAACCCAGAATTATGATAAAATAGATTAAGTACGATATTATTCGAACGTAAATTATCTTAGCGTAGGAGCTGTATGCTTTTTGATACATTACTGTAAGTACTTAGATACTTGATATCGAGATCGTAAAATATTTTTATGATATGCTTAGGTACGTTTGGTCACCGTTAGGGGGCGCATTTTACGTAACTCAATAGCATGTAGTTTAGTAGTAGGGTTTTTTACAAGGTTCGTCTAGGCAGGTACCACCGCTATGCTAGTTATTGTGCAACCAAGCAGAAGTGCGTAAGCACTACTGTGTTCCGGTTTCAAGGACATTGTAGCTAGTGAAATTACTGGGCAATTGAGACTTTATGATCTAATCTCACAGTCGAGTAATCTTATTACCAGATTGTGCTGATGTCTCATGATGATGTGCGCAGTGCAGTGTTGCACGAAACTTTAGGTATATTTTAGAGTTCCGAGTGATACTGTTCTGTTATGGGCGGCCGTGTCGCTTAACATCAGGTGAACGTCTAGCTCGTCACAACATTCATTAACATTTTAAAAAATCGAATGAAGTCGTTTAGGTACGTAATCGTTCAATCATAACAGCAAGTTGTGAATTTGGAGCCATATTTATATCTCCAAATAGTTACAGGTACTATTACGAAAGTTTATGAGAATTTAAAAATCTAAGTTAGATA
The DNA here is from genome assembly GCA_905220475.3 of Ennomos fuscantarius. Classification (NCBI taxonomy): domain Eukaryota; kingdom Metazoa; phylum Arthropoda; class Insecta; order Lepidoptera; family Geometridae; genus Ennomos; species Ennomos fuscantarius. The sequence continues at coordinate 1,499,087 of HG992034.1, read as the reverse complement.
CCTGGCTCGTATTATTTACAAGTACAACTAACAACAATAAAAATTTTAGAACGAAATCGAACCTTTTGACCTTTGCTGACTTCGTAATTAGTTGCCAACAAAACTTTCAGTGAACTAGTCAACCGATATTTAATTCAATAGAACATAGTTTTGGTTTAAAAGTTTTTAATTACCCGTTCTCATCGAATTTAGAATTAATTTAACTTTAAATGTAGAGTTCGATTGTTTTTTGGTCATGTTTGGAAAATCCCAACACGAATATCTAGTTATAAATTGTTTTTCATTAAGTTAACGAGTTACTTTATTTTTACCAAACTTGTTTGATTCATTAAAAACAATACTCAGAGATTAATAAAATGTCGACGATGTGGGAGTCAACCATTACGTGTTCTGACTTAAAAATATATGTTATTCATAGAAACAGTGGGATCTTATATAGAATTAGATTTTTATACACAGGTACTCTTACGTACGTAATTACACCCACTTTTTACAGTTCATATGTACCCTAGATAATAAAAGAATATTGAATATTGAAACTAGATAAATGTAAATAAAAAACTTATTGGTAGAACTTAGAATGTAGGCTTTGGTATAAAAAACTTTTACTAAGTTCTGCTTAGCTCTAGATTGTTATGGATCCTATTTTTTACTAAAAAGAGGATCAAATAAAATGATACGGTATAAAAGTGGTAGAAAAAGCAATATTCACTATGTTAAATAGACTCGTAAAAACTCTCTTTCTGAAAGAGTTAAAAAAAAATCTATCCGTCTCCATCCCATAAAATCCAATCTCCATCCATATAAAAAATCGTTTACGTGTTCAAAAACAAAAGATGGAAAAAAACTGCTCTTTATTCAAAAGTTTCTCACCCTTATATGTGGGGTCGTTTCACATCGCACTCAGACCTCGCTATACCTACAGAAAAATAGTTCCCGCGCTTGCGTCAATCAATAATTTACCCCAAACCAAACGCCTAAAACGTTATGCACCCATCAGTATGTACGTCATCCATTTCTACTTTTGCTCTCTCTTTCGTATCACTTGTTTTGAAAACAAGCAGTGGATACTCTAGTATGCAGTCTGTCAACATGTTTGATAAGGTTTGTATAGAGGATGGTACGCGGTCGCGCCTGCGCCCTGCATCCATGGACCATATCAAAGCAAGTGTAATTTGAGATAGAAGTAAAGTGCATCCATTTTGAGTGAAAATTCATTTAAAATACTATAAAGTGAGTAATCAATAATGTGTGATTTACAAAATCTTATATTTAAAAAGCCTGTAATTCATATTTTTAATATTTAAAGAAAGTAGGTAGTTAATGATGCTTTAACAAAAATAAAGTAAAGTTTGAAAATCGATGAAAATAATAATGCAAGCTTTTGTTTTTCTTATGCAATTAAACTTGTTATTCTTACGAATTATTTGCTCATATATAATAAAGAATAATTTTATTGATTTATTTGTAAGAGTAACATTGATCAACTAATAGGTATAGGTATTTCATGAAAATAGATGTAACACATTGAACTCTGTTCACCTATATTTTTGTTGTGTATTTGTCTTATTTAATGAGAGTTTACTGTATATACAAGCTAACGCACCGCTGTCTTCTTCTGAAACAGAGCGGCTTGATGGTAAAACTGGTGTGGAAACTTATTGTGCAAAAATGCTCACTGAAGTCCCGTAACATAGTCGGTGAGGATTTTTAGACTAACATTCCAAAAATGCCTATCTTGCGGGTATCTTTGGTGAGGATATACTTATATACTTACCCTTTACATACCTACCTTTTATACCTACACTGGTGGACGTAGTCTTTCCAGTTCTCTTCTTCGGTTTTAGTCAGATACCTACTACGTAATAATTATATGGGAGTCATGAGCCCATAAAATCCCCTGTTGAATAAAAATATAAAAAAGATTTAACATTCGAATAGGCAACGAACAGTTTGGTAACATCTAGTCTGTAAGGAACTCATGCTTTTTGCTGCTGATAGAGTGAACTTGCCTCATTTGTAATGCAAATTTTTTGAAGTAAATCTTTTTTACACACGCTTAACTTAGGGATAAGCTGATGAGGCGAACGGAAGTTGAGAGGGAGATATACTATCAATATCTCCCTCCAATCTCTACGTGGAGATTTAAAGAAAGAGTTATGTTTCGCATATTACTGTAGAGCCGAGAGAGATGGAGCTAAAGAAAAAAGTTTTACTTCAGCCGTGTGCTCTAAAACACACTTTTTTTAACACAATAGGAATTGTGTTAGAAAAAAGTGTGTTTTAGACCACACTCACACACCCACGCAATCAGATTTGTTTGTTTTATTCCCATGCCAGGATGACATGCGGTTCAGAATGCCTGTCTCTGGGCCCGCCACCAGACTCGATCCTTCATATGCCACCGCCACCGCTGCCAGCGTTCCTCGCCAACGCTGCAAACCTGACGCCACCATGTGGTCGGGCATCCAAGTGCCCCCCACTGCCCAACACTGAAGATAACTCGCTGTTCCCTGGAGTCGAGTACCATGAGTTGCCGAGGCATGGTAAGTTTAGAGTTTCTGTAGTTATATAATACTCTTTTTGGCCGATTAACCAGTATGGAGAAGAGTAGATGGTGCTCCGTTTGCGAATGTGTGGTCTCCAGAACACCATAAATTCTTCATTTTGTAGGACATTGGAATGAGCCTTAACAGCGATATCTTACTTTTTATTATTTGTACTTATTTGCAATAATAATGATTCCTTTCTGGTTTCCTGGAGCTATACAAACTTTTACCTGTTTGTCTAATGTGATAATTACCGATAACCACAGCAATAAAATACGCCATGTCCCATTGTTCCTTATTCTACTAATTCCAGAGCCAGCGTCCACCGACGACACGTGGTTCCTCGTGCTGATCACGTGCTGCATCGCTGTGCTCTGTATCGCAGCCCTACTGGCTCTCTTCCTGCTCAAATGTCGAGAGTAAGTATCATGAGAACCTACAATAAAAGCTTATTTATATACCTAAACTAAACAGCTAATATTTGACGTGCGTTAGCGAAATTAATTTCGCACTCGTGTAAAGATTTCGTGAAGACCAATAGTGGTGAAACTATTGCAAGCTACTGCAAGCATAGTGCAAGTGAAAATAGTCACATAAAACTTTTTGAAAATATTATGTATTTTCAAAAAGTTTTTGATTAAGTTACCAATACCTACCACTAAAATACCTATTATTAGAAATATTAATAATATAATTACTCATCCGGTTGTGCATGAGAAAATCCAGCTGTCATAATAACTTCAACGTGATACCATCACACCCCGCATCCCGCATTATCATTGTCTATAATCATCATCCATAGATCCAAAACAACTATCATTTCAGGAACACCATTGACAGCTTACTCAAATTCAACAGCTTTTTCAATGCCTGCAGAGCGCGAGGCGGCTGCAAGAGCGGCACAGGGAAAGCCGGGGGCTCTAACGCATTATACGGGGGCGCAGCCCTAGACTCCCGCGTCCTCTGGGCAGCTCTCACTCCCCGGGGCACGCGGCACTTCGTCGCAGACACCTACCCCCACGATGATACCGAAGATCACCACTACGAAAGCGTGGAGCCCCCTCTATACAAGCTCGGACCCCCCGAAGACTTAACCATCATCCGGCATTTTAACGTGGAGTACGAGGATCCAGCGCCTTTGATCGAGAGCTACAGCGATAGGACCGAGGAATACTTTAGGAACGGGATGGACACTCTTCGGCGAGGCACTCGTCCCCTCGTATCTTCCCCCACTCGTATTGAAAGACCCAATCTTCCCCCTCTAAACCTCCAGCCTCGGACCCTCCGCCGCGCGCCGCACTCCCGCCGAGTGAGTGACGCCAACAACCCGGAGAAGGCGGCCATCTGAAGCGAGGAAGGCGCGGTATTTTCCGTCGCCGACTCCGCTGAAATCGATTGGCAGACGCTCGACAACTCAAGTGTCCCCGTCGATCGCCTCGTTTAAAATCTGTGTTGTTTGATCTGAACTTTGGACGTGTTTTGTCTGGACTCTGTGAACTTTTTGGACTACTTACTCGTAGACGTTACTGCAATATTCATTAAAAAAAGTAGGATTCAACTGGTACTGTTATGATCATAACACTACTACGACATAGAAATTAGGAATGTGAACGCCATAATCATCATCTGATCTCAAGTTGTCGTCAGCTTATAGGATTTAAGTCGGCACCTTATTATATAGCCCACGTAGACACCTACGTTATCACTAAAGAAGTTACAAAAACTATTGTATACCTAACCTATACCAGCTTGAAATGGCTTACCCTGTCTATGTCTAATTGTAGGGGACGGTGGGGCAAGGCGGGGTACTTAAGGTTTGCGGCTTAATTAAATAAAACCATTTCATTAAATCTAATCAACTTTATTACAATAATCATCTTAAGTAATCAGCCTTTGATAATTGAGCTATAATAAGAACATAACTTTCATTATTTGCTAGAAAAAATACATATTACAAATAATCATCTACTTCCCCGTCTTGCCCCATAAGTGGGGCAAGATGGGGTAGCCTATGAGGTAAGATGGGGTATACGCTATCGTTTTATTCTTGCTGACAAAACTCGTAATTAAAAGTCGCCTCTTCACCCCAGTGCCCACTTTCCACAAGCTCCACAAGCAATCCAACCTTCGGTGGAGTCCAAATAACGTCCACAACAATAAAAACATGGAGTGCTCTGAACCTCACTGTCACTATTTTCAGATGATGATTTACTTTTTACAGCTTTATTCTTTTTCTGTTTTCCTTTAGCTTCATTTTTTTTTCATTAGATTTTGCTGTGGTTTGCTTCTTAGATAACTGCAATTTCTTTTTTTCTTCTTTTTCGGCATCATCATTCTTCTTTTTCTTTAATTTTTCTTCAAGTTCATTTTTATATGGTGACGCAGTTATCATTGCAGTTTTTCCTTGTTTTCTAGTGGAATGAACAGTTTTTTGAGTTGCCGGAAAAGGTAATATTTGTTTTGGGCTAGTTATTGCAAATATTGAATCTCTTGGAGTAACAGGTCTTTGATCCATGCCTAAATTATCAGTCCAAATTGAACAACCAGGTTGGGGTTGTTCATTTGCAAGCTTTCTCACGGATTCTGGTACCGCATTTGGACTAGCTAGCATTCGAATAGCTGGTGTGGTTAAATCAGTAGCAGGCGCTATAATATTCGCAGTCAAATTCAATGCAGACACGATTTGAGGCTAATTTTTGATTTAGTTTTGGGTACGACTGAAATTCCAGTTTCATCGCAGTTATAAATTCTATCTAAGCTTAATTAATGTTCATCGTATACGTTGCCTAAGAACGTATAAAAAGTGTCGATCACTTCTTTGTTGAATCCAGAAGCACGAGCAGCAGACGTACTTTATGGCTTCCTCCAACCCAATCTTTCCTAGCTTCTTTTCTTTTCATTATTGAATGGATGGACCTTATTGTTCTACTTTGCTAAGTTGTAAGCCAGAGATTTTAAATCTTTTACTGTAAGGCCGTAAAATCGACTTTCCCTATCTATAACATTTCTTCAGATTCTGTAAATATCTGTTATTTAGGGCCTAAAAGAACTTTTACTGCAAATTAGCTGGTAGTCTGTTGCTTTCGACGTTATCACGAGCAATTTTGTCTTTTCGTTCTAAAGTCGTTTGCGGTACTGAAAATGTTCGTGATGCCAGCAAATATCCCATATTTTTTTTCAATGACAGCATCCACAGCGTTTGTCTTATTTTCTTCTGACCAATCCCCTCTATTTGTCGTTCTTTTGTAATTCCTAAACATGCTGAAACAAACAAAATTTTTTGTTAAACTTCGATTTCTAGAACTAGGGGGCAAGATGGGGTTACCCTTATCCCATCTTGCCCCTTCATGCGAAAAAAAAAGTAAAATTGTGTCACAAAAAAATGGCTGCCAATCGAGTGATAAACAAGTTCTTACCTGACAGAGCAATCATCAGAAGAAATAAATCACGATCACTGAATGCAGCACCTCAAGTATTCACGGCAGCAACACAGCTAACAAAACATAAAAAAACGATAACAAATTCAAGAAAAAAATTTTTTGGCGAGAAATGAAAAAACGTGGTACGTTGTGGAAGTCAAACGGCCGATTGAATGGCAACATAGCGGCGCGTCTTAGCAGTAAAAACGGCTGTGATTCGTCAACTCTAACAAGACAAAAGACTAGATACCCCATCTTGCCCCCCACCCCGTCTTGCCCCACCGTCCCCTATGTCTAAGTATTTCTCAGCATTAAAATTAATTATACCGTAACGTATTTAGTTATTGTAACGATAGGTGTTTTTTTATTATATTAGTTCACTCGTAAAGCTTCTTGCTTTAGTTATCTGTACCTATACTAAAGTTTTGTAAAGGCCATCGAGCGTTGATGTGTTTTACTCTAGTCACTTTCTAGTCATTTTTCTAGCAATTTTAGCACAACTATTATATCTAGATTTATACTGAATGTCTATTTATTCACTAACTCTTAATTATAAATAAAATGTTATTATTCTCATGGAAGCTTAGGATTAGGATGCGTGTAATTTTGAGTTAATTTTAATTTGATTGTTTAATAATGCATTTTTGTATTTTGTACTTAAAAATAAATCTGTTTTATTAATCATGGCGACAAAAATCTTTACATTATTTTTTCCCATCCACATCTACAAGCGCTCTACCATATAGGTACATGAGCACAGAATAAATAATAGTACAATGCATTTACTTGATCCTGTCCTGATTAAAGCCGCCTCGTTATTATTTAGCATAGGCCTAGTAAGGTCCTAGTTATTTAGACTAAATCACACAGATGTATAAAGGTAAACTAAAACAACGAGTTGTCCATTAGAGTTGATGTTGTTTTCTTTGTTCCTATAACAGACCTAGAATATTTTTCCTAGTCCCAAGATACTTGCGGCTCGTTTTACAGAACAACGCTTCTCTGATGTATTGTGACAACGCTCACGCTTAGTTGTAATTTTATGGTCAAGTCGAGATTTCATAACTAAAATCTCTTTGAAATTACGGTTGTAGAGAATTATAACTGCGAATCGCTTAATTAGAGTGAATGAGTTCGCCGAGAAGATCTATTATTTCACAATCACTCTCGCGCATAAATTTTTTTTTTGTTTTGGTTTTGGCTCCACACTTTTGTGTATTTAGCCAGTGTCAAGTAATTAATTTTTTAAGTTAATTTATATTATACATTTATGTATGTTGTATGTCAGGTGAAGTCACGGTCCAAGTGATCAAGTCAAGTCATAGTCTAGTCAAAGTCATACTCCTAGTAAAGTGGTGGCAACTTTACTTGAAGCTTCTATGGAGTTTTGGAAACAACACGAAAAGAAACGTTTCACCATCATTATACCATTTTCCCACACTCACGCTCGTAATCCAGCACTTAACGAATAGAATGCCACCAATTTTATGCACTAACACTGAAAATAACACAAGTTTTGGAAAATAATACAATGCGGTGACGCAATCTTTTTCGCGTTCCCGCCAAAACTTCGTGAATTGAATTGAATCTTAGGTAGTGGCTTCTGCGGCAATTTCGCCACAATTTCGCCAATGTCATGTACTAAAATAGACCATCAAACGCAGGAAATTGTTCGGTAATTTGAAGAATTTGGCCGGTGAAAATGAATGATATGATGAATTTTATTCTGAAACTAATCTGAAATAAATACAAAAATACACAAATGAAAAACTAAATTAAATCACATCTACCAACATGTATTAACTAAACAATATAAAAATCTACACATATTTACAACCTAATTTTATTTACTTTAATATATCTACACAAAATACTTATAAAAGGAGAAAAAACCAAGGAGAGGAGACACTTAAATGAGACAGGACGAAGGATTTTAGAAGGTATAACATCATAAAGAGAAAACTGCATTTTAGGACAATTGAAAAAAATGTGGTCTACGTTTCCCAGATCTAGACCGCACTCGCAAATCGAGGTATCCCTAATCCGTAATTTATTTAGAAAGACGGGGGTGCAAGAATGATTTAGCCGTAAGCGACAAACTGTTGATGTGGTGGATTTATCCGCCTTTTGGAATTTGGAAAACCATGGCTTATGGGGAATTTCCGGTTGGATATCACCATAATATTTTCCTTTTAAGGTCCTCGAAATTTGCCAGTCGATAGTCCACGAATTGAATAATTTTGGTTTTAATGTGGAGCAAATGTCGTGGAAATATATTTTAAAATGTTCTAGAGAGCCTGTTTGACCAGCATTTCTGGCACATGAATCAACGGATTCATTGCCCAGAATACCTGAGTGACCAGGAATCCACGCCAAGATAACACTAATGCCAATCCTATCACAATGGAACAGTGCTTTCTTTATTTCTAATATAATTGGGAACTTAAATTTTGATCTAAACTGGTTAGCTAATATAGATTGAAGACAACTTTTAGAGTCCGAAAATATAATCGATTTATTAAGATTATGAGACATTACAAATTGAATGGCTTCAAGAATGGCAACTGCTTCACCAGTAAAAACTGAAGTAAGGGGAGGACACTTATAATTAAGAATGATTTTGGTAGAAGGGATCCACACTGCAGCGCCAACCGGACTATCAACTGATTTAGAAGCGTCCGTATATAAAGAGACCCAGTCTTTATAATCGGTCATTAATTTGTTGGTAAATACTTTGTTAGGTTCAATAGTGTTTTTATCAACCCCGAAGTCCAGAATTACATTTGGTTGGAAAACCAACGCATCATACGGCGTGGAATATAAAGGAAGCATGTGATTTTGAAAAATTGGATCGGGAAAGCTAATAAACTGAATATAACTACGGAGAAGGCAAGGGAGATCATTGGATGACCCAGGAGAGCCATACAAAGTAGATAATTGGTCTAACTTAAAAAGAAGAGGATGATCAGACTTTTGTATTAATTTAAAAAAAAAACTATTAGCAAGATATTGCCTACGCAGTGAGAGGGGTGGATCAACACATTCGACTTGCATGGCGTTGATAGGGGATGACTTCATTGCCCCTAAGATGATACGTAAGCATTTTGACTGGATTTTATCAAGTTTTTTTAAGCCTAATTTGGACGAGGGATCTAGAAGAAAAGAACCATAATCCATATGACTACGGATTATGGCATTGTAAATTAATCTTTGAGTAAAAGGGTGAGAGCCCCACCAGACACCGGATAAGGATCGAAGAATATTTATGTTTCTCTCACATTTTTGAACAACATAGTCAAAATGAGCTGCACCTGATAATTTAGAATCTAACCAAACTCCCAAAAATTTTACTTTACTATCCTGAGGAATAACTTCACCATTTACTTTGACATGTATAGGGAGCACAAACCTTTTCCTAGTAAATACAACCACATTACTTTTAGAAGTAGAAAGAGAAAGACCATGCCGCAGAAGCCAATCAGATAGATATGATAATGCAGATGTTAATCGGCTTACTGCTGCACCCAAAGATGTTTCAGACACATAAAGGGTCAAGTCATCAGCATACTGTAAAATTTGACAAAAAGATTGCACTGATTGATCTAAATCACTAGTGTACAGGCTGTACAGCAAAGGACTGAGGACAGATCCTTGTGGTAAGCCTTTCCAGACAGTCCTAGCAGGAAGTAGTGAATTCTGACTTTTAATTTTAATAGATCTCTCCATGAACATGTTGCATACAAATCGGACCAACTTTTCTGGGATACCCAACTGAATAAGCTTACGTCTTAGAACAGGAAGTAAAACGTTATCATATGCAGAAGCAATATCAAGGAATACAGCTACTAGATACTCCTTTTTCAAAAAAGCTATGCGGATATCAGTTGTTATTAAGCTAAGACTATCCATAGTGCTCATACATTTTCTAAATCCAAATTGAGATTTCGCAAGTAAGTTATTACTTTCCACAAGCCATTCAAGACGATGTTTAATCATGTGCTCTGTTACCTTCGCCAAAACTGATGATAGAGCAATGGGTCTGTAACTGTTCGGATCGGATGGGCTTTTGCTAGGTTTGACAACAGGGATGACTACTTGTGTTTTCCATGGTTGAGGAACTATACCATATTCAAAATAAAAGTTTACTAGGCCTAAATAATATTCTTTACTTTTATCAGAGGATTTTCTTAAGAATGAATATGGGATTCCATCTGCACCAGGAGATGAGTCAACAAGGTCGTCAAGAGCCAATTGAAGCTCAGAAAATGAAAAGGAAGAATCAAAACTGTTTAAGTTTGGGAGAGGACTTGGAACAGATGGAAACCAGTCTATATTTGGAACAAATGAAGGAGACATTTTATCAGAGAATGCCTCAAGCCATGATGATGGATCATTCATAGAAATGTTATCAATACTACATGATCCCCTATACCGCTTGATTTGTTTCCAGACAAAAGAGGAAGGGAATCTGGGAGACAAAAGTTCACAGTAGCCAACCCATCCTTGTTTCTTCTTTTTCGCAAGCAGTCGTGTTGCCTTCGCAGAACACTTCTGATATTTGAGAAAGTTTTCTACTGTCATGGAAACATTATAATCCTCTTCAGACATATTCCTTTCATTAATAGCTGCCGTACATTCAGAATCCCACCATGGGGTAGAAACTTTAAAATAAAAAGGCTTTTTTATAGGGAAATTCTCATCAGCACTGGAAATAATAAAGTCGACGAATTTAGAATAACATTCAGAAAAATTATCAATATTACATATAGGAAGAGTTTCTATTTTATTTTCAAGAGTAGTAGAATATGAGGACCAATCAACATTTGATAATCTGTATTTTAGAGTAGGACAAAAATTACGAGCGGGAATCACTCTGTTAGAAATAGAGATTACAATAGGGTAATGGTCACTGCCATAAGAGAGGGATAAGACCTTCCAAGAAATGAGAGAAGCAAGCGAAGCAGAGCATATAGAAAGGTCAAGAGCACTTCTAGGGTTTTGGGAAGGAAATACCCTCCTAGTGGGAGAACCATTGTTGACAACACAGAGATTCGCCTCATCAAAAATTTCAAGCAAAGCAAGGCCAAAGGCATCATCGTGACCAGAGCCCCATGAGGAGTGGTGAGCATTAAAATCTCCCAGTAAAATAATGGGAGGAGGGACTGAAGAAATTACGTTTATTATATGAGGAATCAAGCTTGGGTGAGGATGAGGAATGTAAACAGATAGGAATGAAATGTTAAAGGCTTGAACGGCTACAATATTGAAATCGGGAGAGACAGAAGGAAGAGTAATTTGTGAAAAAGGAAGTGAGCGCCTTATAAGTAAGGCGCTCCCGGCATACCCGTCAGCCCTGTCATCCCGGAGACAGGAGTAGCCTGAAACCCGAAAACGGGATCCAGGCACTAACCATGTCTCCGAGATGGCAATGACTGACGGGTGGAATTTGTTAATTAGGTGAAGGAGTTCAGACTTTCTGCGACGAATGCTTTTGGTGTTCCACTGGAGAACTGACAGATCCATAATTATGGGATAAACATAAAATTTCATTAAGTTTTTGGGCAACGTTGGACGGTAGGGAGTTATTACGGGATATAATACTAATAATCATGGAGAGGAGAATTTCCAGGAGGTTATCCTCCTGGAAGGATGATGGAGAGTGAGATTGTTGAGAAAGGGCGCAACCGTTTGGTAAGGCTGATGGCGGATCAGCAACGATTGACTGGTGCGACGCCCTGTCAAAGGACTTTCCTAATAGTGGAATAGATCGAGGGGATGAGGTCACAGTTTTCCTATAGGATGAACCGGTTGGGTGGGTGGGTTGACTGGATTGAGGAGAGAATAAAAGTTGGGAAAGATTTGTAGATGAATTTTGCACCACTTCCGAATACGGTCTCAGGGCCTTAGGGAAGTGGGTGGCTGCTTCTTCGTATGATTTATTTTCCTGGGACATGCAGAGTTTAATCGATCTTTGTCTGCTCTGCTCAGGACAACCCTTGCTATTAGCAAAATGTTGACCAGAACAATGCAAGCAAGAGCCACTGTTCTCTGGGATCGTACAAGAATCTCCTGCATGAGGCTGAGCACAACGATAGCACCTTGGCCCTGACCTACACTGACTTTTAATGTGTCCAAATCTACAACAATTTAAGCACTGTATAGTAGGAAATTGGTATGCTTCAACCGGGAGGGAAGTATGAAAAGAGAACACCCTGGAAGGAAGAAGTTGACCATGGAATGTCATAACCACAGTTTGGGTTGGAACCCATGAAACTTTTCCATCATCTGTTAATATTTTACGGTTAAGTCTACGGGCTTTCAAAACTATTCCGCAACCATTTGGCAGAGTCATGGACTCAACCAACTCATCCATAGATAAATCTACTGGAACCTGCCGGATGACGCCCATTTTGGTGATATTATAAGTGGGAATGGCGACCACATATTTATTTATTTCTAAAATAGGGTTGTCCAAGAAGTTGTTGGCATCAACAGCTGTTTTGAATTCAACGGAAATTTTATTACGTCCTACTTTTTTGACACCGTCTGGGCAAATATTTTTGACTTTGTTTCGGAAAAGGAATTGTCCGAATTTTATGGGGCGAATGGAAGTACCTGAAGCAGGGTCCGGTTCAGATCGGGAAACGTGTACAATGAATGGGCCTTGATCTGCTTCTGTGTAGGCCTTAATGCCTACTACCAGGTTTGGGTGTACATATATGTTCTGAATAGATGCGACAGCCATTTCTTTGTTTACGATCGTTTTTTTTGCACTGCTACTGGCAGAGCTAGATGCTGAACTATCTTCTAATCGGCGTTTCGCACCGGAAGTTACTGGAATCGATGAGGTCTTAGGCACGACGGGGGGATCAGGAGGATCAGGAGGATCAGGAACCAACGGATCCATCCATAAATCTTCCACCATCCTGAATTTTGTTGAAACAAATGAGCGAGCTAAATAACTAAGCACTACTTACCAGGAAAACTATGAAATAACACTTTTTACTACAAATGAGCTATAATAAACTCCAACTAATGCATCTGCGTGAAAATTTTGGATTATTTTCCAAAAAATATGAAAATTTTGAAAAAACAATCTCTCTCACACGTGTGACAGCCTATCAAATCAAAACTTCGTGCATAAATTGGAACGAATTGTAAAATTATTTTGTGACACTGACCGCACTGACAGTGACAACAAGATATTCGATGAATATGACATTGACGACGACGTGACGCTGTACTGTGCTGTGCCTCTGTGACTTGACTAACGCTACATAAACATATAACATAACCTCTCGCGATGTTTATATTTTATATATCCCATAAAGACCCATCGCAGAATTCGTAAGAAATGAACATTTAATGATTTATTAACGATTAAAATAAAACCTACATCAAATCCAACGATCTAGATAAATTAAATCATCGCAAGATGTCAGAAGACGTGATAAAACATTCGGTGCACACTCTTGTGTTTAGGTCTCTGAAGAGATCTCACGATATGTTTCTCGCAAACCAAGGGTTGCTGCCGCCTATTGATGAAAAAGCGTAAGTATAAAGTGATATATAACGATCACTTTAAGCGTCTAAACTATATAATATATAATTAGATTCGCTGTGAGAAATTTGGACAATGGTTCTGTTACAGTGAGAAAGTTCTCAAAGCAGTCAAAGCAAGAGACGGCTATGGTCAAGTGATGGCCGCAGTGCAAAGGCAACAAACTGTTAAAGATCTGGAGGCCATGAGTCGACCTGATACTCCTATGGATTCTACAGGTAATATAAATGTTTTCCTGTCAATACTTACCCTCTTTGTGAATATTGTAACAGAAATCAGGAACATAAATAATTGACCTTACTTTATTGATACAGCCCATGTTTTGTATTGCTATGTATTTGTAGTATCTTTAGTGTATTTTAGTGTGCAATAAAGTATTCTTCTATTCTATTTTATTTAACCACAGAAATAGCAGAATCAGCAGCACTCGGATCCGAAGGCGCAATGCTACCATACACTGGCCCATCACCCTCACCGGCGCCTGCGCCCCCTGCTGGCGCTATAACTATCCCTCGCAAGCCTCCCACCATGCCTAAGCCCAAGTGGCATGCTCCATGGAAGCTTTTTAGAGTAATATCAGGGCACTTGGGCTGGGTGAGGTGTGTAGCCGTTGAACCGGGGAATGAGTGGTTTGCTACTGGTAAGATACTCTAATGTTTATGAAGTAGCTGCTACTGTAGATGCCATGCTGAAAACTATTTCCTACCAAATTTAGGCCTTAGTTGTTGATTCCTAAATGATTTTTGTTTTTCCATCTCCAGGATTATGCCTACCTGGGTAGTGAAACCCTACCACAACTTAGAATATCATGCAGATGTTTATAGATGTTTGAGTGAAAAATTTTACTAGAGTTTTATCATTATTTCATGATTTATCATTATTCCACTACCGGACTACTAGACGCTCGGCTAAGCGCCATCCTTTCGTGGTCGAAATACCACCCATTCGTACCAAGCGATGTGATTCCACATTCTTAATTAGAACGGCTAAGGAATGGAATGCCTTGCCAGCGTCTGTTTCCGGCGAAATATGACCCGGGCGTGTTCAAGAGAAGAGTGAATAGGTATTTACTTGGCTAGCATGCTACACCTTCGATCACATCGTCACTTCCCATAAGGTGAGAGCGTGGTCAAATGCTAGACAAGTTTGAAGTAAAAAAAAAAAAAAAAAAAAAAAAGTCTTTCCTTAATTTAAATATACTCCTAGCTGAATATCTTACCCTGAGATAAAAACATTTATATATTTTTAATCCACAGGAGCTGCAGACAGAGTGATAAAAATATGGGATTTAGCGAGCGGCAAACTGAAAGTATCTCTCACAGGACATGTCAGTACAGTCAGAGGTAACAAGTCACTTGAAATTAATTTTACATTTTCTCAAACATCCTTAAGATAAATTGATAAATGGACTAATCCTTAATCTGTTGCACTAGGCAAGCACATCTGTTAGGTACAGACAATATTGGTTATATTACATATATATTATATACAATATTAAGTGTTTGGTGGGCAAATTTCAAACTGCAAACTTCAAATGATATATGAAGGTAAAAAATGATATGCTCACACAAAAAATTCCATGTTCTAAGCTTTTAAATTTGCACTTATCCCTCAAACTGCAAAGCATTTGGGTACATCCTAGAAAGATAAGTGTGAACTTAAGGGTTATTAAATTTTAGTGCAGACAGGCATAAGTTTCATTTACCTACATTTTATTGTGCAATAAAGCATTTTCTGTATGTATAAGTTTTAAATGAATTTCAGTTTATTTAACTTTATTTCTAATATAAGTTTTTTATTATATATATATATATATATAGATATATATATATATATAGATATATATATAGATATATATATATATATCTATATATATATCTATATATATATATATATATCTATATATATATCTATATATTTATATATATATATATATATATATATATAGATATATATATATATATAGATATATATATAGATATATATATATATATATATATATATAGATATATATATATATATAGATATATATATAGATATATATATATATATATATATATATATCTATATATATATATATATATATATCTATATATATATCTATATATTTATATATATATATATCAGTTAAATCAAGCATTTCAATTTCTTTTAAACAGATAATTTTGTAACAGGTTTGGAAGTGTCGAGCAGGCATCCATATCTATTCAGCTGCGGAGAAGACAGACAAGTAAAATGTTGGGATTTAGAATACAACAAGGTATGTTTTTAATCAACTTTATTCCTTGCTCTGTGATTCTATGAATTTACCACTGAGAAGGAAAATAAATTAGGTTCGCATCCCGATATTGACGAAATCATGGAACTTCTTCTCCCAATAATAACAATATTAGTGCCGCAATAGACGCCGAGCGCAAACGGTAATCACAGGACTGGATACATGTTACGCCATCTGCTTGGGTAAAAATCATAGTTTTATTATAAAATGTGACACACTTGAATTGTATGATCTTTTGAAAAAGCCGTCTTTATCAGGGCGCAGCGCGAGTATAAATTTTCTCTGCTCTGTGGTGATTACAAACAAATAGTATCGTGTTTATCATATTATGTATTTATAGGCTGACCGGTTGTGCGTAGGTTGTAACCTATTCAACTATAGGCCTTCAGCATGCGCACCGAGCCGTATCCAAAGCAAGAATGATCCGTAGTACACCAAGCTTCCCTTTTTATAGCCAGATGGGTGGGGGAGCGACGACAGATACCGGTGTTGCCACTGTAATAAATTTAAATGCTACGACAAGGTAAATTACGGTACTGCCCGCTGCGCATAGAGTTTACAACTGGACGTTGCCGCCGTCATATTTATTATAAATCATAAAATTTTATTGGTTTTCCTGTAGCCCTGTATAGATATAGATATTATTATGTATCCCCCGCTGGCCAGGTGATCCGCCACTACCACGGGCACCTGTCCGCCGTGTACACGATATCGCTGCACCCGACCATCGACGTGCTGGTGACGGCGGGGCGGGACGCCACGGCGCGCGTGTGGGACATGCGCACCAAGGCCAACGTGCACACGCTCTCCGGACACACCGACACCATCGCCTCGCTCGCCTGCCAGGCCGCCGAGCCACAGGTTACCATGTAGCTAGCGTACACACTTATCTTTAATGTAAAGAATACACACAGCCTCTGTGGTGTGGTTGTTGAGTAGGTCGGCTCATAGCCCGGAAGCGGCAGGTTCGATTCCCGTTGCATGACATGTTTGTGCATTGAAAAAAAATAACGGTAAGCGGGCGATACTGCTATAAATCGTAAATCTATGGCTAGAGTATTTAGGTTAGGTAGAGTTGTAGGTAGTGTAATATATACTACTACTACTAGGTATACTACCTAGACCTAGTTACCAATTAATGTAGGTAGTGAATTTTATGGGCTCAAAAAACAAGGTAGTGTAGCTAGTGTACGATTTTGCACATCATTCAAAGTTCTTCTTAAAACTTGAGTACCGCGTGTTTCTGCCCAAATACTATTCCCCCATTTCAAATTCTGCCTTTTTGGAGAAAATAATCCTCCAAACAAAAAAATGCTGGCCGTTTTTTTTAATGTAATTGTAGGACAAGTATACCAAGTCTCATCAGGATTAGTTGAAAAATACGATCTGTACCAGCTGGTCCAGCTTATGGTCGATTACTGTAAAATTAGATTTAAAATCATTATCATTTTACATTGCAGATCATAACCGGTTCCCACGACTCCACAATCCGTCTCTGGGACTTGGCAGCCGGCAAGTCTCTATGCACCCTCACAAACCACAAGAAATCTGTCCGTTCCATCGTGGTTCACCCCACTTTGTACACATTCGCATCAGCCTCTCCGGACAATATTAAGCAGTGGAAGTGTCCGGAAGGGAAGTTTATTCAGAACTTGTCCGGGCACAATGCGATTGTTAACTGCATGGCTGTCAACCCTGAAGGGGTGCTAGTCAGTGGGGGGGATAATGGTACCATGTACTTCTGGGATTGGAGAACTGGGTATAATTTCCAGAGGTTACAGGTAAGTGTATGGCAGCTGATCATCTTTGTTTCTAACTTTTTATGTAGCATGATCTTTTTAATTTTCTCTGACGAATAGAAAAAAAACGAGTGTACTTAGACCACACAACTGAAATATAAGTTCTTTAGTTTAGCTCCATCTATCGGCCGGTATAACTTTGTTCAATGTAAATGTTGTCATCTTAACAATTGAAGGGTTGAGAATAAAAAGGGTTTAACTGACAAATTGACAGTTTCGAGAAAATTGACTTTTAACGTCAACGGCGTCATTTTAATGTAGAGTGCTTATAAGGTAATAGAAAAAGTTTATGTAAGTTTCAGTTGCTTGAAAATGTTTTAATTCTATTTACAATTGCTAAATGTAGTACTAATTCAAACAATTACTGTAAAAATATAATATAATAAAATAAATATGGCAATGTTTTTATGCTAAGCGAACTGTATTCCTGTGACAGATAAACCGTTTTTAGACTCAAAATCTCGAGATTTAAGCCTCATTTCGGTATTTTGATAATGTATTATTGAAGATAATTTCACGCTGTAATAAGTCATTTTGTCAAAAAAATCAGTTAAACCCTTTTTATTTTCACCCCTTCAATTGTAAATTGTCATTTTACCGGACATACCAACATAATACAATTTTTTAACTTTGTTATATTGACAATGGAGATGAACCAACTTAACTTCCGTTCGCCTCGCATTCACCAGCTTACTCCCCAAGTAAAGCGTGCGTAAAGAAGTTTTACTTCAATAAGGTTTCTGTTCGGCTCGCATATTTGACTCACTTTAAGGCGACCTTTACAATACAACCGACGGTTACCGACTCGTGGGTAGTGTCATCGAATCAACGTGATTACTGCGCAGTAGCAAATCCCGCTTGATTCTAAAATTAACGCAGTCCTTGTTATTTCTATCAAAATTTCTAGAAATTTTAAATTGTAATAAATAAATAACGCTATAAATAAAATAGATCCCGGACTCTGAGATTCCGTGTCAAGGAACAACCAGAACCATGATGGTCCCACAACACCGAAACACAGAGCGCTTTTTTTTCTGTGCACAAATACATGTAATTTTAGTTTGAAAACTATCGTATGACACATTTTGTAAGATAAGATATTTATACAATATACAATACATGTAATGTCGCGGGAATCGAACCTGCAGCCAGGTTGAGCCTGCATGAGTAACTACCACACCAAAGAGGCTGTCGACTCCGTTCATTAGATTTAGTTTGGAATTTTTCCCGTAAATTGCATTTATTCTAAATCTCCCACCAGGCGGCCGTGCAACCCGGTTCAATGGACTCTGAAGCCGGTATATTCGCGATGACGTACGACCAGTCCGGCTCCCGGCTCATCACCACGGAGGCCGACAAGACCATCAAGATATACAGGGAGGATGACACCGCCTCGGAAGAAACGCATCCAATCAACTGGCGACCGGAGATATTGAAGAGGAGAAAGTTTTAAATAACGAATAGTTTAAACTTACAATAAATGACTTTTAAATTGTGTTCGTTTGTTTGATTTTTTGAGGACTTGGGGATGGTTGAAAAATATTTTAAAAACAATGTATAAAACATTTTTTAAGATAAATAACGGCTCACGTCAATTAAAAGTCGAAATTACTCCGACCAGTTTTAGCTTTAACTTTAGTTTTAGCCGTTATATATCTTTCAAAATGTGTCATACTCACGATAGTTTTCAAACTAAAATGTATAAAACTTTCAAGAGATAAAAAGGTGAGATGATACTGCTTCATGGAAACCCACCCAGTCAAATGGTGATAGGAGATAATAATTATGTTTAGATTTAAACTAACTTTTATAAACGATAACACAATTATGCGGTTTACTTGCCCATATATTTTTTTATACCTAATACGTAATG
Source organism: Ennomos fuscantarius (assembly GCA_905220475.3). Taxonomy (NCBI): domain Eukaryota; kingdom Metazoa; phylum Arthropoda; class Insecta; order Lepidoptera; family Geometridae; genus Ennomos; species Ennomos fuscantarius. Next base: position 1,479,608 of record HG992034.1, on the reverse strand, counting down.
CTTGGGCGTTATGTATTATAAAATTCACAAATATAGATCTTGGGCCCTAACTATGATTCCCTGTATAGGTAGGTATGTACCCAGGAACTACGAACACCATGGTCCCACAATACCAAGACGCGTTATTTTTCTGTGCACAAATACTTGTCCTATCGAACCCGCATTTATGAACCAATGGGTATGTGGGACGCCGCCGGGATGGGGCGCGATGGAGGCTCACTGCATTAACCATCTCGCCCCGGCAATTTATGAACCAACCTGATCACCACACCACAGAGGCCGACAAGATATTTAAACAATGATACCATAATATCTAGTGTGTGTATAAATCGTGTATGTTGTGTATATACATAATCGTGTATATGTATCGTGTACCATGTTTTAATTTGATGAACTTCCGCTAGGTCACCCCTGAGTCAATCTAACGACTTCTATAGAAACAAACTTCGATATATTCAAATATAGTAGGTAAGTTGCTAACACAACCTACTTGAGAGCACTGCTCTAGGGGAAACCTAGACAACATAAAGACACAAATAAAAGTCTCAAACATTAATTACAATCTTTTATTGTTATTTATAAAAATTAATACAATTTAATTTAACAACCTAGATCATCAGAAAGCAGTAAACATTTTAGTAGACAAATAATATTAAAATTAGATAGGTACCTATAACATTTTTGCATCTGTGGAATGTGATGCAACATAAATCGATTGCATGTGCAATAAATATAACTTAATTTTAGTATAATTTCAACAAAAATCTATCAAAAATTACCGTGGCGTGTGTGAGATCATTATTTCTGTCCGTTACACAATACCCGATGAGAGAACGACGACATGATTCAGTTCAATAAAATATCTAATATTATTGCATTTTTACATTTAAAATTCAGCCTGTCAGCTATACATTCTTTCATATCATGCAAAAATATAGCAATCATATATCATCCATCCATAAGTCTTTGTAGATCTGATTCATTTCATGACCAGCAACATCTCTGGTCCCCCAGATCAGAGATGTTTATTACGTTGAAACCCCTTCGTTCCATATTATCCAACAATAATTTAAAATTCTTTATTACTCCTCAAAAAAATAAACACCGCACGTTTTCAAATTGTGAATGTTAACAGCTTTTGGGGTTTCGTACATTAATGATAAAAATTTAAGGTGATCATACTCCTTGGCTTGGCGAAGTGCTTCTGTTTACTTGTAAACCCATCAAGTAAAGATTGATGCCATAAGGTTGACACAGCCTATCTGTCTCTGGTATTAAGTCCTAAATGGATGGATCCCATCATAAGTTAGGGGTTTTCAAATTTTTAGTTGTTACAATGCACTACACCAAAAATAAAGTTAAAGTGCAAACGCACACTAATCAGTGAAGCAGTTCAGCGGGTGAATGGTAAGATGGTAAGCACAGCAGGCGATCACATTTCGTCGTCCAGATCAAATTCCTCGACCGGGAAGTCCCCGACCGTAATGTACACCGGCTTCACGAAGCCGCCGTACTTTGGAGCGCATGTGAAGTAACGTTTGCCGTTTACACTGGAATGAGAAGAACCGAGTGAAACGTAAGAACTGCAATGATTTGCAAATAATGATATATATATTATGTTATTGAATGATGTGATGAGCTAGTCGTTCCCGGCCGCCCATAACAGAACAGTGTCACTGGGAACCCTAAAATATATAGTTTCGTGTGACACTGCACTGCGCACATCATCCTGAGAATCAGCACAGTCTGGTAATAAGATTACTCGACTGTGAGATCAGATCATAAAGTCTCAACTGCCCAGTAATTTCACTATCTACAGTGCCCTTCAAACCGGAACACAGTAGTGCTTGCACACTACTGCTTGGCGGCAGAATAACAGGCAAAGCAGTGGTACCTACCTAGACGAACTTTGCAACAAAGTCCTACTACCTAGTAACAAAGTCCTACCACCTAGTGTGTATATGGTGCAGAAGAAAGGTTCTCGTGTGGGAACCACGAACTGGAAGACGCAACGTAGGCCCCACTAGGTGGACCGACGATTGCAGTGATCACGGAACAGTGATTGCAATACACCAGGAGAAATTTCATTCCAAATTTGATAATTTCCATAGTAACTATGCACATAAACTACGTCAAATCAATATAAATTTATATTTGTGTTCCCATCCATACAAATCTAATTATTGCAATGAAGTTTCATGATCGCCTAGCTCGCCAAAGCGCGATGGATACAACAGGCAGGCAGCCGCTCAAAGTGAAAAATCAATTTTTTTGTTTGTAAACACATACAATGGTTTCGATCCTGTGTCGCATACTCTAAAGCTAAACGAAATTAACATATTTCCGTCTTTGTCATTTCCCCTTTATCAGAAGAGTGCCGCCATACTTTAAGTTTACTTTAGTTTTAGAGAATGCGACACAGAATCGACACCAAATATGGTATATGACGGCGGCAACGTCCAGTTATAAACTCTATGCACAGCGATCGAGCACCGTAATTTACCCTGTGGTGGCATTAAATTTATTACAGTGGCAGCACCGGCAACTGTCATGGCGCCCCTACCTGTCTGGCTATATAAAGGGATCGATTGATGCGCTACGGATCATTCTTGTTTCAGACACGGCGCGGCGTGGACATGCTGAAGGCCTATAGTTATATAGGTTGCAACCTACCCGAAAAACACGTTCCTGCTTACATCAGAAGTGGGATTGCCCATTTCTACATCACTCTTCAAGCAACGCGAAACGTGACAAGACGTGATGTGAATGATGACGTGACGGCGGGTGACACTAATATCAAATTCAGTTGCAGGGTTAACCCAAACCAGTGGAAAAAAAGAGAATAATAGTTATGGTAAAAAAGTAATGATTCGTGAGAGAAAAAAAAGAGAAAAAAAGGGTAAGAAAAAAGTAAAAAAAAAAGTGAAAAAAAAGAGAAAAAAAAGAAAGAAAAGAGAAAACTGATGACAAAAAATGTGTCTGAATGCTAAAGGGATAATCTATCCGGTCTAGCACTAATTGGTATGAGTTGGAATAATGATTATTGTTTGCTAAAGGGATATCTATCCGGTCTAGCACTATCCGGTCCATTTTATATAAATGAAGGGATAAGGTAATGTTGGAATGATGATTTTTGATTGCTAAAGGGATATCTATCCGGTCTAGCACTGTCCGGTCCATTTTTTATAAATGAAGGGATAAGGTATTAGTTTGATGATTTTTGGTTGCTAAAGGGATATCTATCCGGTCTAGCACCATCCGGTCCATTTTTTGTAAATGAAGGGATAATGATGGTCTTGAAGGGTTAACCCTGACGCTGGTTATGATGAAGGTTAAAATGCTTTTGACTAATCAAATTGAAACCTGATCCTTTGACTCCAAGTTTAACTCAATTTAATTGTCAGGATGAACGAGCCATAACACTGATACTTATGTCCCTCACCAGGTACAAAGTGAAGCTAAGCGTACGAGGACGTACGCACGTCAGAATGGCCGTGACGGCGGCAACGTCCAGTTATAAACTCTATGCACAGCGATCGAGCACCGTAATTTACCCTGTGGTGGCATTAAATTTATTACAGTGGCAGCTCCGGCAACTGTCATGGCGCCCCTACCTGTTTGGCTATATAAAGGGATCGATTGGTGCGCTACGGATCATTCTTGTTCCAGACACGGCGCGGTGCGGACACGCTGAAGGCTTATAGTTATATAGGTTGCAACCTACCTACCCACAACACGTTCCTGTCGATATATACAATATACCAACCAGGCAGAGAACAAACACCTATGTTTGTTACACAAATGTTTGTCCCAGGTGGGAATCAAACCCACAATCTATATTATAATAGACATATTAATTTAACATTAACCACTTTGTTATTTTATATGCATAAAACAATAACTTTAATTAATGCCCACCTGCACTAATGTTTGGCAGCAATTAAGTTCGTATCTTTTTTTTTTGTTTGGTTTTGGCTCCACACTTTTGTGTATTTAGCCAGTGTCAAGTAATTGATAATATCTCAAATTAATTAATATAGTATTATGTGTCAAGTAAAGTCACAGTCCACGTCATCAAGTTAAGTCATAGTCTTGTCTAGTCAAGTCATACTCCTAGTAAAGTGGTAGCAACTTTACCAGAAGCTTCTATGGAGTTTTGGAAACAACATGAAAATAAACGTTTCACCATCATTATACCACTTTCCCACACTTGTGGCATTTTATGCACTAACACTGAAAATAACACAATTTTTGGAAAATAATACAATGCAGCGACGCCATCTTTTTCGTTTTCCCGCCAAGAAATAAAAGTTCGCGTCTTTCTAGGCGTTACATACCCAAATGCGTTGTAGTAGGTAATTATGTTACAGAGGGATAAGTGCGAACGTAGGAGCTGTCAAAGTTTAGTGTGCGTCATAGTATTTTAAGTATTCAGATTTCGAATTTTAAATGTGCTAAAAGTAGCCTATTTGCAATATTTTCTTTGAATTTGAGTTTACAGTTCAGATATAGCAGAGCCAACTGAGCTATCACACCATAATGTAGAATATACTCACGACCCATCATTCTTCCCCCGTGGCTCGTCGTATTCGACCCCGATCCACAGCCCCTTGGCGCCCTCTAGCGGCCCGTTGTACCTCACGGAGGCGCGCCGCACCGGCTGCTGCGGGACTCGAACCTCGCATCGCGCGCCCACTAACACTGCAGCCGCTATCCTGCAGATCAAATTAAAAAATAAATTAAAATTCATTATATCAAGTTACAAATCTTAAAAAAAAACAGATTAAAATATGATTGTGGAATTAAATTAATGGCTTGAATAAAATCAGATATTAGAAGCATAAATTTACAAACTGATTCATTCAAAAAATATATATTTTAAAATTAAAATAAGAATATAAATAACAAAATCACCATAACAATAATTCACACAAAATTGTAATTAGTAAATATAATATTTTAGTGTTGCTGACATGGCTCTCGCAGCAGTGTTGTTAACGGGCAGTCAGCCTTGTCCGCTATCTTCCTAAGGATAGTGCTGAAGCTGGCTTGCACCCTGCATACCAGAAACGTGGCTCGCTCATGCAAACATGCCTTTGGCACTGTAGTAGCGTGGTAGCCCCAACATCACACTGAATGTGTTATTGAATTGAACACAGATGGTATTTTATGATGAGTGCACACAGCCCACAAGCTACATGCATAGAGATGTGTAGTAGCTTTGGAACCTAATACTTGCCTTTATTTTTTTTAATGCCTTTTTTGGTTGGGAATCTACTCACTTAGCCTCATCTTCCAACTCTTTCTGCTGCTGTTCCTTCATCTTACTCATTTCTTCTTCATTGTACTTGCCGAGTCGGTTCCGCTGGAGGAATGATCGTAGTGTGTCACCTTTCTTCTCATACTCTTCCTCTGACAGTCTGAACCTAGAATTTTAAGTTTTTTTGGTTTATTTCTATCTTCCAGCAGTGATGATGAATAATTAGTATTTTCACAACTCTAGAGAGTTGCTAGATGTCTGTTTACCTTTCTGCAGCATCTGCTGATGCAAAGTCCTTAACAAGAGCAAACTTGTCGATAACATGTATTCTCATTCCATCATCAATGGGGTATGAACCAAGTAGTGCTACATCATTGTCAATGTCACATAGATAGTTGTTTTTATTGTCATATACCTTCAACTTCATTGTGGCTGCGGAACCACCAGTGACCAACTCAAGTTTAGTCTGAAACAAATGTTGCATCACAGCATATTGTCATAATGTTTGAACGCTTCCATAGCAAAAACAACAGTAAATTTTTCCATTTTTGATCAATTAGGTTGCTTGGCTAGAATATTTTATTACTATTTTGGTGTTTTTTCCAGATAGCTTAGAAACTGAAATGACATGTGAACAGATTTTTTTGAACCCGCAGGACTAGTCCTTATCGTAATTAAGATAATATCTTCTCTCGAGTGTTTGACCAATAAAAATTATAAAACCTAAAAAACACTTTATTTAGTGCTCATCTGGCTATTAAAATCGTGAATCTATAAATGTACGGGGTACATCGATATATAAGTAGAAATAGATTATAAGTTTATGTATTTAGCCCGAGAGTAAGCGGAATTTTCTTAAAAGTAATATTTCTGGAAACACGAAATACGAGATTTATAATGCAATATAGAGATATACTACTATATAATGCAATTGAGCGCTGTTTTTTTCAACGATTTGTTATTTTTTTTAGAGCATTAGAACCAAAAATAATATAAATTTCGTAAAAGAAAGGAAAACGTATGAATCATTCTAACCTTAAAGTCTAGAACAGTTATTCCTTTGTTGAATCTTCTTTCCACCGGTGCAGCATCTTCAGCATCAGATTTTGTTATATGCACGTTAATAAAATCTTGAGTTACTACTTGAATGCCTTCCATTATTATTGTAAAACTATTTTCAATTTTCTACGCTACAGTATTTTTATTTACTTTCAGTTTTTTACAAAGAGCATATAACCACTACTTTCAGTTTTTTAGTTTTTCTAGCAATCACTGTGATGCGAACTCACGAACCGCGAACTGAGACTGACCACAGAGCACATTATATTAGGTCATTACCTATGAAATTGCCGTTTTGTTTGAAAAAAGTTAAAGTATTTTTTTTTCGAACTTATTTATTTCTTTTATTCAAAGTAATCACCCCTGCAATCAATGCATCTTTGCCAACGCTGTGGCAGTTTATGGATGCCCTTCTTGAAAAAATCAGCAGGACGGGAGACAACAAACTCTTCAAAGGCGTTTTGTACTGCCTCTCGGGAATTGAATTTTTTTGCCGCTAAAAAGTTGTCCAAATTTTGGAAAAAGTAATAGTCGGTAGGCGCAAGATCTGGTGAGTATGGCGGATAAGGGAGAGCTTCCAAACCCAACTCATGCAGCTTAGAGACGGTCTGTTGTGCAGTATGGGGTCGCGCGTTGTCGTGAAGTAGCAGTGGAAACGACCGATTGACCAAAGCTGGTTGCAGACGTGCGAGTTTCGCCATCATTGTGGTCAGTTCTTCAATGTACACATCTGCAGTAATGCTCTCGCCGTTTTGTAAAAAGCTATGATGAATCACACCAGCACTAGACCACCAAACTGTGACCATCACCTTTCTAGGGGTCATTTTTCGTTTTGCACATTGCTTTGGTACCGAACCAGGATCTAACCAACTTGCTGAGCGCTTTCGATTGTCAAAAAGAATTCATTTTTCGTCGTACGTAACAATTCGGTTCAAAATTCCTTCATTTCTGTGCCTGTTAAGCAGCGCAAGGCAAGTCTCGACGCGTACGTTGCGCTGGCGATCGTTAAGTTCGTGGGGCACCCATCTATCAAGCTTTTTTATCTTGCCAATCTGTCACAAATGGACCAATATGGTTTTGATGCTAACATCAAAAGCTGCTGCCAGCTCAGCTGTAGATTGAGATTCATCAGCTTCCACAATCGCTTTTAATTCATCATTGTTGACCAAAGTTTCCGGACGACCACGAGGTTCATTTTTCAAGTCAAAATTCCCAGAACGAAACCGAGCAAACTAATAACGGGTTGTACGTTCGTTTGTACAGTTCTCTCCGTAAACGTCGTTGATGTTACGTGTCGTTTGTGCCGCGTTGGTGCCACGACGGAACTCGTATTCCATAATTACACGAAATTTCAAAGTATCCATTATGAGGAAAAATGTTGAAATGTAATGAAAATACAACGCTAATCAATAAACAAAAGACTTATATTGTAAATAGAAAGTCATATTTTTAAAACAAAATTAATTTGAATTTAGAATTCATAGCCAATCAAAACTTTGTTTTGTTTGAAAAAGTCTGTACTGCAATACGGCAATTTCATAGGTAAAGACCTATTATATGAGTATTATTGAGTATATGACTCGACACTGACTGCTACAAACTAGATAGAGATTGAGATCGCAATATTATGTAGAGATAAGCGTTTAGATACTCTTTGGTAGGTACTACTAGAAGTAACATAATAACAGTAACACGGTCCTATTCATAGTCCTAAGTCCGTATTACAGAACGATGCTCAGTGATCGATCGGTGCTCAAGCAGAGATTTCATTCACCAATTGATCACTTTATGAATGAAATCTCAGCTTGAGCACTGATCGATGACTGAGCATCGCTCTGTAATACGGACCCTAGACCAGTAACGTAGACAGAAAATGTAATTATAGTATTGTGTGGCTCATGACCAGTGACCACAGACTTATAACTTTGTGAGTAGTGATGAATGATGTGACTGCACTAAGAAACATTCTTAACAACGAATTCAGTCGTACGATTTGAAAAAATCATGTTTTTCGTTGTCTGCTTATTTGTCGTTGTGAGTTCCATAAAAGAAAGCAGTTTTATTAGATACATGACAATATGTTATTTTCGTTTTATTTTCCGTTGATAAGTTATTTTAATTGGTTTCACTGGAGTATTTAGCCAACATCATGTGTAAGATAATAAGACCATAAATTGGTTGATTAGTTAGGTATTGGTCTTCTTTTTTTCAATGTGTATTTTTGGTAATAAACATCACATGATTTATCATCGCACGCACACGACACGAAATCGGAAATAAACTTGCGTAAACGCGTATACGTTGCGATCATAATTTGCAGGCTGCTCGACCGAGAGATGGGATGAAAAATAGCTAGTAACGAACGATCTCTGTTCAGACCTATGCAAGGTACCTCCATCAGAAAGAGAATATAATTTAGTACCTACATTATGAAACGCCCACGATTGAAGCACAAACAAAAAAAAAACGTGCGCTTTAGACCACACGATTGAAGTAAAACTTCTTTAGTTTAGACTTTAGCTCTGTCTATCGGCTGGTGTAACTTTGTTTTATGTTAATGTCGAGATCTTTGGCGGAAAACAAAAAAGATCGCGTCGCCGCATTGTATAGTTTTCCAAAAATTGTGTTATTTTCAGTGTTAGTGCATAAAATTGGTGGTATTTTATTCGTTAAGTGCTGGATTACAGGCATGAGTCTGGGAAAGTGGTATAATGATGGTGAAACGTTTATTTTAGTTTTGTTTCCAAAACTCCATAGAAGCTTCTGGTAAAGTTGCCAACACTTTACTAGACTAGACTATGACTTAACTTGATGACTTGACACATTATATAATTGTAATTAACTTGAGATATTATCAATTACTTGACACTGGCTAAATACACAAAAGTGTGGAGCCAAAATAAAAAAAACTAATGTCGCCATCTTGACAATTGTAAAGTGACATTTTACCGGATATACCAACATAACAATACAATTGAGTGTTGGCGGGAAAGCGAAAAAGATTGCGTCACCGCATTGTATTATTTTCCAAAACTTGTGTTATTTTCAGTGTTAGTGCATAAAATTGGTGGCATTCTATTCGTTAAGTGCTGGATTACAGGCGTGAGTGTGGGAAAATGGTATAATGATGGTGAAACGTTTCTTTTCGTGTTTTTTCCAAAACTTCATAGAAGCTTTAAGTAAAGTTGTCACCACTTTACTAGGAGTATGACTTTGGCTAGACTATGACTTGACTTGATGACTTCGACTATGACTTGACACATATTTGCGTGAAATATCATTAGCTTGATAAATTATCAATTACTTGACACTGGCTAAATACACAAAAGTGTGGAGCCAAAACATATTAAAAAAAATACTATTTTTCAACTTTTTTATGATGAGAATGGAGATCCACGTTAACCGACAACTTTCAACTTCCATTCGCCTCGTCGCTAGCTTAGCTTACTCCCCAAATTATGAAGTTAAGCGTGCGTAAAGTGGACTATAAAAAAATCGGAGAACATACACTGTGGGTAATTCGGATGTCCCAGAGTCTAATACATCAATTTTAGCTTGACATTATAATTCATATTAGCCCATACCAACATTAATTTATAGAAAGATATTATAGTTAAATTATTTTAGCAACAGCAGGGTTTGAACCCGCGCCTTAGGTAGCAATCGTAGTGACATCTATAAATAGAACCTGGTAACTTTTTACTTTTCACCAACATACTAATGATTGAGGAGAGTGGCGCGCTTGCTTTATCAGTAAAACGATGTTTACTAATTCATATGGTCCATCCGATAATACCATGGAAGACCAAACCTTACTAATTTTTATGAAGACAAAGCCAGCCCCTCTTGGGGCCGTTGATACGAATACGCAATGATTGTACCAACCGGTTGGGAATAAGCATTACAAGCGATTACTGGGCATCGCGGCAGTGCCACGAAACCAGTGGCGTAGCTAGGTAGCCAAAGGCCCTGGGGCAAAAAATAAACTAGTGCCCCAACTAAACTATTTTAAATCGTTTGTTTCGTATTCGTCGTGTTCCGAATTCGTACTCCAGATTTGTCGTAATCCAGAGATTCGTCGAGATCATATATTTATATTCCGAATGTGGGAGAAATTTTCACTAGTTCTAATTTATCCTGAGCTTGCAGGCTCCGGGGCACTGCCCACTGCTACGCCACTGCACGAGACTAATGTTCCATGATACCAGACGAAAATAAAAAAATCGTTTTTGATGATACGAAGGTTGCGGAGCGGTAGTGCGCTGAATAATATAAAATTATAAATGGTAATTATTAAATATACCTCTACGAAATGCGTAATTTTTTTTTCCAGTATTCTACAAAATGGACTAAAATTGAAAAATCGGAATGGGTAATAGAAACAATAGGTTACAGTTGTTAGTTTCCAAATTATTCACACGCTACAGGTAATTTCAAAACTTCCAAGTAAAGTTTTAGACAGTATCATAATATTTATATCATTCAGGAGGTTGGCATCTGCTATTTTTCAATTAAATTTTCATCAGAATTTCTATCATCGGAGTATAGCGATGGGTGACAGGATACTGCTGAAAAATCAGACAAAAGACACAAACTAGACAATGTGTGCAAAACGGACTCCAGATGACTGAGCAACCATCTGTTTTACAAAGCACTGAAATCGCTCAACTCCTGAGAATTCTAAACAAAACTACCTGTAATGGATTTTATAAATTTTTATTCAAGCACATTATGACAAACATTGAAGCATGCAATGAAATTAAACCGCTACACAGCTACATGTGCAGGTATCCATCTAATTAATAATCACGGATCGAGTATCCCAATAACTCTCCGATCGTAAACAGTTGTCGATTAATTAATAAGAAATTAATACGGTTACTTTACATTTATACAAATAAATCATGGCAACACACGAATGCCACACATATTATCAAAATGTTCATAAACATCTACACATTTTAATGTGATGGAATATTACTTTGTTTCTACAGATATATTTAAATATCATTTCATTATATTACTTTTTATCTATTAAATAGATTTGAATATTTATTTAAAAAATCCATTCCTACCTCCACCGCATTAATTAGACATTAAGCACTTTCTACAATTAACTTGAATGCAAAAACGATGGATTTTATCACACTAGAAGAATATTAGAGAAATTATTTGAAATGGTACAACTACATAAAACAAAAGAAGAAACCTTACAACAAAGTGTTTGTCTGTCGACATAATAAAGTTTAGATACAAGTATGTATAATAGAGTATTTAAAGTAAGTTCATGTGATCGTAGGTCCGGCAGCTCCTCGTTGGTAATTCCAGGGTAGATTCGGGTGACACGGCCGTCGCAGAGGTATTTTGCACACATTGCTAGCGATATTATAATATGTCGGAATGTTGATCTATCGTTATTCATATATATCATTTACTTTAATACAATTGTTTATTAATCGGAAAATTGAAAAAAGGTTAGATCACATTCCGACATGCGAAATAACAAACAAATAACGCCCGCCGAGTACAATTGTGTAGCTAATTGAAAATGTACTAAAAATCCGATTAATTGAATGTGAATAAAGAAAATAATTGTTACTCGATATGTATTGTTCGATTTGAGAATAATCGCGTAGGAAAGTGCTAGGAATGCGACGTTACGTGACTGTAAGAGTGATGAGGTGTGCAATTGTTCTAGACGCGCGTAGTATATCAGTTAGCAACCGTACCTTGCCCGGATCACTCGACTTGAGCGTCCAGGCGCGTTCCTCTTCCTTGCTGCGCTGCGCGAGGCGAAAACAAAACACCATGTTCGGTAACAAATAAGGCACTTGTATATTTCTCTTTTCGTTTGTATAAAAAAATAATAAAATCTTTGGCGTTATGCGCTATCGATGCGAGTTGCGGCCGCGCTGTCCTAACGCAAAATTATACTATTCGAAACGAATCGCAACAAGATAGGATATTTGACTATTAAAAATTAACAAGATTATTATTAAAAGAATAATTAAATCATGTTAAAAAAAGGTACACGATCGATTCAATAAATAAAATATATCACTAAATAAATAGAATTTCTGCGTTCTTTTATCGCAAAACGCAAGATTACTTTGATGACGCCACTGCGTATATCGAGAGCTGAATATATACTAAAACTTCACGACTGCCTCAGTTTTGAGAAATATATTGAATGTAATGTAAAAAATGTAGTCAAACACCCTAGTTAGTCGCGGACAAAAGTGCCTCAAAAGTTTAGTTCCGTCCGGTCCCGCGGATAGCGCAGCCGACTCACGTCGCGTCACCCGAATCATTTCCACTGGAAATATCCGACTTTCCATCGGCGCCGGTGTCAAGCGGGCCCGTCCGTAGCTTCCGGGGGCGCAGCCTCTATGCGCTCGAATATGTCTTCAGAGGCCGTAGCAGCGGCCGAGGGCTCCGGGGCCGGTTTAGGCTCACTCGGAGCATCTGCGAAGCTAGTGTCGATCACTTCTCCGGCTTCGTATAGATCTGCCACCGGCTTCGCTGATATCGGTTCGCTTTCAACTGCGGTATTCTCGTTTCGCTCGCCCTTACTTGGTTCTTCTTTTTGTGGAATTTCATCCATAGTTAAGTTTCTCGTGTCGACCGAAAAATTCTCGTCTCTAATTTCGGTTACTTTGGGGATATCCTCCCGTGATATGTCCGCGGTCGGCATTGGACCGTCGTCGATTCTGGGTTCAAAAACGCTTTGTTCGTCACAACTTGAGCTAACTCTTGCACTGGTCTCGATAGTTTCTGTCTCCGTAGCAGGTTGCGTTTCCATAGGAGATTGCGATTGTATAGCGGGTTGCGGTTCCACAGCTGATGGCAATTCCATAGAAGATTGTGATTCCATAGCGGATTGCGTTTCCGTTGCAGATTGCGTTTCAGTTGCAGATTGCGCTTCCATTGCAGATTGCGCTTCCATTGTGGATTGCGTTTCCGTTGCAGATTGCGCTTCCATTGCAGATTGCGTTTCCATTGCAGATTGCGCTTCCATGGCGGATTGCGTTTCCATTGCAGATTGCGCGTCCATAGCGGCTTGTACATCCGCCATCAAACTAGTTTCTAGCGCGTCCAGTCCCGCAGCGCTTGCGATAATATCAGCGATGTTAAGTTCCTCTGGCACTACTTCCTCTGGTGCACCCCAACGAGACTTCCTATCCTTATCTCTTCTAGACGAGCGCTCTTCGCGCGGTTTATCTTCCCTGGATCTTTCATCTCGTGGTCTCTCATCTCGAGGTCTTTCGTCTCGTGGTCTCTCATCTCGAGCTCTATCATCTCGTGGTTTCTCATCTTTTGGCCTCTCGTCTCTCGGCTTATCATCGCGCGGTTTGTCATCCCTCGGCCTATCATCTCTTGGTTTATCATCTCTCGGCCTGTCATCCTTTAATTTATCATCTCTTGGTCGCTCATCTCTTGGTTTATCATCTCTCGATCGCTCATCTCTTGGCCGCTCATCCCTTGGTTTATCATCTCTTGGCCGCTCATCCCTTGGTTTATCATCCCTCGGCCGATCATCGCGTATCTTATCATCCCTGACGCGTTCATCTCTCGGGCGGTCATTGTTCCGTTCATTCCTGCGTTCATCGAAGTTCCTCCTAGGTGGGCGATCGGGTCTATCGTCGCGGGACCTATTGAACCGATCCTCGTGGTCTCTGGACCTGCGGTCCCTGCGGGGCTGGTCCCAGTCGGCACGGTCCCGGCGGTCCCAATCAGGTCCACGTTCGCGGTCCCCACTCCAGCCTCTCTCGTTGAACGGTGGCTCTCTATCATCGAACCGTCTGTTGTTTCTATCGAAGAACTCCGGTGGGCCATCGAACCGTGGCGGTCCGTCGAACGGACGATCACCCTCGAATGGCGGACCGTCGAAGGAACGCGGTCCGTCGAAAGGCGGTCTTGGACCATCGAAGGGAGGTCTGGGACCATCAAAAGGTGGTCTGGGTCCATCAAATGGCGGCCTCGGTCCGTCAAACGGTGGTCTCGGTCCATCAAATGGCGGTCTCGGCCCATCGAACGGCGGTCTTGGTCCATCAAATGGTGGACGGTTCATATCGAAAGGCATCCTGTTGAAAGGTGGGCGCTCAAATCGTGGCGGACCGTCAAACATCGGTCCATCGAACGGAGGCCTCTCGAACGGTGGCCGATTGAAAGGTGGTCCCATTCCGTTGAAACGTGGTCCAAACGGCCCGGGACCGGGCGGGCCGTCCATCCACGATCCGGGACCTGTAAGTCAATAGTAACAATGAGACGTTGACGAACATCTGAGTAAATACGAGCTTGTTTCATTTGACCCGTACCTGCCATCGGTTGCCTAGGCGGACCTCTCATTCTTAATCTTACGTCTGTAAATTAAAAGAGTCTTTTAATTCGTTTTCTTATTTTTATTTAATTTTAATTATGTGCAAAGTGAAACGTATTAATCATACTTTATCGATATGAAAGGATTGAAATGAAACAAGAGTGAAAAATCAAAGAAATAAAGAAAAAACGAAATAGAGAAAGATTAAGGAGAGGGCAGGGATTTAATATTGAAACCTTAGTTGATAGACAAGTTAAAACAAAATAGCCATTATTCTAAATAAAATTGCCTATAATTTACACTGTGGGTTTATTATATAGATAAACATTAAAATGATCCATATTCTTCACCAAACATTCGCCACATCATCGCTTCCCATCAGGTGATATTGCGGTCAAACGCAAGCCTTGATAAACTCTGTGGTGTGGTGGTTGAGCAGGTCGATACATAACCCGGAGGCGGCGGGTTCGATTCCCGCGGCAGGCAAGTATTTGTGCACAGAAAAAAAGCACCAACACTTGTGTCCTCGTAGTTCCTGGGTCCCTAGACACAGGGAAACCTACTCGTAGTTAGAGTCCAGGATTTATATATGTGATCGTTGGGCGTTATTATTATTAATAGTTATTGATTAAGAACCCCACATTTTACACGATGATAACTGCGCTTTAGATTGCCAGTGACAGATAATTAACTTAAGCAGAAACAACTCGCTATCCTGTAAGTGCGACAAAAATTACACCACCCGGCCCAGCCAGGTAACGCGCGAGACGAGGTATGCGATAAAAAGAGGTTATTTAAAAATTATTTTGGCACCGCTGTGCGAGTTGAATGGCAAAAAAGATGTTTTTCGTTTTTCTATTTGAGCACTCTACTAATTACGATCTAGCCATGCATATGGCTAATAAATAATACACATATAGCTTAAACCTCTAAACAACTAATTATCCACTCATCAAATTAACCATCCAACCAACTTCATCACACAAATCATTCAAATCGGTAACCGGCGCAGAAGGCGGCGCTACAAACCAACTGAGCTATAAGATCAATCTTAAGCGCCAATTTTTCGATGGCACAATAAAAAATTCGTTTAGTTATTATTAACAAATCTTTTAAAAAACAAGATTATCTGTTTGATAAAAGATCGGCCTTAAATGCCTATGTTTTCATTCTTTCAGTGCACCTATTGTGTATAAACTGACCTGGTCGGAAGGGTGCTCCAAGTAAAGGTTGTCGGGGCTGCGGCGGCGTCCATCCCTCGCCACCCGGGCCCACCACGACCTCCGCTTCGGGATCTACTAATATATGCACAAGAATTTTGGTGACAAATCGGTATCCTGGTCACGGCACCACAAAATTGTGGTGCCGTGACCAGGATACTAAGCTCTACTAAAAATGCATACAATTTATGATATAAATAAGGATTCATAGTTTGGCATCGTTTAAATCATGTGGTAGTGTGGTACCTAATACAGTGATTCAGTTATATTAAAAACGGTATATTTATAATCATTATAGCCTTTTACAAGTAATACCAAATTGAAGACTATTTTCGTTTACTATCGAGTTTTATCAATCGCCATTAATTGGGGGCAGATCTCATCCACGCACGCGCAACTAGTGTTGCTTGACAAAGAGTTTTTTATGTCCTAAAAAGTATATTTATCATGAATATAAGGAATTAATTCATTAAAATTTGTATATTATCCAAATCTTATGGTATCTCAGCCGTTAATGTTTTCCACTACGTCATGTCTACTCGACCATTGGGCTCGCAGTAGGTAGTTGCTACTACTACCTACTGCGAGCCCAATGGTCGTCAGACTTCTCAGAGACTAAGACTCACCATTATCCCCTGTAGGGGGTGTGCCTGGACGGTCCGTCTTTTCCCGCTCGAGGCGGGGATCGTCTCCCTGCTCCCCCCTCTCCCCTCGCGCGCTGCCGTTGGCCATCTCCCATAGCCGCTCCTGGAGAGACTTCTCCGGATTCTCCGGGTTGCTCGCGCTTCGGGGGGACTTCTCCCGGCTTGATCTGTGCGGTAAACAATTTGTTATAAATCTGTTGTTACCATAAAGTTTTAAATTACAATGGTCACCAACATGACTATACACGGTATGGTAAATTAACCCATGAATAAACAATATTAAAGAAATGAACAATTTGCACAGAAAAAAGCGCAAATACTTGTTGTGTCGGTATCATGGTTTTGATTTGTAATCAGCATATCTCGAAATTGTTTCCGAATTTTGTTAAAGCTTGTCAATTATCCGCTACATTATATAGTCCAAATGCTCCAGCCCACTACCAGTAAAGTGCTGGAAATATTGGCCCGTTGAACTGCGATGCTGATCAAATAGGTAGTTCACACATCCCACATCGTCAGCTGGAAGACGTCCATTACTGAACAAAGACCGCCCCCATAGAACGCCACTTCAGGCGTTTACCATA
Source organism: Ennomos fuscantarius (assembly GCA_905220475.3). Classification (NCBI taxonomy): domain Eukaryota; kingdom Metazoa; phylum Arthropoda; class Insecta; order Lepidoptera; family Geometridae; genus Ennomos; species Ennomos fuscantarius. The sequence goes on along the minus strand of HG992034.1, from coordinate 1,462,521 downwards.
GAGGGGAGTTTTCCATAATGACCATGGCTACCACCATTGGCAGACGGCTAGGTGATCAGAGATTTTAATGTGCTGAAGAGAATACTGCTGCCCATTCCCTGAATATTCCCTTAATCGGCTCTTACGGCGCTCACGAGGAAAAGATCTATAGGTCAGTGCAGTCAATATACAGTCCAAGTGACATATAAGTTACGTCACCTGTTGTTCCCATCCCTGTTGGGCCCGAACCGGTCCCGCTCCCGGTCGCCTCGGTCCCGGTCTCGGCGCCCACCCCGCTCCCGGTCGCCACGGTCCCGGCGTTCGTCCCGTCCATCCCTGCTATAAATAAATAAATGTTACTCACTTGGAAACAACTTTAATTATATATTACTATTTTTAATAGACTATAAAACGGTGAGGTAGAGTTTTATGAAATATGGAATTATGTGCTAATGATTAATTGTACAATGACAATATGACAGTTATAAAAAAGACTTCAACATCAAGGCGTTCAATTTTCTGGCTTCTAGTTTTAATCTCATTACAATCCTCTTTATAAAAAAAATGTGTGTGTTATTTTCCAACTAAGTTTTAATAGAAGCAATAAAAATAAGGATTTTTGGCGGGAAAACGAGAAAGATCGCATCAAAGCATTGTATTATTTTCCTATACTTCTGTTATTTTCAATGTTAGTGCATAAAATTGGTGACAGCTTCTGGTAAAGTTGCCACCACTTTAGTAGGAGTATGACTTAGACTAGACTACTACTACTGATTTGACTTGATAACTTGAACTGTGAGCTGACGCATATCTACGTGAAATATCATTAACTTGCTAAATTAACAAATTACTTGACACTGGCTATAAACAAAAAAAAATTTAGAGACAAAAAAAATAGGCTTGACAGTTTGAAATGTTGTCTATTCTGTAAGTGTAGGAATCAGTCCTCAGCTGATGAAACCTCTTGTGACTACTTACAAATAAAAATGAAACTTACTTGTCTCTGTCACCCCTGGCACCTCTTTCGTTCCCCCTCTCCCGATCCCGCCTGTTGTCCCTATCCCTGTCCCGGCCCCTGTCTCTGTCCCGCCTGTCTGCGCGGTCCCGGTCTCGGTCCCTCCTGTCCCGGTCCCGGTCCTTCCTGTCGTCGTCCAGCCTGTCGTCGGCCGGCAGCGGCTGGGCGAAGGGCGGCGGTCCGGTCGCGTTGAACCCGGGCGGCGGTTCGCTCGCGTTGAACGCCGGCGGCGGTTTGCTGAGCAGCGCTTGTATCTGTTCAAGTTATATTGCGAATGAAACACGAAGGTCAATTTCAATATAAACTTGTGTTTTTGTAAATACACTGCTTTTACTTAATTTCTTATTTTTTGTTTGCACCCGCGCGCTTTGTATTGCTCGCGCAAAACTTTATGGGCTCTCGGAAGTTAGCGCGGATGGCTGCGCAGTACGCATTTTGTAGTTATTGTATGGTCGCTTTTACAATGCACTCAACTGTACCATGCGCAGTTTGGTACTTGGGCCTAACTTCCGAGAGCTCACAAAGTTTTGCACGACCTATAACGGTCGTTCTAGTCTCCGTTCATTCCCTTTTTTCTACTTTCCTCTCATTCATCCAATCGTTCCATTACTTACTCGCATGCAAAACCGTTTATTCAATTTATGGAACATTGTAAAGATAAAACAGGACTATTCGCGCACAAAAATTATCAAAACATTATTTTGATTAACCTTGACGTTACATTGGCCGAGGTCACGAAGGGGCTGGAGTAGCGAGTGTATCAAAATGATGTTATGATAATTTTTGTACGCGAATAGACCAGTTTTGTCTTTACAGTATGAGTTCAAGTCTCGAAAGCTTAAATACTGTTATGTAACATTTATATAACATAAATAAATCCGTTTAAAAAAAAGAGTCAATCGACTTAAATCCCACCGCATTTGTATATCACAAAAATGAAAACATCATCAATGCAGTTGAAATCAAAATACACATTATTAAGGATAATTCAAAAACCACCCATCAGATCTTGATCAAATTGAAATGGGACCACACGGGAAGCACCAGCTAACAAATAAAAAGAATCATCAAAAGAACCACGCGGTCGAAAGTTCTGAGGTAACTAACATTTTAAAAATACAGTCGAATTGAGAACCCTATTTTGAAACCCTATTTTGCCGGTTGAAAACAACTCAATCGCACTCGATTTCGTTCGGATACATTCACAAATCCCACACGTATGACAAAAAATTCACACAAAACACTACACTGCGCGCATCATCCTGAGACATCAGCACAGTCAGGTAATAAGATTTCTCGACTGTGATTTCAGATCATAAAGTCTCATTTGCCTAGTAATTTCACTAGCTACAGTGCCCTTCAAACCGGAACACAGTAGTGTTTGCACACTACTGCTTGGCGGCAGACTCACTGGAAATGCGGTGGTTCCTACCTAGACGAACTTTGCAGAAAAGTCCTACCACCTAGTGAACAAACCAATTTAACAGCCTACTTTCGAGGTTGCATTATTTTACACTAACCTTTTTATTTTTATAATTTAGTCATAGGCAGTGCACAAATATATTGAAAAAAAAAGTCATACCAAGCAATAGATTTAATTGTCACAAAATAAAAATAAAATGAGTTTAAATATGAATTTAAGCGTTAGTTATCATGATCTGTAAGCACCTAGCATTGGGCGAAGAATTATGTACATCGACTTATAAATGCATATTACATCACTGTAAAGTTTCTTGTAGCTTCTTCCTACAGATATAATCGAAGCTTCGGATCGGAGTTTTCTGTTCTGCATTGTGCCGGATTGCTTGCACCAGTAGTGGGAAATAGAACTTCTTTTTTTTTCAAACTCATATATTTGGGCTGCAATATTTGACAATAAGCACTTTGTAATTTTATATTCTATATGCTTAGTAAAATAACTTAATTTTAAGTACCTAATATAATGTTGACTTGTAAGTGCTACAAATAGCCTATTTGCAATAAATCTTTTGACTTTGACATACCTGATCAGGCAACAGAGCAGGCGGGGCGGAATCCTTCCCATCCCCGTTGTTGGCTTCATCGGGATGCGCCATGTCTTCAGTGTCGAGATCCATGGCATCGTCACTTTGATTGGTTTCGTTCGGGCGCTGCAAACAGATTTAGCTTTTAGGAACTTTAACATCGACTGGCAATATAGCTCAGTCGGTAGTAACTCTGCCTTCTGAGCTGAAGGTCGTGGGTCCATTCCTATCCAGGACAAGCATTAGTGTGGTTGAACATTGGTGTTCGTTCGTACGTTCTGTCTGAATGTTATATTGTATTCTACGTATGTATTTACAAATAGTATATAAATATTGTATCAGTTATCTGGTTCCCATAGTACAAACTTCGCTTAGTTTAGGGCTAGATGGCGCTGTGTGAAATGTTCACACATTTTTTTTTACTTTGGATTTGTCTAGCATTTGACCGCGCTCTCACCTGATGGGAAGTGACGATGCGATCGAAGGTGTAGCATGCTAGCCAAGTAATGTTTTCTACTTTCTATCTATCTATACATATCAAATTCATAGTCCTGACTGACTGACACCTAGACCTAGACACCTTCCTAGACACTTGAAATTTGGAGGGTGCAAGCAAGGGTTTTTCGAAATTCTACCCCTAAGAGGGTGAAATGAATGGTTGAATGATCTATGAAATTTTTTTTCTTCGTTTTCTATAGGCCACGCGGGCGAAGCCGCGGGCAGAAGCTAGTATTAATAAAAGGCATTGTCTCTAATTCACTGACTAAAAGACAATCATCATCACCACTATGTTATATTAGTCCACTGCCGCTGCTGGACACATGCCTCTTGGAAGACATGTCACTGGGCGTATATCACCGCTCTGTTTCGTCGTAAAGGGAGGGTAAATTATTCAATGTTACTATGTAACAGATAAATCACTCCATAGAAAATGGGCGTAGCCTTGAAGCCAATGCAAAAACGCCAAAGCCGCCTCTTTCAATATAAATATTATCTTACATTGTTTATGTACTTACCTTCACTAATAAAATGCTTTTTACTAATTTACATATTTATTTGAAAAAAATTGAAAATAACTTTATTGGCGTGGTGTTTATGTAACTTTTAATTTTCTCTCTTTTCTCTAAATTTACGATTTTCATATGCGAAATACTTAAAAAATATTTTTTACGCTAGAAATTATGTCAAATAGTCAATTTCTCCGCGCGGTGTTTTATTTATTTTTGGGCCACTCGCGTTAAACTTGAAAACTTCGAATTTATAAAAACAATCGAATAATTCTTTCAACACATAATGTAACGAATTATTATTTATAAAAAATGTATTTTGACGTTTAAATAATTATAGCGCGCAAGTGAAAGAGGTTCTACACTACATCTGTTGTTGCTTCCAGAACACCTCTACTTCAGCGGTAGCAGTCCTTCGGTCCTGCAGCCGGAAGCCTAAAAAAAGTGCTAAAAATAGCATATTTGCAATAACTGTTTGGAGTTAGAGACTGACCGGTCGCGCGGGGTGCGGCGGCGGCGGCAGGTGCAGCACGGGCACGGCGCCCAGCAGCCCGCCCGCGCCCAGCAGCCCGCCCAGGAACCCGCCCATGCCTGCGGCCCACGGACTCCGTGCTTACCTCACAACATTCGTGCATCTCACTGGCCCGGTCGCTCAGTTGGTAGTCACCCTTCTGAACTGTGGCTTGTGGGTTCGAAATCCACCCAGAACAAACATTTGTGTGATGAACATCGATGTTTGTTCCGTGTCTGGGTGTTATACTGTATTCTGTATATGTATTTACAAACACAGTATCTAAGTATTGTATCAGTTATCTGCTTCCCATAATACAAGCTTTGCTTAATTTGGGGCTAGATGGCGCTGTGTGAAATGTCCTCACATATTACATATTTATTATTGTTATTATCTTTGTGTAAAGACATGATAAGGCGAGCTACGCTCCTAGCTAATGCTCGGTGCGATGAAAAGGCATTTGTGAAAAGCCGAGCGGAATTCGAACCGTCAGCTTAAAAGTAGCGTGACATACTGTTGAGTTACATATCTTATCGTATAAATGTTGAAATGGAAAATTATAATAAATAAGGAAAACACTCAGTAGCTAGCCAACAGTTTGCTTACTTTTTATAATAAACCCATTGAAAAAAATTATACATTTTTTACGAGTATCATTTTATACACTTTTTTTTTGGATTTCCTTACCTTTATACTTATGCCAGTCTACACTAAGGTCTGACAGCCCCTAAGACAGCACTTATAACATTATGACCTTACGTCCTAGAGAATTGAGTATCATTTACAGTATTTTAAAATTAGTGCTTTGGGTGTAGACATTAGTTAGAGGTAAGGCAAAATAATTATTTATACCAGGTGTTAGAAAACTACCTAAGCCGAAAGGAGGTTAAATGGGGCCTTATAACGCATCCTATCACAATAAACTACGCAGAATATGCCTACATTTCTACTTAATTCGCCGAACGACGAAAAATTTAAAAGACTAACCTAACGAAACAACCTAAATGAATACTTACTCTAGTTATTTTTTTTTATTTTGTTATTTTAGTTAGAGAGCATCGTTATTTTGCAAAAAAATGTTGGAAAAGAAAAAACTCGAAATAGTTGTAGGATATCGATTAGAAGATTTGAAAATGACAACATCTTTTTTTCCAACATGACATTGCTTGAATCCAGTACTTGAGTATAACGACATCCTTGTATTGAGGTAGCAAACATTTATGAATGAAAAACAGAAAAATTATTAAAGTAGACAATTATTAGGTAAAATAGGTATGTATGCCTTTCTGTTAAATAATCTGGTTCCCTAACATGACAGCTTACTAGGGTTGACAAAACTTTTGGCTTTGATGATTAAATATATTTTTAACGGGGTATTTTGTAATACGTTGTATAATGATACTTAAAAAAAATGTCAATTTTTTTCGTTGGGTCTATGACGAATCGAGATAGAAGAATGATAAAAATGCGTGTTTAATGTGTGCAAGCGGGACCGTCGCACAGTGGTCCCATTTTGAAAAAAGGTGGACTTAGGACCGAAAGTCGGAATTTCGGGCTGTTTTTTTTTTATAGAATAGGTCTTAACTATCCTAACAACATCTATTCTATAAAGAAAATCCGTAGGATGCATAGTTTTCGAGAAAAAAAATAATCTTTTTTTTCTTGTATGGAGAAAAACATACTTTATTATTTTTCTCAAGTTGGGTGAAATAGTGACGGCTTTTGTTGATATTTTATGAAAGCCCTAGTGGTATTGTATCCAGAAAAAAATAAAACCAATGCGGTCACCTGCGGCCGCGGGAATAATCAGATGTCAAAAATTGATTAATTTTTTTTGCGTATTTTGCAAACATTGTTCGTTTCTGGCCAATTATTTATGTATTTTAGGTTAGCGCTCCATACTTTAATTCGAACTATTATATAACATTTCAAAAAAATTAATCAAAATCGAGTTTTTTTTTTATAATTGCTGTTTCATTCATGAAAATGCACGCATACATGGTTAATTCAAAATGCAAATCCTATATTACTCAGTATAATGTACAAAATAAACATGCACGTACCTAAAACGTAAAAAAAAAAAATTAGTTTTTCGTTTATGCTTACTAAAAGTCACCGGTAATGGTTACCGACATTACTTACCTACCACTGGCGGGCATTATCTGCATAATCGATTTCTTGCTTTGTATTTTCAAAACTGGTTTTGCGACAGCATTTTCACAACCGCGGTTGTTGAATGCGAGGCAGGATATAAACAAACGAGTCACATCTGATACTAGCTGTGACTGGTCGCTAGCTGGTCGCTTTGTTCCTGACAAATCCTGACAACAGGATAACTCGTATATGCATGCAAGTAACTACCCCCTAAAAATAAAAGTGATATAGCTACATCAATAATAATTGGCGTATGTTATACACCAATAATGTTTGTTATTGGTGTGTTTTAATCTTTCTGTCATCTGTATACGTATGATTTTCTACCAGAAAAAATGACTCATTTGTTTGTGCAGATTCCTGATTACTTATTACACGTTACTTAGCTCCCATTGGCGGACTTTATCTATACAAACAAATGAGTCATTTTTGATAAATGGCTGTGATTGGTCGTTTACTATTACCTTGCTCTTGCACATAGTGACTAATGACCTATCTGTTATGGCGTATTAAATACAGAGCAATGTTAATTTAAATTGATTCATCGCTAACTGTGAAGTACTAAAAATTACTATTTTGAATTTGCAATGGCTGGCTTAGGCACATATTTTGATATGTTCTTGATTCTTAAAGATAATGGAAATCTTAAGGATTACAATAAATTGTGTGAATTCATAGTTTCCAAAATACCATGTGAAATATCTGAAGATGACCATCAAACAATTAAGGAGTTTTGTCGGCTATTCACCAATCTTGTAACTAAGAAGTGGAAAGATGCAAGCAGAAACTTGAAGACATTTATGAATCGGGAAAACAACCGCAAGTGGTTAGAGACCAATATTAATTGGCCTACTTGCAATACGGTTGATCTTGTTACTACAATGAGAATGCCAGAGGACTTAGTTGAAGAGCCGGAATTACTGCCGGTTGCTATTCCATCTGTCTGCACTGCGGAAACAGGTACCTCTACTGTAAAAGAAGTTAGAGTGCCCTTTGCCGATTTGGGCAACAAACAGAAGAAAAGACGTTCCAGTGTCTTTGTTAACGATAACTCTGAAGAAGAACTACAGTATTATTTTATTTCCAAGTTAAAAGAAAATGGAAAATATGCTTTAGCGAAGATTGTGGAATATCTGTGCGAGACTCCCGAAGTTGTATCAGATGTAACAAAACTCCTTTTCAAGGAAGAAAAAGTAGTCAGTATAGCAGAGGATACATCTTTGGCTTTGTACACAGCCCTTAGCCTATCCAAATGGCAATACTTATCCTTGAGAATGTTTCTGAAGGATGAAAATTGTTCAGCTGCCTTTCCGTCTTATCACAAGTTACTTGACGCTAAAAAGAGATGTTACCCATCTGAAGAACACGTGGAAGTAACGGAAATGGGAGCTCGCATAAGGTATTTATAAAATTATACTATATGTTGTTTTAAAATTTTTAAGCTTCATTAGCTTACTTTTATTAATTTATTTTATTTTTCAGGTTGCAAGGACTTCTTAACCACACAGTGGAAAGAATTTTGCTAGACTTAAGACCAATCACAAGTTCAACCAAAGAAGGACTGAAGTTGATATGGAAATGGGGCCTTGACGGAGCATCGTCACAGAGTAATTACAAACAAGTCTCAGCTCCTGAGTTTGACGATTCCTCTGTTGTATTGATCAGCATCGTCCCACTCCGACTAGTTGATGGGGGAGAAATGATTATTTGGGAAAACCCAAATCCTTGCTCACCACATTACTGTCGGCCAGTGAAATTCACGTTTACTTCAGAGACTGCGGAGTTCATAAAAGGGGAACACTTAGAAATGCAGCGCGAAATTACAAAATTGGTACCAACAAATTGTGGTGATGTGGAGATAGCCCATGAACTGCACATGACTATGATCGATGGGAAAGTGGCGAATATTATTGCAGATGTACCTTCATCAGCAACGTGCCCCATTTGCTTGGCGAAACCAAGTGAAATGAATAACTTGGAGCTTTTGGCCACGAGACCGCTTCGACAGGATTTGTACCAATATGGAATTTCATCGTTACATATGAAGATAAGATGTATGGAGTGTCTACTTCATATATCTTATAATATGGACTTCCAGCGCTGGAGTGCTCGTGGCGATCACAAGGAATTGAAGCAAGCAAAGAAAAATGCCACACAACAAGAGTTTCGGGAACAGACTGGAATACTCATCGATATTGTAAAACAGGTAATTTTTCCTTTAATTTGCTTCCTTTATATTATATACTCGTCTGTTTTTGTATGCCCTACTAACTTAATTTCTTCTTTGCAGGGCTTTGGAACAACTAACGATGGAAACACTGCAAGACGTTTTTTCCGAGATTATAAAAGATCATCGAGAATCACTGGAGTTGATGAAGATTTGTTACTCCGATTTTCTGTCATTCTGCAAGTTATATCTTCAGGAAAGAACGTCAATATTGCGAACTTCAGACGTTATTGCAAAGAAACAGCAGAACTGTATGTGCATCTCTATCCGTGGTACTACATGCCTGTTAGTGTCCACAAACTTCTGATGCACGGAGCAGATATTTGCAGTCATTTTTCAGTTCTGCCTATTGGTAAGTAATAATAGATCAAGACAAATGAAATATAAAGCAGTTAACTAACTGTAAATCTATAAACACTAAAATAATAGTTTCAATGTCAACTTCAACGTATAATTATAGCATATTTTTTATTATTTTTAGGGTCCTTGTCGGAGGAAGCTTCCGAGGCTCGTAATAAAGACTTCCGGAACGTAAGAGAGAAGAACACGAGAAAGACAGGAAGGATCCAAACAAACGAGGACATACTACACGGGCTTTTAATAAGTTCAGACCCCCACATATCATGGCTTAGACCAAAATTTTCAAAGCCTAATCATCTAGAGATGCTTCCTGAGGCAATTCAGTTGCTCGAAATAGACTCGGAGTGCGTATACGTGGAAGAAGAGTAGAAAATGAAAATATACCAGATCCAATGCTATAATTTTTTATTTATTTTATCCTTTAAAAAACTACATATAAAACAGCCCTTTTCAAGGCTACAGATTTATCTTATGTTTCTGGTAGAAAATCATACGTACACAACTACATAAGATTAAAACACACACCAATAACAAACATTATTGGTGTATAACATACGCCAATTATTATTGATGAGCTATATCACTTTTATGTTTAGGGGGTAGTTACTTGCATGCATATACGAGTTATCCTGTTGTCAGGATTTGTCAGGAACAAAGCGACCAGCTAGCGACCAGTCATAGCTAGTATCAGATGTGACTCGTTTGTTTATATCCTGCCTCGCATTCAACGACCGCGGTTGTGAAAATGCTGTCGCAAAACCAGTTTTGAAAATACAAAGCACGAAATCGATTATGCAGATAATGCCCGCCAGTGGTAGGTAAGTAATGTCGGTAACCATTACCAGTGACTTTTAGTAAGCATAAACGAAAAACTAATTTTTTTTTTTTACGTTTTAGGTACGTGCATGTTTATTTTGTACATTATACTGAGTAATATAGGATTTGCATTTTGAATTAACCATGTATGCGTGCATTTTCATGAATGAAACAGCAATTATAAAAAAAAAACTCGATTTTGATTAATTTTTTTGAAATGTTATATAATAGTTCGAATTAAAGTATGGAGCGCTAACCTAAAATACATAAATAATTGGCCAGAAACGAACAATGTTTGCAAAATACGCAAAAAAAATTAATCAATTTTTGACATCTGATTATTCCCGCGGCCGCAGGTGACCGCATTGGTTTTATTTTTTTCTGGATACAATACCACTAGGGCTTTCATAAAATATCAACAAAAGCCGTCACTATTTCACCCAACTTGAGAAAAATAATAAAGTATGTTTTTCTCCATACAAGAAAAAAAAGATTATTTTTTTTCTCGAAAACTATGCATCCTACGGATTTTCTTTATAGAATAGATGTTGTTAGGATAGTTAAGACCTATTCTATAAAAAAAAAACAGCCCGAAATTCCGACTTTCGGTCCTAAGTCCACCTTTTTTCAAAATGGGACCACTGTGCGTCGCGGCGACTGACCGGGCTGCGGCATGGCGTGCGGCGGCAGGCCGGGCGGGAAGCGCAGCAGCGGCGCCGCGCCCCCCAGCCCCTCGGCCGGCAGCCTGCGGGCCATCGCGACACACTTATGCATCCCACGTTGTAAGTACAATACCTTTTGCCCGTGCCGGTTTTAGCACTACCAGCGCCCTAACCAAAAAATCCAGGACCCTAACGAGGATTCCCTATGTCTAGGACCCAGGAACTATGAGGACCATGACCCCACGACATCCAGACTCAGAACAAGTATTTACGTTTTTCCTGTGCACAAATACTTGTCCTGCCGCGGGAATCGAACCCGCCGCCTCCGGGTAATGAGCCGACCTGCTCAACCACCACTCCACAGACTCTTTTTTTGTTTCGGCTTCACACTTTTGTGTATTTGTATATTTAGCCAGTGTCAAGTAATTAATAATTTTTCAAGTTCTCAGGCTGTGGACTTTTCTGCAAAGTTCGTCTAGCTAAGTACCACCGCTTTGCCAGTTATTCTGCCGCCAAGCACTACTGTGTTCCGATTTGAAAGGCACTGTAGTTAGTGAAATTACTGGGCAATTGAGACTTTATAATCCGATCTCACAGTCGAGTAATCTTTTTACCAGACTGTGCTAATGTGTCAGGATGATGTGCGCAGTGCAGTGTCGCGCGAAACTTTATATTTTGGAGTTCCGAGTGACTCTGTCCAGGGGGTTGATCACGAAACTTTGATTGCAATGCGACAAGAGAAATTTCCATACTAACTATGCACATAAACTGCATATTCAAACTGTCAAATCCATACAAATTTGTGTTTTTTTATCGTTGCAATAGAGTTACGTGATTGCCCAGCTGTTATGGGCGGCCGTGTCGCTTAACATCAGGTGAACGACTAACTTGTCACATCATTCAATATCATTTAAAAAAAAATGATTGAACTCAACGTCCCAACACGCATCTAGCCCGACAGAACAACCCGTTCTAACCGTATAAAATGTGTAGTGATTGTTCCGGGTTCATCTTTGCGTTCACCAAACACTGGCCAAATCAAATGTGCTTAGTGACTCTTAGTGCCGTATTCTATCAGTTTCCAATAGGTGCAAGCTTTGCTTAGTTTCAGGGATGATGGAATAAGTCAGATTTTGACTGACCCAATAGCTCAGTTGGTAGTAACCCTGCCTTCTGAACTACAGGCTGTGGGTTCGATCCCCACCCAGGACAAATTTCGCACCTTTAAAAAAAAAAGTGAATCAACTCAAAATTCATGATTGTTGGGAAATCACGTTTAAAGTTTCACAAGTCTACCGCTGACTATGTTTCAGCGAATATTTCGATTTTTGGAGCACTTTAAAAAGTAAAATGTCTTTAAAGTTTTGTCAAAATGATGGTGGGACATAAATGGACTTCAAAATAATTAGAATTATTAATATTTACTAAAATATTGAGGTTTGAAATAAAAATTAAACATTTTTTGAGATGCAGATCTTTTTTTGATTAAAAATTTCGTCAAGTTTTAATCATACTTCATGACACAATACTTATTAGTACAGTCTTTATGTAAAAAAATATTGCAACAAATGCATCACTAGTATTTAATGCATTTTGTTAGTAAAAACATAGTATGAAACAAGGTGTTTTAATATATAATGCAGTTTACCATTAAATGAAAATTTTAGAAAAAAAAAAGAAATATTGTAAAAATGATTTATTTTGAATTATTCCACTCAAGCACACGTCTCAGTTTGATCACTGCTGGAGCATTTCTAATTGGTTCGTTTCGTGATTTCGGAAGGGATCGACGAGTCAATCAAAAAGAGACGAAAGTTCCTTTATCTCGCTCGTATAGCCGTGAATGCAGCGGCTGTTAAACTGTACCTATTCTTTAGGAGCATAGAAATCGTTTTACTACAAAATCGGCGAATCCCAATTTTTTGACTTGATTCACTTTATTATTAAAGGTGCGATTTGTCTGGGTGTTATATTGTATTCTATGTATATATTTACAAACAAAAAATATCTAAACAGTTATCTGGGGCTAGATGGCGCTGTGTGAAATATCCACACATATTTATTTATTAATTTAAATCAAATGCAAGTCAAAATTGATTCTTAAAATACAACCATAATGTACATAGCACAGTTTGCTTTTCTTGCTACATGAATATTGTAATAGAAAATCGTTCTCACCCAGGCGGAGGCATTCTAGGCATAGGCATATTAGGCATGTTGGGCATGTTGGGCATATTGGGTATGCTGGGTATGCTGGGCATGTTGGGCATGTTGGGCATGTTGGGCATGCTGCCGGCGGGCGGCGGCATGCTAAGATTGCTGCTGGGAAGAGGAGAGCTTATCGCTCCACCTGTTAGATCTGTGAACAAAAAATTGTTTACTTAGCTTGTGATAGAATTTTTGTCACACCTGTATTGATCCAGTATTGGCTGCGCAGGAGTAGAAAAAGTCAACCGAACGAGAACGGTAACAAACAAACAAACAACTCCACAGAAGTGTATGCAGTTACTTGGGATTTGTACACAACCACACCGATACAATTGACAAAGAATGTAAAACGTTTTTTCAACTAACCTTATGTTTATATTATAAAGTTAAAACGGGTCTAATTCATGCACAGAAAATTATCAAAACATAATTCAAGGGGTGCGATCAGCGAAAGGGTGTAACTGTCAAATTGATTGTTTCGAGAAAATTTATACGTCACCGGATTCATTTTAATGTAGAGTGCTTATTAAGTAATAGAAAAGGTTTATGTATGTTTCAGTTGCTTGAAAATGTATTACTTCTATTTTAAAATACCAAATATAGTACTAATTTGTACAATTAACGTAAAAATATAATAATGTTTTTTTTTATGCTAAGCGAACTGTATTCCTGTGTCAGAAAAACCGTTTTTAGACTGACAATCTAGAGGGATGTCGGGGCAGTTTTTATAGGGTTCTCACATACTCCCTGCCACCACCCGTAGCAGTTTATTTCCCCCCTACAAAAAAGGAGTACGCTCGGCGCGCGTGCTCGCTTGCCGCTCTCGCTCACTCTCTCTACAGCCAAGCGAGACAGCTATAGGAGCTGCAGACGGTCTGGCGGGAGGTACGCACCGGGCGCGGGCGGGGCCCGCAGGGGCGGCATGGGCAGCATGCCCACTCCCATCATCGACATGTTCTCCAACACGGACTTCGGCACGATCTGCGGGATGACACACCATGCTTGTTATCTATACATATACTATTCAAAGTCCTGACTGACCGACTGACTGACTTATAAGTGGGTGTTAACAGTTGCTCAATTGTTTATGGTTGTATTTTTGGTCTGTGATATTTTTATTCCATTTTAAAAGACTTGCTTTCCGCCTCTGACGAGCCGTGCGACATAGTCCAACTATGGACATGGCACTACCAACTGCTCTGAACTGCCTTTTCTGTGTCAGATATGATTAATTTGATTATTATGTTGACATTAATTGGTTAATTAACTATTGATATTATTATGATTATGTTAAAACAATTAATAATGATTTGATTATATTATTTAACTGTTGTTTTATTAATAAAAGTCATACTTTGAGATTAAATGGATTTCAAATTATTTTACCTCCCACATATATATCAACACACAGCCTAAACCGCTGGTCCTAGGAATTTGAAAGTTGGAGGGTGTGTTCTTTATAAAGTGTAGGTATTCACTAAGCAAGGGTTTTTCGAAATTCCAACTCTAAGAGGGTGAAATGGGTGGTTGAATTATTTATGAAAAAATTCTTCTTCGTTTTCTATAGGCTACGCGGGGGAAAGCAGCGGGCAGAAGCTAGTACCAAAATATAGGCCTTAATTGTATGAATATATATGTAGTATGAGTATTTCATTGTTAATGACAGCCTCTGTGTGGTATGGTGTTTGAGCAGGTTGACTCATAGCCCAGAGGTGGCGGATTCGATTCCCGCAGCAGGGACAAGTATTTGTGCACAGGAAAAAACAGCGCTATTCCCATAGAACGCCACTTTGAGCGGCTGCTGGCATCTTGAATCCATCGGAAATAATTTATGTTAGTTAAATTTAATCAATGCTTAAAATAAAATCTCATTATCGCTCGTGGCATTTACGTCGCAAGAATTTGATAGAAAACTTATTATATTTCAAAAAAGTAAAAATGCAATCACACTATCACAGTAATATTATAATGGCGAAATTTTGTATGCGTGTATGTTTGTTACTCCTTCACGCTCAAACGGCTGAATGGACATGGATGAAATTCGGTACCAATATAGCTTATACACTAGATTAACATATAGGCTACATTATATCCTGGAAAAGTGAAATTTTCCCGTGGGCTGAGTAAATAATTAAATAATTAAAATATTCTTTATCCGCGATGAAACCGCGGGGCGCAACTAGCTTGCAAACAATGAGAGTTCGCACTGACCCTGGGCGGCAGCCAGGGCGGCAGCGAGTCCTCGTCGCAGGCGCCGCCGTCCTCCAGCGCGTCGAGCGACAGCGCGCCGAGCGCCCAGCGCGCCTGCAGCGCCGCCCACGGCAGGTACGACACGCCGAGCTCGGCCTCCCAGTAGTCCTTCCACTCGCGCCCCTTCACGCCCTTGCCCGGGGCCCACGCCACCTGAACGCACACATGTTCCACTTTCTCGATCCTACTTACCATTAGGTGCGATGCGAGACACTGGTCAAACGCAAGCCTATATCCAACATTAAAAATATGGTACACTCAGTTCTACTACTAATTAACGTTTGGAGTTTTGGCTGGAAAACGAATAAGATCGCGTCACCGCATTGTATTATTTTCCAAAACTTGTGTTAGTACCAGTTTACTAGTAGTATAGCTTGACTAGACTAGACTATGACTTAACTTGATGACTTGGACTGTGACTTGACTTGACTTAACAATCTATGATATTAATTATCTTGGGAAATTATCAATTAGTTAACACTGGCTAAATGCACAAAAATTGTGGAGCCAAAACAAAAAAAAATTAACATTTTGTAGTCAACGAATAGATTTTGTTTTGTTTCTCTCTATGAAGTTCGATTAAAGGTCAAACAAAAACGCGCGAATAGACACGCTTTTACTTTATGATATGTAAGTAAGTCGCGAAAGTTCAAAAAGTTAATTTTAGGACAATGATAAAAGATAACAGGATAACTGGCTTCACTGACAGAATTTAAAGGATAGATGTTGAAGCTTTAGACCAAATTCTAAATTATATCTAGATATTTATTTATATTTAAATATTTAGAACTGCCTATAATGAATCTAGATTCAGTTTAGGCAGTTCTAAAAACGATACTATTATTTTCGTTTTGACTTTTAAGAAAGGGATGGCAAAAATTATCAACCTGATAATACGTAATATCTTTTTAAAATCGACCATAAAATAAATAAAATTAAGGAATAAATTAATATTTGTGGACTTTCCACAAAGCGCCATCTAGCCCTAAACTATGCAAAGCTTGTACTATGAGAACAAGATAAATGATATAACGCTTAGATTGTATTTGTTTCAGATTAGTTTCAGTTAAAAATTCATCATTAAAACTTATTTTCAATGACAAAATTGTTTAGATTACCGAACAATCTTCCTTGTTTGATGCTCTATTTAGTACATGATATTGATGAAATTGCCAAAGCCACTAACTAAGGTTAAATTCTATTACTTTTTGGTTGTAATTACATACTTCTTGTGTAGACAAGAGGTTGGCACTTGTTTCAAACACATACTTACGATTCGATACAATATAACACCTACAAATACAAATCATTTATTGACAAATATTTTTACAACAGTTAATGTACTGAAACCATAGACTTTTGAACTAGTGTTCACTATGTTTCAGGAGTCAGTGGCTTCTCCTATTTAATATCTACATGTGATTTATGTCAGAGCATGTGTATGTATGTGTATGTGTACACACATACTGTGACACAGATCAAACACCTATGTTCACAATTCTCCTGTGTTCTTTCCACATTTACAATCTGAAGGTTTCTGAATAAGAGATACATACCGTGATCTCCTTAGAATGAAGCTTGTGTTTGTTCAGTTTATTCTTCGCCTTGTAAGCATCTCTCCTCCGTTCCATGACAACGAAGGCGCAGCCCCGCGGCGCCACCACGTCGATGGAGGCCACGCCTCCCACGGCACCAAACAAGTCTGATAGCTCTTCCGGGGTGGCCAGCTTCGACAGGTGCCCCACCCAGAGGGTTGTACTGCATACTGGGGGAGGGAAACTTTATTTTATATACTGGTAAATACATTTTAGTAAAGGTACAAATAGTTTATTTATATAGATAGAGAACAAAGAGTTTATTTATATAGAAGCCGGGGCGGTCAATTAATTAATAGGTAATAAATTTATTACAAAACTAGCACACGTTTCCCATAAATAGGGGCACGCAAAAAATCATAAAACACTACTGTTACCAAAACTGTAGCCAATTTCATCTAGCGAAAGATGAATAATACTAAAATGACGATTTGAAAACGACTCGTTGACAATAAAGACACTTTCTCTATGGTGAATAGCACGAAAGTAGCCGCCACAGCGAAGAGATTTGTCTCACTGCAAAACAAAGGATAAAGAGCATTCTAAAATACTCAGGGATTTTTTAACACCAATTTAAAAACAATTATTTGTCCAATAAGACTTTAAAGAAACAAGTCCTGAAAAATTATTTTCAAATATTTTTGGATTATGATAATAGTAATAACGCCCAACGATCACATACATAGATCCTGGACCCTAACTAGTATTACGTGTCTAGGGACCCAGGAACTACGAGGACCATGGTCCCACAACACCCAGACATAGACCAAGTATTTGAGCTTTTTTTCTCCTGTGCACATGCTTGTCCTGCCGCAGGAATAGAACCCGCCGCCTCTATGTTATGAACCGACCTGCTCAACCACCACACCACAGAGGCTGTAGAGGCTCATTATAGGTATGCCAGGCTCCATATAAAATTGAGAACGCCATAAGCAACGCACAGGTCATTGTGAAATGTCACATGATTAGCATTAAATAATTTATACACATATTAAGTCACTAGGTACCTTGCCAAGGCTCAATAAATTTTTCACTATGTAACACTTACCGCTCAAGTTTTCCTTTTTGATTGGGGGTAACCCCTTCTTCTCTCGTTCTCTTTGCTTCTCCCGGTCCATTTCTCGTTCTTTATAGCTCTTCTCTCGCTCTTTATCTTTCTCGCGCTCCCTGCAAACGTAAGTTTGAATTTAGTTTTACTCCGACATGCTAGCGGTGAATGCATTTATTTGAGTACAAACAATCACATCTTTCATAATTTTATAATCATGTCCAAAATATTACAATTATCAAATAGTATTCCTAAATAAAATCATGGACGTTTTAATTGTAAATTACTAAAGCCATCAATTACAAAACGCCAAACTACTCATTTTACTTTAAGGATCATGTCAATGATTCTTATAGTTTGTGGTAAAATATAGTTCTGTATACTGGCTACACTACCATTGTCTCTGTCTATGGTTTGCCTTCTACACAATGAATAATTTCAGACGTAATTTAGTGAGTTGAGTGAGTAGTAATATCAACAAATGATTGTATTTACAGGTATTGGTGCTGCCATCTCTTTCAAACAGATCCAAATATCCAGTGAATTATTTAAACTGTTCATTTATTTTTTGTTGTCATGTGTATAAGACTTTTATCAATATTTTTCGCTGTACACATACTGCACATGTGAGAACAAAAAGTAGACTCACCCAAAAAAATCATATCTAAGCAGCATGACAGAAAAAGCCAACCATTAAAATAGTATTTAGTATTTTGACATTTCAAGTTAAAAGATAGTATTTTGACATTAAATACTATTTATTTTTACTGGCAACCTGGTTTTATCGGCTTCTTTATAACCTTTAACAATTCAATTGACGATCTTGGGGGTTGAATTATCAAAAATCTTTTTTCTACGCCATAAAAGGTAAGACACTCCTTATACCAATGCTTTACACATAGTGGTTTGGGTTGTACATTGTTACCCGGTCAGTCAATTAGGTTAATGTCCATCTGTGCTTAAGTTTTCACTTATTCCCTATAGTGACATACCCAAATACATTGCAGTAGGTACGTCACAGAGGGATAATTGCGAACTTATAGCTATCTCTAGTCTTAGTACAGGCTAAGACTAAAGATAGCTCTTAAGTTGTCTCTCTAGGTAGGCTTGTACTATGGGAACCAGATAACTGATACAATACTTAGATATTTCTTGTTTGTAAATACATACATAGAATATGACGGCGGCAACGTCCAGTTGTAAACTTTACCGCAGCAGTACCGTAATTTACCCTGTGATAGCATTTAAATTTATTACAGTGGCAACACCGGTATCTGTCATCGCTCCCCCACCCATCTGGCTAAAAAAAGGAAGCGCTTGGAGTGCTACGGATCATTCTTGCTCTGGACATGGCCCGGTCCGTATGCTGAAGGCCTATAGCTGTATAGTTTGCCCGCCATGCCTAACCCTGAGCCTATAAATACAATCTAACACCCAGACACGGCACAAACATCGATGTTCATCACACAAATGTATGTCCAGGGTGGGAATCGAACCCACAAGCCACAGTTCAGAAGGCAGGGTTACTACCAACTGAGCTATCGGGCCAGTCGACATGCGGCATAGGCGAGCAGTGCAGCGTGAAGTGGGCATGAAGGGCGCACCTGTCGCGGTCGCGGCGGCGGCGCGGCGAGCGGGAGCGCGGCGAGCGAGAGCGCGGCGAGCGGGAGCGCGAGCGGCGCCCGCGCCGGCGCGGGGAGCGCGAGCGGTGGCGCCGGCCCAGCGGGGACGGGCTCCTGCGAATGCACGTGTTTCATTCTTTTTTTGTTTATGGTTTGGCTTCACACTATTGTGTATTCAGCCAGTGTCAAGTAATTGATAATTTATCAAGTTAATTAATATACAGTAAAAGCTATTTATTCGCGGGGTATATGTTCCATAAATATGCAGCGAATGTAGAAACCGTGAATATGGAGTGGTTGTTTATATGGGATTATAAGGGATACGTTCCTAGGTGTCAAAATAAAAAACAAGTACATGAAAATGAATGTAATTGAAGTTTTTGACCATATTGATGATTGCAATGGTTTGGCAAAGGCGGAACCAATACAGCGGCGATATCATTTAACAACATACTTGTGGTGATATAGAAACTTTTTAGTTTCCATAGATTTATAAAGTAGTACTGCTGTTTGAATGACAGACAGCTTGTCAATGAGGTTGTTATTCTTGCCATACATTTTTGTTTGTATTTTGTTGATTAAAACCATTTATTCTAAAGGTTTTATCTTATTTATCAATTTAATCAACAAAATGATCCAAAATTAAGATGGAGCGATTTCTACGTCCCGATAAATTAGACATCGATCCAGCTGCCAGTTCTGCTTCAAAGGATTGGGAACACTGGAAGAGGACATTTGAAAGCTTTCTCAAATTTTGCGACAAAGATGAAAAAGATAGTAAGATTACTCTAGATTTGCTCATGAATCACGTGTCTTCTACAATTTATTCGTTCATTAGCGAGTGCACCAGCTACGAAACAGCTATGAGTACACTCGATAAAATATTTATGAAGCCGAAAAATATTATTTATGCACGACACATGCTAGCAACAAGAAAGCAGCTACAAGAGGAAAATATAGACGAATATATCCGCGTTTTAAAGTTAATGGCAAAAGATTGTGATTTTGAAAAAGTGGATGCTGAAACAAATAAATGTGATAATATAAGAGATGCATTTATTTCCGGCATCAAGTCAAACAAAATTAGACAACGATTACTTGAAAATCTGACATTAACATTAGACCAAGCTTACAATCAAGCATTATCATTGGAGATGGCTGAAATGAGCTCACAGAGCTATAATATTTCACATTTAAGTGCTGTTGAGGATAACACAGTATCGATAACGGCAGCATCAACAAAGCGTAAGTGTTTCTTTTGCGGGGGCCGTGTACATCCAAGAAAAGATTGCCCTGCAGTTAATGCTACGTGCCAGATTTGTGACAGAAAAGGATATTTTGCCAATGTATGTCGAAGCAAGAAAGTCAACACTGTTGCTGCAGTGCCAGATAAGCGAAATGATGATAATACTGACCTTTCAGCGTGTATTATCGCGGCGTCTCCAGATTCCCTAAAAAAGCAACTGTAACTGCCTATGTTCAAGGGATACGAGCTCAAGCACTGATTGATACGGGCAGTTCTATCAGTTTTATTGATGAAAATTTCTTTAATTTATGTAACTTAAAGAAGAAACCATGCAATCAAACTATATCAATGGCTTCAACTTCATTTGTATCTCAAGTTGAAGGACAAATCTGCATATCAGCTAAAATTGGAGATCATAATTATGAAGGTTTGAGTTTACTTATTGTGAGAAACCTGTGTGCTGATCTTATAATTGGCCATGACATATTACAAAAGCATTCTTCACTTGAATTCTCTTTTGGAGGTTCAAAAGGTCCAGTTAAAGTATGTGGTGTTGCAGCAGCATCTGTACCAGCTGTACCTTTGTTTTCGAATATTTCTCCTGATTGTAAGCCTATTGCTATCAAATCTCGAAAATATAGCGAAGATGACAAAAAGTTTATCGGAGATGAAATAAGAAAGCTTCTGGCTGAAGGAATTATCGAAGAGAGCTCATCGCCCTGGAGGGCTCAAGTGCTTATAACAAAGAACGATAATCATAAGAAACGACTAGTTATAGATTATTCGCGAACAATAAACAGATACACACATTTAGATGCGTACCCACTTCCTAATATGGAGGAACTGGTGGCACAAATATCAAAATATCTTATATTTAGCGCTATAGATTTGAAGAGCGCATACCACCAAGTCCCAATTCTGTCAAAAGAGCGACATTTTACAGCTTTTGAAGCGTTGGGAAATCTTTACCAATTCCGCCGTATTCCATTTGGAGTTACTAATGGAGTGTCAAGTTTTCAAAGGACCATAGATTGGGTTATTCGAACAGAAAAGCTTGAAGGAACCTACGCCTACTTAGATGACATTACGATATGTGGCAAAACTCAAGATGAGCACGATGATAATCTCCAGAAATTTATGGCAGCAGCTCAAAAATATGGACTTACTTTGAATAAAGGTAAGAGCAAGTTCTCCCAAAGTTCTATAAATATATTGGGCTACCACGTGGAAAAACATATTATAAAGCCAGACAGCGATCGTTTACGGCCACTGTTGAGTTTGCCACCACCGTGTGACTTGCCGTCACTAAGAAGGGCCATCGGGATGTTTGCACATTACAGCAAGTGGATTCCAAATTTCTCAAATAGAGTTCATACTCTCGCTCATACGCAAATATTTCCACTGAGTAAAGAACTCATTCAAAGTTTTGAAAAACTCAAGTCTGATATTGCAAAATCTGCCATTCACGCTATCGACAACAATGCACCGTTCACCGTAGAAACAGATGCGTCCAATCATTCTATCGCAGCAACCTTGTCACAATCTGGTCGACCGGTTGCATTTTTCTCTAGAATGTTGAACAACAGTGAATTGAATCACTCAGCTATAGAGAAAGAAGCTTATGCTATAGTAGTCTTTAAGGAAGTGGCGTCATTTTTTGATTGGCAAACCATTTCAACTTATTACTGACCAACGGTCTGTGTCATTCATGTTCAACAATAAACTGACGAGTAAAATCAAAAATGAAAAAATACAGCGATGGCGATTGGATTTAGCTCCATTTAAATATGATATAGTATACCGCCCAGGAAAACTGAATGACGTTGCTGACACGCTTTCGCGAGTATGCGCTTCAGTACCTATACGCACCGAGAAACTAATTTCATTACACGAAGCTTTGTGTCATCCTGGAATAGTTCGTATGAATCACTGGGTAAAATCGGAAAACATGCCTTACTCTACTGAAGAAATAAAAAGTATGATCAATTCATGCCGGGTATGCTCCGAAATTAAACCGAAATTTTACAGGTCAGGTTCACCAGATCCTACGTTAATAAAGGCTACTGCACCAATGGAAAGGTTAAGCATAGATTTTAAAGGCCCAGTTCCTTCTAATACCAGAAATAAATACATATTGACTGTTATTGATGAATTTTCGCGGTTCCCTTTTGCTTTCCCGTGCGCAGATATGAGTTCTACAACAGTTATTAAACACTTGAATGAAATATTTATGCTATTTGGTATGCCATCTTATCTACATTCAGACCGAGGAACTTCATTTATGTCTGCTGAAGTTAAGAATTTTTTGAATGCACGTGGGATTGCTTCTAGTAGAACCACTCCTTACAATCCAAGAGGGAATGGACAGGTGGAACGGTTCAATGGGACTCTTTGGAAGGCGGTCCAACTGTCTTTACGCTCCCGCAACCTAGCGATTGAAAATTGGGAACAAGTTCTTCCCCAAGCCTTGCATTCTATACGATCATTACTTTGCACAGCTACACGATGTACGCCGCATGAAAGAATGTTTACGCACACCAGGCGATCCACAAATGGAGTTTCAATACCTACTTGGCTAACTGAATCGGAAATGTTCTAATGCGGAAATTTAACCGCTCAAATATCAACCAATCGTTGAAGAGGTGACGTTATTGCACGTAAATCCTGACTATTCCTATGTTCGTCTTGCAGATGGTCGTGAGTCTACTGTTTCGAACCGCCACATAGCACCATTAGGTCAAGAAAGTGAGACAGTGCAAGAAACGCCTGATATACTTAATGAGACAAGAGAGTCAGGCGAGAGTACTGAAACAAGTGAGGAAGACTTCTATGATTCTCGTAGTATGGATGACATAGACGAGGTACATCCTAGAGTTATGACTAATCCAGCTGCAGTAGACGAGACAATTGAAGTAGAACAACCAACTACTGAAACTTCAACTAGTGATCTGCGCAGATCAACTAGAGAACGCAGACCTCCGAACCGCTACGGGGATTACGTTTGAATTGTAATGTTGTCTTTATTTTAGCCTGGAAGAATGTGGTGATATAGAAACTTTTTAGTTTCCATAGATTTATAAAGTAGTACTGCTGTTTGAATGACAGACAGCTTGTCAATGTGGTTGTTATTCTTGCCATACATTTTTGTTTGTATTTTGTTGATTAAAACCATTTATTCTAAAGGTTTTATCTTATTTATCAATACTTTAGGCATAGTTGTAATAAGGTCTATTTTATTTTTTTATCAGTGCATTTGACGACGCGTTTACAAAGGATATTCGATTGGATACCATATTGAAACCCTTTTTATCAATAGTATGTATCGATTAGATCCGCGAATAAAGAAATCTTTAGCCGCGAATATAGGAATTGGGTAGCGCATTACACGCGAATAGTGAAAACGCGAATGAAGGAAGCGCGAATAAGGAGCTTTTAAACCTTCCCTAGACTACGAAAAACATTTTAAAACCAAAATCAGCTAAATCGGCCAGCCATTCTCGAGTTTTAACGAGGCTAACGAACAGCAATTGATTTTTATATATATAGATACAAAGATACATATACACAAGGTGGAATTTAATTCGTTCTTTTCGCTCGCATATAACTAAATAAAAAAAGTAATTTTGAAATAAAACTTCAATCAAGGTATTATCAAATTTAAATTCTAAAGAAAATCTTCTTCAAGTCTTATGACATTGAACAAAGCAGGTATTTTAATTCCTTCGAAACATTTACAAAGCACTCAGCCGGTGCCCGCGCTGTGTGTACCGTTAAATGGACGTTTCGGCTGTCATGTTATTTTAAGAGGCACTAACTACTAAAACAAAATATTTTTTTTTAAATTAGACTATACTAATATTCTATAGCATGGTCTGAGTACACACATTTAAGGAAACGAGTGAATTAAATGCCACCTTGTATAATTATATATAGATAGCATATATAGTGGATTTTGTCGACGGGTGAAACCGCTAGTTTCAGCAGCCTCAGTTGTATGCTGAGTCGGAGCCTATTCCTGACCTCATGCAATATCTATTGTCTCTACTTATTAATGATATTTTATTTGTTTTATGATATTGTGTGTGTGTTCTTGGAATATTGGAATATTAATGTATTTCCTTTCTTTCTTTCTTCTTTCTAGTTATATATAAAACGTAAAAAAATCAGTTTTAAACTATGCAAAGGTACAGCCACTAGTCATTACTTATACTTAGTCAGCCTTATTAATACACACGAACTAGCTTTAGACTAGTTACACCATCTTTTGTCTCTTTCGATCCAGCAAAATATTGCAGTAGCTAAAAAAGGACAAAAAGCTGAAGTAACTAATCCGAGACTAATACCCGTTTATTAATAAGGATGAGTATGACTAAAGAGGTCTCACCTAGAATCATTAGCATCAGGTATCTCTATAACCGTGGGCCCGGAGTCCACAAACTCGATGTCCGACTCATTGTTCCCTGCATCATCTTTGGCATCTCCCTGCTTCTGCTGATCTTGACTCTGGAAACATATGATTGCGGGTTTATTGAAGTAAAAACATCTTTACGCACGCTTGACTTGGGAAGTAAACTTAGTAAGTGAATGCGAGGCGAACGGAAGTTGAAGTTGGTTTAAGTAGATCTTCATTATCAACATAAGAATGTTAAAAAATTGTATTATTTTTTTTTTGTTGGTTTTAGCTTCACACTCGTGTATATAGCCAGTGTCAAGTAATTGATAATTTCTCAAGTTAATTAATATTATGTACTCGTTTATTTGTGTCAAGTCAGGTCATAGTCTAGTCAAGCCATACTTCTAGTAAAGTGGTGGCAACTGTACCAGAAGCTTCTATGGAGTTTTGGAAACAACACGAAAAGAAACGTTTCACCATCATTATACCACTTTCCCACACTTATGCATGTAATCCAGCACTTAACGAATAAAATGCCACCAATTTTATGCACTAACACTAAAAATAACATAATTTTTGGTAAATAATACAATGCCGAGACGCGATCTTTTTCATTTTCCCGCCAAAACTCCAACTGTATTATGTTGGTTTGTGCGGTAAAGTGACAATTTGCAATTGTCAAGATGGCGACATTAACATTAAACCAAGTTACACCAGCCGATAGATGGAGCTAAACTAAATAAGTTTTACTTCAATCGTGTGGTCTAAAGCATACCCGTTTTTTTTATTTAATACTAGCTGACCCGCTCCAACTTCACGCGAATTAATTAGTTTTACGCATTAAAAGTAATCCAAAAAGAGGCTATTCCCATACAAAATGACCAATTTTGAATTTTTTACTGGTTATGTGGGTATTCAATTTTTTCTCTCTTTTAAACCAGTCCCAACTAGAGCCTGACAAAAGCGAGAGCAATGACATTTTAGAATCCACAGTGACAGTTAGCTTGAGCACTTAAGTCAATAAATATAGCATATGATAAGTACAGACTGAAAAGATCCTATATTTAAATAGAGGTAAAGCATGTATTCAGGTGATTGTACAAAAATTGGGTAACATGATGTCATTAATCAATAATACAATGTATAATTATATTTTGTTTATATTTAATGATTAATTTTAAAACAAAACTTTTTATTTGGTCACCCAATTTCAGCTATTCATTTTAAATACAAATTCGTAAAACTTTACAATATACATTCTATATTGTTGCAAGTAAAACATTTTTTGTATGACTTACCAAAAATGGAAGGTTTTGCTGATTTTGGTTTTGTTGCATTTGCTGCATATCGGACATCATGGGCATGAGATTCTGAAAATATTAAAAAACGGGTGTGCTTTAGACCATACAACTGAAGTAAAACTTCTTTAGTTTAGCTCCTTCTATCGGCCGGTATGACTTTTGTTTAATGTAAATGTCGCCATCTTGACAATCGTAATTTGACATTTTACCGGACATGCCAACATAATAATGCAAATTTTATAACTTTTTTATGTTGACAGTGGAGATCTATGTGAACCAACTTCAACTTCCGTTCGTCTCGGCGTTCACCAGCTAACTCCCCAGGCCAAGCGTGCGTAAAGAAGTTTTACTTTAAACACAATTTTATCAAAACTGTTGTATTAATATTAAAATATTTAAAATGCGCCTTAAAATTGAACATACAACCATACTAGGGCCTACTAAAAGGGGCAACAGATTTTAGAGAAGGTATTTAAACACGAGGCCACCCACTGTTTCAGCTGTGTTTCTTCATACAAACCTTTGCATTGTACATTGTCTGTCAGTCACTCAGGACAAACTCTTTTATTAACGTAGAATAACATTTCATGCATGTGTAGCAATAAACTTACAGGTATCTGCATGCCGGTCATCATCTGCATTTGCGCCTGCAAGCTGTGCAGCTGTCTCATGATCTCTGGATTTGTTAGTATGCTGGAACAAAGCCATAAGTTTACTTGAGTATGTGGTTTGATTTGTTTTCCCGCAGTAACATTTTATTTTCCGGTATGAAATATAGCCTATGTTGGTTACTACCATATTAGTAGCCATATAAATTTATTAATAACAGTGAAATTTTCCATGACAGTGAAAAAAAAGCCTTGCGCATTATTAATCCTTTTACTATATACATTATTTTAGAATTACAATATTCTTTATGTCCGATGTACTTGGTAAGATATATTGCTTTTGTGAAATAAATTACGTCTTTGCAGATTCATTTTGACTTTATCTGCCACTAGCAAAACATGTCTATTTATTCATATGTCAAAGTCAAAGTCAAAAGATTTTATTGCAAATAGGCTAATTTTAGCACTTTTACAAGTCAAAATATATTAGGTACTTAAAATTAAGTTATTTCACTAAGCATATAAAATTACAAAGTGCTTATTGTCAAATAATATATAGCAAAAAAAAGTATTTTACTAGAGACTTGATAAAAACATACCTAGCCATAGCATCAGCAGGATTCTGACTAGGTTGCTGCTGTTGCTGATTCTGCCCGTGATTCTGTGAGGTGTATAAGTTGCTTGTGTATGTTGAGTGACTGGTGGAATGACTTGTGTGCGTGTGACTCGAGTGTGGAGGCAGCGGGACTGCATCCATCATCTGTTCATCCTCGCTGTCATATTCAAAGTCGTTTAGCAGCTTCCGATTAAATTTGAGATTGGGTTGGCCCGATGGCTCATCTTGGAACTGGAAATAGGAAAATGTGACTATTAAATTTGATTTAACTTTTTCCAATTTTTAATTTTGTTTAAGTCAAAATCTTTGGCACAGTTGTGTGCCTTGGAGTCATCTAGCAGCGGACTGGTATACTTAGTCCAGGGAGACTTATTCAAATAATATGGGGCAGGTGATATCCATGAATTTAAGCCAAAAGACATACTTTCAGTTTTAAGTTCTAAAATTAGATGAACAAACCGATTGGCCTGTTTAAGCTGGCTTTTTTTTTGATGGGGGTAAATGCCCTTGCAATTCATACACACAGGGGGTATGTGGGACTCGAACCCACTAACCCCCCCCCCCCCCCCCCCCTGGCATAGCCTTTGTATAACCCAAATCAATGTAACAACATGTTTCCATTGTTATATTTTGAGGATTATGTTTACTGCATAAGTACAGGAATTCCTAATTTGTGAATTACTTATAAATTATTTGTTTACACATGAATTTTATCACTAAAAGCCAAATCTACTTGTGAATGGCTAGTACAACACGGTTTAAACATTGGTGTTTTTAGCATGATTTAATCCCTTTATTCAGAATAATGCTCAGTTATTGATCAGTGATCACATCAAGATTAAATTCATTAAATTGATTATGTTAATTAATTCTTTAAAAGCTCTTTTTTTCCCACCGAGCGTTTGGGTTCTGTAACATGAGCCCGTAACATATTTTATTTATTTCATATTTTTATTATTTAACTTGTTTACCTGATCACCTCCCATAGGAGAGGATGCATTTGGTGAATGAAGTGGGGTAGGCGACATCTTGCTGTCAGATGTATTGTGGCTCACATTTAAACTGCTCCCTGTAATGTAATAAAATAAACATATATTGTATACTCATTTGCACTCCTATCAGCTCAATTTATAATGGTGTGAATGGGCAAACCTTAAAGCATAGACAGATGATTCGATTAGGTAATTGTTTAAAAGTCAAATGTTTTAAAACACAATCCAGCTCTTATTTAGAGGCTTTGACAGCAATTTCACTAAAAACTAAAAATAATGCATCAATTAACACAATGGTGCAAAAGAGCAATAAATACTTCATAACATCTTCAAAGAGATTTTAGGTTTTTATGAATGAAACTGTATGAAATAATTTTATCATTAGTTGATACTTACCATTAGCAGCATTTTGCTGCTGTTGTATTTCCTGGTGTAGGGGATGGCTCGGGTCTGCCATGTCCATGAGCGGCTGAATCACTTGAGCGGTGAACACATTGTTCTTTTGCCAGAGATTCAGGACTCTGATTATATTGCGCTGAAATATTGCAACTTCAAATAATATAAGCCCATATTTTAACTTACAGGGTGTTGATGAAATATCTGGTAGTATACATATGTACCTGGCACTAAAGATAAACTTTTTCACTTTAGATTTTAGTTCATGTACTACCGAAGCAAGTACCTTTATACCCACATTCTAAAAATGAAATTAATCTGATTTGTTTATATATCAGTGCATATTTTACATAACTATCACTATGAAGAAACATAAACAAGATCAAAGAACCAAAATTATAGGACTTTAAGTTGTGAAAATCTTCTTCAGAATTCCTCACCCATAAATAAAATTGCCTTCTTTAATTATATAAATTTATTCTTCTCAATAATAAAACTAAAACATTCTGCACAAATAGAATTTTCTTTACTACATTTCTGTGACTATTCTCAATCTTATCATCTTACTTTATTATGCAATATAAAATAGTTCCACATTTCCTATTATGAGGTCTCATATCCAATATAGGTATCCTAACATAGATTGTATGAATTGGTCTTATTTTTTGTTAGAAATAAGACAACTTTATCAGGCATAAATGCATAATGAATATAAATAATAAATGCAAAATGATATAAAAATATTATCTAGTGTAATTATATAAATGATTGTGTATTTAAGATGAACTTCTGCAAAGTCACACTAAAGTCAATTGAATTGCTGCATATTAAATTAAATATTTAAAATATTTGGGAATCTTCTATCAAGTGCGCCAGATAACAAATTGTTTGCCAGTATCCTGAGCACTGATAAGAGCGAGACAGGTTATAACCTAAAACAAATTTTACATAACTAACCTTATCTTCAGGGGGGCATCTGAAAAGGTTTGCAAAGGTCTGCTGCATGTTCTTTGCAAACCGCGGCGCAAACACATCCTTGTCTTGTCCAAACTGGTGCCGCGATTGCCGTACTATCGAGTCTATCACATAAAGACCAGGAACCTTGTATTCAGGTTTGCATTTTTGAATAAACTTTTCCACGCTATGCACTACATGCTTATAAAACTTTATGGCCTTTATTGCACCTTTTGTGATAGCACTCATCTTCGCCTTTGATATAGGCGGTTTGTTATCGTACAACCCGGATAACTGAAACAAGAAATTAGTAAAATGATGCCACGAAACATCTTCAGTGGCGAGCCAATAATTTCACAAAATTCACCTCCGCGTTGAACGCTTTAACCTCCGGCATATCCATTTTGTTGTTAACACTTAATATTGCGAAAGAATTACTATATTACACAGTCAATGAAACTAAATTGCAAAATTAAAGTCATTTTCGCAGCGAATCAACATGCTGAGAAATACAAAATGGCGTTCACAGACTAGGTAGACCACAGAATAATAGCCGCCTCTAGATGATGCGATTTAACCTTAGACTATCTAATGTATATACAGCTGACGGAGTCGGAATAGGCATACAAATTAAAAAGAGATAACACGATTTTAACAATAAGAGAAAGAAGGATGTAAAAATTTATTTTGTCCCCCGTTCACGATTTTACCAAATCACGATATAAATTATAGGTAGAGTTTGTCTAATAAGTTATTGTATAATTTTTCATTTTGTATTATAGTATGTATAGAATTATACTTAGGAATTTTTTTTTTTAAATTTATTTGTTAGACTCTATATCATGTGCCACCACAAACGTAGTATCTCTATCTAGGTTGTGATGGAGATATCTTATGGTTTAATGTTTTTGGATTTTACCGGTTGAGGCCCGTATTACAGAGCTATGCTCAGTCATCGATTAATGCTCAAGTAGAAAATTTATCTGATCATTTTGTTGATCAAATCTCGTCTTGAGCACAGATTTATAACTAAACGTAGTTCTGCAATACGAGCCTGAGTTGACGAATTTTGCGTAGAAAATTAACACAGTACTCTTAGGTCCGTATTACAGAACGATGCTCAGTCATCGATCAGTGCTCAAGCAGAGATTTCATTCACTTATTGATTACTTTATGAATGAAATCTCTGCTTGAGCACTGATCGATGACTGAACATTGTTCTGTAATACCGACCTTAGCGTAGCGTAGCTAGCTACATATTACTGATCCGTGGCGTAGCGTTACATACCAAAGAGCATCCTCTACTTGGTCTGTGCCACTGCGTTTCTTTTCGTATCTCTACCTAATCTGTGTTTTTGGTGTTTCGGATTTCCACTTTTCACTCTCGTCGATTTGGTTTTGTATTATAATTTCGCTGCTACTATTTGCACGCAGTAATATGTCAAAGTGACAGCTGTATATAATCTATGGAACCTTGCATTTATTACCTATGGAAACTTGCATAGATAACATACTAAGTGAGTGCGTGAATAGGCCAACATAAATCACGGATAATCTCAAAAAAAAAATTGCTAACATGGATTTTAAATAATAAAATATTTTTTAAGCATTTATTTCTTTACAGTCCATATTGATTCGTTTACTCCGCCTTTGGTTTCTGTCTGGACCTAAAATTCTAAAAAGGTCCGCGAAAATGCTAAAGAGTGCTAAATAGCTAGCTCTTTTTACTGGGCACATAGAGCTCACACAAATTTAAAGGTCTGTGGATGTAGGAGTGTACTTCATTCATGGTTTTGAGGTTTTTGTCTATGTGTGCCACTGCGTTTCCAATTTTTATCTTATTTTCACTAAGTACCAGTATAAAATGAGCATCGCTGCCATTCTTTTCGCTTTACAGAAGGGGTCTAGGCTACTGGATTTTTGTAAGTGTGCTATAAGTACAAGGCTCTTGTGTTGTACGCACGGTTGAATGGCGTACTGAGCTGATGATTACGCGAAAAACTATTCATCAGCTGATCTCGAAATTTGTTAATACACTAATGTGTATTTCACATTTTGTATTAAAATAACTTGATGAGAGCATGTAGGTCATGCTTAATTCTAAACAAAAATCAAAATATGTATTGTTAATAAATGCTTATACAATTTCTTTTTTACGACGAGCTAGTCGGTCATCTGATGTTAAGTGACACGGCCACTCATAACAGAACAGTGTCACTCGGAACTCCAAACTGTAGTTTTGCGTGACACTGCACTGCGCACATCATCTTATCTTGCTTGAGTTATCAGCACAGTCTGGTAATAACATTTCTCTGCTGTGAGATCAGATGATAAAGTCTCAATTGCACAGTAACTACAGCTACAGTGCCCTTCAATCCGGAACACAGTAGTGCTTGCACACAACTGCTTGGCGGCAGAATAACTGACAATGCGATGGTACCTACCTAGACGAACTTTGCAGAAAAGTCCTACCACCTAGTACAAAATTTTGAGTAGTAAATATTTGAGAATTTGAACATGATAGTATAATCACATGTTTTTTTTTTGCGTGTAAATACATACATAGTATACAATATAACACCCAGATATGGAACATATACTCAAATACTCCTTTATTGATAAACTATGTTTAGACGCCATACATTCCAACATCTATATTCATTACACAAATGTTTGTCCTGGGTGGGAATTGAACCCACAACCTACAGCTCAGAAGATCTTCCAACTAAGCTATCAGGCCTGTTTTGGTATAGTCAATATCAGTATTATATCATTTAAATATTGTAACGGCTCGTATAAACTAATATCCCTATTATGGATATGATCTGGATATAGGAGTAAAATTAAATCGGTTTCGGATATGTAATTACTTCATATGTAATTATTTCGGATTATCCGTTAGTTTCAGCTACGCATATTAGATTGAAGTAAAATATAAACACCAACAGTACTAATCTGATAATTTGGTTTTATTCAGTCTAGGTTATCATTTGGTATTATAATCAGTCATATAGGTAAGTATAACATACTCAATTTTAAGTTTTAACAACTAAATCAAAAATTTCGTTTTATTTAGACTCCGCCCTTATACGAAACCGTCCCAAACTTGTGAAACGGCTACGGTTACGGTTACAGATGTATTTTTATTTCGGATATCCGATAGTTTACCGATTACGGAGCTCCATAACATCCCTGGTGTAAATGTACATCTACATTACTTAAAACCTAGAGAAATTATTACTGATCTGTGTTTAAAACTAGCCTTATCCTTAAATCATTTACAGAATTATAATTATAGAACAAATATATTATAGAATGTAATTCTACTTATAACGCGAGAACGGGCCTCTCGTAACCATGGCAACCAATCCACACCTCCAACCGCGCCGCGCCGCGCCGGCGCCGGCCGGCCGGCCGCCAGCGCCGCTCGCGGTATTCTTTTCTTGCGTCGCCGTCGGCTGTTAAGATATCATTTAAGAAGTTTTACTTCACTTTATGCACGCTTGACTCGGGGAGTATGCTGAGACGAGTGAATGCGTGACGAGGCGAACGGAAGTTGAAGTTGGTTCACGTAGATCTCCATTGTCAACATAACAAAGTAAAAAAAATGTATTAATATAATGGTATGTCCGGTAAAATGATAATTTACAATTTTCAAGATTGCGACATTAATGATGGAGCTAAAGAAGTATTTCTTCAGTCATGTGGTGTAGTCGTTTTTTATATATTGTTTGACCTTGAGATCTTTGCCTAAACTATCTTTGTGCAAAATTTCATGAACGTGCGTTTAGAACTTTAGAAGTTATAAGGCTGTATGTATACAGATACAGCCTTATAAACTTCTGAAGTTCTCTTCGGGTCATGTCTGTCTGATTCAGACGGACATGACGATCTCATCCTCCTTGTATTGTTGTTCTCCTCCGGGTTCCTCGTAGTACTACGGAACCCTAAAAAGAGGGAATGTGATAGTGGGTGAAAATGCTTTGCAGACCGTATTATTACTACCAATACATTTACTGCGCGTTATATTCAAAATACATATAACCAGTTTGGTAGAGGACTGGAGGTGAATAATACGAAACCACCAACGAGATATTTTCATGTTGGTACAATAGATTAGAAAAAACAATTGATTAGTTGGTACTTATATTTTACGATAGTACCAAATAAAATATGTAGCTAAGCAAATTATTTAGTTAAGTACCTACTGAAACCCTTTATCGCAAGTCCAACTCGCACTTGATCGGTTTTAGTATTTATTGTTACAGTACAGCACACATATTCATATGCATCACATATTCAGTGCAGTACAAAGTATGCACTATAGTCATACTATCAAGATTGATTGAGAATACCTAATAATACCTGTATTATAGTTTTTGATATAGGTATATAGAGAAAAAAATAAAACCATTAAGAAAATACGTCTCGTATTCTTTCTTGGAGTCACTGTATTGTACAGCCAGGAATGCGCGACCAAATAACGCACAGAGATCGTTTTGAACGATGATCATAATACCGGTGTACACGAATTCCTAGCTGTACATTTCAGGTCATGCATTACTGCCTGTACCAATTTTGGCAATTATTTACGATTACGTACGAGTACGACCCATACCAAAGATACATGCTCGATCCTATACAAACTTCGAGCAATAACAAGCATGGAGGACTCGTATTGAATCTAACATTTGCAAGATATCTGATCGTTTTCTTCTTACTTACTATGCAACGAGAGAGACAGAAAAAGTGGTACACAATCTGCCCTATCTTGAAATGTTAATGAAGCCGAGTTTGGTATAGAATCACTGTTGTTATGTATTATTATTATAATGATGGACACAGTTTATCGGTTAATGAATCGGAAATATCGTTCTCTTAATGATAATCAATGTAGCTTGGCCGATTCACAGGCGTATATTAGAAATATCACTCAATACTTCTTGAGATTTCGTGATAGAAATTTGTTTAATGTTAATATTGCCATCTTGACAGTTTTAAATTTGCATTTTACCGGAGATACCGATATAATAACACAAATTTTAAGTAATTATGGACAAGGAAATCTATGTTAACCAACAACTTTCAACTTAAAGTCAAAGTCAAAGTCAAAAGATTTATTGCAAATAGGCTAATTTTAGCACTTTTACAAGTCAAAATTATACTAGGTACTTAAAATTAAGTTATTTCACTAAGCATATAAAATTACAAAGTGCTTATTGTCAAATAATATAGCAAGCCCATTACAATATATGAGTTTGAAAAAAAAGCAGTTCTCTTTCTCACTACTGGTGCAAGCAATCCGGCACAATGCAGAATTGAAAACTTTGATCCGAAGCTTCGATTACAACTGTAAAGAAGAAGCTACAAGAAACTTTACAGTGATGTATTTTTTTTTGTCTTCTTTCTACTGTCTTTACAATGTATATAATTCATTACAATTGAGATAATGAATATGTTACAAAAATAACCACCACGTCACACCGGTGCAAGAAAAATACCGTGATTATCTTATTATAAACATTACAAATAGAAACTGAATTTATAGATAGGAATAGGCAATAGGCAAAGTACCTAAGCTTTCATACCGTTAAGCTTGGGATATTCAGGCCAAGCTTTTTTGTCCGACACATAATCATTTATTGTGTAATAGGCTTTTTTCATTAAGTTTGACTTTATGAATGATTTAAATTTACGCATTGACAATTGTTCGATACCGTCGGGCAACTTGTTATAAAAGCGTATACAGTTTCCCATAAATGAACCATTAACTTTCTGCAGTCTGAATCTTGGAACTTTCAATTTATTTTTGTTCCTAGTATTAAAGTTATGAATGTCGCAATATCTGGGAAAAGAGCTAATGTTTTTGCGAGTGTACATCAAATTGTCGTAAATGTATTGACAAGCCACTGTAAGAATATTTATCTCCTTAAATCGTTCCCTGAGAGAGTCGCGGGATTTCATGTTATAAATGGAACGAATTGCTCTTTTCTGTAAGACAAAAATTGATTGTATGTCCGCGGCTTTACCCCACAGTAAGATGCCGTATGACATAATACTGTGGAAGTAACTAAAGTATACTAATCTTGCAGTGGCTTCATCAGTAAACTGTCTGATTTTACGCACAGCATATGCAGCAGAGCTCAATCTACCAGCAATGTTTGATATGTGAGGACCCCACTGTAATTTAGAGTCTATAGTTATGCCAAGGAACGTGACAGATTGTACCAAATCTAATACCTCACCATTCAGTAATAAATTTGTAGGAGACCCCCTAACATTAGGTAACGAAAACTTAATACATTTAGTTTTCTTACTATTTAACAGTAGATTGTTTTTAGTAAACCAGTTCAAAACCAGTGAAATTGCCTTGTTAACGTCGTCAAAATCATTAGTAGATCGGTCAACCTTGAAAATAAGAGACGTATCATCTGCGAACAAAACAATATCACATAGGTTCTTTACAAAAAATGGAAGATCGTTAATATAGGCCAAAAATAAGAATGGTCCTAGTATTGAACCCTGCGGGACCCCCATTTTAGTGATAGAACCAGATGATCTTGCTCCATTAACTTCAACTGTCTGAATTCTATTACCAAGATAAGAAGAGACAAGATCAAGAGCTTTCCCACAAACCCCGTAATGCTTTAATTTAAAAATTAGGGTTTCGTGACATACGCAATCAAATGCTTTGGATAAGTCACAAAAAATACCTATGGCATCCTGTGACTTCTCCCAAGCACCAAGTATATGTATAAAGAGTTCTACGCCTGCATCTGTAGTTGATCGTCCTTTTGTAAATCCAAACTGTTGACTGTGAAGCAGTCCGTTAAGGTTAAAAAATGTTAACAACTGATTAAGAATTTCTTTTTCAAAAATTTTACTTATTGCAGGTAACACAGAAATTGGCCTATAGTTCGATGGATCATTCTTATTTCCAGACTTAAATAATGGAATCAATTTACTATTTTTCATTACGTTGGGAAAAACTCCTTCGTCTACACATTTATTAAATACTTCTGCTAAATATGGTGCCATTAATGTGACAATGCCACTTAAAACCCTGGTAGACATTCCCCAAAGATCCTCAATATTCTTTATTTTAAGTGACCTAAAGGTCTTAACAATTATAGCCGAATTAATATGTCTAAATCTAAAAACTACTTCACATTTATCAACACACTCTGCAAGAATTGCACAAGACTCACTAGTCGATGAATTTAATGACTGAGTAGTAACTACAGGTATATTTACGTTTATATACTTACATTTGCCTTGTAACGCACTCACCAGCTTACTTCCTTTTTTTTGAGGGGGAGAATGCCCTCGCACTTCGTGGTGGCAGGGGGTATGTGGGACTCGAACCCACTAAAACCCCCAGGCGATCCCACCGCCGCCAGGATGTGGCGAGATGGAGACGCACTGCATTAACCATCTCGCCCGGTGGGCCCTTCCAGGCCTCTGCGCCAGTGGGTGGGTAACCTTACACCTCAGTTACCCAACAGACGTGTGGGCCATGTGAGTGCAGCGGACCAGCTTACTTCCTAAGTCAAGCGTGCATAAAAAACGTTTTACTTCAACAAATTGTTATCTGTAAAGTCTTACAGCCTTATTAATAAACGGGTAGTAGTTTGGGGTTAGTTACTTCAGCTTTTGTCCTTTTTTTGCTACTGGAATATTTAGCCTGATCGAAAAAGACAAAAGATGGTGTAACTAATCTAAAGCTACTCGTAGTTCGTGTTTGGCTGTTACAGCCTTATTAATAAACGGGTATTAGTCTCAGATTAGTTACTTCAGCTTTTGTCCTTTTTTTGCTACTGGAATATTTAGCTGGATCGAAAGAGACAAAAGATGGTGTAACTAGTCTAAAGCTAGTTCGTGTTTATTAATAAGGCTGCTTAAGTTTACCAACGATAATTTTACGTGATAATGTCAGGCCGGTCGTGCCCCTCTATTGCTTATTTCACATTCTCGTTTGCACGCTTAGCTCAGGCGGAACGTGACAATTTTTAGAGCGTTCATCGATTTATACTATACGTTATCACATCAACAATTGATGATGAAACCTTCTTGCCCATACCTACATTGCACAGTCCGACATTTGGAAGCCATATACGTGAATACTGGTCCACTATAATACTTTGGTCGTGCATTCCTGCCTACCTCGTTTTAACTCTTTAGTGGCGATAGCGTATGGTACGGCTACACCATCGAGCTTTGGTGAATATTCGCGTCGAGGTTGTCAAAATCTTGTCAAAGAGGGCGGTCGCTTTGGCAATCTTTTAATTGAAAAATATCTTATTTATAGTGTATTTTGTGTAAAATATTAGTGTAAAACGTATGTAGATAAAGTTTGTTACATTATTTATTGGTAAGTTCTTGTAAATTCGCATATTTTCATTTCTTTTACATAGTCTTC
Source organism: Ennomos fuscantarius (assembly GCA_905220475.3). Lineage (NCBI taxonomy): Eukaryota > Metazoa > Arthropoda > Insecta > Lepidoptera > Geometridae > Ennomos > Ennomos fuscantarius. Next base: position 1,424,139 of record HG992034.1, on the reverse strand, counting down.
ATTTGTTTTATCCTGTTTACTTTTGGGGTTGATGGAAACGGATTCTAGGGGCGGTTGGCCCCCTGATAATAGTCAACCAACTCAAAATGACATCATCTTCGCAGATAGCTGTTCTATTCCCTCGCCGGTAGAATTTGTTTCTATCGCGTCGGACTCTTCAGATGTTGTGGAACGTTCCCTCCAGCAGGGTTCCTTCACTACTATTAAACGAAAAAAACATTCGAAAAAACATTTAAAAAAGAGCAAAGATGAAAAACCATCGCAGGATTCTATCATACCCTTGGGTCAGGTTGTGTCATCATTGAACTCTAATCATGATTCACAACTTACTGATTCTCTTGCCTCTCCGTCTGCTACGGTATCGCAGACGCCAGCTATACCTCCTTACATCCCTTCAGGTAGGCAGATTTATAAGTCTACAGATAAAGGTCCTTTTGTCGTGCATGTCCAAAAAATTGAGCCCTCTCCAGCTTCTGGCACCGTCTTACATCCAGTAAATTTTGGTCGGTTCCTAGCAAAAAATCAAATCCGTAATATAATAGATGGTAGCGTTCAGAGAATTGGGCGCAATAGAATTTCTTTGACATTCACTGATGCAAACTCTGCCAACAATTTTGTGGCAAATGATATCATTAAGGACAATGATTACAAAGCATTCATCCCTTCATTTAGCACCATTCGTTTGGGCCTTGTTAAAGGTATCCCAATTGAATGGTCAGAAGATGAAATTATAGAAAGCATTAATGTTCCTATTGATGGTTGCCCAATAATAAAAGTACGCCGATTAAACTATAAAGTAGTCATTGATGGGGTTCCTGTTTTCAAACCATCTCAGTCGTGTGTTCTTTCTTTTGATGGTCAAATTCTTCCTCCACGGGTATTTATGTGTTTCAATTCTCTTGTTGTTGAACGATACTATTACCCTACTGTTCAGTGTTTCCAGTGCTGCCGATTTGGTCACACAAAAAACAGCTGTAGGTCAAAGCCACGTTGCTATAAGTGTGGAGAAGGCCACACTGGTGACTCCTGTGATGTTGAAGAAGGCACTTCCCCCTGTTTATCTTGTTCAGGTCTTCACTACTCCACAAGTAAGAATTGTCCTGAATTCAGTAGACAAAAGCAAATAAAGATCACAATGGCAGAAAAAAATATGTCCTATCCTGAAGCCTCTAAATTGCATTCACCCATAAGAGGCAAAAGTTATAGTGACGCAGCTAAAACATCCTATGCCAATGCTACCGCTGTTCCTTTATCCTCTTCCAATAAATCTCCTAGTTCAGCCTCTCAGTCTTATAGAAAAACAATCTTCCTCAAACCTAGAGCTCCCCCATTACAAAGACAAGGCTATGATCGTTCTGCTCATCAGGCTATAATTAATAATCCAGCTATACCTAGTAATAATGGTGTTGCTTTTAATCATCCCAATACTGACCCTTCTCCATCCTCTAGTAGCATTTTGGAGCTTATTCAAGCTCTCACTAGGCTACTTAACTCTCCTGCTTTTGTACCGTCCAACGCTGCCCATAATCCTTCCACTTCTATATTACAATCCCTCCATGATGGCGCCCTCTCTAGGGCTGCAATGGAATTGTCAAAGTCTTAACAGTAAAAAATCTGACCTATTGTATATTATTAATAAATATGATCCATCTATTATTGCCATCTCTGAGACTTGGCTTAAGCCTGGTTCCTTTTTTAAGGTCCCTCGGTATCTTTGTTTCAGAGATGACAAAGCTGATGGGTATGGTGGCTCTGCCATACTTGTCAGAAACTCTGTAAATAATCATCTTGTAAATATCCCTTCTGCCTCCGTTGTTGACAATCTTTCGATAGTTGCAGTTAGATTAAAAAACATAACGTTTATTTCACTATATATCCCCAGACCTTCATTTGATATATTAAATAAAATTCTTCATATCTTATCGCAAATGCAAGGTCCGTTTATCATAATGGGTGATTTTAATATTCATCATCCTGCCTGGGGGTGTCAGGCTTCAGATCCTCTTGCTAGTTACGTATTTAACATTATGGATAGTTTAGGGTTGTGTTTACTGAATACTGGTTCTCCCACGCGTCGTACAAAGCCGAATGAACGGGTTAGTGCCATTGACCTGACCATGGTGTCAGCAAGTCTAGCTCCATCAATGTCCTGGAAAACTTTATCTTCTTCCTTTGGTAGTGATCATTTCCCAATTCTATTTGACCTTCCTTTTTCTAAAATACAGCCACCTCCATTCAAACCGTTGTTAGAATATAATCTTAAAAGTAATACTCATTCTGATGAATGGTCAAAATTTTCATCATTCCTTGAACAATCTGCTTCTGAACTTCCTGTAATTTTTCCTGATTTTTTAGGCAATTGTCTTAGAGCATTAATAAATTGTATTCATTCTGCTGCTAAACACTCATTTCCTGCAAAGGTACAAAATTTAAAGCACAGATCTCCTCCATGGTGGGATCAAGACTGTAGGGCTGCTGTCGCAGATAGATTAAGTGCTGAAAACATATATTGTCAGAACATGACAAATGATAATTATGACAATTTAATCATAACTATGTCTAACACTAAACAAATTCTTCACTCCAAAAAGTCAGAGGGGTGGCAAAGTTTCTGCTCTACCATTTCTCCTAATGTCTGCTCCTCTTTTGTGTGGAATTCAATCCGAAAGTTCCGTGGTTCATATAGAGAACCATCCCCTCCATTCCCTAGTTGTGAGAGTTGGTTTGAACAATTTATGGATAGATTGGCTCCCCCCTTTGTCCCTAATTTTATCAATACTATGACTTCCAGTTCTTCTGTAAATGATCCAAGTTTTAGTCCTTTCTCGATGCGAGAATTACGCCTTGTTCTATCTTCTCTTAAAGACTCTTCTCCTGGTCCAGATGGAATCCCATATTCTTTTTTGGTTAACGCTGGAGAAAAAATTTTGAGTTATTACCTGCAAATGGTAAATATGATGTTAGATTTAGGATTTGTTCCAGCTGAAATGAAAACCCAAATAATTGTTCCAGTTTTAAAGCCTGGAAAAGACCCTGAAAAATCTGATAGCTATCGCCCAATAGCCATGTCTTCTGTTCTAATAAAGATTGTAGAACATCTCATAAAAAATCGACTTGAATGGTTAATTGAATTTAATAATATTTTGCCTGAATCACAATATGGTTTTCGAAAAGGTAGAGGTACTTTGGATAGTTTATCCATTTTTGTCACTGATATTAGACTCTCTTTTTCTAGAAATGAGTCCATTGTAGCTGCATTCCTTGATATATGCTCTGCCTATGATAACGTCATTCTTTCAATCCTCAAAAATAAAATGGAACAACTGTGTCTTCCAAGGAAAATGATTAACTTCATAATTAATCTTTTTTTGGATCGTACTGCTCAACTTAGAATTAATGGTGAGATAAAATGTTCCAGATCGGTAAATAAGGGTCTGCCTCAAGGGTCTGTATTAAGCCCTCTTCTCTTTAATCTTTATACTTATGACTTAAACAAGTCTGTCTCACCCTATTGTAGATTACTTCAATATGCAGATGATCTCGTTTTATATATGGCAGATTGTAATATAGTAAGTGCTGCACACAATTTATCTCAAGCTCTTGACTCATTAAATGTTTGGCTAGGTCATAATGGCCTGGATATAGCTCCATCAAAGAGTTCCATTGTTATCTTTACAAGAAAACGGTTGAAACCGAGACTTAACATATTTCTTAATAATACCAGGATTCCTATTGAAAATGAAAAAAAATTTTTAGGCCTTATTTTAGACAGTAAATTGAACTTTACTTCGCATATTAACTATATTTCAGTTAAATGCGAAAAAAATCTCAATATTTTAAGATGTTTGGCTGGTGTTTGGTGGGGTGCTCACCCCTATTATCTTAAACTTCTCTACAATGCCATTATTCGTGGTGTTATAGATTATGCCTCGTTCCTTTATGAACCTGCTTCTAAAAGAAGTCTTAATGCATTGGACTTGATTCAAGCAAGAGCGTTACGAATTATCATAGGAGCAATGAAGTCTACCCCTAAAAATGCTATGCAAGTAGAGTGTGATGATCCTCCTTTGGATTTAAGACGTCAATATTTATCAGATATGTTTTTATTCCGTTTGTTTCAGTTTTCTTCACATCCTCTTTTCCCAAAATTACAGCTTTTGTTTAATTATATGTCGTTACCTTATTGGATTCATAAAAAGACTCCTTGTTTAGTTATTAGTTACTCAAAAATTATAAGCTTTAGATACACTACCCATAGAACTCCTAAGCTACCTGTATTTGAATTTAACTTCCAAACAATATTATGTCAACCCTCTTTACACCTTAATTTAGATTTGTTGAAAGGGGACACCTTTGCAAACAAACATTTTCTTAGGATTAGAGATAATTCTTGGCTTGGCTGGCATAACATTTTCACGGATGCTTCTAAGGTATCCCAAAATGGATGTGTTGGCGTTGGCTTGTTTCACCAAAATTATAATATAGTTCAAAAGATCAAGTGCCCCCCTGAAACATCAGTTTTTGTTGGTGAGTGCAGGGGCATTATGGAAGCCATCAACTATATTTTGTTGTTTAAATTAAATAAAACGGTAATATTCTCGGATTCACTGAGTGCACTTCAAGCTTTCAACAGTAACCCTTTTAAAGCAGGCTCCAAGAACTGGATTATATTTAAATGTAAAGAACTTCTGTTGAGATGCTTCGATTTAGGTTATTCTGTACACATAGCTTGGATTCCTAGTCATAGCAATATTTCTGGCAATGAAAAGGCAGACAAGATTGCCAAACAAGCAATTGTCTGTGGTGATAAAGTTCCTTTTAAAAATTATCCCCAAGATCTTTTGCTTCTTCCTATCCATGACTTAAAATCTAGATGGCTGAAAAGGTGGTCGGTAACTAGTAGACGGACAGGATCAAATTTTGCTAAATATCAACCTCACATTCAAACTAAACCCTGGTTCTTTAAGTTTAAATGCAATAGGAAAATCTGTTCCATAATATCTAGACTGAGATTTGGCCATTGTTGTTCTGGTGTTCACCTGAAGAAACTTAGAATAAGAGATTCATCTATCTGTGAGTGTGGTATGGATGAAGCTGATCTGAATCACATTTTCTTTTCTTGTCCCAAATTTGATCATAGTTCATTATTCAATTTGTTACTTCATTATAAATTTCCATTCCCAGTTCACATAGACAATATTTTGTGTAATATAGACTCTATTTCCATTGATATATTATCATCTTTTATTACTGAAAATAATATTAAACTGTAGTCGTTATCATTTAACACATTTATTTAATAATGTTCATTCTTATGTTATGATTAGTATTATTTAATTACCTATGTTTTTCTCATGTAATATAATGTATGTAATATAATGTAATGTAGCGTAGTTTGTAGTTATAGGATATTTTTCTTTTGTTTCAGATACTCATAATTCAAAATTCCGTATTTGATTCTCTTTTGACATGATGCTGGCAAAAATGTAAAAACAATTGCCATAAAAAAAAAAAAAAAAAAAAAAAAAAAAAATATTCGCGTCATCGCGTAGCTGAATACTTAAAGGCGATTATTTCTACCTACCTATTATATAATATAGATAGACAGAAAATGCTTCATGGCCATTGCACAAACAACAAATGTAGTCGATTGAAATGAATTTAATGAATGCTAGAGACTAAAGATGGGCCAGTGAAATAAATATGTCGATATTTTTAACCAGTATCGATAACTATCAAGCGATAAATATCAATATATCGTCAGTGTTCGTATGATTCATACATATTCCCAACATGATTCTTTAAAGTTATGCGTGACAGAGGGGAGGGTGTTCACAAAAATAAAGCAAGAAAATCCAGTATAATTATGTTTATTACCACTTGAAATAATAAAAGCATACTATCTACTTATATGCTTTTATTATTTTTTAATAGGAATGTCAAACTATAATAGATATATGATAAAATAATATTCTATAAGTACAAAGGTGAGTACTACCTATTTAAAGGTAGTCTTTAGATAGGTATTTAATTAAGGAACTTAATTCATTGTCTAGGGTTGCAGTCAGTCAGCCACCGAAGCTAAATTTTTTTAGTGGAAACCTTGCCAAGAACGATATTTCATTACATGTGAAAAAACGGTTGGGTCTGGACACATATACTTTTCTATGTCTGACAGGGACCGGGTCATCACTTTCATCTTCAGAACTACTAGACTCCGCGATTATTTCCCGGACCAGGGATAATATAATACAAGTTTGATGGTTATTTTTTACGCATCTAACAAACATTTAACATAAACAATGCCACTAATCAGCAAAGCGTGGGCATTTCGTTACGGTTAACAGTTAAAGTTAATTGTCAGATGGTGCAACAATTTGTGTGTCCAACCGGTTCTGAAATATTAATGTCGGATATTGCTAAAGCAAGATGGTGCAACCAACTCTTAGTATTTTCGAGTACGCAGCCAGTACTCTTGCAGTTATATTGCATTTCGTTGACAGCTCCTGTGTGAACCCGGAGGCGGCGGGTTCGATTCCCGCGGCAGTACAAGTATTTGTGTATTGAAAAAAGCGCAAATACATATCGTGTCTGAGTGTTGTAGGACCATGGTCCTCGTAGTTCCTGGGTCCCTAGACACAGGGAATCCTAGTTAGGGTCCAGGATCTATGTATGTGATCGTTGGGCATTATTATTATTATTTCATAAAGATTATGGCAGGACTTTTTAAAGTTAACGATGCGCGAGGAGCATGCAAGTAGTATATAGTAACATTCCAACATTAAACTCGCAACCAGATTGGCATTAATAAAATCGATATTACGATATCGATATTTTTGCCCATGCCTACTAGAGAGCAATTTCTTTAAGCAGTTAAAAAACCGGACTGTAAAGTGGAAATTATTGTGGGGCAGGCAACGCTGCTTAAATATAATATACTTTATACCAATGTCACAGAATATATAATAGTACTAGTGTTAATCCAGCGTACAAGCTATCTATTTTCCAAATCTCATCAAAATTGGTTCAGTAGTGTTTGCGTGAAAGAGTTATAAACATTCATACATACAAACTCCTGTGTTTATAATAGTAGGATAACTATGTCTCTCTATTCTATTATATTCTTTACTAGTTGCGCCCCGCGGTTTTACCCGCAGATAAAGAGTATTTTAATTATTTGCTCATCCCACCGAAAAGTTTCACTTTTTCGGGATAAAATGTAGCCTATATGTTAAGCCAGTGTATAAGCTATCTTGGTACCGAATTTCATCCAAATCCATTCAGCGGTTGGAGTGTGAAGGAGTAACAAACATACACACATACAAACTTACGCCTTTATAATATTAGTATGATTTGGCCAATTTGGGTGTTTTATTTTGGTGCAACTGAAAATATTGAAGGTACTACATTTAGTTTCAACAATTTACTCGACTCATAAATGTCCATCATTAAAAAAATTCTTAAATTAAAAATCTTTGTCTTTAAATGTAGCTACATAATAATATGACAATTTTGTCACTTTCTCAGGTATTTTTCTCTTTCACTTTTTAGTGATCACTTTATCCACAGGAATGGTAGAAACATAATTACTTACCTATCTACATGATAGTTAAGCCTACAAAAATAAGTTGAATTATAATAATGACAAATAGTTAGTTCTTTCTTATAATTACTATACATACAAATAAAAAAATTGTGTAAATAAAGCTATGCTAACTACCCACACTGTTGGTAATGGACAGCTGCAGATCATGAGGTCAGCCGTAAGCCGGAAAATGTCCACTGTAGTTTAGATGCTTATCATGGGAAGGGGTTTGAGGTTTCTATAATCATAATGAGTGGCAAGCGCCTAAAATAAATTTGAAAAAAAAATGTTGAAAGGATAATCTGTTAAACTTGGAAACCATAGGATTTGGAATCTGTTGACATTAGAGTCTGTAATGGACATCTGTAAAATTGAGAACAATGAGTGTAGCTGCTTACTATTCCAAGAATATTAAGAATTGCATACAAATTTTCCTTTATTCCACAAACTAAAAACTTTATAATCACAAATTAAACTCACTCACCGTCTCCCATAGAAGGAACCTGATTACCCTGTGTTAATAAAAATGATAGGAAATAAATGAGGCAGTTATAAATGAGGCAGTTTGCAGTGCATGTGTGTAATAGGTATTATATTCAAGATATAATATAGCTCAATTCAAGTGCATTTAGTGATTTTGTATTTCCAAAAATTTTCAAATACAAGTTACAACGGAGTACCTATGGCGCCATAAATAAAAATAGCAGTTGTTAAACAAGGCCTTTTCCATGATCATTAAGCTGTGAGATCTAGTTTTCAGTCTTGGTGAGGATTGAAATGAGAATTAGTACCGAACCACAAAAACTTGCAACAGTGTTTTTATACATCTTATGATTATACATTGTTAGTAGGAACATAATGTACTGATTGTGCTTTTTAGGAAAGATTATACAGACTTAGGTTTCACTACCTTTCAATGTGATTGTTTTTGTGTACTTTATTAATGTGATGATTTTATTGTGATTATAACACCATGCAAATCATGCATAGAAACAATTTTTACAATGAACATTATGAATTTAGGTAAATACAATGCAAATTAATAATTAGTTGGTCATGAGCTCGTTAGTTTGAACGTTTTATAGGTACTTACGTTTATCAGTTCACAGACTCTCCCATTGTCTATTAGGCATTATAATGCAAGGTTTATCACTGCACAGTATTCAACGCTGCTTGCGCAGTTTACTTACAGGACCAGGAGCGCTTCGCCACGTTCGGTAAAGAATCATGGGCCTTTCTTCAAAATCACTGCCAGCCTGACAAAAAGTAGAGGTTACATTCTCTTGGTCTGACACGGAATAACGAGACCGCGTAGGGGCTTGCCAAATTAGACCAGCTTGGCGGACTCTGCCTTCCCTTGAGACGACTGACCCCCGTAGATATGGGATTGGATTGACGTACGCCGTATGATCGAATTCTGAAACCAGTAATTTATATTAGCTTTTGCCAAATAAAGGGTAATTTATTGGGCAACGGACTATAGTGAAATCACTGTAGAATTGAAAAACTGTACATTTGCGACTACGATTAAGAAATATAAACGAACTGCTGTGAAGAAAATAATACTGTACATTATAAAGACGTTAAAGATATTAAAGATAAAGCATCCCATTCACGCTTGTTGGCTCCTTTTAGGCTTATTATTATGGTAGCATCACATGTTAGCAATCTGGGGAACGAACAAAAGTAATCGGTCTGTGGAAAATTTTGACAGGATACTGCGTGCAAATAGGGCTTGCCTTATAATTTAGCCATTAATGTATCTTCTAGTCATAGTGGTTCGTGAGTAATATTACTGTGCTGCTGTCATATGATTATCAATATAACAATAAGTCATTCATTTAGTTAATAAAAACAGATGTACTCGTGTTCACACAACAATAAACAATCACACAATAGGAACACCTTGAAAACTGCCAGCCAGCCGGCCTACAGTACGTACGGCAGTTAGTGCCCGGTGCCTCTAGGCCTGCTGCAATCCTGCAGAATAATTGTATTCAAGTGCTGGTGTAAAAACCATTTCCAACTATGGGTGACGAGTATGCTGCCGTTAAACGTGGAAAGTTAATACTAAAAGGAGACAAACCCAAGTATGTATATTCATTATGTTCGTAAACAAGGCAAGTTATTGCCGTTTTTCATTGTTCGTTACTAAATTACTGTTGTAGGGACACACGTTTGTTTACGTTGACGTCGCCAGCGCCAACCTATATAAGGGGCGCGTGATTTAATTAGAGGGAGTTGCATGAGAGTTGCGTAAGAGTAGCATTCGGAGACGCGTGTCCTCATACTCCGGGCTTACTCATTTTATATTGTTAATTATGTGTTCGGTTCAAGAGGACAACATATGTGGTGAAAATTAACAATATAAACTTTTATTTATTCCATTCCGGTAGTGAAATTATTAGTGAACAATAGGACCTTTAAACTGTCTTAACCTTCCTAGTCCCGTTTGGAGGCAGGCATGAGAAATAAAGGAAAGAACTCCTCAACATTGATCCTAACATCATGACATTTTTTTCTCAATTTTCAACCTTTACATATCAGTTATAATGACATAAGCTTTTCACTTTATTATCATATACATAAATGACTTACGGGCTAGCTATTTCTTTATAACAGAGCAAAAAAACGTAAGCATAAAAAGAAGAAGGATTCAGAAGAGTCCAAAGATGACACAGACTCAATGAGACATGGTGGCTGGTGGTGTGTTGAAAAGATTGAAGATATCACCGGTTCTGTATCCATTGAGTTTGGAAATGGGACCTATGTATCTGCACTTGATAATGGTTTATTCACTATTGGGGCACCACATGGAGATGGTGAAAGCCCAGCACCAGAAGAGATCTTCACAGCATTCCCAGCTGGAGATAACAAGTTTGCACTGAAGTCTGGCTATGGGAAGTATGTGGGGATATCAAAAGATGGAGTTGTGACAGGAAGATCAGATGCAGTAGGTCCTATGGAGCAGTGGGAACCGGTTTGGGAGGATGGTATGCCCTTATTCATGTTAATTTTATTTTGTTAACTTTAAATAATAGTGAGGCAACAATCACATACATAGGTTCTGGACCCTGACTGGGATACCCTCTATCCTAGGGAACCCAGAAATAACAAGGACCATGGTGCCACAATGCTAGCCCCTTGCTAATAAACACTGCATAATTAGATCTACAGTTTCCTCTTTGCCCACCTCAAACTTAATTAATAGGAATCAAACCTGCCAGGTTATGAGTTGACCTGCTTAAATACTACACCATGGAGGCTGTCATTATGACAATGGTAGTTTTGAAACTTTAATTAGGTATATCTGCAATCTAAACTGTTCAATATTAACATAGTTATTATCTAATTCCAGGAAAAACAGCAATACTAAGCTCCCTAAACAAGTTTATGTCAGTGAATCCAGAAGATGACTCGCTTGTCGCACAGAGCACCACAGCCGGTGACCATGCATTCTGCAAGATTCGGAGTAACAAAAGTAAAGAGGTCAGCAAGGTTGTGGTTGCAGAAGAAGAAGGGGACTTAGCTGAAGTGGAAGTTAATTATGTGTGAGTTATTTCATTATATTATGTTTCATTGTATGGTTCTAGATCTCAGATTTTACTAATTCAAACTATACCTAATTTGTTGTTTTTGAATGTTCTTCTAAAATATCAGACAAATTGGAATGTTTTGTGATTTTATTTAGTAGTCATCAGTTTTTTCTCAGTTAAAATAATATTATAATCAGTTTGTGGTTTTGCCAAGTGCCAGAAAACATGTGGACTTAACTAATTGTTGCTACACACTACACACTGATCAACTAAGGTGACCAATATGGGTCTTAGAATTAGTGAGTTGAAATGGCAATGGGCAGGCATGGCATCAACACAGGTTATCGAGTGGCAACCACAAACTAGAAGGTGCAAGTGGAACAACAATCTGGTCAAAACTGCAGGGAGCCCATGGATGCAAGAGTCAAGCATCCGGTCAAAGTGGCGCTTAGTTGGGGAGGCCTATGTTCAGTAGTGAACATCTTAACAAGCTAAAATGTTAAGTATCTATTACCAATATTCTGTCATTCTTTTACAGGAGAAAGTTCCAGAAGTTTCAGGATAAAAAGCTCCGGATTAATGAAGATAGCGTGCATGATCTCAAGAAGGCCAAATGCGAGGGCAACCTTCATGAGACATTACTTGATCGCAGAAGTAAAATGAAGGCAGATAGATATTGTAAATAATTGGTTAATTTAAATTCATTTGCATAATAAAATAAGGGAGAACAATATTTTACTTAGTTTTCTTTAAACATAAATAAAGCAATATATCATTTTTGATGAAATCAGATATACTTCAACTCTTTGTTAATGGCCTTTGTGGAGACAAATACTTTTTAATTATTAATTTAGATGGAATACATAGTAATTCGATCATTAATTTATTGTGATCTCTAGGCACAGTGCTATAAATTATTTAATAAATAACATAATAATAGTTTACATTTATTGTTGGCAGGCAGAAAATGTTATCACGAAACAAATAAGAACGCCGTCAACTAAATAAAACAAATAGCTCAGTATTTGAAAATTTAATCAGAGCAGAATTACATACGAAAATTACAATTCCCAATCGAAATTATATAAATAAACAAACGAAAACTATTTCGATAATGTCTCGATTACTTCTTGTAACAATAACATTAACGGCCTAAACTTTTTTAATTTTGCGTACATAGAAAATAATATTGGGTGATATCATGGTAAGAAGGTTCAGGACATTCAAGATAGTTTGTTGAATGTTGGTTTCTTAATAATTCTTTAATAATAAGTCGGAAATTACAACCTTATCAGCGTTTAAATATTTAAAGTAACATGTGAGGAACGTTTTTATAGAAGAATAGGTACTAAATCATATAATTTTCTTTCTGTAACAATTTTTTTTAATGCTTTGGGAAAGAAATTCTTAAAGCGTACTTTTACTTTTAATAAAATAAGCAAAAGTACCTACTAGGTCTTACCACGAATGTACCATAAAAACTCGATAACGAAAATCTGTCCAAAGACGAATAAGTGTGAGCGCGTCTTATGTTATATCTGCCCCAAATAGACAGCAGAAAATAATGAATGAATTATTTACCGAATTATTATTTGAAGTTAAATCATTTAAATATAATAACAAGTACATTGTTTCGTTAGATTAGCCTGCATCCCTTCTTACTATGAGCGCACACGAAATCAGATAATTTGAATATCTACCTACATATCTTATACAAAACTATGTCTACATCTAACCCTAATGTGTAGACTAGATAGGAGTAGGAGACCTAGTCTATTGGAACATGGTTCAGGATAGTGGCCGGTCTAGTATTATCCATCCAGCCTAGCTGCGTAAGCACCTACTGGGAGGCATTGCCAATGTCTTTCCCCTTTAGCATTCTTTATAATCCATATAATCACTCTTAGGTCCGTATTACAGAACGATGCTCAGTCATCGATCGGTGCTCAAGCAGAGATTTCACTCACTAATTGATCACTTTATGAATGAAATCTCTGCTTGAGCACCATAACCTATTTTAAACCTACTTTTGTTTATAGTGGGTACGTTGGTGCACCGTAAGTAGGCCTACTTCATCATCATCATCATACCGTGTAATAGAATTGAAAACATCGGCAAACTAATAAAAAACACCATAATAGCTCTCGGAGACTTCAGCGCGTATTACTGAACTATGCTCAGTTATGAATAATGGTGCCCAATTCCAGTTCATTCATAAATTGGTCAATTTGTTAATTAAATCTCGAATTAAGCAACGATTTACAAGTAAGCGTAGTTCTGTATTACGTGCCTTGAGAATGTAGGTAGCTGATGATCTAACCTGATCCTAATGAGTCTAACCACCAATCTGCCCACTGGGAAACCCTGTCTAATAAATATAATAGAATGCAGCTAGCCTTTGCGGAGTGGTGGTTGATTAGGTCAGCTCATAACCCTGTGGTGGTGAGTTCGATTCCCGCAGCAGGACAAGTATTTGTGTACAGAAAAAAGCCCAGATACTTATTGTGTCTGGGTGTTGTGGGACCATAGTCCTCATAGTTCTTGTTCACACAAGAATCCTACTTAGGGTGCAGGATCTATGTATGTGATCGTTGTTTTACAATATTCTTCTCCCATTTCTTACAACAGTTAGTGTTTAAACCGATGTTTGTAAACATTTAATAAACTATTTCATTTCATTTTTTGATTTGAACAGTTAGACCAGAATAAAGACAATACTAGACGAGTCGGCGTTGGTTATTGTAAGAGGCCATTTTGGTTTTATAAAAGCTTACTTATAAACTGTTACACTATGATGTACGACAGTACGATTCATAGTGCACAATATTCTATCGTAAAGCTATAACTGACCTAATAAAAAAAATAGATCTAAATTTTTTTTTAAAGTATTGTACTACACAAAACTGCTTCAGTTTGTGATAGTTGAAATGTATCTCACGTATAGTATTGTATAAAATATTGTGCACTGCTCGTACGATATACATCCATTTTTTTTACTTGAGATACTCATTTCTAGCCCCGTTTCAACAAAATACAAAACAGATGTTCAACATCTTTTAAAATATCAACAGGTAATGCTAGAAATATTTACCTAGTAGTATTGCAATATTTGTATAAAATCAGTCGCAAGGCCATTGGAAACTAATAACACCATAATGATACAAGCGGTTTATTTTTGAGTCATACACATTTCTATATTTCATATTTCGCTACCACACAACCCCACCAAATCTCTTTGTTCCAAAGTGATAAATAATAAAGTGCACACGCCCTGATTAAGCCTTTAACGTTGTACAATTTCAATGTGAAGAATTAATAAGAACAGCTCGGTGGGCAAGTAACAACAAACTTTGATTCATGTGCCTGATGTCGATCAGCTGAGATTGCATAATTTTTACATAAACTTAAATTGAAAGAGGAGCGTCGAGCGGTGGCAGTCATAATATACATACATACATCTAAAATAAATGCTAAAAATATACATGTAACTTATATCTAACAAGGTAATGCGACAAAAATAATAGGTCTTTACCTATGAAATTGCCGTATTGCAGTACAGACTTTTTCAAACAAAAAAAAGTTTTGATTGGCTATGAATTCTAAATTCAAATTAATTTTGTTTTAAAAATATGACATTCTATTTACAATATAAGTCTTTTGTTTATTGATTAGCGTTGTATTTTCATTACATTTCAACATTTTTCCTCATAATGGATACTTTGAAATTTCGTGTAATTATGGAATATGAGTTCCGTCGTGGCACCAACGCGGCACAAACGACACGTAACATCAACGACGTTTACGGAGAGAACTGTACAAACGAACGTACAACCCGTTATTGGTTTGCTCGGTTCCGTTCTGGGAATTTTGACTTGAAAAATGAACCTAGTGGTCGTCCGGAAACTTTGGTCAACAATGATGAATTAAAGGCGATTGTGGAAGCTGATGAATCTCAATCTACAGCTGAGCTGGCAGCAGCTTTTGATGTTAGCATCAAAACAATATTGGTCCATTTGCGACAGATTGGCAAGATAAAAAAGCTTGATAGATGGGTGCCTCACGAACATAACGATCGCCAGCGCAACGTACGCGTCGAGACTTGCCTTGCGCTGCTTAACAGGCACAGAAATGAAGGAATTTTGAACCGAATTGTTACGTGCGACGAAAAATGGATTCTTTTTGACAGTCGAAAGCGCTCAGCAAGTTGGTTAGATCCTGGTTCGATACCAAAGCAATGTGCAAAACGAAAACTGACCCCTAGAAAGGTGATGGTCACAGTTTGGTGGTCTAGTGCTGGTGTGATTCATCATAGCTTTTTACAAAACGGCGAGAGCATTACTGCAGATGTGTACATTGAAGAACTGACCACAATGATGGCGAAACTCGCACGTCTGCAACCAGCTTTGGTCAATCGGTCGTCTCCACTGCTACTTCACGACAACGCGCGACCCCATACTGCACAACAGACCGTCTCTAAGCTGCATGAGTTGGGTTTGGAAGCTCTCCCTCATCCGCCATACTCACCAGATCTTGCGCCTACCGACTATTACTTTTTCCAAAATTTGGACAACTTTTTAGCGGGAAAAAAATTCAATTCCCGAGAGGCAGTACAAAACGCCTTTGAAGAGTTTGTTGTCTCCCGTCTTGCTGATTTTTTCAAGAAGGGCATCCATAAACTGCCACAGCGTAGGCAAAGATGCATTGATTGCAGGGGTGATTACTTTGAATAAAAGAAATAAATAAGTTCGAAAAAAAAATACTTTTACTTTTTTCAAACAAAACGGCAATTTCATAGGTAAAGACCTAATATATAAAATACAATAGAACGTGTATTTACTGACCCCTATTATATTTATTTTATGCTATGAACATATGCACAAATATTTGAGTCGGTAAGTGAGAAAGATTATGTTTTGTGAGTGATAAAAAATAAAAACGCAAGCGTTGTATAGTAGAAATATGCACTGAAGAAGAGAAAATGATAATATTGAATTGAATGATCATTCCGATGAAGCATCAACATTCCGATGACAACAATATTTCTTTTATTTATTAACAATTATTAATGGGTCATGTAATTAAAGCTATTGTAGCCCAATTAATTTGCAGTAGAAATGCAGGTAATCCTCCATTATGCTAGACCAGTACCAGCTTCCAAGGAAGTAATTATTATTGTTGGTGTTCCACTTGGGCAATGACCCAAAGACTATACAATTTTCAAAGATATCATAAGCCCTGTATATCTATTAACATTTTCTAGTAAACGCCATATAATTCCATACACAGATGGAGCGTCGTATAGATAAGGAAACAAAATAATTTACAAGTTTTGAAAAGAATAACATCAAAATTTCAATAAAAAATAGCGTAACCCGTCTTGCTACCCGATCAATAACGAAGTTTTATAAATCTCATATGAAAGTTTGAGCCAGTAATGAATTGTCAGCTAGACTGACGCCGTGACCGAGGGCAGAAGATGTAAAATCTTGTAGTCTTGTTTAATACTAATATACAGACAGACCAATCACTGCACTCAAATATATGTAAATCAATCACAACCAACTATCACTTTGTCCCACATAAACTTTTTGTGGATACATAAATAAATACTATGTTACTTAATCGACAGCTGTGGTGTAGAGGTTGAGAGAGAGCAGATCGGCTCATAATCCGGAGGCGGCGGGTTCGATTCCTGCGGCAAGTATTTGTGCACAGATGAAAAAAGAGCAAATACTTGTTCTGAGTCTGGGTGTTGTAGTCCTCGTAGCTCTTGGGTCCCTAGACACTGGGCATCCGAGTAAGGGTCCAGGATCTATGTATGTGATCGTTGGGCGTTATTATTATTATTATTACTTTAGGTCATCAATTAAAGTAGATTGTTACCAATGAATAAATAATGTGGATCAACATTTAGAATAAATGGAAAGAGCCAATGAAATAAGTTTTTAATTTTTTAAGTTTGTTATTTTCACAAGTAAAATAACAAAACTAAGTTTTATGATGCTACCCAACCTGTGGTTGTTCTATACCACAGGCGGGAAAACCTGTCGCATGAAAACACTGGGTAGGCATGCTTTATCACAGAATACTTTTGTGCAATTACTTCCAGTTCGTTTGAGATTGGGCCAATTCCATAAATGAACCAATTTGAAAGCGCATATCTCACTAATGAATTTCAAAATGTCTAATAGAAGTGCAATTAGGATTACCTTTGAAGTAAAACTTCTTTACGCACGCTTGACTTGGGGAGTAAGCTGGTGAATGCATTACGAGGCGAACGGAAGTTGAGAGGGAGATACAAGTTAGTGAACCTAGATCGCCATTGTCACCATAAAAAAGTTTAAATTTACTTTAAATTTGTATTATTATGTTGGTATGTCCGGTAAAATGATAATTTACAATTGTCAAGATGGCGACATTAAACATTAAACAAAGTAAAACCAAATTTATACCGACAGATAGATGGAGCTAAATACTCTTTTTTACTTCAGTCGTGTGGTCAAATCAGACTCGTTTTTGTTTCAAAATTTATATTGGTAACATGTACTTTAGTGATTAGTGTTCATCAGGTTCTGATCTGCAGCCTATCCCTACACAAATTGGCAACTAAAGGCGAAAATAACATTCACAAGTAGAATCGAGTAGCAAGATCTGTTATTGAACAGAACAAAACAATCTGAAATGAGGGCATTTTACTTTATTTTCTGAACTGAAGTGTGCAAGTGTTTACCGGATGCGCGGCGTGAGCGTGTCGCGCGACACGTCGTGGCGTGTCGTGCGACATGTGTCGTGTCGCGGCGCGTCGTGTTGTCGCGGGAGCCTCAGCTGGCGGGCGGCATGGCGGCGTCCCCGGCGCGTTCACTTCGCAACCATTCTACGAACTCATCCAGCATCACTGGCCCTGGAATTTATGGTGTTTCTTGTGATTCTGATACAATGTAGCAGATTTATTATTATCATAGACCAATAATAATAATAACGCCCAACGATCGCATACATAGATCCTAGACCCTAACTAGGATTCCCTGTGACCCAAGAACTACAAGGACTATGGTCGCACAACACCCAGATGACCCAGAAATTGACAACATTTCATATTATCAACCCACAGATTTTATTAAAAGTTAGTTAAATAATAACAGACACAAATGTTTACTATGTTTTTAATGCATTTAGGCTTCACACGTTGACATTATGAATCTAAATATACTATGTAATATATTTTATATGAGCTCTTTAGACGATAATTTCGCTCAAAAAGCTATTTAAAGGTTTTTGAATTTTATATTTGATGATGATGATGATGTGTGAACATTTAAACGAGACGTTTTAAACCAGGTACTTGCGTACCGGCTTTTGCTTTTTACCGACTGACCCGATAGCTTAGTAGGTAGTATCCCTGCCTTCTGAACTGTGGGTAGTGGGTGCGATTCCCACCCAGGACAAACATTTGTGTGATGAACATATTATGTTTGTTCCGTGTCTGGGTGTATATTGTATTATATGTATGTATTTACAAACAAAAAGTATGTAAGTATGTATCAGTTATCTGGTTCCCATAATACAAGCTTTGCTTAGTCTGGGGCTAGATGGCGTTGTTTGAGGTGTCCACACATATTATTATTATTACTGCCTTTCTTAAAGATTACACATCGAATTTGGCTATAGTATATACGTATACTATAGCTAAATTCGATACGTAATCTTTTTTAATGAGACAGCTCATGATCTACTATTACAAAGTAACAAAACAAACAACTGAAAAAAAAATACGAGTGTGCTTTAGACCGCACGACTAAAGTAAAACTTCGTTGAGCTCTACCTATCGGCCGGGGTACGCGAAACTTTATAATTTAGAGTTTCGAGTGAACCTGCCACCGATATGGGCAGCCGTGAAAGCAAGAAAGATTGCGTCACCGCATTGTATTATTTTCCTAGTGTTATTTTCAGTGTTAGTGCATAAAATTGGTGGCATTCTATTCGTTAAGTGCTGGATTACAGGGGTGAGTGTGGGAAAGTGATATAATTATGGTGAAACGTTTCTTTTCGTGTTGTTTCCAAAACTCCATAGAAGCTTTAAACTTTAAACACCACTTTACTAGGAGTATGACTTTGACTAGACTACGACTTGATGACTTCGACTGTGACTTGACACATATTTGCGTGAAATATTATTAACTTGATGAATTATCAATTACTTGACACTGGCTAAATACACAAAAGTGTGGAGTTATCGGCAGAACGGTTTGTGGGTAGGTTGCAACCTATATAACTATAGGCCTTCAGCATGTCCACACCGCGCCGTGTCTGGAACAAGAATGATTCTGCAGTACACCGAGCGATCCCTTTATATAGCCAGACAGGTAGGGGCGCCATGACAGTTGCCGGTGCTCCCACTGTAATAAATTTAATGCCACCACAGGGTAAATTACGGTGCTCGATCGCTGTGCATAGTTTATAACTGGACGTAGCCGCCGTCAGAGCCAAAACATTAAAAAAAAAAAACAAATAGCTGGTGCCGCGGCGCGGTACTTTTTTTTTTTTTTTTTTTGTTGGCTTCACACTTTTGTGTATTTAGCCAGTGTCAAGTAATTGATAATTTTTCAAGTTAAAAGGTATTAGATATATGTGTTAAGTCAAGTCACAGTCGAAGTCATCAAGTCAAGTCATAGTCAAGTCAGTCTAGTCAAAGTCATACTCCTAGTAAAGTGGTGGCAACTTTACTTGAAGCTTCTATGGAGTTTTGGAAACAACACTAAAAGAAACGTTTCACCATCATTATACCATTTTCCCACACTCACGCCTGTAATCCAGCTCTTATCGAATAAAATGCCACCAATTTTATGCACTAACACTGAAAATAACACAAGTTTTGGAAAATAATACAATGCGGTCACGCAATCTTTTCGCTTTCCCGCCAAAACTCCGGGCGCGGTACTCACAGGCGCCGTCCGCGTCGTAGGCGGAGAGCTGGTGGTCCACGGTGCGGCTGAACTCGAGGATGTTGCACCACTGGTCGCGGTTGACGACGCGGTACCGGTCGCGCGCCAGGAAGGCGCCGAGCGCGGCGCGCAGCCCCCAGCGCGGCAGCAGCACGCCCAGCAGCGCGCGCGCCGTGCCCGTCTCCAGCGACCGCTGCTCCTTGTCCTGCGCCGCGGTCTTGTTACTACTTCTACACTACCAGCCTTATTACAAAACGTAGACTAAGCGTGGACCAAAGTTAGTACTAAGTTCAAACTTAGACTAGTCAAAAACCTTATTACAAAAACAAGTTTATCGCCGATCCGGGGATCGTCCATGGTCTAAAGTTAGTCCTCCGATGATCCTAGTTTAACTATGGTATCAACTCACTAAACGAAAGAAACTAGCGCCACGGTGGTGGAAATATGAAACTTTTAAGATTAAAAACTATTTACGCGCCGAACGCCAACCTTCTTTGTTACACGATTTTGGGGTTGTCTTGGTCTTTGATAAAATATATCTACTCGGTTCAGTTTTTATATTTTGTTGCTCCATTTTTGCGATATTTATTATAGTTACAGTTAGTTATAACAACAATAAACAGAAATATAAATTTTCGCGCGTTAAGCAATGCCATATTTACGTTCTGATTCTCGTGGTAACTATTAAAACTTAATAGTTTTATTATTATTTATTATTAAAACTTGATAGTTTTATTATTATTTATTATTAAAACTTAATAGTTTTATTAGTTGAAAATCATTGTAGCAAAGCTGACTTTTATGAATCTGATTATTTATTCATTAAAAAATATGCAAACAATAAGCTTTCCAAGGCCAATGCAAGAATATACGTAGATTTTTAAAATCTAAATATATGAAACGTGAAAAAAGGATCGTGTGAATAAATGTGGTCCAAATGAACAAACTTTTTTCGTATTTAGTCTATGGTTAATATTTAAGCCATGGACTATCTCTGGTATCAGCTGGTCTTCGATTAGTCAGCGTTTTGTAATAAAGTCAAGGTCTAACTACTTAGTACCGTTACAAAATAGGGTTAGTTGGTCCAGGCTTAAACGTCTACTTAGTCCACGTTTTGTAATATAACTGCATAAGTTTTTTTTTTCTCTAGATTTCACTGTATGTTTTTTTTTGTGTGGCATAATAATAACGTTTTAAAATATTGGGAGAAGCCACTGATTCCTGAAATACAGTTTAAAAACTAGTTCGGGAATTTATGGATTCATTAATATAATGTAATAATATTTATGTCAATAAACATTTTTGTATTTGTTCATTAACCAAAATTGATTTTCGATTTGACTGGCACGATAGCTCAGTCGGTAGTATCCCTGCCTTCTAAACTGCAGGTCGTAGGTTCGATTCCCACCCAGGACAAACATTTGTGTGATGAACATCGATGTTTGTTCTGTATCTGGGTGTTATATTGTATTCTATGTATGTATTTACAAACAAAAAGTATCTAAGTATTGTATCAGTTATCTGGTTCCCATAGTACAAGCTTTGCTTAGTTTGGAGCTAGATGGGAGCTGCGCGAAATTTAATTATTATTGTTATTATTTATTTTTTCAATCAATCAAAAATTATTTTTGATTTTTTCATTTTACTATACAGTTTGGTTATTTTGCGTAAAATGAAATGCGCACTAGAGTGTCACAGAAAACGAGAATCCCCGCGCCGCGAAACCTCGTTTGCAATTGCGGTTTTAAATTAGTTTTAACGTAGTTCCTTAAAACTTTCTTGTAATCAGTTTTTGTTTAATAATAACAATAATAACGCCCAACGATCACATACATAGATCCTGAACCCTAAGTTCCCTGTGTCTAGAGATCCACGAACTACGAGGACCATGGTCCCACAGCACGCAGACTCAAAACAAGTATTTTTCTGTGTACAAATACTAGTCCCGCCGCGGGAATCGAATCCGCCGCATCTGGGTTATAACCCGATCTGCTCAACCACCACACCATAGAGCCTGCCTTTCTTCCCCATTGGTAGTCAGTTCTACTAGGGAAAAGTTTTTAGTTTCTTGCTACCAACAGTTTAATTATATTATTCTAAAACTTACCCTAGCAAAATCATATGAATATCTGTAGATAGCCTTGAATATGTGTGGATCGTTGAGTAAATTGCGTAAATACTCTAATTTGTTCTGGAGTTTGTGTACATTGTCGCACTGTAGCTCTGTGAGACCTGAAACATTTTTATGAAACAATGTATTTACTTAAAACATTTCTTTTTTACAAAAACTTAACTTCAATATTGCATTTAACCATGTTTCTCCTGATCAATTTACTATCCTCAGTAAACCATCGAGATTATAATTATTCGGAAATACAGATGTAAGTAAAAAGTTCCACTCCTTAGCCGTTGCATTATAAAGCTCAAATCAATATGCTTGGTACGGATAGGATGGACAGCAACCATGTATGGCTATATAATTTTTGTGATGGTGAATTAACTACCTTACTAAATAATGGGCAATTGAGACTTTATGATCTGATCTCACAGTCGAGTAATCTTATTACCAGACTGTGCTGATGTCTCAGGATGATGTGCGCAGTGCAGTGTCGCTTGAAACTCTATGTTTTAGGGTTCCGAGTGACACTGTTCTGTTATGGGCGGCCGTGGCGCTTAACTTCAGGTGAACGACTAGCTTGTAACATCATTCAACAACATAAAAAAAACACTACATTGGTGTCGATTCTGTGTCGTAATCTCTAAAGCTTAACGTATAGCGGTACTCTTCTGATAGAGGGGAAATGACTAAGACGGAGATATTTTATTTTATCTTAGTTTTAAAGAATGCGGCACAGAATTGAGAACAGTACTATCGATAATCTTATCTTATATATATACATAGATCAATTGCTGTTCGTTTGTCTCGCTAAAACTCGAGAACGCCTGGGCCGATTTAGCTAATTTTTGTTTTGAAATGTTTGTCGTAGTCTAGGGAAGGTTTAAGAAAATTAACACATAGTCTACTTTATATCTGCGGTGAAACCGCGGGGCGCAGCTAGTACTAAATATTTATAAAGTGTTTCTTAAAAATAAATGTATATTGGAAGTTAAAGTTCACAATCGCATGCAAGCATTTTCAAATTCAAATCGCAGTGTTATATAACATTATTCAGTAATCATTTTGATGTAAGTAGAAAAGTATATACTTCTCACTCATACTACTGTTGAAAGCGTAGTGGGAAAGAGAAAGCAATAAAAATATCAAATATTTTTTATACTGTTTCAATATTACCTTTAGTCCATTCTTCTTGTGTGAAATAGCCCATTTGTTTCGCGCCCATTTTGTAAGCAATGACCAACATAACTACATTTTCCGGGTCGACTCCTAAGTCTTCGCAGAATTTCTCCATTCCTTCTGGACCTGTAATACACAAGTGAATCACAATATTAGATCATTGCTATTGTCATTGTAGTTTCTGGGTCCGTAGACAAAGGGAATCCTAGTTAGGGTCCGAGATCTATGTATGTGACAATTGGGCGTTATTATTATTATTAATGTAACTAGAAAAAATTGTACTTGTCTTATATTACGTTTCTCAATACATCAATTATTGTCCGCTATAATGAGTCTAGTAAGATTTGTTTTTCATTATCAAGCCTGTCACAGTCCCTATAAATAAAAAATTAAAACATTCCTTACCTAATATATCTGGCTCTGTAACTGTGGTATATTGTTTAAACCATGTAAGACATTTCTTTGCACTGAAACTAGTATCTTCTGCTTTGGAATGTCGACGTGAGCTGAAAGCAAAATAATTTCAGCATAAATATGAGCTTGTAAGAACTTCTTTAACTAGACCAATATACTTAGTTGTAAGTCATTGGAATACTGGAAGGTAACATGATTGGATCTATGGAGAGATCACGAAACTTTGATTGCAATGCAACAGGAGAAATTTCCATACTAACTATGCACATAAACTGCTAAATCCATACAAATTTGTGTTTCTGTTGGTTGCAATCGAGTTACGTGATCTCCCAGCAGGGATATATTTCATAGAGTAATATATAATTAAGCACTATGTCAAAAAATCGTTTCAATAGATAATTAAGTATGACTATGTACTTTTACAGTGTATTGAAATTCACTGCTACTTAATTTATTAATTACTTGGATCACTGTCATAATAAGTTTAATTCCAGTCATATCACGGTTAAAATAAAATTAACCGACAATTTGTTTTTTAAGTTTTATAAATCAAGACCCTGTTATCTATGGTGAATTTAGAAAATTCTGACCTGCTGTTCCGGGACCGTTTGTGATGGTGGTGCTCCTCTATATGTGTGGTACCCTGCAGCACCTCGCCCCCGGGGGGCGGGGCGCCGCTCCGCGTTCGTTTGCTGCAGCGGGGCATCGTTCCACCACCCTGCATGGATAAATAAATATGTATGGACCTTTCACACAGCGCCATCTAGTCCCAAACTAAGCAAAGCTTGTACTTTGGGAACCAAACTGATACTTAGATACTTTTTGTTTCTAAATACATAATAAATAAAATAAAATAAAAAAGCCTTTTATTATTCCTTGTCATTATAGATTTTTGTTACTTCACTGCTGTCCCCCACTTCTAAATCAAAGACCCCTTTACGGGTTAAAGGCCTCCTCTATAGAAACCCAGTTTTCTCTGTCTTCTGCTTTCTGTATCCAGTCATTTCCGGCTAATGCTCTTATTTCATCTAAATACATACATAGAATAAAATATAACACTAAGATGCAGAACAATAACATCAATGTTGATCACACAAATGTTTGTCCTGGGTGGGGATCGAACCAACAACCTGCAGTTTACAAGGGTTATTACCAACAGAGCTATCGGGCCAGTCAAGAAAGATAGTCAAGTTAAACATTTATTAACATAATTGGTTGACGCGATGTGCATTTGCTTATTGGTAAGTGTCACTGCTCCTCATAACAGATGTAGTGCCACTTAGAAACCACCTACCTAAAAGGTAGTTCCTTCTTTACTTAATTGGTTTAATATCAGTCATTCAATTGTTCTATACAAATATTTGTCAAGCACTCCATAGACCAAATTGTAGTTAGTAGATAATAAGTGCTTTTATTTATTAGAAAATATGAAGTTTAATTATAGTTTGTGGTGGATCTTTGGCCAATTTTGTTGATACATGAAGGAAGGCATAGGACTAAATTCATCGAATAAATCTAAATTTGCTTGTAGTTGATTATTTTTAGGCAACTCATTGCTAGTATGAACCATCAAATCATTGTACACTTCTAATGTCACTAAAGATAGTTGGTCCTACACAATCAACTATCATCAACCATCCACATAGTACTTACCATAGAGTAAGAGCCAGATCGATCATAAAAACAACAAAAATCGAAATCATAAAATATCCTATAGTTAAAACTGGAAACAAAATCAATCTTAAATCTTGGTATCTGGTATGCATGCATGAGCAATCTGAACAATCAATCTGTGGTCAAAACCTGTCTGACAAACAATACTATTTGATTTGATCTTGTCATTCTGTAACTAGAATGTAAATGTAAGTATGTGACACTGGCAAAATTGCAACATTGTTTTGTCTCAGAGGTCATAATCAAGAAGTCAAGCCAAGTTTATCATTAGAATAATGCTTTAAATACAAAAATAACATATCAATTACATAAACATCAATCTGTGGAGACATGAATCCAGTATTAGTACACAAACACTTACACATTACACAGATGTACACATGTACACAAACATTCATTACCATTCTTACATCTACTCACATCGCAGCCTCAGTTTGAAAGGTATCTAATATATGAAGAGCTACAAAACATGTTATTTCAGTGAGGCCAACTAGCACTAACTAGAGATAGCTTTAACAAAGGGGATGTCTTTGCGAAAGAAAAACAAGAACATACAGGGATAAAATAAGCATATACTTTTAGATAGCTTATGTTTAATATCCATTAAGTGGAATAAAGAATGCAGTTCATTGTTTAACAAGAAGATATTAGACATACCATTAATTAAGATTGCTGTAGTATTTTTCCTATTGCACTTTCTAAAAGCTCGATACTCCCATTCAAATGACAATGTATAAAACAACTAATAAATTTTGTGGATTCGTATTTTATATTTCACAAGAAGATAATATGAGGGTGATACTACTACCATGCAGCACTACTAATGTTTGATATGTAATATTTCTGTATTAAATACTATAATGATTTAGTACTTCACTCATACAATTTTTTACCTATTTATTAAGTTAATAAGATAATTTTACTTTTCTTTTTAAAAGATAGTTTGATGTAAAATAATCTAAGATTATGTAATTGTTAAGTAATTTGAGCTAATCTGAGCTAATTTCTACATATTGCATACTGTATTCTCATCATTCTTATTTGTGTCACCCTAAACTGCGAATTTAGTTACCTAACAGGCAAACTGACTGGCATTTTCAGAAGATACAGGTTCATTGGTAATTATCAATTAATCAATCATACTAAACAACTCAATTCAGGTTTCAACACTTGCCACAAGTATTCCAAAACAATCTGCTACTTTTAGCTCTTCAGTTTCTTTACATCAATTGCAAGTGAAATTATCGCTAACCACTGGCAAATGTAGATTCTGTTTTTTTTAAAGATTTACAAAGAAATATAAGCAGCCCTTATAAAATGTATGTTATAAGTGCAAATGAAAAAGGCATGATTTCAGTAAATAAAAACCGAATGCAAAATATTGGATCAGCTGAATGTGACAGGTGCAAATGATAGCTTATACAATGTAACTTGAAGAGGTTACAACTAAGCTGTACGAATATTTAGACAATAGCTTTAGAATCGGTTTTAAAGGCGTTATGTACTTGAAATAGGGACATTTTTATGTCTCGTTCTGAAAAGATCATATAAGTAAATTTTTTTTTTTTTACTTAACACTCAAGTCAATATTACAAAACAACGAATTGAAATTAATAATGGTTAACTTACTATAGGTGGTAGGTTCGATATGAAATTGGAAAACTTGAAAGGATTATCGTCTCCTATTTTGCGAATTTTGCAAGTACAGCCTCGCGAAAAAATGTCCTCTTGACAGGTCGATAATAACCTGAAATTAAAATATTAAAAATCAATAGGGCACGACGTACACATCAAATAAGGTATTAGCTGACCACAAACACTCGCAATTATTAAATATAGTTAAAAAAATTAATGAGAATCTGGAAAAACTTGTGTTATAAAAAAAAAACATTGCTTTGGGTCGGTTGACTTTACAATGTTGTTACCTTTTCAGAATTTTATTGACATTAAATTACGGAATAAGATAGTATATATTAGATTTCCGCCTATTTTAACATACTGGAAAACCCGAAATGAATAAGTTGATAAAATTAAACAGCAGACACACAGCGGCTGTGAAAAACTCAAAATAGCTAGCTACATATTACTGTTATCTGTGTTCAAAATGAAACCAACGTTTCGTTACTGCATTCGTGCAAAATTTGCCTTCGAATGAAACAATTTTTTACGTTAGTAATAAACTAAGGTCCGTATTACAGAACGATGTTCAGTCATCGATCATTGCTCAAGCAGAATTTCATTCACTAATTGATCACTTTATGAATGAAATCTCTGCTTAAGCACCTATCGATGACTGAGCATCGTTCTGTAATACGGACCTTAAACTACAATTATAAACGCTGAAATCTATTGATCATGTTAAATATTTAGTGATTTATCACTCTGTAATGAGTACAAAAAAATGTGTACCTCTTGGTTTAAGTTTAATAGACCACAGACTAAAAAGAGTATAGGAATATGAATAAACTAAACGCGAAAAATGTTACTACAGATTAAACACACTCTCATCATCCGTAGAGAAAGAAACCTGAATGGAGGAGTTTGCTCAATAATATAAGCAAGATAAACTTCTAAACCATTGACTTTTTCGGAAACGAAACAGAAATATCATTATACGGGTTGTTGTCTTGTGGTTATACTCTATTTGTTGCATTTTATTTTTGAGCCTTGGTTTTCGGTGAATGATCTTGATCGTATATCTGATCCTAATAATAGTGAATTGTTACTATGTTGAGATCCTGGACCCTAACTAGGATTTCTTGTATCTAAGGACCCAGAAACTACGAGGACCATGGTCCCACAAAACCCAGACTCAAGTGTTTGCAATTTTTTCCTGGGCACAAATACTTTAAACTCCCCTTTGAAGTAAAACTTCCTTACGTACGATTGACTTGGAGAGTAAGCTGGTAAATGCGAGGCGAACGGACTTACTTCAGTTGTGTGGTTTAAAGTACACGCGTTTTTTTAAATTACCCATGGTATAAAGACCTTGAGGTGTCAAAAACAAACGAAGGCTTTGCTAATATTATAACTAATTTATTAGCGAGGTCTTCGAGCAATAAAAAGCATATTGCTCGAAGAGCGAGGCCAACGCAAGCAACCAATAGTAGCAAATTGACCGCTAAAATAACGCGACCTCTATCGCGCCACTTGTCTCACATTAGGTACGAAACAGAGAACTAATCCACGAGGGTGCGAGAGGCCATCCCTCCGTACCCTCAGTGACTCGCACCCCTACCTACTGTCTACGGTGAACTCATTATCGATTTAAATATGCAAGTGACAACTGTCGTAAAATATCGATCCACTGTTACTTTATGAAAAGTAAAATTAGACGCGCATTCCCTTTTCCATTTAATTTACTTACCTATGCATTTAAGTATATAATAAAATCAATAATGTAATATATATATATCTTTAAATTATACAAAAATGAATCTCTATTTCCTTTGGTCATCGCATCACGCTTGAACGGATAGAACATTTTCCCTAATTTTTTTTTGTTGTGTTTATTTTTTTGTCAGGAAGAAGGTTCTCATGAAAGAAAAAAAAGAAAGTTAGAAAATTTTCACCACGCGGGTGAATCCGCGAGGCGCAGCTAGTATAAATATAGGCACGTAATTCCTCTAAGTGCGTATACTTGTTCTACCGCGGGAATCAAACCCGTCGCCTCCGGGCTATGAGCGGACCTGTTTTACCGCCACACCACAGAGGTTGTCACAGCATAGAGTAAGGAATTAGTACTTACTAGTAGCGCCCCGCGGTTTCACCCGCGGATAAAAACTATTTTAATTATTTGCTCATCGCAAATATATAATGTAGCCTATGTGTTAATCCAGTGTATAAGCTATCTTGGTACCGAATTTCATCCAAATCCACTCAGCCGTTTGAGCGTGAAGAAGTAACAAACATACACAAATACACACAAACACATAAAAACTTTCACCTTTATAATATTAGTGTAATTACCTATTAGTGTGATAGTATGATTAGCGTGATATACCTTCTTGCACAAATATACCCCGAGATTTATGCGTCTCACTCGTTTCCCGTAGCAATTGAATTTCCCGAAGTATAAAGTAGCCTACATTGATCTCAGTAGTATAAGCAATCAGCGTACGAAACATCCAAAAACGTTCAGGCACATCTAATATAACAACAATAATACTAATACTAATAATAATAACGCCCAACGATCACATACATAAATCCTGGACCATAATTAGGATTCCCTGTGTCTAGAGACCAAGGAAGTACGAGGAACATGGTCCCACAACACCCAGACTCAGAATAAGTGTTTGCGCTTTTTTTCTGTGCTCAAATACTTGTCTTGCCTCGGGAATCGAACGCGCCACCTCCCGGTTACGAGCCGACCTGCTCAACCACCGCAGACGCTGTCAATAGCAACAACAATAATAATAATAGCGCCCAACGATCACATACATAGACATATAAACAATAATAATTAGATAGTGGATAGGTAGAAGGAAACAATCCTTTCATTTGACGGCGTCTGTGGTGTGGAGGCAAGCAGTTATCTACACTATACCCATATAAATCCTTATATACTGGAATCATTGACTATAAATCCACTTGACCAATGATACAACTTCCCCTCATACGAAAAATATTAACTTTTTTTAAAATATTAATTTTAAATATTAGCTGTTGCGAGTACGTTAGTTTCGTTTTGGATTGCCTCGGTGAAACAGCTATCGAAAAATGTCACAGAATATTAGAAAAACGAGTTATTGCTCAGTGAAATTGTGCGGGGAGAATAGCAATTAAATAAAATAGCGTCTGGCTGTGCAAAGGACGGTATGTCATTCCACACGTAAGTATTTTTCATATGGTAATTAGAGAAAACTTAGTACATCTATTTTGAAATTAAAAACGAACATTATGAAGAAGAAGAAGCGGGAACCCGCTGATGTCTTTTGCTCCGTCCTACTCTATTCTTTGTAATTTCGTGTCACTTTGTCTCGTTTTATGCTATTTATTTATGTTGTTTCTTGCGTCATTATCGTGATCAGCCAATCGGTAGCATAGAACATGCCTACAGAATAAGTAATATGTAGAGTTTTGGCGGGAAAACGAAAAAGATCGCGTCGCCGAATTGTATCATTTTCCAAAACTTGTGTTATTTTCAGTGTTAGTGCATAAAATCGGTGGCATTTTGTTCAATAAGTGCTGGATTACAAGCGTGAGCGTGGGAAAATGGTATAATGATGGTGAAACGTATCTTCTCGTGTTGTTTCCAAAACTCCATAGAAGCTTCAAGTAGTTGCCACCTCTTTACTAGGAGTATGACTTTGACTAGACTGACTTGACTATGACTTGACTTGATGACTTCGACTGTGACTTGACACATATTTGCGTGAAATATCGATAACTTGAAAAATTATCAATTACTTGACACTGGCTAATTACTTCAAAAATGCTAAATTTGGGTAGATGTCACATTTAATACATAGATATCGAATACAATTTTACTTGGTAAATGTATAAATGATTATACGTAAGACAGCCTATTAAAAAAATATTTTCTGTAGTAGGTACTTACCTACCTACGTGGTACAAATTGCACTGCATAATATTTACTTATGATGACGTCACTACTAACAATAGTACTAATAGAATAAAAATAGTAGTTATAAAATCCAAAATCAGCCAGGCAGCAAGTTTTACTAGAATCCTCTAAACCCAAGGATACTCAAAAATAACCCTAAAGCTCTTTCAATAATGCACTTAGTTTAAATGAGCCACAATTTCTAGTAAAGCTAAACAATACGTTGTTCAAGAAATAGTCATATCCTACTATTAGCAAGGAAGTAGTCGTAACTCTAAATAGATGAACATTGAGTGAAGCAAGGGTGCGCCACTGCTGTGCTGTGATCCCCTGGAACCTTGCGTTGCGTAGCCGGCGTCCATTCACACCCCCGCAGTCCACCTACCCCATTTTCACCCTACGTGGTACGAGCGGAATAGAATCCATCCACAATCCCTCAGTCCGTTTTCCATTCGCGCAGAGGGCGCTCGCCTCGCGCTCTTTCCATGCGAAAATCGCGATCTATCGCAAACTATTCGAGTGCAGTAATCTAGCATTTCAGTTTTCGAACGTATTTTATACTTCATTTGATAACCTTTTTCGGTGTTTCCTTTTTCCGGTCAGTGTTACCTTTATATTTTTACTTGCGTTATTTCAGCCAGTGTTGTTGTGCCGACAGTTTTCTGGACAGCCAGCCGCATTTGCCAAACTTACGTAAGTGATATTACTGCATTGCGTTTTAAATTAAGATTTACCTATTGCATCATTAATAGACACCTACAACCTAAGCACTTACAATATTTTTTATCTAGTGGTTCCTGGATATTTGTAGGTTGTTGTTAGGGGCTATGCCTTTCAGAAACTCTAATATTTACGCCGGCGCCGGTTGAGGCTTGTTTTTATCTGTTTTGTACTTTATCTCTAGCAAAACATAGATAAAAATTACAATAATTACATTTGCACAAAAATAAAAACAAAATCTCAGCTCGCAATTCTCTCGAAGAAGGCCGGCACGAAGAAAATTCCATTAGGCGTATTGAATTGCGACGGCAAAGTGGCATACTTAAATCTAGTTTTATGCAATAAAGCTAAAACACAGGTATATAACAATGGGTATATTGTTATACCATACAGGTTCTTATTACTATCTACTAGGTAAGTAACCTAGTTATTCGTTTTTATTTTTGTGATATTAACACCTAGTCAGAATGTTGAAATTAGTAGTAGGTATGTGATAGTACCTATACGACCAAACCAATTGGGATTGCTAATTTCTTTGTTGTAATCACAAAACTATTACTTAAAATCAATAATAGTTACGGATTATTAGTATTTCAGTGATTGACGACGTCACTCATGCTCGTGGCTAAATGGAAAAAATGCTTGAGCCTATGAATAAAAAAAGTGACGAAAAAGAAAGATATGCTGTAAATGTGACAGCTTTTATTATTATGTAGAGGCTATGGCTGCAAATCACAGAATACTATTATTCCTAGCGGAGCTGCAAATGATCGGAAGCATGAAGTCATCTGTCACGGGAAATTTCCAATTTTAAATAGTTCATTATAAAATGACCACAATAAATATAACGAAAAAAATATTTCCCCATTCTGAGCTACGTATTATGACTGTGCTACGCAAGTGCTACGCATAATGAGCGTTTCGGCTACGCCTACGTTTCGTTGATAAAATATACAGTACAGCTACAGGCCATAGACTTTAGTTTGTATCCTATGTAATAAGGCGAATTTCTGTGCTACAGACCTATATTATTATAAAGGTAATCAAATAAAAATGTAAGAGTTTTGGCGGAAAAACGAAAAAGGTCGCGTTACCGCATTGTGTTATTTTCGTAAACTTGTGTTGTTTTCAGTGTTAATGCATAAAATTGGTGGCATTTTATTCGTTAAGTGCTGGATTACAAGCATGTGTGTGGGAAAGTGGTATAATGATGGTGGAACGTTTCATTTCGTGTTGTTTCCAAAACTACATAGAAGCTTCTAGTAAAGTTGCCACCACTTTACTAGGAGTATGACTAGACCATGACTTGACTTGATGACTTGGACTGTGACTTGATTTGACACATATATATAATTAACTTCGGAAATTATTAATTACTTGACACTGGCTAAAAACACAAAAGTGTGGAGCCAAAACAAACAAATAAAAATGTATGAATCAGTTTTCTTGTTTTAAAGCTAGTTTAGAGGCTATGCAGGCAAATCGCTGATAAATTGTTAATATATAACGAAAATGTATAGAACATTCAGATATTACCCCGAAATGTGCTTAGTAGGCAAGTGGTTTATAGAACAATTTTAATTATTTAATGTATTTGGGGTGTATTCGTAATGAATTGGTTGTTGCGGGAAGTAGGTGGAGACTTGATTGGGATTTATGATTATGGACTTTTAGATTTATGCGATCGGGAAACAAAGCCGTGGAAAGTTTTCCATTACTTTACGTTTTTGTGACTTAGGTACCTATAGCTTTGTATTAATAAACAAAAGGAATGTCTCATTCTCATCCGTTGTCTCATTCGTTATTCATCTCATTCATGACATTGTACGCTTTTCAATTGTTCGTTTATTTTTATGCAATTTAAAAACATCAAAAGATGTACGATTAAATCCTATTAAAATAGTAAAAATAATATAAAAATGAATGCCAGTCTGTACTTAAATTTAACAGTTCATACTTATTCTTCTGACATACCCAAATGCATTGCAGTAGTTGTTTAGTAACAGGGATAAGTGTGAACTTAAGAGCTCTCAAGCTTTATTACAGACTAGCATAAGTATCATAATTGGAATACTTTATTATGTTTCTGCTACCTACATAGATCAGACATATTTACATGGCATGATAATCTATCTATACAAAATTTCGTGTCACAGTGTTTGTTACTATGCTCCTCCTAAACGGCTAAACAGATTTCAATGAAATTTTATATTGACAATTGGTAGTTCCAAGAATAGGTTGTTATCTATTTTTCATCCTCCAATGATAAAGGTGGCCCCACATTTTTTAAAATATTTCAGACAGTTTTATGATGTGGCATTAAAAATATATACAACTCTACATTTTCTACCTTCTTCCATCATCCCCAATTTATATGGCAACACAACGTTTGCCGGGTCAGCTAGTATACTATAAAATACTGTACCAGATTAGCCTGCAGCACGGTACAAACAAAATAATCGAAAACCCAATTTGAACGCGTCGATTTATTTCGTTAATTATCCATTTGAATCAAACCAATCAAATCACGAAAACATCCACAATTCATGTTCCTCAATGCTTTTCAATACAATTAATTTGATTTGACTAATATTTGTTGGAGGCGGTGGGCTCGCAATCAACAAATTAATATCGGCTTTACATCTGTAACAAGATGTGCCGGGAGCTTGATAAATGGAGTTTCATTAAATATTCTATACTACCTATATAACTTTGCTAAGTATCTACACAGTATATCACAGTGTAGCTTAAATTACAGAAGGTGTGCTCCGCTCCTGTAAGATTTACCGGCGCATAAACGTAGGTACAGTCCGCGGAGAACGGGCCGTAAGAGGATTTTCATTTCTGTGGTTGAAGGTAGTTTATACGAGGGTCATGCCGAAGGGAGCTAGATAATAATAGGTCTTTACCTATGAAATTGCCGTATTGCAGTACAGACTTTTTCAAACAAAAAAAAGTTTTGATTGGCTATGAATTCTAAATTCAAATTAATTTTGTTTTAAAAATATGACATTCTATTTACAATATAAGTCTTTTGTTTATTGATTAGCGTTGTATTTTCATTACATTTCAAAATTTTTCTCATAATGGATACTTTGAAATTTCGTGTAATTATGGAATATGAGTTCCGTCGTGGCACCAACGCGGCACAAACGACACGTAGCATCAACGACGTTTACGGAGAGAACTGTACAAACGAACGTACAACCCGTTATTGGTTTGCTCGGTTCCGTTCTGGGAATTTTGACTTGAAAAATGAACCTCGTGGTCGTCCGGAAACTTTGGTCAACAATGATGAATTAAAGGCGATTGTGGAAGCTGATGAATCTCAATCTACAGCTGAGCTAGCAGCAGCTTTTGATGTTAGCATCAAAACAATATTGGTCCATTTGCGACAGATTGGCAAGATAAAAAAGCTTGATAGATGGGTGCCCCACGAACTTAACGATCGCCAGCGCAACGTACGCGTCGAGACTTGCCTTGCGCTGCTTAACAGGCACAGAAATTTTGAATTTTGAAGGAATTTTGAACCGAATTGTTACGTGCGACGAAAAATGGATTCTTTTTGACAATCGAAAGCGCTCAGCAAGTTGGTTAGATCCTGGTTCGGTACCAAAGCAATGTGCAAAACGAAAAATGACCCCTAGAAAGGTGATGGTCACAGTTTGGTGGTCTAGTGCTGGTGTGATTCATCATTGCTTTTTACAAGACGGCGAGAGCATTACTGCAGATGTGTACATTGAAGAACTGACCACAATGATGGTGAAACTCGCACGTCTGCAACCAGCTTTGGTCAATCGGTCGTCTCCACTGCTACTTCACGACAACGCGCGACCCCATACTGCACAACAGACCGTCTCTAAGCTGCATGAGTTGGGTTTGGAAGCTCTCCCTCATCCGCCATACTCACCAGATCTTGCGCCTACCGACTATTACTTTTTCCAAAATTTGGACAACTTTTAGCGAGAAAAAAATTCAATTCCCGAGAGGCAGTACAAAACGCCTTTGAAGAGTTTGTTGTCTCCCGTCCTGCTGAGTTTTTCAAGAAGGGCATCCATTAACTGCCACAGCGTTGGCAAAGATGCATTGATTGCAGGGGTGATCACTTTGAATAAAAGAAATAAATAAGTTCGAAAAAAAAATACTTTAACTTTTTTCAAACAAAACGGCAATTTCATAGGTAAAGACCTAATATTTACTCATTTGTTTGCAGGTTAAACGAGAAAAATGATTATTTTCGTGAGAATTGGCGAGAATTTTCTCGCAGCAATGGAACTCAGTTGACGCGATTTACGTGCTATTATTTACTATGACTTAAAAAAAGGTTTTATGATTAAGTTTTGGTTATTATATTATGTGATTTGTTTGCTGAATTTGAAAGACGATGGGGTATATTTGATGATACGCGAGAACAATGTGCTAAAAATAGCCTATTTGCAACAAATATTTTGACTTTGACAAATTGGCCGTCAACCGAGGTTATCATCATTCATAACTCCACCTTTCTCTCTGTTAGCGTTGTTCAAGATGGGTGCCGCCAAACTCTGGCACCAAGATAACGCGCACTGCACTTGTCTTCTAAAACACTTTTTTTTACCTACTTCACCCAACACCACCATTTTTCTCTTAATTTAGGACCTTGTTATATTTATCTGTTCCCGAAAATCAAATGAAAATGAAAAAGACAATAAAAATTATTTATTTGCATAAAGTAAAATTAAATGGCAAAAAATGTGAGAGCGAAGAATATGCACTCACTACTTATAATTTTAAGATTACTGAGGTGTCTAAAGAAGAGTAGTCAGAGGTATTTTCCTAGTGGTTTAGACGAATGGAAAAGTGTTTACGTACTCAGGATGAATACTTTGAAAAAATTGATACTAGTATTGTCCTGAATGAAATTTCCTTTCTTTCTTTCTAATAATAATTAATAAAATGTATAACGTTTGAGTAACTAATTTATTTTCATTGTCCTCGTATATATATGTACTTACACATATCTATTGATTTGGCACGGCGTACTGCATAGAAATGAAAACTGCTTAAAAA
The DNA here is from genome assembly GCA_905220475.3 of Ennomos fuscantarius. Taxonomy (NCBI): domain Eukaryota; kingdom Metazoa; phylum Arthropoda; class Insecta; order Lepidoptera; family Geometridae; genus Ennomos; species Ennomos fuscantarius. The sequence continues at coordinate 1,387,355 of HG992034.1, read as the reverse complement.
AGGCCAAAACTATGCCATGTTTTCTTTATAGGCTACTAACTACTTCTACAAAATTGCAGTACCTTTGCTGTGTAATATTTACGTAAAAAGCAAAAGAAACTTCTAAGTAAAAGAAACTTACCCCAAAGTGAAACGTGCGTAAAGAAGTTTTACTTTCTAAAATGGGTTTTAAAAATGCAATACAAGCTATATCAGACAGACTAGTCTCATACTTACTAGTCAATACGAGGTAAGTACATTTCTTCTTAGTTTCCTAACTCCAACTTTTACAACCTGTGTCCACCTCAGGAGCTGCGTAAATAAGTAAATTGTCGAGGAAAATCCGTAGCTAATAGGTTAATAGGTCAACTTAATGGGGACTCGTGTGATTTCTTTGATGTTTAATTGGCTTACGGAAGATATTAAGCTAAACCACCTACACTGAAATAAGGCTCTAAAGTGCTTTTTGGGAACTTCGTCAAATTTTTGAAATTACCCTGGATTTCTAAATAAAATGTATGAAAAACATGATAGTTCCATTGGGTTGTGTAATACCTATTTGGCCTATACTTTGTCAGAAAAAATCACCAAAATTTTTGCTTTAGTTATTTAAGTTTGGGTTAGAGAACCGACAGTGAAGTATTTAAACCACACCCTCCAGAGCGACACATATATAAGCGAAAAACCCCTAAAAAAAGAATAAAAAAAAATGAAAAACATTTGAAAAAGTTTACCTGAAAATGCTTACCTTCCAACTTAGTAAGTGATTGTATCTTTTCGACTTTACTTTCTTTCTTTTCGACATTCATTGTCTCGGATCAAGAATGAGCCTTTATTTTCTTCAGTCGTCAGGTGTCTTTTCTTTTTTAATAACCGTTCCGTTTCACCAAAATATTCGCACGGAATAAAACGTTGCAATTTATAAAGTGTGAAGCCGATGTCGCCCGAGTTTTAAAGGATGGCCATCCTCATTTTTCAAGTACGGTTACGTACCGAGATTTCTGATAATGTGTTTTTTCATTTCCAGCGTTTTGATTAATGAAAACGTGAACAGTGCTGAGTGGAATGAAACTTTTCGTGGTTTGAATATTTCGTCGATTTTCATAGCGTGAGTTGCTCTGTGGAAATTTATTTTCGTTTTGAGTTGTTCCAATCTTTAGGGCTTGTTTAGGCTTTGGGAGATAAACAGCGGACCTGTTATTCTTATCTGTATTAAAAAATAAAGAAATGAGGTGACAAGCAAGTCGTTTACCTGGAGTTAAGCGCTACGGCCGCCCATAAAATTGCAGTGTCACTCAGAACTCTAAATAAAGTCTCGCGTGACATTACACTGCGCACGTCATCCTGAGACACCATACAGCTTAATAATAAGATTTCTAGGCTATGAGATCAAATGATAAGATCTCAATTGCCCAGCAATTTCATTAGCACACTACAGCACTACAGACCGGAACACAGTAGTGCCTGCACACTATTACTTGGCGGCAGAATAACTGGGAAAGTGGTGGTATCTGCCAAGATGCAATTTGCAGAAAAGTTCTACCACCTTGTAATTTCTCTACTAAATTATTAATTTATCAACGTTTCTACGACGATGATTCTATAGCTTTTGGGTGTCTTGAAGTTTAACGCGAAACATTTACCAAGAAACCAGATAAAATAATCTAAAATCTAAAAATTAATACACCATTTGCATTTAGTTGACAGCCTTTGTGGTGTGGTGGTTGAGCAGGTCGACTCAAAACCCGGAGATGGTCGATTCCCGCGGCAGGACAAGTACTTGTGCACAGAAAAAAACACAATTACTTGTTCTGAGTCGGTGTTGTAGGAACATGGTCCTCGTAGTTTCTGGGTCCCACAGGTAATCCTAGTTAGGATCCAGAATCTATGTATGTGATCGTTGGGCGTTTTTATTATTATTATTAGCTGCCACTAGTTTTTAGCGCTCAATTTCTACAGCCTACCATTCTTCTCGCCACCAAATCACGCAGACACCTAGATACACATGTAGTAACAGGCCCACCTAAAACAAAACCTCCAGTTTTGAAATATGATAAGTAAGTAAAGGCCGGGTCCATGTCCGCTCCGCTGGCTGCGTGGTCAGCAGCGCGGAATCAGCCCGGTTTAATTGGACACCACCCTGGAATGGCTAGCTGCCTAAATTGATTCCTATCTAACTGCGACTGAATTGAAATTTCTACTAAATTTTTGGATTTTTTTGAGTTGAGTTGAGGCTATGATTTGTTGTGGGAAAGGTGTCTTTTACATGATGTTGATCAGGTGCTTATGCTTTGTCTTTTATTAGAAGTTGAATGGCCTGATAGCTCAGTTGGTAGTAGCTCTGCCTTCTGAACTGAAGGTTGTGGGTTCGGCTTCCACCCTGGACAAACGTTTGTGCGATGAACATAGATATTTGTTCTGTGTCTGGGTGTTGTATTCTATGTATGTATTTACAAAAGTATATAAGTATTCTATCAGTTATCTGGTTCAAGCTTTGCTTTATTTTAAGATTAGATGGCGTTATTATCATTACTATTATTTATATTATCCTAAAGAATAGTACGAATTTAGCAGGTACTAAATTCGTTATATCACGATATTGGTCTATTATTTATTCTGACCTTATTATTCCTTTGTTGTCCAATAGCGCCAACTAAATTGGTAATACTAAAAAAGTTTTAATCGTTTTTGAAAATGTTGATTATTTGATATATTAGGCACTAACTGCATCCGGTGGTTTCACCCGCGTGGTGTAGTTTTCTAATTTTCCGCTCATATTTCTTATTTTTTATTTCATAAAAACCTCCTGACAATAATAAAAAAAAAAACAAAAAAGAATTTTTGAAAATGTTCCATCCGTTCACGCGTTATGCGATGCGATGACCAAGGGTAATAGAGATTCATTTTTATATATAAAAGATATTATGTTGCTGGCAAGTCTACATGATCATGTACCTTTATCGCTTGTCTTTATTTATACAGATACCCACATGCTTACACGCTGATGATTTAACAAGATTATCCCTCAACGGAAGCCCTCATGCTACGTAACGTTATTATCCCTCTGCCACAAGGTCGTAATTTCCTTTCTAGACTTGCGTGGGTTTCAGAAATCCAGACCCATTTGTATTAATCCCAGTCCATGTTCTATGTCGCGCGTTAGTGTATATTGTAAAATGTCAGACGTGATTTCGTACCCATATTTTTAGGTGTCTGCTATTTTTAGGATAGTCTTGAGGGTCGGAAGAATTTCTGAAAATATAAGACAAAATTTCAACTAGTTTGAAGTAACAAGTAAAATATTATAAACCAGAGCAATCGTGCCATATGCCACATAGCCTACCACACGGCTTTGGACCTTAATTGCTAGCTTGATTCCGCCCACGACAACCCATTTACATAGGTTGCCCGGACTGTTCCAACCTTTCTTGTGTTTTTCAAAATTACATCCCAGTCATCCTATTTTGATTTTAAGAAGGATGCGATGAATGGTCAGCACCCAGCAGTACAGATTACCTACAAAATATGTTGCTATATCACCAGCAGCAACTATTTCACTAGTCCTATTTTTTAGGACATGCAATTTTCAGGATTCCGCCAACTTTAACAAAAAACTGCAAAACACAAAGGAAATCCCTGCAAATACAAAGCGAAATAAATTTAATCTTCAGCTCTACAGTCCCATTTAAAGTTTCAGAGTTAGCAACAAACTTCCATATTTTCTTTGAGTTTTTCATCCGTCGTACCGGAGGCGTGAGAAATACTTTGCAATGCTTCATCTGGCAAATTCTCATCTGACCTAGTCTGGTGAAGCGCAATGGTGATGCCATGTTGAGAATGAGTAAGTTGCATGTAGTTTCTTATAAGAAGTTTGAAAAAGTATTGTAGTATTTTATAATCTGTGGTTAAAGGGTATAGAGATTAGAAGTTGTATATTCTACACTACTCCTACACTGATCCGTAACCACTGTGTCTGGTAGATACTTCAAGTCCGTGCCGAGTCGGAATCGTGATGAGATGTGATATACCTTTTACTACTTCTATCTACGACAAATTAGTATTCGTCAGAGTTGAAAGTTGTTGGTTAACGTAGATCTCCATTGCCAACATAACAAAATTAAAATTTGTGTTATTATGTGTCGGGTAAAATGACAATTTACAATTTGTTGTCAAGATGGCGACATTAACATTAAACAAAGCAAAAACAAAGTTATACCGGCCGATAGATGGAGCTAAACTAAAGAAGTTTTACTTCAGCCGTGTAGTCTAATGCACACGTTTTTGTGAATAATTCATATACCAATCAGTGCAGACTACAGGTCAAGCACCGTGTACCCTACTGTACTTGTAAGTATTATCAATGCTGTAAGGTCCTTATTAAGCGTAAAAGTACACGATTTTTGTAAACCACACAAAGTATAATTCCATCAATGTTCTCTTTCGTTATCCTTTAACACAAGAACGTGACTCTGAATTAAACGATTTTTTCTCCTGTTTGCTCTACCATACGATTTAACGACCCTTTACAACGGAGAAAGTTTAATAAAAGGGAAATCGACGAGTTTTTTTGCCTGTTTGCCTTCGTGTTTCACTTAGATGTTTACCCAAATATTTCTAAGTACGTTAGTTATTTATGCGTCATAATATTGATCTCAACGTTTATTAAAATAAGTTTTTATGTTATACTTACTCTATATATTCATATAATATTAATTAGATACATTAAATAAGCTCTTAAATTAGACAATAAGAAACCTTAGACTAGACATAGGTAAGAATCGCGTCAAAATAAAGGAAGCTTTATATTTTCATTATATGGCAAACGTGGTAACTATTATGTGGTAGGACTTTTCTGCAAAATTCGTCTAGGTAGGTACCGCCACTTTGCCAGTTATCCATCCGCCAAACAGTAGTGCACCAGCATTACTGTATTCCTGTTTGAAGGGCAAAATTAGTGAAATTGCTGCAGATGAGACTTTAAGATCTCACAGTCTAGTAACTTTATTACTAGACTGATTAGACTGTACTGATTTGGCAGTGTCACGCGAAACTTTATATTTTAGAGTTCCTAGTGACACTGCAACTGATATGGGCAGTCATGTCACTTAAAATCTCGTGAACGACTAGCTCATCATGTCATTCCTTAACATAAAATAATGTATGAATACTAGCGTAGGGCGTCCACCGACCACTTATATGAACTGAGTAGCTGGCAGTGGTTGGATAAGAGCAGAAGATCGGACTCAGTAGCGTATTTTGGGCGGGGCGTATCTATGTTCAGCAGTAGACTTACACAGGCTGTGATGATTATGATGACGATGATGATGATGATGATGGTGGTGGTGGTGGTGATAAAGAACAATTTCCCCTTTGCTAACTGTAAGCTGACAAAACACGTCTTTAAAGTTTGTAACTAAATTCATAAGGTACCCACCAAATTATAGGATACGGCGTTAGGCAACCATATTAGGTGAGGGGAAAATTAGAAGGGGTGCCGTTAGGCTATTCCTAAACGATCAGTTTACCTGAACCGAACTACGTCAGAATTACAACACGCGTTTGCTTATTTAATAGCAAAAACTTGCTTGGATTGATATTGTTTAAGCATATAAAAACACGGCATCTATTCGTCTCCTTCGTCTTCTTATTAAAGAAGTCTGCGTGCTTTTGTTGGTGAATAATTGTCAACTTCAAGGCCTTTGTAGAATAATAATAAATAATAACCATCGTTCTCTGCCTTCAGCCAATAGGTATTTCGACTACCCCATACGACATGACATTTATCTTCTCTTTTATTTGATTTATATATGACGTTTATATGATTCTATAGGTCTGCTTCTTCCTTTATTCTCTTCTACGATTTCTATTCTTACGCCACGTCGGGACCACGTGACGATTTTTGACGTGGAAGACTTTTTGAAACTTCGTTAAAATATAATAAGCGCGCATTACTTGAGAATAACGAAACATCCTTATCATCGTAGGAATTTAATAAAGTATAGTACGTCATCGTCTCATCAATCTCCAGATTGAGGAAATAACCTTAAAATAAATTCCCCAAAATATACGTATAACAGGAAAATTTCAGAATATTCATAATTATTTTGGTAAAACATTAATGCTGCTCAAAATAATAGCTACATTGATATTTATTTATAATTAAAATGAAATCGTTAAAAATGCCATGAAACGTGCTCATAACATGCAATAAAAGCACCATCAATGAAATTAAAAGTGTAGCCGCGTGTTTGACCGTGTGTAGCGACCCTTACGTTAGGATGAATCAATAAATTCGCCCCTACAGTTTTGGTACCCACTCCTGTTTATACTTTACACATAATGTATGCATGTGTGTGTTATCTGTCTGTATAGATACGGTGTAATTATAGTTTTTTTGGCAGTGTTGTGTTAGGTCAGGACTTTTATTGATTTAATTCTTAATGACGTCATACGTCATGTATGTGTAACTTACGACGCTACTACTACGCAATCTTTGATATCAATGAGACAATGCTGCCAGCATGTTGGGTACGCTACAAATTGCAATAGCTGATAACACGATTTTCTATTCATAAAGTTAGAGCCTATCAGGCTTATTTATTTTAAAGATAAACGAGACTTAGTTATTACAATTTTGGTAGTGGGCTGGAGCATTTGGACTGTCTATAGGTCATCCCGACTAGTATATAGTGCAAATGTTTTTTTTTGTACCTAGTATTTAGTGTTTTGTAGTAGTTATTATTCCATTGTTGTATTTAGTTATCTACGGTGAAACATTTATTTTTGTCAAGCCTTGAGATTTTTTGTTTATGTAAACGAATGATGTGACTATCTAGTCGTTCACCTGATGTTAAGCGACACGGCTGCGCATAACAGAACAGTGTCAATCGGAACTCCAAAATATAAAGTTTTGCGTGACACTGCTCTGCTCATATCATCCTGAGACATGAGCACAGTCTGGTAATAAGATTACTCAACTGTGAGATCAGATCATAGTCTCAATTGCCCAGTAATTTCACTAGCTACAGTGCCCTTCAAACCGGAATACAGTAGTGCTTGCAGACTATTGCTTGGGGGCAGAATAACTGGCAAAGCGGCAGTACCTACCTAGACGAACTTTGCAAAAAAGTCCTACCACCTAGTAAGATTTTGCCAATAGAGCGCTCCAGGGTACTAAGTTAAAATTTCTGATATATGTTTGTGAACTAGCTCCCTTGTAGCTTTTTAGGTAGATATGGAAAGTTAGTAAATACGCTTCAATCTCCCTAAACATTCATTATTCAAAGATCTCTACTTTCTTAACTCAGCTTTTGAAGTCTATGAAGTTTTCTTAGACTTTAAAAACAAATTGCAATAGCTGATAATACGATTTTCTATTCATAAAGTTAGAGCCTATCAGGCTTATTTATTTTAAAGATAAACGAGACTTAGTTATTACAATTTTGGTCGACAGTGAAGTTAAAACTATGCCTAAAACATTTTTTATACGTTGATTCTATTAACATTATTTGATATTTTACAGGCTATACCTTTCGTTTTTTATATGTATTTTGTTTTATATATGTATTTTTCGTTTTTCGTATGTGTGTATGTATGTTACTCCTTCACGCTCAAACGGCTGAATGGATTTGGATGATATTCGGTACCAAGATAGCTTATACACTGGATTAACATATATATATTGGGTCCACATTATCCCGGAAAAGTGAATTTTCGCGTGGGATGAGCAAATAATTAAAATACTTTTTATTTGCGGGTGAAACAGCGGGGCGCAACTAGTCTAAATATATATAACTCAAAGGTGACTGACTGACTGACTGACTGACATAGTGATCTATCAACGCACGGCCCAAACCACTGGACGGATTGGGCTGAAATTTGGCATGCAGGTAGATGTTATGACGTAGACATCCGCTAAGAAGGGATTTTTTCAAAATTTCACCCTTAAGAGGGTGAAATGGGTGGTTGAATTATTTTCCCATAGGCCACGCTGCGGGCGAAGCTGCGGGCAGAAGCTCGTGGTCCATAAAATCACGATTGAGGTTTAAAAATCAAAACACAATCTACAATCAGTCAACCTTACTCATTTCTTCAACAAAAACGATCTCTAATAAAATCAGCATGTACTGAACTAAAACTTAGGGGACACCCCTGAGCGCCCCAAGTAGGGTTGCCTCGCGTGACTAATGCGTTTTTATTTAATACGGCCACAGCCGAGACAAGATTACGGCTAATTTCACGTATCCATTATAATTTGGAGCGTGTGTGTGAGCCATAAAGTCTTTATAACAGTATGACGTCATATTTTGACGACGCCATTTCCGTGTTTGTTTTTGTAATAGCTCTAGCGTAGTTATTTACATAAAACGAGCAATTTCTTTGCGTAATTAATTAGCGAGCACTACATAAATAACTTTTCTTGGTCTTTTGCATACGTGACGTATTTAACAAAGCGAGAAAGGCATATTACTGTTGCTGTGTTTGCGGGATGTTTGGTGAACCTATAGCGTCATCATGTAATGAAGTACAAAGATAATTTAGTCAATTAGATATCCTCTGTGGTGTGGTAGCTGAGCAGGTCGGCTCATAAACCGGAGGCGGCGGGTTCGATTCTCGTGGCAGGATAAGTATTTGTGCATAGAAAAAAAGTGCAAACACTTGTCTGAGTCTGGGTGTTTTGGGTCCTCGTAGTTCCTAGATCCCTAGACACAGGGAATCCTAGTTAGGGTCCAGGATCTATGATGTGATCATTATTATTATTATAATCCAACTCAGTCTGGTCGACTTCGTTCTCGAAGCATTAATTTACGTTTACAAAATATATTTTATGTAGATGGTGATGGAAGTATACGCGTACTGACTGAACGAGCGGTTTTGCGAGGTTTCCTCATGAAGCCAATGCTCGACCGGTCAGTAGTGAAGTGAAAACACATAGAATGCCTCTTCCATTTTATATATTCCTTGTTTCTTATACACATATATTACACATTACATTACATTACACATTTCTTATACTTATATATCTTGACGCTTCTGCCGATCAACGAGGATTGCCTGCTTTTCCGGCCTTTTCGTCGCGCCTCTAAGCAAGCATTAGTTTTCAAATATAAAAAAAATCATCAAAATCAGTCAAGGAAAATACTGAAAAAAATATTTAAAAAAAGAAACAGTTGAATTGAGAACTTTATGTTTTTGGAGTCGATAAAAAAATTAATGTTAATAAAAATTAATGTGTAAATAATTGTAAGTTAACAGTTTAATCTACAAGCAGTATTCTGAACCAAAAAGGCGACCAGACAAACGTTAAATCAGTTTACTAAAACAAAGCTGTGCTAACCCTATGACCGGCGCCTTTATAATTTACGCGCGACTTCCCCCGCCACGTCTCTCGGTAGGGTTGTCGCAACGCTTTCAACCTCATTATAAAAGGCGAACGGTGGGCCCTGAGCGTTGCAGAATTGTGAAGGGAAATTATGGAGGTGGTTTGAAAAATGCACAAAAAGCGACCCTGAATAGCAATGTCAGGTTTACTTTATATTTTTGCATTTTTCATTTCAATGCAAATCTGCTGAAAATTAAATAGGTACTTTTAAAACCATAATTAAGGCTTTATTCTGGCACCTCCCACTCATAGTACTTGGTAGTCAAACAAAAGTGAGTACTAAATACATATTATTACGATTATGATTGCAACAGGAATGTGTATCAATATCCCTATGAACATTCCACCCCGTCATCGCTGCCCCCAGACACGTCTTGAGAAACTCTAAAGCAGCCGTACTATCGGCTGAATAGGCTGGTATAGTGATGGTGAAACGTTTCTTTTCGTGTTGTTTCCAAAACTCCATAGAGGCTTCTGGTAAAGTTGCCACCACTTTACTAGGAGTATGACTTAACTAGACTAAACTAGATTATGACTTGACTTGATGACTTGGACTGTGACTTGACTTGACACACATATACAAGCTGGATATTAATTCACTTTTTTCCTTAAATGTATGTACTCAGAACATGTTATAGAATGTTGGTACAAGGACCAATTATAAAAAAAAGGTTTGTTTTAGCATTAAGTGCCTCCTAAAATAACAGCGTGATAGCCGAAATGTCTATTTAACGGTACACACAGCACGGGCACAAGATGAGTGCTTTGTAAATGTTTCGTAGGCAATAAAACACCTGCTCTGTTCAATGTCACAAGGCTTAGAAATTAATTTGATAATACTTAGATTTAAGTTTTATTTCATAAGTACTTTTTTATTTAGTTATATGAGAGCGTTTTATAGCATGGACTGATACATACATTAATAGAAAACAACGAATTAAATCACCTTGTATATATTAATTAACTTGAAAAATTATCAATTACTTGACACTGGCTAAATACACAAAAGTGGAGACAAACAAAAAAAAATTGGTCTGAATTGGTCTACATTGGTGAATCTTTTTTTCTAATAATCTAATATCGCGGTGCAATTTTCTCGATCATTGTACCTTTTTGTTAAGAAGGATACTCCGTAATCGCATTTCAAGCGAGCTCACGAGGATCAGTTAAACCGCGGTCAGATCCACGTAAAAAGAAATCCCATTAAACTAGGTCATAAATGTACGAATCAGGGCGTCACGAATTTGTGCTGGAGTACAGCGTCCCCGGGGACCATTTATGCTTCTATCTTTATTGCCAATTTATTACGTTTCCCCAGCAAATATGGCGGCAAAATAATGGGATCTTTATAGCTTGATTATTATTGAAATTGTATTTATTTTGTGGTATACTTACTATGTTTCATACGACTAAATAGGAGTAAGTTAATCGATGAAAGCAAATGTTGTAGACTTTAGCAAAACGCGTTCGTCGTCAAGTAATTTTTTTTAACTTGTAAATGCAAATAAAAGTGGTAGTGTTTTTTTATTTATTGTTGTATTAATTGAAGACTTCTTTACGCACGCTTGACTTGGGGAGTAAGCTGGCGAGGCGTAGGTGGAAGTTGTTGGTTCACGTAGATATCAATTACCAATATAACATAGTTAAAAATGACTTAAAATGTATATTATTATGTTGGTGAGTCCGGTAAAATTACAATTTACAATTGTCAAGATGGTGACTTAAACAAAGTAATACCGACGGATAGATGGAACTAAAGATTTTTTACTTCAGTCATATGGTCTAAAGCACACATGTTTTTTATTTGGTGTCTACAATAAAGCGTTTATCTTTCTATGCCTACGGCATACATAACTCCCACACGGAAGATAAAAATCGATTTTCATCAATTGCCAGGTGATTAGTAAGCCTATATCATTAGTGTATCTTGCTAGCCAAAACACTTATGCCCGTCTGTACTTAAGTTTAACGACTCTTAAGTTCGTACTTATATTACTAGGACGTACCCAAATGCGTTGCAGTAGACCGTACGTCATTGAGGTATTATTGCGAACTTGGAAGCTGTTAAACTTTAGTGTAGATAGGCATTGATTATCTATGAAAGTACTGTCAGACAGTAGGTTATTTTTTAATTTGTGTTATTTTTAGATTGTGGGTGAATACCGCATGCAGCCGTTTGTTCATCAATTTCTTGATTTATTTTCGATTAAAGGCAAGGGCTATAATAACAATAATTGATTAATTAATTATAGGTAATACTTAATATTATTATAACATTTACACTTATTTTGGAATCTTAATGGTAAACTTAAATTTCGCGCAGAAACAATAATTGAGTACACCGAAAACAAAGAAGTAGGTACAACTTATCCCTGTGAACGAAATTAGAGAAAACATCCGGATTTCTGCCTTTACAAACGCTGAGCAACAAACAAAAGACAAAAGAAGCGGGACGCCTTTCATAATGTTATTAGCAACAAGACGCATTGCTATTTACTGCCGTCAGGCGCTTCGGAATGAGCTAACAAAGCGAAGATCGCTAAATTGTCTCACAAAGGTTACTCGGTCGACTTAATCCATCGGCTTGAACTTGTAATATGGTAAGACGTCGCAGACAGACGCTGCTTCCATTTACTTTACTCGCTTTGAAGGAAGTTCTTTGAGACTGCCTACTGAAGAAAGCAAATTCCGTTGATATAGGTAGCTAAAGACGACATAAGCACACAATGCTTATCGACCTTATGTCAGGGGATTAAGGTGCTACCAAGGGCATTCCTAGTCAAGATTGCGCCTGAAATGGCAGTATTTCACTTGCAAGTGGAAGGTTTCCGATACCGATCCGTCAGGCAGATTTAGGATCCAGTAAAAGCGAAATGTCGGGCAGATTAATCGATTCCGATGGAATAGTAATAGCACGGAGTGACCTAATACTCTAGTCTAGATTGCCATGGCTTGGCAGAGTTTTCCTAATGAATTCCTCGCGGCCCCGGTCCGTAGACGGCTATCGTCATTAATAATGAACATTGGGTTACTGGGCAGACAAAGGCGGCTTTTTAGTCTAAACATCGTTCTTTCATTTAGTAGACCGAGTATAAGTACTCGGGGTTTTGAGTAACAATTTACTCCCAAGAGTTGAAATTACTAAACATTAATAAAAGTCTAGATTATTACGAGCCTAAATTGTTAGACCTTTTTTCAACGATGGTAATATTTATATATTTGCTTAAATTTTAGTTAATTTACGTTAAGTTAGTCAGATTACCATTTTATTTGTGTGTAAAATGTACTTTATTATATTAAAAACACATGCCGAAAACTGTAATAAAAACTTCGCAGAACATAAACATAACAAAAGGCTACATTTGTTAGCATTAAATAACGTAGCCTCATTATAAAATTCCATAAACTACGCGATCTAGCGTGTACAAGAAGCTATCCAAGCGTTTTTCAGTAGAGCTCTTCCTGGAACCGTGAGCCGTGCATACGACACGACCTTTAGCTCGCGTGATCCTCGACGTGGTTTCGTGTAAACGCGCTCATAATTCATCGCCGACCGCGGCACGGCATGTTTACTCTTATATTGTGTTTTCACAAGAAAAATGAACGTGAAATATAAGAGAACACGTATTCTCTGCGCCGTATAAACCTGGGACGTCACCTGGATTGGAAGCACTGATAAAAGGAACACTACAATTTCGATTAGCTTAGAGCAAAAAGCCACAGTTCCTACTACTACAGAGTCCTACAGGGTAAGCAATGCATTGGTGACGCCTCCTCCGGTGTTACAGATGTCCATAGGCTACGGTGACCACTTCCCATCAAGTGGGCCGTATGCTTGTTTGCTCCCTTTAAAAAAAACAAAGTTCTTCACAGATCAATCAAGTACATTAGATAGCCTCTGGTGGTTGTCCAGGTTGGCTCATAACCCGGAGCCGGCCGGTTTGATTCCTGCGGCAGGACAAGTATTTGTACACAGAAAAAAAAATGCGCAAATACTTGTTCTGAGTCTGGGTGTTGTGGGACCATAACTATAGTCCTGTTCATGGGTCTCTAGACACATGGAATCCTAGTTAGGGTGCAGGATCTATGTATGTGATCGTTGGGCGTTATCATTTATTTATTTATATAGTTTAGCATTGCGCATTGCTCCAGACAGATCAAAATACAGCAGTTCACCAAGTTTATGCACTTTAGTCACACGTGTCAGTATTTAATCATATTCAAAACATCTCGGTAAAACTCTTGGAAACCAAAAACATACAGATCATTGTTTGCCTTAATTGCCTACTCACACAGAGGTATATCCAACTGGTGAGACGGAAAACTTTGTGTTTATCACGCTCTCTCACTCACTCATGATGGTATATTACATTAAGAAAGTAAGAAACAAAAAGAAAACATTTATTTACACTCACTGACAAAAATAAATAACAAGAATATAAATACAATTAAAGAGGTACAGCACCTAGTTAAATATGTATGAAAAGAGAAATAAAACGGTATTATAGGTAGCAGTGGCGTTGAAAAGAGCTTAACTCAGCATTCAAGCCAGTGTAATCAACACCTGGCACTGGTTTTCAGTTAAGCCCTTTGGTTGACGGGTGAGCTGTCAGGTGATCATAATAAAAACAAATATGAATATCTAACAATAAAAAAATATAGATGAGAAACCACTAGAAAGAACATGATAAACTAAAAATGGTTAGATATGTAATGAATAAAATAATCCTTAAATTATTATTATTTAACTGTTTTTTTTTTAAATACAGCGAAAAATATTTAAGCAATGAATAAAATAAATACATAAAGGTACATGGTAATGCGTCTTGTTCCCATCCATATATACTATCTTCACCCATTTTATCTTATAGGCATTATTTTTCCACTCTATCTTTCCTCCCCCACGTCTTTAATAATCTATCTTTCTAAAAAGCGCCTAAGTAACTGTTACTGAGAGGAGGTAGATTTTTCCTAGAAATTACAGCTTCCCGAGGAACCTTTTTATTCGTTAGGGAGTCTTTTGTATATAAGGGTCTTTTGTGGTCCCATCTTGTGACTTTAAGAGGACATAGACGGTTCGTATAGCATTAAAATATTCCTTTTCTACCTGTTATCCAAAGCATAACCTGACGTTTATTCTGCACTTTAGGTTTTAAACTTAGTTACGCTATGGCTGTGCTAGATGTTTCGATGTCTTCTGTACATGGGCGTCTCATTACTGTATCCTCACATAGATTTCATGGACATTTCATAAATTAGTTTTAAACTGATAGGAATCGTTATAAATACATATGAGCTGTTATATGTATGTTAAGTTTCAAGTTAGCGTTTTTTATTTTGATTTTAAATATCTTCATAAAAGCGCGAAACCCAAGATGGCCATTTTGTGACGTCATTAGTAAAGAAACAGGAAGCTTTCATAAATTCTTTTTTTATAGTGACGAAAATGAAAAATGTTGATTTCAATTAAATAATAATTGTAATACCTAAGTAATGAATGTCACATGAAATGTGATTTGTTTGCTCGCGCTTTTGCTATTTGTTTTTGATTTGAAACGCGAGTCCGGTAACGACATTTATTTTTTCTGTTATCTGTGAGTAACGTTGATTAGAAGGGTAAAATGTACTTCCGACGCCACACGAAATGCATAGGTGTTTAAAATTGAAATTTAATTTAATCAATTAAAAATAATAATAACTAAATGTAAAAAATATCGTAACTTGTTTATAGGGCAAGACCTTATCGGATGTCGATTAGAAGTAAAAAGGCTGATAAGGAAAAAGAGAGGAGGTGGTAGTAAGAAAGTTTTTTCATCGTTTTAATATAGTAAATAATATTCAAATATATATATCAATTAAAATATATAATAATCATAATTTATTACGAGAAAATTGATTGGTAGCCCGTCATCTGTTTTTGTTTTTTTTTCAGTGGTAATACTTTGGGTATAATACATATTATTCTTGGTTACAAAGTATCCACAGATGATTAAAAACGACCAATAAGTTCTATAGGAAATATCTAATCTGTGGTGCTAAGCCTAGTGCGATGTCACAAGTAAGGAAGTGGAGTTTTGGCGGGAAAACGAAAAAGATCGCGTAGTCGCATTGTATTATTTTCCAAAACTTGTGTTATTTTCAGTGTTAGTGCATAAAATTGGTGGCATTCTATTCGTTAAGTGCTGGATTACAGGCGAGAGTGTAGGAAAATGGTGTAATGATGGTGAAACGTTTCTTTTCGTGTTATTTCCAAAACTCCA
This sequence comes from Ennomos fuscantarius, assembly GCA_905220475.3. Taxonomy (NCBI): domain Eukaryota; kingdom Metazoa; phylum Arthropoda; class Insecta; order Lepidoptera; family Geometridae; genus Ennomos; species Ennomos fuscantarius. The sequence continues at coordinate 1,371,734 of HG992034.1, read as the reverse complement.
TAGAAGCTTCAAGTAAAGTTGCCACCACTTCACTAGGAGTATCACTTGGACTAGACTATGACTTTACTTGATGTCTTAGACTATGACTTCAAATATCATTAACTTGATAAATTATTAATTACTTGACACTGGCTAAATACAAAAAATGTGGAGCTAAAACATAAAAAAAGTAAGGAATTTTTATCAAGGGCGTTTATAATATATTCTATACTAAGTAAAATAGAATAGAAAAACATTTATTCAATACTTGCTTAAAATTATATTACAAAAACAATAAGTTAGTATATTATGCTAAGTTAGTACATTATACTAAGTTAGTATTAAAATATACTTCCTTGAGTTTTATTGTATGTTCTATTAGAGAATTTTCAAAACACAAGTCAATAATTCTTTATCTGACCTGTGTGAATGTAACTATTCAATTTGATAAAAAATAAATAAACAATAGTGAGTAACTAGACTTCAAAGACATTTAACTTGGTTTAAGCTAGCCTTGCCTTTATCTTTCAACAAACATTTTCTATACCTTCAGAAGTTATTCAGTTTGGTCTACAAACAAAACTTTTCATTTATGATTGCAGTAATAACTTCTTTTATGTCTTAATATAAAAGCTTTTTAGTGTCCAAAGTACTAATTCCTAGAATTTAGGTTGTAAAATCAGTACCTAGGTCTTTTATAGTCTTATTCATATATTAGACTTATATATTAGATTTTGTGAAGCGCTAGTAGTACGACCTAGCTTAGTTGGGACAGATTCGTGCTACCGATGTTTTATGATTGATTGTAGTACTTGGGTAGTTACATCAACATTTTATTGTTTATCTTAAAAAAAGAATAGGCTTAAAGCGATCTCTTTCAGACAATCTTTGCATTGGAGGAAATCGGTAACTTAGTTTGTAACTTTATTTATTTAATTAAATTATTTATTAAATTTAATTATTAAATTTATTTATTAAATTTATTAATTAAATTTATTAATTAAATTTATTTATTAAATTTATTTATTTAATTTATTCATTTAATTTATTCATTTTATTTATTTATTAAGCACAAGGATTTAACTTTGTATTATTTTGTGTCCTTTATCAGGAACAAAAAAATATATTCTATTGTATTAATTAACCACTAATTTAATAATTATATTGTTAAAAATGACCCCATTAACTCAAAGTACCATAAACGGTATCTCTATAAAAGGTACCTAAACCTGGGTATAAAATAACCTTACAAAGTACCTTATCTAACAATAATCTTTCCTCTTCAAAGTCGTATTACTTAGAAAGTTTCGTTTCCAACCAACTGATTATATAAATGAAGCTTTGATCAAACATATTTGGAGATACGTTACCTACTACTATTCAGTATTCACAAGTAAAACACTCTTTATCTGATGATAATGGATGATGGCTTTGAATATTCGACCGTTTTTATGAGCGGGGGAAATGCCCTCGCCCTTCCCTCCCATGATAACTTAAGAAATTAGACAAGTTAATAAGTTACTAAAGTAGAAAATACGTGGGTAATGATCACGACCATGACATGACGAATGATGATGCTGGATGATATCTTTGGCTGACCCGATAGATCAGTTGGTAGTAATCTTGCCAACTGGGTTGTGGGTTCGATACCTACCCAGAACAAACATTTGTGTGATGAACATAGGTGTTTGTTCTGTGTCTGGGTGTTATATTGCATTCTATGTATGTATTTACAAACAAATAGTATCAAAGTCTTATATTAGTTATCCGGTCCCCATAGCAAGCTTTGCATAGTTCGGGGCTAGATGGCGCTGTGTAAAATGTCCACAGATATTTCTTATTATTATTATCTAATATTAATCAAAAATAAAGATAGGTAGTTTTGGAATCGTATCTATACTTAAGGTAGGTATCAAAGGTAGCGAATCAATACTACATGCATGCTAACTAATCTTACCTATGGCTTCTTCGGCTTAAGGGCTTATACGACCTTACGTCGCGAGGTCTTCCACATTTACCCTCTTTATCAACCCTCGATCGGTGTCAATTCATTAAGCAGTTTTCTTGGTATATTTTAAACAGTTCTTGAGGTTTCCATTGAAATACATTATTAAAACCGTTTTCGATGAAATAGCGGCTTTAAGAATTCATAATTTATTTCAGTACAATAAAATGACGACTGAGTTCAAACGATGTAAATTATTCTTCGTTACGCTTTGATATTGTGAATTACTTTTTCTTTTTTCTCAAGTACTTTTCTTGTCTTTTTAAACCAAGTGAGGAGTTGAAGTAATCTTTTTAAATCAATGCCAACATTAAACCTCCAAATGGTAATTCTTAGATATTTAAAATGAAGTGTTGCTTTTTTTATGTTAGTGAATGATGTGACGGAGCTAGTCGTTCACCTGATGTTAAGCGACACGGCCGCCTATAACAGATGCAGTGTCACTCGGAACTCCAAAATATAAAGTTTCGCGTGACACTGCACTGCGCACATCATCACAGTCTGGTAATAAGATTACTCGACTGTGAGATCAGATCATAAAGTCTGATTTGCCCAGTAATATCACTAGCTACAGTACCCTTCAAACCGGCAGTAATGTTTGCACCCTACTGCTTGGCGGCAGAGTAACTGGCAAAGCGGACGAACCTACCAAGACGAACTTTACAGAAAAGTCCTACCACCTAGTTATGTTGTGTTTTAAAAATATTATTCTGCTTTGGCAACCCTTTTTAACAAGTTTAAAGGTTATCTACATCGTAGTGTTACAACTTAAAATATAAATAACACCTTATTTAGGTATAAAGCCTTCCACGAACCCTTTTTTAATTACCTGCTCCTAGCTATTCATTATGCTCATCAAACCTGAAGAGGACCCTTAAAATTTCAGCATTAGGAAATGCTTTCTAAACGAAAACGGACGTAAAATTAATTCGACCATTGAATTCTTCATAATCGTATTACTGAGTGTCCAGTCTCGTTCAGGGATGCCACCTGAACAAAATTTTCGTTCACATGATATTAAGCGCCACGGCCGCCCATAACAGGACTGTGTCACTCGGAAATCCAAAATATAAAGTTTCACGTGACACTGCACTGCGCACATCATCTTGAAACATCAGCACAGTCTGGTTATAAGATTACTCAACTGTGAGATCAGATCATAAAGTCTCATTTGCCTAGTAATTTCACTAGCTACAAACCTTCAAACCGGAACATAGTGGTGCGCAGCAGTTTGGCAGCAGAATAACTGGTAATGCCACCGGAACACAGTATCCTATAAAATAGAGATAGAATATCCAAAACTACCAGCTGCCTACCCTACAGTAGACCCTACATACATCTCAACTGTATTTACAACATGGTCACTCACTGTCCACCGTCAATGGGGACCATTAATCATGGGGATGGGGCCCACACCGTTTATCATATTCGGACCTCCCGCCGACACCTATTTACATATATTTTTTGTAACGTTCACTGAAAAATCTGCTTTTTATTACTCTGTGGTGATGCGGCGGTTTTTATGGTGATAATAACTCTTTTAGGGCGAGACTCTGGATTAAATTGTAGGAGATAAAGTTTTTCGTGAAAAGATTTTGTATTCATAAAAAAGCATTGGATTTTTTATTCTAAGTACGTACTTAATTTTTTGTCGCTCCGCCAATCTTGACTGGAGGCTACTAATTTGACAGTCTCGGTGGGTTAGTGGTTGAGAAGGTCGGCTCATAGCCCGGAGGTAGAAGGTTCGATTCCCGCGGCTGGACGTATTTGTAGACGACTGAAGTATTTGTTTGCACAGAAAAAAAGGTCAAGTACTTATTCTGAGTCTGGGTGTTGTGGGACCATGGCCCTCGTAGTTCCTGGGTCCCTAGACACAGGGAATCCTAGTTAGGGTCCAGGATCCATGTATGTGATGGGCGTTATTATTATTACTAATTATGTACTGATGAAAGTTCCTACAGCTAGCTACTCCTACATATCAGCCACGGCATACTTCATTCACCTCTCACCAATATAAAATATGTAAAGCGAAACGACAAAAAAAATCAATATAAAGATCCAATTATTTTTTATGAACACAAAATATTTTCATCAAATCTTTATCTCCAATAATTTAATCCACCTAGAGTCCGCAAGAGTTAATAATGTAGCTATAAGTATCCATATCTTAAAAGCGGAAAAGTGGGAATAATAAAAACTGGCTGACCAGTTCGCGTACCAGCACAGGATCTGTTTTCATCATTTCCCCACTTTTAAGACATGAATAATTAATATACAACCATGACGCGTATATATGCTATGTCTTTCTATACACGGAAAAAATATTTATTTATTTTATTTATTAATTTTATTCTTGGAAGACCAACAGCTGTTATATTTATATAGATATACATTTACAAAAAAGAAAGCCAATTAAAGGTCCTCACGGATAGACAAAAAAGAGATTAAGAGAGATAGAAATTATGACTGTTTCAGCTCGCTTAAGCAGAATACTTTCAAAAAGATAACTTATTATCTTCTTTTTTTTACATAGGTACTTCTAAGGCAAGACACTGAAAATTTAGAACGGGAAGTTTAGGTATAAAGATGCCCCTATCAGGTACATACGTAGTGACCCTTATGTATATACCTAGTAATACTTATGTTCATACTTAGTGATACTTTATTTTATGGTTTGGCTCCACACTTTTGTGTATTTAGCCAGTGTCAAGTAATTGATAATTCATCAAGTTAATGATAATTCACGCAAATATGTGTCAAGTCACAGTCGAAGTCATCAAGTTAAGTCATAGTCTAGTCAAAGTCATACTCCTAGTAAAGTGGTGGCAACTTTACTTGAAGCTTCTATGTAGTTTTGGAAACAACACGAAAAAAAACGTTTCACCATCATTATACCACGTTCCCACACTCATGCCCGTAATCCAGCACTTAACGAATAAAAGGCCACCAATTTTATGCACTAATACTGAAAAATAACACAAGTTTTGGAAAATAATCCAATGCGGCGATGCGATCTTTTTCGTTTTCCCGCCAAAACTCCTAGTGATACTTATCACAGTATGTTTAATTGTAACTCTCCTTTTACAGAAAATACAACAACATAGCAAACAAGGATTTAATTTAGGCATAGAGAAAAGCAATTACTATTTTCTTTCCGAGACTCATCAAGCAAAATCCACTTCCATTTGCTAAAAATCCTCATTTTCAACCCGTTTGAAACCTAACCGCGATTGCAATGAGCAAAGAGTGGAGGAAAGACTGCGGTTGCAAAGCAAAGGAACACCGCATAGACTGGCGTATATACCTACATATATGGACTGTGTATTGTACACCGCGGAAACTTAATCACATTTGCGGTTTTAAGTATTCTCTGAAAACAGGTTCATATGGGAATAAGGTTTGGAGGGAAAAAACAGATGCTTGTTGTGTGATGTTTATTATGTTATTATCTGTGGTTATTGGTAGGTTATATTATTACATTATTATATTATATATATATATATATATATATAAATATAATAAAACGACGGAGTGAGAAAGAGTGAGAGAGAAAGAGAGGAGCACAATTCAGCACAACAACAAAAAACTTGAATTCAAAAAATGCGGGGCTAACTCGTGCATCACATTTTACCCCATTAGGATAATTATTTAAGTCTTGTCAAATACACACCATGAAATGTATATAATAATAATAATAATGATCACATACATAAATCCTGGACCTTAACCAAGATTCCCTTTGTCTAGGGACTCAGAAACTGCGAGGACCATGTGCTCATTTCACACATTTTCATCACATTATTTTTTTCTGTGCACAAATACTGTTCCTCGAACCCGCCGCCTCCGGGTTATGAGCCGACCTGCTCAACCACCACACCACAGAGTCTGTCAATATTAAATTTTGTTGTTTATTTATTTATATATACTTTAACACAAAATAATGTACAAAGAGGACTTAATGCTATGAAGAATTATCTACCACTTCTCATTTTATGTTTTGCAATTCGATATTTCTTTTCAGCTTCATTTTAAAACATATGAGCATCGAATGAAACTTATTTTAGCCTGAGGACTGAGGACCAAGTTTTCCCGTTTACATTTGCGCACAAAGAGGATATCCGGGGCTAGACAGGGCCATCGAGTTTAAATAATTGGAAGCAGACGAGATGGCTAGCCTTTTCTACACTACAGGGCACTACAGGCTACAGGACATGAGGCACAATGGAGTGGGTATCGTAGCGTGACATCGGGTAAAGCTCGCTTTGTTCCCCGTGGACAGTGGGGCATGTCAGGTACACTGGCCACTGCGTGTACATTATTGTTTCTAAAAACTTAGTAGATAGGATGTAGAAATAAAGTTGAGTTGAAAAATTACCTGTGATATGTTATGTGTCAAGACTAGCTTCTGCCCACGTGGCCTATTAGAAACAAAGAAGAAATTTATTCATAGATTTATTTTCAATTATTCAACCACCAATTTCACCCTCTTAGGGGTAGAATTTCGAAAAACCCTTTCTTAGTGGATACCTACACTTTTCAAAGAACACACCTTCCAAATTTCAAGTCTCTGGGACCAGCGGTTTAAGCTGTGCATTGATATATTATAAGTCAATCAGTCAGTCAGGACTTTAAATTTTATATTTATAGATTATAACTGTTAGAGTGTATTTACTTTGGTCAACCAAATATGGATGCCGACAGCTTATGTCCGAAATAAGCCTATTTGAACAATACAATGGTAATGGTAATAAAGCCCAGCGATCACACAGGGGCCTACATAATCATGGATGAACTAGGATTCCCTAGACCTAGGAACAACCATTTCGATAACATGTACGTACTTATATTTGTTACAATGATTTAATACTTAATAGAGCAATGCAATCTCATTTTGTACTATTCTGTGCACGAACTTATTTATTTTCCAGTTTCACCAGTCAATGCTCTGTGAAACTTTGTCCCAAGAATAGTTGAATTCAGTAGCTAACTAAATCAACTCAATTCAGGAGTTACTTAAACGACCTCATTCGGAGCTGAATTCACACGTTTCACTAATACAAGTTCTATAGCATCAAATGTAAGATCTTAAGTTTCACCTAGGTAATCTAAAATGGGCGTGTTCTTAGCAGTCTTGCAGTACACTTGCAAAATGCGGAATGAGCTCCCGCCAGTGGTCTTTCTGCGGAGCTGTAATATGGAGCTCTTTAAAGGCGGGTTAATAGAGTCCTACAGAGTACACGAGAAGCAAAGCATTAGTAACACCTCCAAAGTTTTTTTTGGTCTAGCTTATGCTGTTGGTCTCTAGGCTCGCACCCCATGGGTGCCCTAGAGCTATCTCTAGGGCACCCATGGGGTGCGAGCCTTGGCTTGGGCCGTTGCCGGGATAAGAGGATCGAGAAGACTACGTCCACTTGAAGAGTTGACCCTATTGAAAGTTGCGACCGTTCTAGCTAACCTACGGTGGTTACGTCAAACTCGCCGACGGGGTCAGTGTCTGATTGTGTTACGCTAGAATCCTATACCGGTGCCGAAACCGATACCTGAGTCAGAAGGGTTAGACTGATCTGGTGATCCTAGCGCAGCCGATTCTTCGGCTGCTATAAGATCATCCGGGTCGCTCATGACGTCTCGGGCGGCGATGTCCAGTGTTATACAAATGCCGATAGGCTACGGTGACCACTTCCTATAGGTAGGCCGTATGCTCGTTTGCACCTTTTAACGAAAAACAAACAACTTTTCGGTGTGCTTGCATACCGAAATGTGAGGACACATTACATCATAAATGTATCCTCACATTTCGCATTCGAATCTTAATAACTTCTCAACTTGATCGTAAAGAGCAACATCCAACCTTTACATCCAGCACTTAACGCGGAGTAACTTAAAAACGACGTAACTAACTCAATATATAAAATCAGATACTATTTCTACCACGATCAACTTCACCTGACTAGGTATGTAGTACCTTTTTTAATCAACGCAAAGCACCAACAGTCCCGTAGAATGTGCTCAACTTCGATTAGTGGTCAGTCCAATACGGACTATGCGGACTTATACGTACTCACTGCGGCCGATCCGATATTCACAGCCAATTCCGATTCTGCGTTCAAATAGACGCCTCTCTTATGCAACGTTTTGGCATCCATTAAACTAAATCAGAGACAAGATGTCTATAAATATAATTGTTGACAGCCTCTGTCGGAAGCAGCGGGTTCGATTCCCACGGCAGGAAGTATTTGTAAACAGAAAAAAAAACGCAAATACTTGTACTGAGTCTGGGTTGTGGGACTACGAGGACCATTGGTCCTCGTAGTTCCTGGGTTCCTTTTTTGAACGGGCTAATGCTATTGGAATCTACAGACATTTACAGCGTTACCGGGTGGGAGGGCAAAGGCTTGAGGCGACCAGCCGTCAAAAATGGGAGGCAACTAGTTCAAAAGCACCCAGGGATGCCATGAATATAATATAAACATAAATGAAATTGACGATTGACTGACTCGACTGACAGACAAAATCATAATCCAAACATCCATGATGGCGGCAGCGGCGTGGCAATCGCATTTATTGTTGTGTACTCAGTAGTTACGGATGTACGTTACGTAGTAGTAGATCAAGTAATTATTCATTAAAATAACAGATGGCGCTAGGCTCTTTCAAATATTTAAAAATAAAAATGATTCCATAACAATCTTGTCTCATCTCGAGTCTCGACCCGAAAGTCCCGGGACTCGAGACAACTGAAATTACGAAAAGCCCCGACCCAAACCCAATTTGTTAGTAAATAAAAGACACGTTGGCTGTAAAAAATCTACAGAAAGACTATCTATCTATACACATAAAATTTAAAGTCCTGACTGACTAACTAACTTATATATATCAACGCACAGCCTAAACCACTGGACCTAGAGACTTGAAATTTGGAAAGTGTGTTCTTTGTAAAGTGTCCATTAAGAAAGAGTTATCGAAATTGTATTCCTAAGATGGTGAAATGGATGGTTGGATTATCTATGAAAAATATTCTTCTTTGTTTCCTATAGGCCAAGCGGGCGAAGCCGCGGGCAGAAGCTAGTTACTTATAAGACGCGTTCTAGGATCGTATCGGGCTCGTTCAGGATCCAGTAAGTAGACACCATACGTCCGGTGTCCTCTATCGGCGACCCTTCCATATTGCTCGAGCTACCTGTAAGTGTAAGGTCACCTGTAATGCGAGACCCTCGCATTTCGTGGCTGGTATTTGGCACGTGGATTCGATTATTGGTTGATTGAGATGTTTTTTGGAAAAATTTTGGGAAAATGTTTAAGACGTCTGTTGGGACAAACATGTAAATTTTTTGACAGCCTCTCTGGGTTGAGCATAACCCGGAGGCGGCGGGCTCGATTCCCGCGGCAGGACAAGTATTTGTGCACAGAAAAAAAGTGCAAATACTTGTTCTGAGTCTGGGTGTTGTGGGACCATAAAACTCGTAGTTCCTGGGTCTCTAGATAAAGGGAATCCTAGTTAGGGTCCAGGATCGATGTATGTGATCGTTGGGCGTTATAATTATTATTATTTACTAGTTACGCCCCTCGGTTTCACCCGAGGATAAAAAGTATTTTAATTATTTGCTCATCCCGCGGGAAAATTTCATTTTTCCGGGATAAAATGTGGCCTATATGTTAATTCAGTCCATAAGCTATCTTGGTACCGAATTTCATCCAAATCCATTTAGGCGTTTGAGCAAGAAGGAGTAACAAACATACACACATACACACAAACACACATACAAACTTTCGCCTTTATAATATTAGTGTGAAGTGTGATTAATGAGCGTTCAGCATTTGGTCTGCCAAGTTGATACGAATTTAATGATACATTCATTGGGAACCTCAGCGAAAGTGTTGCTTAGCTAAGTTGAATTTAAATAGACTTTAGTACCGACAGGCATTAGTATATGTGAACGAAACTTGAATTCTTCAACTCCATACTCTACCACTACCTAGGGTACCTCGGATAAGTTAAGACTGTTATCAACTGATAAATGTATCTGCTATCCGGAGTGCATCGCTCCAGGCCACGGGTATAATATTTCACATCCAGATATTGTACTCCGGCTTCCTTTGTTCAGCGCTAAACCTGGGGAAACACGTTTCGCATTTCGATGTGCATGAATGTAGAACTTATAAAGGAGATTTTAGAAAAAATAAATGTTAGAAATTGTTCATGTTTTTTCATGTTATAGATAATAAAAATAACGCCCAACGATCACATACATAGATCCTGGACCCTAACTAGGATTCCCTGTATCTAGGGACCTAGGAACTACAAGTCCTCACATAGAATATAGATCCTGGACCCTAACTAGGATTCCCTGTGTCTACGAACTATACCCAGGAACTACGAGGACCATAATCCCACAAGACGAGGGTAAGTTACTACTAGGTGGTACGACTTATCTGCAAAGTTCGTCTAGGTAGGTACCACCGCTTTGCCAGTTATTCTGCCGCCAAGCAGTAGTGTGCAAGCACTACTGTGTTCCGGTTTGAAGGGAACTGTAGCTATTTAAATTACTGAGCAATTGAGACTTTTGATCTGATCTCACAGTCGAGTAATCTTATTACCAGACTGTGCTGATGTCTCAGGATGATGTGCGCAGTGCAGTGTCACACGAAACTATATATTTTGTGAACGAATAGCTCGACTCATCATTCACTAACATAAAAATAAGTCAAAGGCAACAATGCGAACTTAGGAGCTAGTCAAACTTTAGTGAAGAGTATAAATATACCACTTTGCGTACCCAAACTACATTTAGGAACTACAAGGTACCTATTTGTGGTGGAGATCGTTTGATTCGGTTAATATGATCTCGGTAACTCTAGAGTACTAGAAATGAAGGAAGTTTACAAACAACAAGTTTTTTTTAAGTACAGCATGTATGTCTTTGAGGATCACCATCAGGTTCAAATCAAAATCAAAAAAGGTGAATATGATAAGCAATTTTTATTACAAATTATAATATCAAAACGATTCAAACACTTTTCAAAGCCTTTGGTTAGCATTTAACGTAACATTTATCTATACATATAAAATTCAAAGTGCTGACTTACTGGGTGACTTATAAATCAGCGCACAGCCTAAACCGCTGGCCTAGGGACTTGAAATTTGGAGGGTGTGTTCTTTGTAAAGTGTAAGTATCCACTAAGAAAGGGTTTTTCGAAATTCCACCCCTAACAGGTGACATGGGTTGTTGAATTATTTTCCTATAGGCCATGCGGGCGAAGCCGCGGGCAGGAGCTAGTATTTATACAAAATTGTAATGTATGTATGTTGTACATTGTATAAGTTCTATGCATAGAGTAAAAACCCGTAAATTATTCACAAGATTAAACAATTCAATTTGAAACCGCATCAAAAAACTAAATTAAGGTCGTAAAAATTAAAAGCAAACGCTCGCAATACCATGCCGTATATTCCATGAATTTGGATGAGTCTATGCAAAAATAACGATCACGCGACGGACGAAATTAACTGTTTTTCATTCGAGGCCCTTTGTACGGGGGGGGCGGGGGGGAGGTAGGGGGAGGTAGGGCGGTTACCTTGGGATACGTTTTATAGGGTGGTTGATGAAGTGGGATTAAAGTTTTAGAGGTTTTGTCGGGTTTTGTTGCATGTTTTATTGGCTAGGATGGATTCGGGATTAGTGATCTAGGGATCGACTTGCCGAGTTACGAGCTCATTGGCTTTTTGTATTGATATTGAATTTTTAGAATTCATGTCGATGTTTTAGAATTTTATAAGACTTTGTTAGTCTTATAGAAACATCATATCCTACTTCCTATCCTACTAATATTAACCTACTAATCCTTCTAATCCTACTAATATTATAATCCTACTTCAAAAGTTTGTGAGTATGGATGTATGGATGAATGTTCGTTACTCTTTCACGCAAGAACTACTCAACGGATTTGGATGAAATTTGGAACACAAATAGTTTATAGCCTAGATTAACACATAGAATCTTTATTCCGATAATTCTTGTGGGATTATTATCGAACACCACGAGGGTGACACCGCGGGTTTTTTGCATTTTTTACAAGCCATTATTGTCATTATTGTCAGCGTTAGAAAAAAATTTGACAATTGCAAACTCCCTATTTACAAGAAAACCGAAAAAGAAATGGACTTGGAGATCACCAAACGGCCGCTGTTTTAATGAAATCGATTACATTATGTCAAACCAGCCAGCATTTATTCATGATTTTGATATTGTCAGTAACCTTAATTTTGAAACCGACCACCGTATGATAAGATGCAAGTTAAAAATTACAAGCACGAAAAAGAGTTGGAAGTTCATAAAAAGTAACTATAAACATGCTAAAGACTTATTCGTTATCTCAAGGGAGCAAGGATTTCATTGGGAGAGCAAGTTAATGATAGCCTTAAAAGATCGAATGAAGTTCAAAGCCAATACGATGCTTTTGAATTGGAAATGATAGATTTACTTAAAAGTTTACCAAAAGTAGAAAACAAAGACGAACATATATCTGCGAATATCAGAGAACTTTTCAAAGAAAGAAAGACTCTTTACAAAATAAAACGCACTAGAGCAGTCAAAAAGAAAATTAGCCAAATAAGCAAAACAATTAACAGAAATATAAAGAAAGAAAATGAAATGAAAAGACAAAAAACTTTTGAAAATTATATTGGAAAATCTGGTGCTATCAAAAAAGCTTACAAAGAATTAAGAAACAAAAAAGATTGGACCGAAACTCTTAAAAATAAAACCGGAAATACAATTGCTAGAAGACCAGAAATAATAAAAGAAGCTACAAACTACTACAGGGAACTTTACAAGGAGCGCACGACTGACAATAACTTACAAGTATCACAAGCTTTAACTTATCCTGACCCTTCCAGACCTCTAAGTATACTAAAAAGCGAAATAAAACAAGTCATTCGAACACAAAAAACTGATAAAAGCCCAGGTGCCGATAATATTACAAACGAAGTCTTAAAATCTGTGTCAAAATACTTACATGCTCCTATCCAGCTGCTGTTCAATAAAATACTTGAAGAACGGAAGACACCTTACCAATGGTCAAAATCTACTATCACTTTGCTACATAAAAAAGGGGATAGAAATAATTTAAACAACTACCGACCCATAAGTCTAATGACCAATATGTACAAAATCTTTTCAAAAATTCTACTAAATAGATTAACAGTTACCCTGGACGAGCAACAACCACGTGAACAAGCAGGTTTCCGTAAGAACTTTTCGACGATTGACCACATTCACGCAGTAACACAGGTAATGGAGAAAGCCAGCGAGTACAGAAAGACTTTATATTTATGCTTTATTGACTACACAAAAGCTTTTGATTCTCTAAGCCACTGTGCCATCTGGAAATCTCTTATAGAGCAAGGAGTAGAAAAGGAGTACATAGATTTACTAAGCAATTTGTATTCCAACATCTGTGCTAAAGTTAGACTAGAGAGAGAAGGAACAGAATTTCCACTTAAGAGAGGTGTAAGACAAGGAGATCCTCTCTCCCCAAAAATTTTCTTAGCAGTACTCGAAACGATATTCAGAAATATAGATTGGGAAGAAAAGGGAATTTTAATTGACGGAGAGTATCTCAGTCACCTGCGGTTTGCAGACGATATAGTCGTTTTTGCAGAAAGCTCTATAGATCTTGGTCAAATGGTGAACAAACTGGCAGAAGAAAGTAAAAAGGTAGGTTTGGAACTAAACCCAACTAAAACAAAAATTCTAACAAACGGAGAGACTACAGATATATTAATTGACAATGTAAAAATAGATTATGTAAGCGAGTATATATATCTCGGACAAATGGTTTCTTTTACAAATTGTACAAGTAATGAAATTGCGAGAAGAATTGCTATTGCGTGGAGCAAATATTGGAGTTTAAAAGAATTAATGAAAAACAAGCAAATTAGTATTAATATTTAAAAAAAACTTTATGATGTGTCAATTCTCCCATGTTTAACATACGGCTGCCAAAGTTGGTCCTTGAAAAAAGACGACGAGAATAAACTAGCCATTTGCCAACGAAAAATGGAAAGAAGCATGTTGGGGATTAAACAAAAAGAAAGAATAAAAAATGCAACAATCCGAAAAATAACCAGAATCACTGACGTCACTGAAATTACAAGATCCTTAAAATGGAAATGGGCTGGTCATGTTTGTAGAATGGAAAATAGTAGATGGGCAAAAAGAACTACAGAATGGATACCAAGAGACGAAATAAGAAGTAGAGGTAGACCGAAAAAAAGATGGAGTGACATTTTCTCGAAAAGGATAGGACCAGAGTGGATGACAAAAGCTAGAGATAGGAAATTGTGGAAAGAGATGGGGGAGGCCTATGCCAAGGAGACGACTACTACTAATGAAAACGAGGATGAAGATTGAGATGACAAAGAATAATATATTAAATTAATAATTTTTAATCAAATACACTTATAAAATAATAGATTCAACAACACTAAATTTTGCATGCGTAAAAATGTATATAAGTTATTGTAAAGTAGTAGAAATAAAGGCTTTATTTATTTATTTATTTATTTATTTATTGTCAAAATAGTGAACCATAAATACAATAAAAATTGATATAACGCGAAGTTTGTATGTATGGGTGTATGTTACTCTTTCATGCAAAACTACTGGATGCATTTTAATAAAACTTGGAATGCAGATAGCTTATACGCTAGATTAACACATAAGATACATTTTATCCGCGGGTGAAGCCGCGATGCTCAATTAGTCTAGTTTTTTATAATTTCATTTATTATACTAATATCTAGAACAAAGTGTAGAAATACTAGACTGTATCAGCCTTATTAATAAATGGTAGTTTTAGGTTAGTTACTTCAGCTTTTGTCCTTTTTTTTCTACTGAAATATTTAGCTGGATAGAAAAAGACAAAAGATGGTGTAACTAATCTAAAGCTAGTTCGTGCTTATTAATAAGGCTGTATTTGTATTAACGCTAAATTCAGGTAACAAGTAATACTGCTGCGGTCAGACAACAATAAAAAGTACATTGACCCCACAAAGTCGACGACGGAACATTTATCCAAGACGAGTCAATCACCAACTTACGTTCTAACATTCAGCATTTAAAAAATGACTCCTAACACGAAGCTTTAAGGGTGTGAATGTAGTTTGAAAGGTGTTACAAAATTGTAACGCATCTCTTGAGAACAGGGGGGCATAAATTGAACAAACAATGTATTGCAAAATGGCAATGGAATAGGCCATGGCGGACGATACACGATGGCTCTCAAACTTTGGGCAAAACCAAAATGTTAACGTAATATTAATATTACTTTAGTACTAGTAGTGCATTAATAAATTTAATTGTCATACATAAAAAGCATGAATATAGAATACTTTATCAATAACTAATAAACTCTTACGTATAGATATAGAAGTGTATTACTAAAAAATATTATTATTATTGTCTTGAGTGACTGACTGACAATCTAGAACTACAGCCCAAATTACTGGACGAAGAAACTTAATAATTGGAGAGTGTTTTTATTTGTACGTCATAGGAGCGTTTTAAGATTAAACCTCTATGGGGCGTGAAAGATTGTGTGAAAAATCACGGATAATGATTAAATTACAAATATTTATGAATATTTCACACAACGCCATCTATTTCCAAACTAAGCAAAGCTTGTACTATGGAAACCATAACTGATACAATACTCAAATACTTTTTGTTTGTAAATACATACATAGAATACAATATAACACCCCGACACAGAACTAGCACCTAAGTTCACACAAATGTTTGTCCTGGGCGGGAATAGAACCCACAACTTCAAGTTCAGAAGGCAGAGCTACTACCAACTGGGCTGTCAGGTCATGATAAAACCACGTGATTTCTCTCTAGTCCTAATTATGAAACACTCAGGTTTTGTCTTTAAACGAGCTTCTGCCCACAGCTTCGCCCGTGGCGTGGCCTTTGGGAAAATAATTCAACCACCTATTTTACCTTCTTCAGGGTGGAATTTCGAAAAATCCTTTTTAGCAGATGCCTACGTCGCAATATCTACGTGCATGCCAAATTTCAGCACGATTCGTTTAGTGGTTTGGGCTGTGTGTTGATAGATCACTATGTCAGTCAGTCAGTCAGTCACCTTTGAGTTATATATATTTAGATAGCATGCCTCGGCAAACCGCCATTAAACCTAGAGAAATACCATGTAAAGACAATGCTTTTAACGAGTGAACCAAATGTAACTTCCATGTTTTAACCACCACTTGCTAAAACTTCGATGTGATACATCCGATTGTGAAACTATGTTGTTACTCCCCCCACCTCCCCTTTTAGTCCTTGTTGGCTCTGTCTTTAATAGCAGTACGTCGGGATTAAAATTTAATTAAAAGCAACTGAAGTTACTTCATTAAACGAAATGTGTCGGAAGCTGTGAAAGTCAAGAACTTTGAGATGTCATGCTTCTACTAATCGAAGGCTTATTATTTTGGCAAAAGTTATCCTGCCTGGCATTTGTTACTACAGTTTAAATTATTTAACACATCTTTGAAAGCTAGCCCTTATCTACAGGGTCAGCTAACATGGGTCAAACGATCTGTGGGGGTGGGGGGTTTCAACGCGCATCGGACGAACCCTCATGCATGTTTTACCATTTTCGACCGCTTAGGAGATATAATTTTTTTCACAATTTTTTACCAAAGTGCGGGTTGGATCACATAAAATTAAATTTTGTTTTAATCTTTAGTGCTAAGGTGCTAATATTTTTAATGAACGTACTTGGATAGTACACCTTTTGAATGACGTATTCATTTTGTTACACTAAACAATAATGTCTCAACAGAAAAAAGAAATCTAAAAAAAAACTGGGTTCGCAACGTAGTGATCTAAGTTTATGGAGCCATTTAAAAAAAGAACACACAGAATAATTTTTTGTGTGCCTATTTTCAAAACTTTGTTAGTGATCTAGTTAGTGACCCTGCAAATTTTATTTGTCTAGGGTATGGGGTTCACTTTAAAATATTGTGACGAAGTTAAAGAAAACTGAATATGATTTTACTTTAAATTGTCAAACATTGAGTAAATGTTAAAAAAAGAATGGTTATGTAATTATGATGTATCCCACACTAGAGCTACCTGTGTCTTGGGATTTAGTGTCTTCCAATTTAGATGGTTTTATAATACAGAATAGTGTGCGGAAGTATTTGGTCTGTCTATAGGTTATCGCGGCCAGTATATAAATGTTTTTTTATAGTAGGTAGTGTTTAGTATTATTAATTATATCATTGTAGTAATTAGTTTATAATAAAGACAATTTCCCGGTTAAAAAATTTGGACAAATTATAGCTAAGTAAGTACCTAATTAAATTCATTTTGTGAAATAAAGTAACCGAAGACCTAAGAATTAATGAGATTTAAGTCTATTTAACCTTTTTTTTTTAAAGCAAATCAATAAATTCCCAACTGCTCACTAAGGTTCCCACCTTAGTTAGCACGTTGATTAGATTTTCAGAAACTATCGAATCAGCCATTTCTATGTATTTTTGCTGAGCATGAAGCTTTCTCGGTATTAAAATGGAAGACGTGGCCTTGTTTCTCCAAGACGGGCATCGAACAAGATGATATTATGCAAACATTTGTCTTGCAGCGAATCTTCGCAGAGTTCAAGATGTATTTTATCGATTTATAGGTTTTATATTGTTAGTCGTGCTGTGAGGCTGCTCCGGTTGGTATACTTGTGCTATCTATACTATCTATCTCTATACTATGTATCTATACTATAATATCCATATATCTGTTAGCGCGATAAAATTTGATAAAGATTGTCTGCCAAATAAACATTAAAATCAGTTTTCTTTACTTTTAGTAACTTTAAAATAATAGAAGTAATAAATATTATAAAGGTAAATTTCGACTTTTAACTAAAAATGTATAAGATATACGACGACATATATCTATATTAGAGTTTGTTAAAATGCAACTTAGCTAAGTAACACTTTCCGCCGGGTTCCCGTATATTCGTTTGCTAAATACGTGTCAACTTAGCTGACCAAATACTGCTAGACATAAATAATAAAAAAGAAAATCATAACTGAAAAAGCACACATTTTTTTTAAAAACCCTCACGGTTTATGCTCGGCTACGTCACTCGACACACACTTTAAGATAACTTCCACAGGAAAGTCAGTATTATAATCATTCAATTGTAATTTTTTAAATTGTTTTTTAGCATGGTTAAGCAGTTGCTTAAAAAAAATTAGAGTACAGTTGTTTCTAACTAAAACTTACAACACAAAAAAAACAGACAACCATAGTACCTCCTCTTTTTTGGAGGTTGGTTAAAATTATTGAATCTGTTTAAACCCACAGCTCGTAGTTTAAGCTCGTAGTCAAAAATAAAGAAAACCCAAATCCATTAAAAAACAGTCAAAACTCTCTTAAATAAATCTCTGCGGTTAAAGCTCAACGAAAATATTGGGTGAGCTCATAAAATGTTGCCAACGCAATCACATTGGAGTACTCTCGAACACAGTGTCGAATGAGTGCGAGTGTTGCTAGTATAACTAGCAGCTGTCGGTATTTATTCAGCTCCGCAAATGTGGCCGAGGTGCCTAAACAAGTGATGTTTGTCTTGGGACGACCTTTTACCACCGAGTAAATATTCCTTTGTGACTGTAGTTACCAAAATACTGTCAGAGCCAGCGTAATATTATGTGTTCCTGAAAGAATAACTATTTAACCCAAACAAAAGCGCGTAAAGTTAATTTTTATTTACAAAATATAGCCCGTTAATTGATAGATGAGGCGTGACTTCGAGGAAGTTCATCTTAAATCTAAATATATATAACTCAAAGGTGACTGACTGACATAGTGATCTATCAACGCACAGCCCAAACCACTGGACGAATCGGGCTGAAATTTGGCATGCAGGTAGATGTTATGACGTAGGCATCCGCTAAGAAAGGATTTTTCGAAATTTCACCCTTAAGAGGGTGAAATGGGTGGTTGAATTATTTTCCCATAGGCCACGCCGCGGGCGAAGCTGCAGGCAGAATCTCGTACAAATGAAATAAGAATATCTAGTTTAATTTCGCTAATAAATTTTTTTTGTACACACTAGGTTTTCTATATTGCATTTTGTATTTAAATATTGACCGGTGGTAAAAAAATCTACTTAAAATTAAATCCCGGTAATTTTTTTAAATCCTAAAGTTGCTTAGGAATAAGTATAAAGTTTGAGCACCACTGTTAAAATGACCCTCTCAATATTTCACGGTACATCGCATCCCCTCCAATATCCCCGCCCCCTTGCATTTTGCTCCCCTGACAGTGTAATACTACCTAGAGATGGTCGTCAGCAGAAAAGTTCCTTCCAATCTTGAAAGTTATTTTGAACTTTACACAAGCGTAATTTAGTTGATATAGTTATCAATTTTTGTGATGGATGGTGTATTATTACAGAAAAGTAGTTGGTAACCGTTATTTTATTATTTGATTGAATATCGTTACGAGCTGGTCGTTGACTTCATATTTTTAAGGCCACCAGTTCACTTGGAACTCTATATTGAGTAGGTCAAAGTTCAAAGTTAATTGATTTTTTGTTGCATATATTGTTGTCAGGAGAAGGTTCTTATGCAAGAAAAAAATAAAGATAGTTTAAAAAATTTTCACCACGCGGGTGAAACCGCGCGGCGCAGCTAGTTATTTATATGAATATGACCTGCATTGATATGGTTATTCATTTATTTATTAAAAACAAGTATTTTATAATCGTTAATACAAAACTAAATTAGAACTAAGAACTTAAAATATCAAAAAATAAAACTTAATATTTAAAATAGCCCGTTGGTGGAGGGGAAAGTGCCCAGAATGCTGGCAGCATTACCACGTTGAATGGCAATGTTTATTTTTTTAGTTTTGTATTAACGATTATAAAATACTTATGTTTAATAAATAAATGAATAACCATATTTATGTAAGCTACTGATAGCCTAGAATTACGAGGCTTAATCATAGTATTCTAAACTATTTATTTTTGGTACCTGCATTGTGTTATAATTTTAGGCAAGTATTGATTACTATTGTCTTCTATCTATACAACTTGTACCATAAAAAACTTGTATCATAACACTAGTTTATAAGGTTAACTTACTACTTGTATATTTCATTGGTGAAACAATAAATAGTTCTCTATCTAAAATCTACTTTCTATGCAGACCTTACATTCAAACAATCCTGGACATTCTTTGTTTTTTGCCTTTTTCGCTCAGTTTTATGAAGACATCCCGATTGATGGGTATTTTCTCATCTCTTAGAAAGTAAGTTGTAGAGAAGTTTTTACGATATAGGTACATACACTATTTACTAAAAGGATTATTTTTTAGGTTGTTTATTTTAACAAGTAAAAGGTACCTAAAGAAGTACCAAATTTAGATTTAAAAAATAAAATAATGTCATAGCACAAAATACCGTATCTACAATGCCATAAGACCGTTTAAAACGTATCGCACGACCTTACAAAGTGGCGTACTAAAAATAAAATCGCCCATTAAAATGTTATCTATGGACCGAGACGTAAAAGGGTCGTCTAATCGCTCCTATGTAAATATTGCGAGTTCCACAGATATAATTTTGATTCAGAATGTCGTGTAGATTTACCCATTATGTTTAACTGTTTTTCGGAGTGTCTATTTTCAATGTGGTTCATTCTTCGTTCGTTCATACCAATTTTGGTCAGTCTTTAGCCCTTAACTTTAGCCAGAGATCGTCAGGCATGACTGCCAAATGCTTCTGATTACTATCAAGACCGAAGGCTCGTGGTTGAAAAGTATCTATTCCGGTTTGATTTACTGAAAAGATGCTCTGGTGAATCATGACTTTTAATATTTAATTTTATTCCAGTTTGATCCACCAGAAGTGTAAGAGTACAGTTTTTTTTTGAATATTTGATTTAGGTAAACGGTCTATTCCTGATCTACTGGGATGATCCTCTGGGGTTTATTTTTATACTAGTCGCGCCCCGCGGTTTCACCCACGGATAAAAAGTATTTTTATTATTTGCTCATCCCACGAAAACATTTTACTTTTCCGTGATAAAATGTAGCCTATATGATAATCCAGTGTATAAGCTGTCTTGGTACCGAATTTCATCCAAACCCATTGAGCCGTTTGAGCGTGAAGGAGTAACAAACATACACACATACAAACTTTCGCCTTTATAATATTTGTGTGATGTGATTTAATTTTTAATCCGGTTAGATCCACCAGCAGTAGGGGGATTAAAGAACCTAAAAATGTCATGGAAATAAAATATTGTCTATGTAATGCCGTTACCTATAAATATTGGCTAGCCTTGGTGTTGAAGCTTTTGAACAATAAATAACCCCCATGACGCCAACACGCGTGTTCATAGATAGTTCCATACTAAAGGGTCGGTAAAGTTGAAGAAAATCGTTTACCATCGTACCATAAAAATATTTTGTCCCGATAGTATTTCTTCATTCTCCACTGTTGACTGGCCCGATAGCTCAGTTGGTAGTAGCCCTGCCTTCTCAACTGTGGGTTGTGGGTTCGATTCCCACTCAGGACAAACATTTGTGTGATGAACATAGGTGTTTGTTCTGTGTCATATTGTATTCTATGTATGTATTTACAAACAAAAAAGTATCTAAGTATTGTATCAGTTATCTGGTTCCCATAGCACAAGCTTTGCTTAGTTTGGGGCTAGATGGCGTTGTGTGAGGTGTCCGCACATATTATTATTATTATTACTGTTAAAAAAATAATTTTCTTAAATACGTATAGTTGTGAGCCGTGAATGTTATTATTCTTTTAGGTAAGTGTAATACTAAAATATTATATTACCCGACTGTAGCGAAGCAAAAAAGAGGGTTATGATCTTGTTGCATCTACTAAGTTTCACTGCTTAGTTTGCGTAATAAGCCCGTGTAATTCATAAAACCTGATTTTATTCACGCTAGAGATTAAAACACACGCAACATCGAAATTAGAGCAAATAACGAATGTGCTTTAGATCACATGACTGATGTAAAACTTCTTTAGTTTAGCTCCATCTATCGGCCAGTATAACATTGTTTTTGCTTTGTTTAATGTTAATGTCGCCATTTTGACAATAATTGAAGGGGTGAGAATAAAAAGGGTTTAACTAATTTTTTTCACAAAATGACTTATGGGTATCGTTGGATTCAGCGTGAAATGATCTACAATAATACATTCTCAAAATACCGAAATGAGGATTAAATCTCGAGATTTTTTGTCTAAAAACGGTTTATCTGTCATAGGAATACAGATCGCTTTGCATAAAAACATAATTATATTTACTTTATTATATTATATTTTTACAGTAATTGTATTATTAGTAACATATTTAGTATTTTTAAATAGAATTAAATCATTTTCAAGCAACTGAAACTTACATAAACCTTTTCTATTACTTTACTTTACTATACATTAAAATGACGCCGTTGACTTTTAAAGTCAATTTTCTCGAAACTGTCAATTTGATAGTTAAACCCTTTTTATTCTCAACTCTTCAATTGTAAATTATCATTCTACCGGACATACCAACATAATAACACAAATTATTAACTTTGTTATGCTGACAATGGAGATCTCCGTGAACCAACTTCAATTTCCATTCGCCTCACATTCACCAGCTTACTCCCCAAGTCAAGCGTGCGTAAAGAAGTTTTACTTCAACTAGAGCAAAAAGCTCTCGATTGAAGTTGTGAGCGAACAGTCCCCTGCCGATTGCGGCTGCCGTAGCGCCATAATTGTATTAGTGGCGGACAGTGTCACGGCTGACGGTTGTGCCCGCGATTGCTTTGTGTTCTGTATTGATTCATGCCCTGCCCAGTTTACTACGTTTGGGAAAATAGAGCAAATTGTAGTTGAACTCTAGAAAATACTGCTTACTTTACTTTGTACTAGGTGGTAGGACTTTTCTGCAAAGTTCGTCTAGGTAGGTACCACCGCTTTGCCAGTTATTCTGCCGCCAAGCAGTAGTGTGCAAGCACTACTGTGTTCCGGTTTGAAGGGCACTGAAGCTAGTGACATCACTGCGCAATTGAGACTTTATGATCTAATCTCACAGTCGAGTAATTTTATTACCAGACTGTGCTGATGTCACGCGAAACTATTCTTTAGAGTTTCAAGTGTTATGGCATTGCAACTGATATGGGCAGTCGTGTCGCTTAACATCAAGCGAGCGACTAGCTCGTCATGTCATTTGGTAACATACAAAAAAATCTAATGAAAGACAAACATTCTTACGACTATCTTTTGTTTCAGGAACTGCGTTGGTCAGAGGTAAGCAATCGCCAACCGAAGGGCAATAAATAATATTAAGTAAATAAATAAATATGTGTGGACATTTCACACAACACCATCTAGTCCCAAACTAAGCAAAACTTGTACTATGGAAACTGATAACTAATAGCATAGAAATAATTCCTCTAAGACTAATACAATACTTATATAGTACTTTTTGTTTGTAACAGTTCGACTTTCCCTGCTTTTTGGGGAAAATGACATTAACTTGCAACATTTTTCGTACGTTTGTGTGCGTCTCAGAGAATGTGCTAACGTGCCACTCAACACACATTGATAGTGTTTTTGCTTCAATTGTGAACGAAATTTCGGGAGCAACTATCACTACGTTATTCCTCTAAGATTAATACAACACTTATATACTTTTGTTTGTAAATATAACACCCAGACACAGAACAAACACCTACTTTCATCACACAAATGTTTGTCCTGGGTAGAAATTGAACCCACAACCTACAGTTCAGAAGTACTACCAACTGAGCTATCAGGCCAGTCATATCCGATGGAACAACAACTCAGAAAATGAACTTGGTTGTGTATAAAATCCTTAACAGAATAAAGAACATCGTTCAGTCTGACGATCCAAAAACTTAACGTCGGTAGTAAACCCCTGTAGGATGCTACTAAAACGTGCCTCATGCTTTATGCCAACTAAAGAATTTCATCAGTCTTAACCCCAGGGTCGTAGCTTCCTCGCGATCCGCGGTATACTTCATGTCAGGCGATATTAGGTAAAGCACCTGATATTGCTACCGCTGGATTATGAGCGCAGTACTGGTAGCCTGGCAGTAAGGGAACTAGATACTGATTAACCGTTACCAAAAAAGGATGGGTAAGTGTGCTTTAAAAAAGGTATGATTATGTTAGTTTATGATGGTCTCATAGTTTTTTACTTTTTTTATGTTAGTGAATAATTTGATGAGCTAGTCGTTCACCTGATGTTAAGCGACACGGCCGCCCATAGCAGAATAGTGTCACTCGAAACCCCAGTAATTTCACTAGCTACAGTGCCCTTCAAACCGGAACTCAGTAGTTTTTATTTTCCTTTATTTTTTTATTTTAAGGGATGACTTGACTCGCCTGATGTTAAGCGACACGGCTGCCCATATCACTTGCAGTGTCACTCAGAACTCTAATTTATAGAGTTTCGCGTGACACTGCAGTGCGCACGTCATCCTGAGACATCAGCACAATCTAGTAATAAGATTACTAAACTATGTGATCAGGTCATAAAGTCTCATTTGCCTAGTAATTTTACTAGCTACAGTGCCCTTCAAACTGGAACACAGTAGTGCTTGCACACTACTGCTTGGCAGCAGAATAATTGGCAAAGCGGTGGTACCTACCTAGACGAACTTTGCAGAAAAGTCCTTCTACCTAGTAAAAGACCTTCCACCTAGTAGTGCTTGCATACTACTACTTGGTGGCAGAATTACTGGCAAAGGGTTGGTACCTACCTAGACGAACTTTGCAGAAAAGTCCTGCCACCTAGTAAACCACCAACTAGTAGGCTACATCTTCACATTAGCATTTTATGTGTTCTTTGTTTTTTATGAGAATCAAATGCCTGTATTTTCAGTTGTGTGTAGATGAACCCATACTGTCGTATATTACAAGCCTGAGAGGTTTATGATTATGCAAGCCGCTGTTATTACGTTTTTATGGTGTATTATGGAAATTTGCGAAGATTTTGGCGATGTGAGCGAGACAAATAAAGGTTTTATTTCTACTTAGAAATATTCATAAGTACCTACTCATATTATTTACCTATGTAGTTTACTACGTTGTAGGACTTTTCTGCAAAGTTCGTCGAGGTACGTACTACCACTGCTTTGCCAGTTATTCTGCTGTCAAGCAGTACTGTATTCCAGTTTGAAGAGCACTGTAGCTACTGAAATAAATAGGCATATGAGACTTTATGACCTAATCTAGTAATCTTATTACTACTTTGTCATGCGTGACTCTATATTTTAGACTTTCGTTCTAGTGATACTGCAACTCATATGGGCGTTTTTATGGGCAAGTGATGTACTTTCGTCCCTGATTGTTCCTTGATATAACAAAACATTGATCTAACCGGTGTTACATAAGCCTATTTCAACGCTACATAATACATTGTTTGCTTGGCTCTTGCATCTCTACTAAATTTGACAAGGGGAAGAAAAATTACCTAAATGTAACTTTTATTGGTCAGTTTGTGTGGCTTTTACGATAAAACGAATAAAGTGGTTAGAATTAAAATTTGCACACAGATTGCTTAGGCTACTGAGATCAACATAGGATACTTTTTATCGCGAAAAATTAAGACCGCACGGCACCCACGGTTTCACATATTCTCCCTCTATATATTGAGTTTGGCTCCTATGTGTATATGTGTTCCTTTGTCTACAAAATAAACAGTGTAAATTACGTGCACAGCAGGTAGTATTGCCTCCAGGCAGCCGATATGAGACGTTTTTACGACTAAGATGGAGCAGCGCTACGGCTTAATACGTCGACTTAAATTAAATTTTGAAGCTAGCGTTGTCACGTCATGTCAAGGTGCTAGGTTCAGGTGGAATTAGGGACTAAAAAGGTGATATAAAAAAGGTAATATGCAGTCAACATTTTTTATAACAGTATTTAGTTAGAAAATATGAAATCCTCTGAAAATGACTTTCGCAGACATGATTTGTAGCGTTTTCCAAGTGAACTATTTTATTTATTTTGGTATTGATTTAAACAGCGTAACTTGGGAGGTATTTTTTAAAGATTTCATTCCAAAAGACGACCTCTTCTTGATCGGGGTTAGTTGTGGCTACCATCTGGTTTCCCAAGTCCATGTAATCCTTCTTACTCGTTGTATAGGGCGACCATTTAGCACCTAGGCTGTCGTCTACAGTTGGGGTACTGTAATACAAGATAACGTTCAGAAAATTATGCAAAAAAAACGAGTGTGCTTTAGACCACACGACTGTACTGTACTGTAAAAGTTCTTTAGTTTAGCTAACTTTAACTTTGTTTTTGCTTTGTTTAATGTTAATGTCAAGTTTGCCATCTTGACAATTGTCATTTTACCGGACATACGAACGTAATAATTAAATTTTTTAACTTTGTTATATTCACAATGGAGATTTACGTGAACCAACTTCAACTGCCGTTTGCCTCGCATTCACCAGCTTGCTTCCGATATCAAGCTTGCCTAAAGTTTTACTTAAAATAGAACCAAACGCGATGGTCAGTTAACAGGCTCTTGGATGAAAGTTATGTCTACCAATATTTATGCAATTGTAACCTGTAAAGAACTCAAAGGAAGTAACCGAGTTGAAAACAATAAACAAATATTATGTACCTATATACTAAAAAATCTTGTTAAAATTAATCTTACCCGAACTTAGCGAAGTTGGTCCAAATCTTTGACATTCTGTTAATGTAAACGTATGTTTCTGAATTTTGATCCACTTTTAAATTGGCCGCTTTATAAGGGAACAGATATAAAAGGTCATCAACATGGGATACCACTTGCTTTCCTTTTATTAATTCTGACAAGCCCATAAAATGAGCAAACCAATTTCTTTCAGATTTGCATGTAAATTTATACAAATAAACGTGATTCTTGTCTGAGATTAGTTTGGAAAAGAGTAAAGAGCCATGTATAAACATATCATAGCTAAAGAATTTCACCAACTGATAACTGTTTTCTTTGCTGATAGTATCTTTTTTAAAATAAAATTCCTTTATCTTTCTTCCGACTTCTAATTGATCTTTTAGGGAACAGTTCAACTGAATAGGTTTTGGAACGAAGAATTCTTTATACGCATTGGCCTCGGATATATAATCTTCTAAACTGACTCCAACACCCAACATCACAAGACCCTCATCTGCTGTATAACCGATCATTACTTTTACGTCTTCGTGGATCCCATTTCTGAGAACATCAATTGGGTCTCCATAAAAGAATCTCTCACCATCACCAAATTCTTTTTCGCTATTGACGGCGAAGCTTAATTCGAACAGATTTTTAGATCGTATTACAGGAAGAGATAGTCTGATAAGCTTTTCAGCCGGTACGCTCCTGAAGAACTCGGCCAATTCTTTGTCATCTACTGAATTGCACCCGAGTTGCTTGGCGAGTTTCAAGGCCCTTTCGCGTGGTTCGAAAGCTTGCGCCCACCAGCATGTATGTGCACCACTCATAATAATGGCTTGCTTGAAGAGACCCTTAGTCATCGGTGATACGAGATGATAGCTTACGCTTGCTCCCCCTGCACTTTCACCAAAAATTGTTATATTTTCAGGATCTCCGCCAAAGTTTTTGATGTTTTTTTTGACCCATCTGAGCGCGGCCACTTGATCCTTCATGCCAGCATTACCAGGAATTTCTTCAGTATCCAATGAAAGAAACCCAAGAGCTTCAAGTCTATAATTTATAGTAACGAGGATGACGTCATGTTTGACAAGGAACTCTGGTCCGTAGAGGTCGTCGTTTCCACTCCCACAACTAGAAGTATAATACGCAATTCAATATTTAAGTAAAAACTTACTAAGGTAGTACAGAAAATTGAAAAAAAAAAAAAAGCATTTTCCCATTGTTCTTACGTAAAACCTCCTCCATGTATCCAGAACATGACTGGAAGTGCTTTCTTAGGATTCAAGTCTGGCGTATAAACATTAAGGAATAAGCAGTCTTCGTCGCCCATAGGAGCGTCTAAATTGGAAAATAGCTGGTCGTATTGGTAGCACACGGATCCAAATTTTTTGGCACTTCGAACTCCATCCCAAGGTTTTTTAGGTTGTGGTGCCTGAGGAGAATTAAAATATATTTAAGAAAATAATCTTAGTATAAATTCAATCAGATAAAGTTTGAGAGACATATATTATAATTTTCTATAATAGATAACTTTAATAGTGATCGATCATAGTTAAAGTTGCTTTTACAATTTTACGCCATAGCGATAAAACGAAAGGCATCTGTTTTGAGTAGGCTTGTTGCGTTGTAGCAAGAGTCACTATATTTAATTTTTAATGACTTCGCAGAGTGAGTTTTGTACTTGCATTATTAAGTATTCTGTGTATCTAGTCATTGTATTTTTATATTTTTGTTAGCTTGTCTATTATACAGCGGTGAATCAATAATAGTTTCTTCGTCAAGTTACTTTTCATCAAAGATAATAAATCTGCCGGTTGATAAAACTGTTATTAAAATATTTTATTTGGAAATCAATTGTCATCATTACTATTTTATATTAACGTTAAAAACTAACTAACTAACTCATCGTTAACATTATTAGGTCATTGAAACTAAAATATAAAAAAAAAGATTTGGTCATGGCATTGCCTTCTCGTCGTACTTTTTGCAAGGCTCATAGTGATGGAAGGGTTAGCGAATATAGTGTCTAGCCCAGACTTAGGTACAATAAAAAGGCATTTTATTTCATATATGTACATACATTTTTGATATATTGTTTTGTTCATTTCTTTTTGTTCTTGTTTAGATTTGTGTTTTTGTAAATTAATTTTGTAGTTAATTTTTTTCGCAATGTTTTTGCTAAGTACAAATATATAATTACTTCTATTGACATAATATTTACAAATTTGGGCCAAGGATCGTAATTTACACAATATAAATTGGAATTATTATTTATGCTCATTGCTCATGTTTAAACAACATACTACTAAAAAGTCATTTCATTAGCTCAACTCTTGGATATCGCGCAATCGTTGAAATAAACGGCATTGACTAAAAACAGGTTTCGAAGTCTCAACTGGTTTAGATATTGATAAAAAACTGTTAATGCGTAGACGGATAAAAAGCTGATTCTTTGGCCTCTTAACAAATTTGTTACGAACAATATATCTAACAGTTTCTTGTGATAATCGTACCTTGAACCTCAGATTTCCCACTGGCGGCTCCGCGTAAGGTATTCCCTTGAAGCTGCAGAATTGTCCTCCAAACTCATTTTGCACCACTTCTCCTTCCAGCATACCCTCATTCACCTTCACTTGAACCATGGTTTAAACTGACTCAAACTTTTTAGACTTAAAGTAGGTATATAATACTAGGATTAAATTCAAATAATATTAAGATAATAATATTATTAGATATTTTGTACGACCGCTTAGCTGTATATTGTTTGTTATACTGTCTAAATACTGTAAGAATTATTTATATTACATTTAAACAAGTGTTTTGGTACTTAGTACAAAAGTGATCGTATCTTATCATGGTCGGAATTATATGTCATAGTACATTGGCATATGTCGTGATTCAATGATATGTGTAAATTCATGATTTGAGTTATCATGTGCTAGAATTACCTAATGTTGATAAGAGCACAGAATTTGATAGTATTTTTTATAAAGACAAAAAGAAAATGCATTTATTCAAGACATTACACAATATTACATTTTTATTCATAAGTTTTCATACAAAACAAATCACAAAAAAGAGACTAAATATATAATGTCGCGTGACGTAATCCTGACTCAACAAGCAATAGGCTATTTAACTACTATCAAAATGAATGTAATAATTTAATTTAAAAAATAAGTAAAACCAGTAAATAAATCACGGAGTGTTACGCTTTTAAAGTTTCATCGCCTGTCCTTTTCTCGCAAAACAGAGTTCACGTGAAAACTTCTTCACAGCTACTATGAAGGCATAGTTTGTGACGTTACATCCCAAAGAGATTGTATGTAGAGCTACCATAGAGGTACTATGAAGGACTGGTAACTGACGTCACTGGGTGTTTGAACTGTCTCTTTCTATTCCTGTATTTTAAAATACCAGTAACTTTGTTAATTTTTGGTTTTCACGACTGCCTTTGTATTGAGGTATATTATTTATTTATGTAAGTAATAAAAATATGCAATAAGCAATGTCCAGTGAGGAATTTTTGTGCGGTTATGTCACGTGCAAATTATATTTTGTCGAATGTCAAATGCCACAGTAAAATGGTCAATTAGTTTAGGCGGGAAAACGACAAAAATCGCAGAGTCGTTGAAAAGAATCCGAAAATGGCGGTTGTGAATTTTGAATTATTTTTCTTAACCCGTGTTATTTTGAATTTTAATGTGTAATTAGGGTGGATTATTATCCGTTAAGTGTTCGTAAACGTGCACGATGTTGGCAAATGGTTCCAAGTTTTAAAACCATGCCTTTTCGTTTTCTCTTCAAGGCTTCCTAGAGCCGTCAGTAAAATATCCACCATTTTACTGTGGCATTTTGACTTACAAAATAAGACTTTAACATGACATAACCGTACAAAATTCCTCAGTTGACATTGGCAGAATTATCGCTAAAAAGCAATAGCAGGCCATTAATCGAAGAGAAGAAGAAGAGAAAAAATAAAAATCACATCACCGCATTGTATTATTTTCCAAAAAAAATTGTTATTTTCAGTGTTTGTGCATAATTGCATATACTTACTTGGTGGCATTTTATTTGTTAAGTGTTGGATTACAGGCATGAGTGCAGGAAAGTGGTATAATGATGGCGAAACGTTTCTTTTTGTGTTGTTTCTAAAACTCTATGATTGGATCGGGTGCTGGCAGAGATGAATGTACATCATGACACCACACCTCAAGTGATCCGTCTTTGCAGTCTACATTTGTGTAAACAAAAATTATATCTATAAACCCTCAGATATAAACCGCATGCTCACGGTATTATTTTATTCAGTTACATTGTTATTGGAGTAGCAGAAATCAATTTCTCTTCTCAGCTGGTATCGGAGTAAACTGAGCCTAGTCAAATACTGAAATTGTATTGACTTACGATATTGACATAATGGCTTTGCGATTCATCACCGAATGTATATTTCTAAAAGTACCCGACCAAATTGTATACTAAATTCTGGCAACAGTGCAGTATAGTATATTACGTTTGACTTTTAAGGTATGAGGTAGAACTCCTAAATCTCAACACCAGCATTTTTAAAGATGCCTTTCCAGAAGTCTCTCGCATCAGCCTTGTAGTTGGCTTCAATCTTCAGCTCGTCTCCTATGTCCACGTACTTCCTCTCTTCGCTATCGTACTCGGGCCAGATGATGCCTAGAGACTTGTCTGGGGTTGGAGTCCTGAAAATTATAATAATAATATAATATAATATAATAAATATTCCCTGTGGATTTTTGACGTAGGTATGGAATTTTACGTTTTAATCGATTGGTGGTGTGAGTGTAGAATCACGCCGTGTTTTGCTGTGAGTGCAGCAAGAGTCGGCTAAGGGAATATTTCAGCAGCGTTCTCCCCGGTACAGTAAAATCTGCGATCAATAAGCCACCTACCGAGTGCGGCGATAATAGCAAAACCCCCCTATGACAAGAATTCAGCAGTGTATATCTTCTCTCTCTCTCTGGCTGTTGATAATGGAATTCAGATATTTATCTTACGGCCACAGTAATTTTATTCATGCTTCTTCACTGATACATAATAACGCCATCTAGCCCCAAACTAAGCAAAGCTTGTATGAACTATGGAAACCAGATAACTGATACAATACTTAGATACTTTTTGTTTGTAAATACATACATAGAATACAATATGACACCAGAACAGAACAAACACCTATGTTGATCACACACATGTTCGTCCTTGGTGGGAATCGAACCCACAACCCGCAGTTCAGAAGGTAGGGTTATTACCAACTGAGCTACCGGCCATTCAAGTAAGTTTGTACTGTTCATTAACCTATAGATATAGACATTTAAAAAAATGCGATGATTTTTTTATCTTTATAGAATGCCTTAATATTTAGTTCTGTTAACATCAATAATTCAATCAATTTAAGCTAGAAATAACAGGTTTAAAACAATCAAAACTGGGGTTTTTAAATAATTTGATAAAGTTTAAAAACTGAATATAATTATTGAAGGGGCGTGTAAATAGCCCACATCGCCTCTGGTTCCGATATCAGTGTCCGATGTTAAGCGCCTATGATACAAATTAAATATGGCCGAACACTAAACCGCGACAAGTGAAAAGAATGATGAACGACTAAAATCAACACCAGAAAATGCAGCAGCCCACGTACCTCAACCATCCAGCACCTCACCAGGTACTCGCAGATGCGAATCAGAGCAGATCACCGTCTCCCGGTACTTCCAGCAGATCCTCAAGCCCAAGTTTGTTGGGCCGCCGGCCGGCGTTTTTATAATCCGAAGAAATCGTGTAGATCCTGTTAGATCTGGAGTGACTACGTATGCAGTCGCTAAATGGCTGGGTATTACACAAAACTAGCCAGTTATCAGGCACAAAAGGTTGAATTTTAGGTCACAAAACTATCTTTCACTTGAACAGCGTATTGCTTTCACGGGAATCAAAACGAGAAGATCGCCATTACCAAGATTGACATTAGGGTACATCATTAGACCAATCAGCGGTGTGTTAATTGCAGATAATCAGTACTGCTAACGCCATCTATCTCGACCCTCTGAGAACTCGAAGGTTTCGGATATGGGCGCGACATTCTAATATTAACTTTAGTTCGTTCATCAAAGAAAGTCAATTGATATTGGAAATAAATGTTAATAATTAGAAAATATCAAAGAAAATATATTATTATTAAATTGGAAAAATAAATGAAGGCCTTAGCGCTTCACCATGCACCCCGCCTTGGAAGGTCGCAAGATCTTTCAAAAGAAATCAAATAAAGTTTATACATTAGTTTGCGTTAAGCTCTACAGGTTTCGTGTCGAAAGGAAAAAATAAAAAGTTTTCAAAATGTATGACTGATTAGAAACGGAAACGAATTAATTATATTAATATGACAATTGAATAATAAATATAAACTAAGTGCGACATTTATATATTTTATGAGAATTATTGTGTCGGTATCGGATACAGTTTAGTAACAGCACGTTTGAAGTTACCGTATTTTGTCCTCACCATAGCGACTCGCACCGTATTATCAGAGCCCTTAAAAACTTCAGTTATGACTCCTAAAGGCCAATGTAAAGGAGCTAAATCATCCTGTCCTACTAATACGACGGTTCCGATTTCAATTTGTCTGTCAGGCGTAGTCCACTTCTGTCTGACTTGCAGCGTATGCAGGTACTCAAGCCGCCATTTCTTCCAAAAAGATTGGACCATGCTGTCCAGCAATTGTTTGCGCTGTACTAAGTTGACGCGTTGATTTGCCAAGTCGGTAGCAGGTAAGTATTGCAGTGGACTGGACATCAAGAAATGAGCAGGAGTAATAATTTCAGGGTGTGGATCGGACGATACTACACACAAAGGGCGAGAGTTCAAGATGCACTCGATCTGAACGAGTACAGTCTGTAACTCTTCGTATGTCAAAAGCTGACTGCCTATAGAACGATAGAGGTTCGTTTTCAGACTGCGAATGTTACTCTCCCACATACCTCCAAAATGGGGAGCTCTAGGTGGAATCATTTTCCACTCTATGCGACGGGTACTTAACTCATATGAGAGTGAAGAATTGAAGTTAGAACTTGCCAAGAAGCTATACAGCTGATCTAATTGGGCCTTGGCACCAATAAAATTTGTTGCGTTGTCCGAATACAGACAAGAAACTGGTCCACGTCGGGAGATGAATCGCTTGAACGCGGCCAGGAAACAGTCGGATGTCAGATCGGACACAAGCTCGATATGAACAGCCTTGGTTACGAGGCACACGAACAGGCATATGTACGCCTTCTGTGCGTGTTGACCTCTGCGTCGGGTGAGCGTTATGCGGATAGGGCCAGCATAATCAACTCCCGTGTGAACGAACGCCTTAGCTTCCGACACACGGCATGTGGGAAGATCTGCCATCTTTGGGGACGGGTGCGAAGGGTTCACCTTGAAGCAAACGTTGCATTTCCGCAACTTGGATCTAATGACCGTTCTGGCATCTAAGATCCAGAAGCGCTGCCGTAGAATGGACATGAGGAGTCCAGGTCCAGTATGACAGTTGACCACATGATAATGTTGAATGATTAAATCAACGACATGATCGCGTTTGGGGAGAAGCATGGGGTATTTGGCATCGAATGGAAGATTCGACTTAGAAAGCCTTCCGCCAACCCGTAAAATGCCTTCTTCATCTAGAAAAACGTCCAGACTCAGCAGCTTCTTTGATGGGAGCTTATTAGATTTTAGGCATTTAATATCCTCAGCGAAATGAACAGACTGAATAGTGCGAACCAGAGCTCGTTCCGCAGCTATCAATCCCTGAACAGAACGCGGTACAACATTATTTTTCGGTAAAGCGAATTTCAATATGTATGAGATTATGCGAAGTAACTTTTCCCAGGAAGAAATGCGTAGAGCCAACTCGCATAGGAGCGGTGGTTCTAACTGAGACGTTATTGTCATGGCGTTTGTCTTATGCTCAGGTAGTTCGCCACAATTGCTTGGAGAGAAAGGCTTGACAGGCCAATCCTCAGGAGCTCCATGCATCCACGGCGGTCCGTTCCACCATAGGTCGTGCGAAACTAGTTGAGAAGGGAGCATACCACGGGACAGGCAATCGCTAGGATTCTCTACGCCGGCAACGTGGTAGAAATGTTTTGCGGCCAGATTCTCCTGACACTGAGCGACGCGGTTACTGACAAAAACAGACCATCGATGCGGAGAAGAATGTATCCACGATAAGGCTATGGTGGAATCTGAGAAGGCGTAAATTCCTGCCATAGGAACACGAGTGGCGTACGCATCGTGAACGGTTTTGACCAGTTTGGTCATGAGTACGGCGGCGCATAACTCAAGACGGGCGAGAGTGGTGACCTTGGTCGGTGACACCTTTGATTTTGCGCAAAGTAAGCGAACGCTGATGCCAGAAGAGTGAGTACAGTGCGCATAGACCACACACCCATACCCATTCATGCTAGCATCGCAAAAAGCGACAAGATGTAGCACACAGTCAATGTAGACGCCTACATGACGTGGAATGCGCACGGTGTTGAGCAGAGGAAATTCCTGCACCAGAGCGGAGAAGCGAATCACAACGTTCTCGGGAGCAGGATCATCCCAGCCACAGTTGCTTAACCATAATTCTTTAATAAGCAGCTTGGCGTAAAGAATAACAGGGGCAACCAAGCCGAGAACGTCGAACAGACGAGCAACGACCGACAATATGTTTCGTTTTGGGCATTTGTCTGTGACTGGAGCGGAAGTGAAGAAAAAATTATCTTCAGTAGGGTCCCACGACAGACCCAAAACCTTTGAAGCGTTATTCTCAGCGTCGAATTCAAGGGATTTGCGGTGCGAATCAGGGAGGCTATTTAAAAGCACTGGAGAATTACTAGACCACTTTACTAGTTCAAAATCACCCGATTGGAACATCTTAATGAGATCCTGTGCCAACTGCATAGCGGTGTCTTCGTTATGAGCAGAATAAACTAGATCGTCCATGTATAGACAAGTCTCTGCAATCTTAGATGCGTCAGGGAAATATGGACTCATGTCAGATGCCAGCTGGCGCACAGTGCGCATAGCTATATAGGGGCTCGACTTAAGACCGAAAGGTAAGCGGTTGAAAGCGTATGTGCGCACTGGTTCGTTCTCGTTGAATCGAAACAATATAAGCAAGTATTTTCGCTGGTCAACAGGTACACCAATGCGTAAGTACATTTGCTTTATATCGGCGTTCATGGCTACCGGAAATAACCGGAACTGCAAAAGCAATAGAAATAGATCGGTTTGTAAATTTGGACCAATATGAATGACGTCATTCAAAGAGAGACCAGTATGTGACCGAGCGTTCGCATCTAATACTATACGTGGCATTGGTTTATCAGCTCGAACAACAGCGTGGTGTGGGATGTAATACCCAGCGCCTGAAGTTTCGGGAACATCAACTAAGCTAAGGTAACCGTTATCAATGTAATCTTGAATAACTTTATTGTAATTCTCCCTTAAGCTTTGTGAATGGCGAAATTTTCTTTCTAGCGCGATGAAACGGCGGTAAGCGACAGCGTGTGTATTACCAAGTTCCGATGGATCCTTTTTAAATGGCAACGCTACAGTATATCGGCCTTCATCGTCGCGGGTAACAGAAGACGTGAAGATATTTTCGCATTCCGTCTCTTCCGGTGAAAGTAAGCGCACTTTAGGCACTTCTTCAAGTTCCCAGAACTTTTGCACTAGTTCATTTAGAGCTAAAGCAGTGAAAGATGCGGTAGGTACTAATGCGTCATTACGCGGAAAATCACCCATCAGAACATATCCGAATGTGGTCAAGAGCGCAGGTGGGGCATGGCCACCCAGATCTACTCTATTCCCCAGGTAAATATACGGGAAAAGTTGAGCGCCTAACACAACATCAATGTCTCCGGGGATGTTCCAGTTCAAGTCAGCGAGAGGTAAATTATGAAAATTTATATTCATATTACACTCGATAAATTGTGACGGTAACTGATCAGTGATACACTCCACGACTAGCGCGTGTATGTTGTATTTCTGGTCAGGGTATACGCGGGATTCAATATCCAAATGAACATAACCAATGATTGGACGTGAAGTTGAGCCAACACCCTTGACAAAAGAGTTACTCAAGGGTATTATAGGTAAGTTCAATGTGCGACAACAATCTGTGGTAATAAGGTTGTTTTGAGAGCCATTATCAATAAGACATCTAACAACAGATTTCTGTCCCGTACCACCATTAGGTCGCGCGTACACTTGAGCTGTTGACAATAAGACGGTTGACTTCGGTTTCATTTCGGCCGAAAGTAAAACCGCAGGATTATGCGATGGGGGTGCAACAGTAGTGCAAGGCGTGAACATAGTGGGGACCGCTAGCGGAGCAGTAACTACGGGAGTATCAGAAGTCATAAGCGTATTGGGGGGTCCATGCAAAATTGGGGGGACCACCGTAGAATTAGGGGCGCGCGTTATAGAGGATCTATTAATATTAGGAGATCCATCTACGGTACAGGGGATAAGCGTAGAAGAGGGGATCAATGTCCTTGGCGATATATGCGCATTGGGGGACCCAACCATAGTAGGGGGGTATAGCGTATTGGAAGGGGCAAGCGTAGCGGAAAATGTAGGCATTATAGGGGTCGAACCTCTAGTGAGGGGCACGTCATTAACGTGAGGGACAAGCGAAGCGGAGAGCGCGGGCGTTGTAGGGGACAAACCTCTACTAGGGGACGTACCTCTAGCATGAGGGCCACACGATGCAATAAATGCGGGCACTGTAGGGGACAAATTTTTATTTAAAGACGCATCTACCATATGGGGGACGAGCGAAGCGGAGAATGTGGGCACTATAGGGGACGAGCCCATAGTAGGAGACGTGCACGGTGGCAACATTGGTACTTCGCCCTCAACCCAAGCGACATGTGTAAGGGAAGTGTTCCTATTAGTTTTATTGTCAAAGTGCAACAACGTATGGTGCCGTTTTTTACATAATTCGCACACCGACGATGAATTGCAAGTTGTTAAGTTATGCATTACACTTAAACAATTCACACATCCACGCTTCGATTTAATAAAATCGTATCGCGATTTAGCATCACGGGAGCTCTTAAACTGCGCGCAATTATAAAGTTGAGCGTGACCGTTATCATTGCAAAACGCACAGCGCGTGGCATCCGCGGTAGGTACAGGTCCGTCGCTAGCGACAAAAGCCTTGTAGGTATGTGTGCCCGTGCGAGCTTCACGTGACGTAATAGCGGCCGGCGGTTTGTTGTTTACGTTTCGCTGGTTAAGGTATGACGAAGACGGATTCGAACGCTCTAAAATCTTAGCCTGATCCTGAACAAAAGATATCAGCTGTTTAGTGGTAGGTATTTCGACATCTCGAACTGATAACTCAAAACTCTGAACCGTTTGCATATCAATCTTTCTCAATGCACAGTGCAAAAAAATAAAATCAGTAAGATCCGGTATAGATAATTGTTTTAAAGCGGATATAGAAGCGGCATATTTTTCTATAAATGAATCTAAGCTATTAGCGTTGTGCGAACATCCTTTAATATCTAGAATATTGCTCAAATAGTGCGTACCTAAAGCACGTTTATCTTGGTATTTTTTAACCAAACTGTCCCAGATTATTTTATAGGTATCGCCCGTCGGAACTATTCCGGCGGTCACCTTCAATGCGTTGTGAGTCAGTTTACCGACTAAATACTGCACCCGCTGCGAGTCAGACAGCTGATCATTGTTATGAACATTAGCTTTAAATGATTCGTAAAAGGCGGGCCAATTTTCTGAACGACCATCAAAACTTACTAAGTTTATAGGAGGTAAGTTAATATGCGAACTCACGACCTTCGGTTCTCTGTCACTCCGTGATGGCAAAATAACGGCATTAATTATTTTATTACGAACGCGTTTGACTTTGTTGTATAAATCATCAAAGGCATCTAAACAAGCATAGTCAACGCGTGATTTGGGATTAATTTGCAACTTTTTTTGATTTATTTGATCAACAATTCCCTCAAACTTATTACGTAATTCGTCTACCGTTTTCGAATCAGTCATGAAGTTCTCATTAGATCTGGAAGTCGACTCAAACGAGGTTATAGTTTTAGCGGCATCATAAACGCGGTTAATTCGTTTAAAAAGCAATTCTTTCTTTTGTTCTAAAAGAGCCAATAAATTTTCTTCATTAAGTTGAGTTTCAGTCATAGTGACTAACTGTATTACAGAACACAAAAATAAAAATTAATATTGCAACGTTAAATTCACAAACAGCAGCAAGAAACTAAGTTCGCAGCTACGGAATAAAAATAGCGGTGAAAATTATAACTTAAAGCGTTTCATGTACAACTTTATTTGAACGAGATATTACCAATTAATTACGTAAATCTATATCAAATAATGCGACTTAATTTAGCGTAGGTATTAGAATTTTACCAAAGTTTACGTAAAATCTATGACCAAACTTATTTGCGTTAAATATAATAATTTTACCAAAATTACGTAAAATATAAAAATATCACTGGAACGATCCGTGACTCGAAAGGACCAACTTATTATGAAGGGGCGTGTAAATAGCCCACATCGCCTCTGGTTCCGATATCAGTGTCCGATGTTAAGCGCCTATGATACAAATTAAATATGGCCGAACACTAAACCGCGACAAGTGAAAAGAATGATGAACGACTAAAATCAACACCAGAAAATGCAGCAGCCCACGTACCTCAACCATCCAGCACCTCACCAGGTACTCGCAGATGCGAATCAGAGCAGATCACCGTCTCCCGGTACTTCCAGCAGATCCTCAAGCCCAAGTTTGTTGGGCCGCCGGCCGGCGTTTTTATAATCCGAAGAAATCGTGTAGATCCTGTTAGATCTGGAGTGACTACGTATGCAGTCGCTAAATGGCTGGGTATTACACAAAACTAGCCAGTTATCAGGCACAAAAGGTTGAATTTTAGGTCACAAAACTATCTTTCACTTGAACAGCGTATTGCTTTCACGGGAATCAAAACGAGAAGATCGCCATTACCAAGATTGACATTAGGGTACATCATTAGACCAATCAGCGGTGTGTTAATTGCAGATAATCAGTACTGCTAACGCCATCTATCTCGACCCTCTGAGAACTCGAAGGTTTCGGATATGGGCGCGACATTCTAATATTAACTTTAGTTCGTTCATCAAAGAAAGTCAATTGATATTGGAAATAAATGTTAATAATTAGAAAATATCAAAGAAAATATATTATTATTAAATTGGAAAAATAAATGAAGGCCTTAGCGCTTCACCAATTATATTAAAAATACCTAGCTACTGAGTAAAAATAAATAAATTTTCAAGCATTAAAAAGATATAAAACCGTTGTTTGTATATTTGCGACTCACCCATATTTGGCAAAGTTAGTAAAAACAGCGTTGACAAGCTGCACTAGCTTGTATTCGTTGCTGCTTTTGTCAATACTCATGTTCAAACTTTTAGCATCAAATAAATAAAGCAAGTCATCCAAGTGAGAAGCTCCATACAATCCATATTTGGCTCCTCTGTTTCCGTAGAAATTTCTTTTTGACAAGCATGAGAATATGTACAAAAATCTTTTAGTGTTCCCAAATTTTGGCATTTTATCCGCGAATTCATGCACATCGTAAATAAAACACGATTCGCTGATATATTTGGCGAAACATTTGACAGATTCTTCATCAATCGGTCTCTTGTTAAAGTAATATTCATGAATGCTTTCCGATGCATTCAGAATGGTATCAGGGGTGCACTGCATCAAAATTTTTCTAGGCACTACCATCTCAGGGTAGCGGTTATATGTTTTAGCAAATAATTCTACAAGAAGATCTATTGCGACCAGTGATTCTTCGCTGGTGTTACCTATAAGCATATCTACTTCGTTGACACATCCTTTTCTAAGTACTTCGAGTGGAGATTCTGTCAGGAAATGTTCCTGACCAATATTTTTCTCGACAACTGGCGTAAAGTAAAACATCTTTAGAATATTATTTGTTATTTCTTCTGATGTAAATAGAGTCGGATTAGTGCCTACTAATTTTTCGGCAGGAACACTTTGGAGAAATTCTAAAAGCTCATTTACGTCATCTGTCTCTTTACCCAGCAGTTTACCGAGTATAAAAGCTCGTCTCCTCGGGTGATGAGCTAGCGACCAGTCGCAGGTGGGAACTCCACTCATTGATATGGCTCTCTTAAACAAA
Source organism: Ennomos fuscantarius (assembly GCA_905220475.3). Classification (NCBI taxonomy): domain Eukaryota; kingdom Metazoa; phylum Arthropoda; class Insecta; order Lepidoptera; family Geometridae; genus Ennomos; species Ennomos fuscantarius. The sequence continues at coordinate 1,330,826 of HG992034.1, read as the reverse complement.
CCTTTAGACATCGGCGATAACATGTGGAGAGCTGCAGAAGCACCTCCGGCGCTTTCTCCGAAAATCGTTACATTATCTGGATCACCTCCAAAGCTTTTAATATTTTCTTTTATCCATTTGAGCGCTGCTACCTGGTCTTTTAATCCAGCATTACCAGGGACGTCCTCTGTGTCGAGGCAGAGGAACCCTAATGCGTCAAGTCTATAGTTGATGGTGACGAGCAGCACTCCGTGGTTGACGAGGAAATCTGGGCCATAGCTCTTTTCGTTTCCAGAGCCGCTCTGGTAGCCACCTCCGTGAATGAAGACCATGACTGGCAGAAGGGTTTTAAGAGTGAGATCACGAGTATAGACGTTTAAAAAAAGACAGTCTTCGCTTCCCGGGATACTCTCATTAGTGAAAATGTCCTTTTGAGTGCACTCCGGTCCATGCTTTAAGACTTTTTTGACGCCATCCCATGGCAAAGGTGGCTGGGGGGCCTGCAACAAACAAAAGATATGATGGGTTGTAATTGATGATTTGATGATTATGATATGCTTCGTAACGTTGAACATTACATATTAGTTAGCTTAGTTTTATCATAATATGATAAAACTCAACCTTGAAAAAGGTTACAATTTCTTCTAGAATCTTTTCCGTGTAAAATATGATTTGAACTAACTGGTTTTCTTTATATTATGTGTTATGCTGGAATCATTAATATACTTAGGTATTTATTGACGTACGTTGCAGCGGGATACCACAAAACCAGTTTCCATGCAAATTTATCTCTAGCCAAGTACTTACTAAGCTGCATAACATACCTAAGTATGAATGACTCATCACATTGTACAAAAAATATCTTTTGGTAATTATCAAGTTTGGTTTCAAAAACGTTACTATACTAATAAGTAATATTAAGCAAGGTACCTATGGCTGTACAATTTATCGCAATAAAAATATTAACATTTCATTGTTAGGCATGTCCTTCTTCATTTCTGATTTCGATGATTATCTAAATGCTAATTTCCACCACGATCGGTACAGAATATCTTTCGAATTAATAAAATTATAAGGCAAGGAAGTACCGATAGCTTATAAATATTATAAATACTTATTTTATCATGTAGTCCTGGCAAATAGTACCACCTGATCATTTCCTGTAGGTGCCGTAAGGATATTCCCTTAGCCGGCGCTAAAGCAATATCCAAGAAAATGAGAAGCAGCATTTTCCTCGCTGCATTGAAATGATAAGCGTAAAAAGTGGCACATTATGAGGGAGACCTATAATTATTAGGCAGTGGATGCTTAAATGTGTGATGTGCCTTTAAAACACAAACCTTGAACCTGAATTTCCCCACTGGTGGCGCAGCATACGGGATCCCCTTGAAGCTGTAGTACTGTCCGTCACCCGTCACCAGATCCAGGAGTTCTCCTTCTAACCATCCTTGCGCTACTTTCACTTTCGCCATGTCTTTCGTGTTTCAACTCTTTTGCGATACAAAGTTACGAGTATAAGGAAATAGGTATACACTTGTAGGTTTTGAAGACCTGCGAATTAGTTATAAATAAATTAGTCAAAAAATTACAGGATTATGAGGCCGCCATTTTAGTTTGATATCAACTTCATCAGAAAGATAGAGAAACAGACAGACAGATGGACAACAAAATAGTGTGTGCTTTAGACCATATGATGTAAAACTTAGTAAAGAAAACATGCACTGGCTATGAGAGGAAGAGAGAAAGAAAATATGTGCACGCACTGCTCTCTCTCTCTCTTGCCCCTACAGTAATATACGAAACGTAACTCTCTCTCTTTTTATCTTCACAACTTATATCTCACTCTCAACTTCCGTTCGCGTCGCCCGATTCCCAACTTCTGTAAAACACTTGTCACGCATTTCCCAGCTTACTCCCCAAGTCAAGCGTGTGTAAAGAAGTTTTACTTCAAAAAGAACATATAGAGGTTCCATTTTTATACAGTAAAACACGCACTTCCACTATAAATTGTTTATATAAGAAAAATGATATAAAGAAACAGAGCAATATTCCGCGCGGCGGTGCGGGTCGGTCGGTGCGCAGGTCGCATGCGCTCGCGTTGAGACCTTATTGGTGACTAACTTAGCGAAGGCGTTGATCACGCACGCTACTTGAGCGCCGACGTGGAGGTGGGATGCGCGGGGTGGTACCACTAGGGATCCGTATAATAGGTCATTATTATCATGTCCGAAGACGTCCACTGCTGACATAAGCCTCCCATATAGAGCGCCACTATTACCGGTTTGCATCCATCGTCTTAAATAGAAACGGTTTTAAACTGATCGTCGGTTCACCTAGTGAGGGCCTACTCTGCGTCTTCCGGTTCGTGGTCGACACTCGAGGACCTTTCTTCTTGGCAGCCTCTGTGGTGTGGTGGTCGAGCAGGTCAGCTCATAACCCGGAGGTGGCGGATTCAATTCCCGCGGCAGGACCAGTATTTGAGCACAGAAAAAAAGCACAAATACTGGTTCTGAGTCTGGGTGTTGTAGGACGATGGTCCTCGTAGTTCCTGGGTCCCCAGACACAGGGAATCCTATTTAGGGTCCAGGATCTATGTGTGTGATCGTTAGGCGTTATTATTATTATTATATTATTTTCCCCATCGGTTATCAGTTTTTCAAGATGTGGAATGCCCATTGTCATTTGAACTTGCTTCTTTGAAAGCTATGTGGGTGACGTTGGTTCTCTTGCGGATCTTCTCGCTTTCAGATTTATCAAGCAAGGAAACCGAGGACGAACGTAACCCTAATAAAAATATGAAGGGGTGAGAACAAAAAGGGTTTAACTGATTTTTTTCACAAAATGACATGGGTGTCGTTGGATTCAGCGTGAAATTATCTAAATATAGTACTATTTAGTACTATATTTAGTGTTTTAAAATTTAAAAAACATTTTCAAGCAACTGAAACTTACATAAACTTTTTCTATTACCTTATAAGCACTCTACATTAAAATGACGCCGTTAAAGTTAAAAGTCAATTTTCTCGAAACTATCAATTTGACAGTTAAACCCTTTTTATTCTCAACCCTTCATATGTATTTATTGGGATAGAAACATTTCGTAAGTTCTAAAGACCGCAAAAAATATAAACATTGTCTATTGTGAGTTCAGAGCTGTAATGTTTGTCTGGTTTTAATAGGTCTAAAGTTTTTTGACCTTGTGCCTTGTGGCACATATATAAATATAATTATATGTATATAAGTACATATATTAACTCTCGACACCGCCGGCGCGGCACCGTATTTGTACGCGCCGACCAATGACTAAATATTGTGCTATGGTGTAGAACAACAATTAGAGACAAATAATTATTCAACAAATACCTTAAAAGATAAAGACGATAATAATGAAGGTGTTACTTTCAAACTATTTAATGAATACGCCAACTTCAACTAAAGAAACTTGTTATATAATGTTATTGCAGTTAAAATTCTTAACCAGTCAATAGTAGGTACTCTTCGCTGGAGAAAAATAGTCAAAAGTAGTTTTAACTGCCGCTCTCAATAAAACAATTTTTAGCCATTAAAGCATGAGTCGAGTTATATGAGACTTAATAATGTGGATGAGTTTATCAGATTTCTCGGATTGAATAGCTCTCCATAATGTTCCATATAGTAAAGGCGGTAAAATATATATAGAACCAATATTTACGATATTTTGAAAATAATATTAATGTACATTTTTGTCTATTTTATTTACGGGCTAAGTGCCTTATTCTATCAACTAACGAAATAATACAATAATATAACGACTACATTGTCTACTAAATGTATGTAATTAAAAGATATTTCAAAAAGATTTTACTTACCTACGTAACACTTAACGTTGCTGCCTCTCCAGTTAAAAGTGAACAATATTTTAGTTTAATTCTGCATGAACTTTGCATGCCTTAGCGCACTCGCCCGAGACGCTATAATGACATTATTTGTATGCATAAACCTTGGTTTTTATTTGTGTTTTGGCTCCACACTTTTGTGTATTTAGCCAGTGTCAAGTAATTGATAATTTACCAAGTTAGTGATATTTCACGTAGATATGTGTCAAGTCAAGTCATTCTCCTAGTAAATTGGTGGCAACTTTACCAGAAGCTTCTATGGAGTTTTGGAAACAACATGAAAAGAAACGTTTCACCATCATTATACCACTTTCCCACACTCACGCATGTAATCTAGCACTTAACGAATAAAATGCCACCAAGTTTATGTACTAACACTGAAAATAACACAAGTTTTGGAAAAAAATATAATGCGGTGACGCATCTTTTTCGTTTTCCCGCCAAAACTCCTATGCCCACTAGTTTGGGATGCATTATTTATTACTACTTTTATTAGTACAGAAAAGATAAATATTATTTCTAATACTTTGGTGACGAGCAGCTGATAATTTTAAGCACTTTTTGAACCTTCATGAGTTATGTCAAAATCAAAAGATTTATTGCAAATAGGCTATTTTGAGCACTATAACAAGTCAAAATTATATTAGGTAGGTAGTAAATTAAGTTATTTTACTAAGCATATAAAATTACAAAGTGCTTATTGTCAAATAATATATAGGAAGCCCATTACAATATATGAGTTTAAAAAAAGGAGTTCTCTTTCTCACTACTGGTGCAAGCAATCCGGCACAATGCAGAACAGAAAACTCCGATCCACCGATTCGATTCGATTACACCTGTAAAGAAGCTACAAGAAACTTAAACTGGAAATGCTATGGTAAAACGATCAGGCATTTGCTAACATCGTTTGGAAAGTCAGTAAAAACTAAAATCAAACAGGAGCAGGTACGGTTTTTCAAGACACGGGTAAACGTTTAACAATAATTATTTAAGTAATACTTAGGTAACTAATAATTGTAATTCATGTTACATTTATAGTAACTACTAGTTGCGCCCCGCGGTTTCACTCGCGGATAATAAGTATTTTAATTATTTGCTCATCCTACGGGAAAACTTCACTTTTCCGGGATAAAATGTAGCCTATATGTTAAACCAGTGTATAAGCTATCTTAGTACCGAATTTAATCAAAATCCATTCAGCCGTTTTCGCGTTTCAGACAAACACACATACACACATACAAACTTTCGTCTTTTAATATTAGTGTGATTGCCTTTTAAATGGTGATGTTGGAGTAATAAACGAATAATCGTCTCTTTTCAACATGTAGATATTAATTTATCTTCACACACACGTCATATGGTGCGATTTCATTGTATTAAGATTTGTTCAAAGATAATATATTTATTCAAGAACAAATAATAAGTTTTTAAACAATAAAACTGAAATAAAATTAAAAACTTTGCATTTGTATAACTTAATCTAAGAAGCCGCTACAAGTAGGCAACGTGTCCAAATGCTGACGGCATTGCCCCGTTGAATAGCAATGCTTGGTCTTTGGGCTAAATAAAGACTAGCATTTTGGTCACGTGTTGCCTTGATAGATATATAGAAAATGCTTTTTTGTACAAGCAACAAAGTAGGTACATTAGGCAAACTTAATTCTAGAAAGCATTATTTTTTCGCAAACTATCAAATCCGCCGTTTCACCAAACCTATGTTTCCATTCTTATCAATAAAAAATAATGAGTTTTTAAACAATAAAATTAAAACCTATGCATTAGCAAAACTTAATCTAAGAAGCCGCTACCATGGTAGGCAACGTGCCCAAAATGCTGGCGGCATTGCCCCGTTGAATGGCAATGCTTAGTCTTTGGGCTAAGTAGAGACTAGCATTTTGGTCATGTGTTGCCTCGATCAATCGTACCGAAAGATCTTTGTAAATTTTGTGGGCACTCGGTCCCCACGGCCCCAACGTCTCGACACATTAATAAAAGCCTTAGTACCTATATTCTTGTATAAAAAGTACTTACGAACGGCAAGAATTTAATAACCGAGTCCTACAAAAATATGGAATGTTTCAATGAAAATACACAGTTATACCAACATGTAAAATATCAATTTCGTAATATTGGTTCGTATGTTGGCGAACCCTGAGACCTTGGACGCACCATGACAAAGGTTAGCCCCAGGGGCCGCCAACCTCTGGCCCTAAGTTGGGAAAATAATAATTTATGAAAGCTGTGTAAAGTTTTGTGTAGGCTCTGCATGAAGTAGGTAGAAATCTTTTGTGCTCACACCAGATTTCTTTGTAATGTGGTTTTATTACATTTAAAGCTAAATAACTATACATATTATACAGAAACACTTAACTTTTATTAACTTTCAACTAACACAATATGATATAATAAATCTGATTCCTGTTTCAATATTTATTTCTTTTGTAATATACTGTTTGTTATAATTTAATAGTTGTCCCACCGTGGCTGCACAATTGGTAGAGGATGATAAATTTCCCCCGCCTGCCGCTCTCCATACTCCCACTCTATTTCCCTTTTCTACACACTTCTTTCTTGTCCCCTCCTTTCGTCTGTACTTCTACTCTTTCTCTACCTGCCTAATATTTGTTATTCAACCGTCCAGTCGTCAATAGTTTTATGATTAGTTAAGTAGTTTTTATGATTGTGCAGAATCCGAGGCTACCATTTGCGGAATTAGCGCGATAAAGCATCCCTCAAGTCTACGGCAATATAAGTCAGTAAATCATCCACAATGCTTCTTCAAGTGACTTGGAGTGGTGCCACTGTTTCAGCGATTTTAGATGCTGTTTGACACAAAAGCATAACCGTGTAAACGTATCCTAAATTGAGGCTTGATCGAGTAAATACACCTTATTGATTACAGTCCACTTTTATTATCTATGCTATCGAAGGATTTTAAAAACATATCTGTCAAGTGTTGTTGTCTCTGCCTCTTACAATAAAACTTTCGTCCTAAGTGCATTGAAATTTCGCTCTTTTTATTTAATTTCCCAAACAGATGCTAAATATGTGGGCATAAAAATACCTGTTAGTGTAAAGCTGAACGCAGTTGTTTAAGATCTTTCAATGAATGAACGACTGAGTGATTGATAGATGAATGTAATATTGATACAATTTTGCGATAATAAGCAACACTTTTGATGTATAAGTCACGTATAAGTTATAGAATCTGTAAAGTAGTAAAGCCTTTTATTAAGATGATGTGCGTCAAATACATTTAAAAAAAGAGTGTGCTTTAGACTGCCTCTGTTGTGTGGTTGAGCAGGTCGGCTCATAACCAGGAGGCGGCGATCTCGATTCCCGCGGCAAGACAGTATTTGTGCACAGAAAAAACCCTACAACTTGTTTTGAGTCTGGGTGTTGTGGAACCATGGTCCTCGTAGTTCCTGAGTCCCTATATAGACACGGGAAGTCCTAGTTAGGGTCCAGGGGCTAGGTACACGATCGCTGGGCGTTATTACTGTTATTATTATTATTATTATTATTAGACCACACGACTGAAGTAAAATTTCTTTAATTACCTCCTATCGGCTGGTATAACTTTGTTTTTTCTTTGTTTAATGTTAATGTCGCCATCTTGACAATTGTAAATTGTAATTTAACCGGACATACCAATATAATACAAATTTTCAACTTTATTACATGGACAATGGAGAGCTACGTGAACCAACTTCAACTTCCGTTCGCCTCGCATTCACCAGCTTACTCCCCGAGACAAGCGTGCGTAAAGAAGTTTACTTTAAAAAGTAAAAACCAACAGGTTAACGAAAATAGTTATCAAAATTATTTTTTAACGGATAACTCAGAGCCTATTTTACTAAACTAGTCGATAGACTATATATACGTATATATACCAACATCGAAGACTGCAGATTGCCCACAGCATAGATTAATCAACAGAACAGAGTAACCTGACAACACACTTCATTAAACAGAAAATACGAAAAAACACGATCCTCTCAAACTACGCTAACAGGGCGGAGTATATGTTATCTCAGAAAATAATTACGAGACAGGTGCGAAAACGTCATCTCTCCATTTGTACAGCTTCCCGTATTTTTGTCACACAAAATGTGAGTAAGGACTCTAACAAACATATCGAAAAGCTGTTGAGCTGTATAGTTTAAGTTTAAGTCAATGGCTGCAAATACAAGAAAGGGCATGTTAGGGTTTTCTCAGCATATCTAAAACGCGAGCGAATTCAGTCAATGGTAATAGAATTCTTGGAAACTACAGAACCCCTCATTGAGTCAAGTTATGAACAAGTCACGAAATGTCAGCCTCATTTTTTGCGCCAGCTTACCTATACTTATACGTAAAGCCAAATTATAGAGTCTACTTTAAAAAAAACTTGGTGGACATTTCATACAGCGCCATCTAGTCCCAAACTAAGCAAAGCTTGTACTATAGGAACCAGATAACTGATACAATACTCGAATATTTTTTTTTACATACATAGAATAAAATATAACACCCAGACACAACAAAACATCGATGTTGATCACACAAATGTTTGCCCAGGGTAGAGATCGAATCCACAACCTGCAGTTCAAAAGGCAGGATTACTACCAACTGAGCTATCGGGCCAGTCAAAATAAATCATATTTAAAAGTTTATTTCTCAAACTCAAAACTAATCGGTCGCCGAGCATAATGGCTATTTGGTGGCAATCGCTTCAATTAGGGTAAAATAAGATTCAAATGTACGATTTAGACAAAACTTACTATATTCATGATGTTGTCCACTGCCCACAATCCGTAGCACTCACCATTTGCATTGATCTGCAGTTTACAGTATAAACTGTATAGTTCAAAGTCGCCTGTGACTTTGTGGCCGTCTGTCAGAGTCCTAAAAGAATTTAGCCTCTTGTAACAGCAAATGTGCGGGAATTTCCTTATTTCGCTGAGATTTGCAGAGGCCCCAGCGTTTGTTGTCAAATTGAATTTTTACGACAAGAGGCTCATTACTCACGTTTTCGTGTCGAAAAGAGAAAAAAATTGGTATTTCGAAGCTGCGTTTGTATGATTTGATAATACTAGATTAATTTAGAGATTTTTGTTAGTAGTTAAATTAAAGATTTAAGAAAAATTCGTCTTGTCTAAGGATTCCGAAGTAATACATACGTACATACATATATCAATGTTTTTTTCCCACAAGGTAACATCGCTTCTCACAGATATTATAACCTAGTTCCATACAAAAAGCCCGGTTTACTGAATTCCTTGCTAACATTATAGAAATCTTTTTCCAGTATTCAATTTGTACGCTAAATCTGTGTAGTTGGTTCATTCAATTTCGTTACCTTTTACACCAATTCGTAGTCGAAGAAAGGTGGAGGCGATTAAATGGGGATGCAATGGATTTGCATTTTTATTTCGGCAATATTTACGTTGAGCTTTAGAAAATCGGACATCCATTGAATTGCAAACGATCGCAGTTTCGTTTTTACTTCGCCCGTAGTCTGTTGGATGTCAGACCACGATTTGTTTGGTTGGTAATTGGGATGGGGTTAGTCTTGGTATAAATGGATACAAATTTATGTCGAACGCCAACGCGCTACATAACGATTGACAACAATAAGATTTTCAAAGTCACTGATTGGGCATGCGACCATAGCTTAGTGGGAAGAGCGCCTAATCCGGTGAGTTGGAAGGCGCGACTTTATATCCCGCTGGTTGCAAAAACTCACTCTTTGTCATTTATTAATGCAAGGAACGTCGGACGTGCGACACCTGTACGCTTTTTTATTGTTTATCTATTGTTATGCTAAACATCAGAATTCAATCGTAAAAATAGATTCAAGATCTAACCTAAAAATAAACAAATCAATTTTGTGCAAAGTACGAGAGTATCTAAGACTTTTTGATGAACTTATTCTTTGTAAAAGTATTGAAAATAGCCTATTTGCAATAAAATCCTTTGCCTTTAACTTTGATCATGACATCTGCGCAAGAGGTGTGTATGTATGTAATCGGTATAATGCCTCTTTCGGACATCTAAGAACATCATTTTCTTTCAGGACAAAAAAACTATCTTTTTGAACGTGCAACCCGTTTTTTTACCCTCGAATATTCTCCCGAGTACAGAGTGGTAAACATGTATGCTTCCGTAGGGAAATGTCAGAACACTCAGGCACGTGACCTGTGAAAAGATACTACAGAATAATTCAATCTGAAGTACTTTTATACTTTTTTATATATAGTTGCGCCCCGTGGTTTCCCGCGGATAAAAAGTATTTCAATTATTTGCTCATCCCACGGGAAAATTGCACTTTCCCGGGATAAATGTAGCCTATATGTTAATCCAGTATATAAGCTATCTTGGTACCGAATTCCATCCAAAACCATTCAGCCGTTTGAGCGTGAAGGAGTAACAAACATACACACATACACACATAAAAACTTTCGCCTTTATAATATTAGTGTGACTTACTTACGTAGATTCAATTCGCACTTACTATTATATAGAAAAATTAAGTAGGATCCCGCTGAGCCCCACACCAATGAATTTTAAAGTCATGTTGTTGTTATGTTCGGCTCATAACCCGGAGGCGGCGGGTTCGAATTTCGGAGCAGGACAGGTATTTGTGCAAAAAAAAAAAAGCGCAATTACTTGTTCTGAGTCTGGGTGTTGTGGGACCATTGTCCACGTAGTGCCTTGGTCCCTGGACACAAAGAACCATAGTTAGGGTCCAGGGTCTAAAAATATAAGTGATTTTGAGATTTTTACGCTAGTTATTTGAGTATAATTTTGTATTTAAGATGAACTTCCACGGGGTCATGCTAATTGAATTTTGCTCGAGATCCACTTGAATCTATCCGTTTTGTCTCATAAATTGGGTACATTAAAATGTAGCTGTCACATTTTGCATGCTAATGGGGTTCCCGTGGTAGCTCGCGTTAGTTATAACGAGGTTTGTCCGGATCGACGGAACCTTAATTAATTGGTACATCCGGAACCCTTCTTTGTTCTTTGTCACACGTTATACCAATTTTGGCAGATAACCGGTTTTAACTTGATAATGGGATGGGCTATAACAATAGATTTCTACGAGTATTTGGATGGAAATGTGTCCCATTATCAGAAGATAGAATTGTTGGCAGTACGCGATAAACAAATTAAATTGTATATATTACAGATCCCTTAAGTTAGTTGTAAAAGGTGAAGGATTTTGGACATAAGATCACTTGTCATGGCTTTAGGCATGGATGGATGCTAATTTTTTCCTTTATATAAAAAAAAATCCTTAGATTGATAGATGTAAAAGTGATTCAGTGGCCAAATACGAGTAGTTAGTAGATGTTATACATCGAATTAACAATTCATGTCATTCTCTTATTTATCACTTTTCCTCAGCCGAGGTGAAGTCATTTTATCTAGCTCTGACCTCTAAATGCCAAACCTTGTTTTTCAGGTAATCAACTAGTGAACAGTGGCTAAATTCTCCAATTACAAAAACAAGAGGGGTAAGACATTTTTGGTAATTTAGAAGAAATTGATGTGAACATTTTATATCATCATCGCCCACATCCTTTTACATCCCACAGCTGGGTATAGGATTCTCTTCTATAACGCCAATCGCTTCGGTCCTATTCCAATCTAGTCCAGTTTCCATCCGCGACCTTGACTATGACCTCGATCCATCTTGCAGTCGGACGACCGATACTGCGCTGGCCTTACATAATGATATAATATTTTATATAAATAAATGATATTTGTGAACATTTCAAACAACGCCATCTAGCCCCAAACTACAACATAAAACCCCAAACCTAAACATAGCCAAGTTTACGTTCGTGGAAAATAAATTTAAAATTTAATTTGCTTTTCTGTAAGTTAACAATTTTAGTTTGCATTAATTATAATTAAAATCATAGGTATTCGTCTAAATATAATTCTTTGTGACTGAGTAATTGGGCATGTCATAAGTCAAATGATTAATATTAGGAAACTGGTTTCTCGGTACTGATTTTGAACATCTTGATTACTTGTTTTCGAACTGTTCGAACTCTCTGGATAATATTTAGCCAAATATTTACTCCTCTAAATTCTATAAATTACCATCATAAACTCTATGTCACAAAACCGTTACCCTCGCAAATTACCTCACACATCTCAAAGGGATGAATGTGGTTTGATACATTTCCATCAATTAATTAATTAAATTAATTAGACGCACGTCTGTTCTACCACCTTGGCGTCGGATGACGGGGTCCTCAGGACGTGAGACCTTGCCACACCGAAACAAGCACCATTAAATCTAGGAATGTTTATTAGAATGATGTTACAAGTTTTTTTCTTGTTATCAAATTGATTAATAACTCGACACTCTGGGAAGGAAGCTACTGTACGCAGACTGAATGAATAGAGCATTAGTAATAGCATTTCGGTGATTAGTTGCAAATATCACTCGTTCCATGCTAGGCTGTGGTGCGTAAAACCTAGTGACGTACGCGGGGTCATTGCCAGCTACAACATACGTGCCGCGCTTGTCAAGCTACAATATCCTCTGCAACGACCTCATACATACCTTTTATGATAACACAAAGCACCATAAAATATGATCCATAGTATAAATTGGACAACCATCATCAAACCAGCATCAGTTAACGATCTAATCATGAAGTTCATAGTCCTGTCTTGTGTGATCGTCTGTGCTTTCTCTGCTGAGCTGCCTCGCTTCAGACCAGCGAGGTTCAGGCCTGCGCCTTCAAGATTCCAGCGGATAGAACTGGTTCCGACGACCACTGATATGCCAACGGAGACTACTGAAGCTTCCGGACCGTACCCTGCATCCGGATGGAAACCTGCTGGAGAACCATTCAACCTACCTAACGAACAACCTACTGACACGTATGGACCTCCCGAAGAAAGCGGTCCCTATCCTCCATCAGGATGGAAGCCCAACCAGCCTTTCGAGCTTCCTCAACCTGACAACAGTTATGGAGTGCCAGAAAACACTTACGGAGCACCGACCACCACGGACGCGCCCACGACGACGGATAACCCACAAGCTGAAAAACTCGAAGGTCCTATAGACGTCCAGAAAGCTATTGGAACCTACTACGTGTTGCTGCCAAATGGAGAGCTCCAGAAAGTAGACTTTGCTACTGAGAACGACATCCAAAATATGAGATACACCGCGAAGCTTAGGCTGAGAGAGCGCGCACCTCTTCTTCTCTTCCGCCCTTAAAATCTACGGCATACGGTTTACAGTTAACTATTGTTATTAGACTTTTACAAATATAGCGTTATTTCACAAAATAATTTTTTTATTACTATTCAAGTTTAATTAACTATAACGATTAATAATGAAAGTTGGAATCATGAGAAAATTTGACTATGCGATATGCCAACTTTTATATTATGTCAGTTTGAAAATTTGTAATCATGATAAAAATGGGCTCATGTGAACAAACGTGTTTGTTCACATTTCAACTAATGTTAAGTAACAATACCTATGGCCAATGGTGGCGCCACGACTTGTGTGGATGAGAGCTGGCCCTCCAGTAAGGCTGCCAGTGTGTTTACACCTTAAAATGGGAGGTTTCTTCGTGTCCATATAGGCTGTCTGAGTTAGCCAAGAAAAAATATTCTTCCTTATTGCTAAATCAAGCTTGCTATTACCCTCAACTATCTGTTGCCACAACAAGAAGTGCTCGCCTGGTGTCAAAATTTCAGGCCACCCAAATGCTTCTGAATTTATAAGCGAGTGCTAGATACCTTAATAATATTGTTCTTAGTGATTTACTTAAAATACTTGACCAAATGGCGTATTACGTATGAAAACAGGGTTTGACAATTTACTGATTTTATCAATTTGGGAAATGTGATATCCCACCATGATTCTGATTTAGTGTTTTCTTTCACAGTAAGTGCAAGAGTCGACCCTCAGGGGGTGGTCACGGAACATTGGCTGCATTGCAACAAGAGAATTTTTGATCCTAATTTGAACATTTCCATAGTAACTATGCACATAAACTGCGTATTGAAACTCTCAAATCCATACCAATCCAATTAGTGTTTCTATCGGTTTTTTTATATATTTTTTAATTTATTTAGGATCAACAAACAGTACACAACAAACAATCTTAAAATAATAGGTCTTTACCTATGAAATTGCCGTATTGCAGTACAGACTTTTTCAAACAAAAAAAAGTTTTGATTGGCTTTGAATTCTAAATTCAAATTAATTTTGTTTTAAAAATATGACATTCTATTTTCAATATAAGTCTTTTGTTTATTGATTAGCGTTGTATTTTCATTACATTTCAACATTTTTCTTCATAATGGATACTTTGAAATTTCATGTAATTATGGAATATGAGTTCCGTCGTGGCACCAACGCGGCACAAACGACACGTAACATCAACGACGTTTACGGAGAGAACTGTACAAACGAACGTACAACCCGTTATTGGTTTGCTCGGTTCCGTTCTGGGAATTTTGACTTGAAAAATGAACCTCGTGGTCGTCCAGAAACTTTGGTCAACAATGATGAATTAAAGGCGATTGTGGAAGCTGATGAATCTCAATCTACAGCTGAGCTGGCAGCAGCTTTTGATGTTAGCATCAAAACAATATTGGTCCATTTGCGACAGATTGGCAAGATAAAAAAGCTTGATAGATGGGTGCCCCACGAACTTAACGATCGCCAGCGCAACGTACGCGTCGAGACTTGCCTTGCGCTGCTTAACAGGCACAGAAATGAAGGAATTTTGAACCGAATTGTTACGTGCGACGAAAAATGGATTATTTTTGACAATCGAAAGCGCTCAGCAAGTTGGTTAGATCCTGGTTCGGTACCAAAGCAATGTGCAAAACGAAAAATGACCCCTAGAAAGGTGATGGTCACAGTTTGGTGGTCTAGTGCTGGTGTGATTCATCATAGCTTTTTACAAAAGGGCGAGAGCATTACTGCAGATGTGTACATTGGAGAACTGACCACAATGATGGCGAAACTCGCACGTCTGCAACCAGCTTTGGTCAATCGGTCGTCTCCACTGCTACTTCACGACAACGCGCGACCCCATACTGCACAACAGACCGTCTCTAAGCTGCATGAGTTGGGTTTGGAAGCTCTCCCTCATCCGCCATACTCACCAGATCTTGCGCCTACCGACTATTACATTTTCCAAAACTTTGACAACTTTTTAGCGGTAAAAAAATTCAATTCCCGAGAGGCAGTACAAAACGCCTTTGAAGAGTTTGTTGTCTCCCGTCCTGCTGATTTTTTCAAGAAGGGCATCCATAAACTGCCACAGCGTTGGCAAAGATGCATTGATTGCAGGGGTGATTACTTTGAATAAAAGAAATAAATAAGTTCGAAAAAAAAATACTTTAACTTTTTTCAAACAAAACGGCAATTTCATAGGTAAAGACCTAATAGTATAAGCCTTAGAATGTAGGTAGTTAGTGTACCAACAACGCTGACCACAAATTAATAAGAAATATAACGAAGACAGAACAGAGAGATATTTAGTATTAATTATTAAGTAGATTTAGTATAAGATATTTAGTAGGTAACCGATTCCTAACTATCGCTTTAAAGTATCTAACTGTATACTATTAAAAAAAGTGTTTCTAACATTCTAAATTACAAACCAAAGGTAAAAAAGAAACCAAAGATAGTTGTCGTAGTCGGTGGGCCAATAGCAGTGATGAGGCAAACATATCCATGACGAAGTAGACAAGGCTTATACTAATATAATAATAATATAAGTAGACTTATAAGACAAACACACTATCAAGTGGAATGCTTGTTACCATCACCACTCAAGACCTTCAACACAATCCTCCGAAAATCGCCAATACGTGCATGAAATATGTCGATACTATTAAAATGATCGTTATAAGATTTAGTCATAGTTAGTTAGTTAGTTAGTTTAGTCAGTAGTGAACGCTGACCCGAGTTGGTACGTCGGGTTGCGGTAAAAAAGATTTTTTGCTCTGTTAAAAAAAAATTTTTGCTCTGTATAAAATTTTAGTTTGCAATTAAGTTACGTGATTGCCTAGTCACAAGTCAATGTCACCTTATAATAGGTCTTTACCTATGAAATTGCCGTATTGCTGTACAGACTTTTTCAAACAAAAAAAAGTTTTGATTGGCTATGAATTCTAAATTTAAATAAATTTTGTTTTAAAAATATGACATTCTATTTACAATATAAGTCTTTTGTTTATTGATTAGCGTTGTATTTTCATTACATTTCAACATTTTTCCTGATAATGGATACTTTGAAATTTCGTGTAATTATGGAATATGAGTTCCGTCGTAGCACCAACGCGGCACAAACGACACGTAACATCAACGACGTTTACGGAGAGAACTGTACAAACGAACGTACAACCCGTTATTGGTTTTCTCGGTTCCGTTCTGGGAATTTTGACTTGAATAATGAACCTCGTGGTCGTCCGGAAACTTTGGTCAACAATGATGAATTAAAGGCGATTGTGGAAGCTGATGAATCTCAATCTACAGCTGAGCTGGCAGCAGCTTTTGATGTTAGCATCAAAACAATATTGGTCCATTTGCGACAGATTGGCAAGATAAAAAAGCTTGATAGATGGGTGCCCCACGAACTTAACGATCGCCAGCGCAACGTACGCGTCGAGACTTGCCTTGCGCTGCTTAACAGGCACAGAAATGAAGGAATTTTGAACCGAAATGTTACGTGCGACAAAAAATGGATTCTTTTTGACAATCGAAACTGCTCAGCAAGTTGGTTAGATCCTGGATCGGTACCAAAGCAACGTGCAAAACGAAAAATGACCCCTAGAAAGGTGATGGTCACAGTTTGGTGGTCTAGTGCTGGTGTGATTCATCATAGCTTTTTACAAAACGGCGAGAGCATTACTGCAGATGTGTACATTGAAGAACTGACCACAATGATGGCGAAACTCGCACGTCTGCAACCAGCTTTGGTCAATCGGTCGTCTCCACTGCTACTTCACGACAACGCGCGACCCCATGCTGCACAACAGACCGTCTCTAAGCTGCATGAGTTGGGTTTGGAAGCTCTCCCTCATCCGCCATACTCACCAGATCTTGCGCCTACCGACTATTACTTTTTCGAAAAATTTGGACAACTTTTTAGCGGGAAAAAAATTCAATTCCCGAAAGGCAGTACAAAACGCCTTTGAAGAGTTTGTTGTCTCCCGTCCTGCTGATTTTTTCAAGAAGGGCATCCATAAACTGCCACAGCGTTGGCAAAGATGCATTGATTGCAGGGGTGATTACTTTGAATAAATAAATAAATAAGTTCGAAAAAAAAAATACTTTAACTTTTTTCAAACAAAACGGAAATTTCATAGGTAAAGACCTAATATTATCTGTGACGTCATTTCGGAGGTTCCGTTGAGTTTTATCGCCATTTATCGTAGAACATAGTAATCACGATCTTGGGAGTTTTCACTAATGCCCCAGAACGCTTAATAACTAATAATATGACAATACTTATTATCATCTACAAATATTCACAATTAAGCAAACCAAACAATGTAATTTATTAACAGCTCGCAAGATGTTTGTACCCGAGGAAGTTCGTCCTTATTCCGCTTCGAGGATTGTAATTCTTCGAATTGTCTAATTTAGCTCAGTTTCTTCAGATTGTTCGTCGTTGTTGTTTGTTGAAATACCGACGCCGCATTATTTGCTTTGAAATCCATTGTAAACTTGTTTACTTTGAGAACATTTTATTCTGCGTCGTCATTGAAAAATTCAAAAATCTATCACACTGAAATCCCACAAATTGTTCTATGAATCTTCAACGCGTTCCACTACAGTTTGACAGCCCCTAAGTTTGCGCCCATTTGTCTTAACTGCCAACTCAATTTTTTTCTTACACGGTTGTCGTGTCAAGTAAGCACATCAAATATGCACTACTAGTTGGGCCCAATGTTTTACCCGCGGATAAAAAGTATTTTAATTATTTGCTCATCCCACGGGAAAATTTCACTTTTCAGGGATAAAATGTAGCTATATATTAATCCAGGGTATAAGCTATCTTGGTACCGAATTTCATCCAAATCCATTCAGCCGCTTGAGCGTGAAGGAGTAACAAACATACACATATACACACAAACACACATACAAACTTTCGCCTTTATGATATTAGTGTGATAGTGTGATAGATATACGTTCATTGGTTGAAGACCACCGACGCTCAACAAACAACCAATGAGCGTTCAGTATTTGGTGTGTTAGGTTGACAGGACTTTAACAAAACTAAAAAGGGGGAAGATGTTGCTTATTTATGTTGTATTTTAATAGACTTTAATGCAGCCGGGCATAAGTCTTTCGAGCAAAAACGATTTCACAGAGTACACAGTAGAAAAATGTTCGCAGTAAATCATATTATTGATTCATCTAGCTTCTATCTATCCACAGAGAGCTTCTAAATAGCCTAGATAGCATTCATTAGTAGCGGCACGATATGAGCGGGACCAGCCACAGAGTAATGTATTCAGAAAAACAACTTGCTCGGTTAATAATAATAATAACGCCCAACGATCACATACATAGATCCTGGACCCTAAATAGGATTCCCTGTGTCTAGGGACCCAGGAACTACGAGGACCATGGTCCCACAACACCCAGACTCCGAACAAGTATTAGCGCTTTCTTTCTGTGCACCAACTGACATGTCGTACCGCGAGAATCGAACCCGCCATCTCCAGGCTATATACTATAAGCTGCTCAACGACCACACCACAAAAAAATAACAAAAAAATTACGTTATTGCAAATATGTTGTAGCTTCTTCTTTGTAGGTGTAATCGAAGCTTCGGTTACATTCGTCGCTTTGCATTGTGCCGGATTGCTTGCACCAGTAGTGAGAAAGAACTTAAGTATTTTAAGTGATCTCATATTGACTTGTAAAATTGCTAAGAATAGCCTAGTTGCAATGAAATTAATTGAAAATTTATAAATTTATACTAATTGAGACATCATAATGAAACATACTACAAAAGTACCCGTTTACACTTCACTGGTGTGAGGAGAATATTGTAATGATTTTAATAAAAATTACAAATAGATTTCTGAAATTATATAGCAACAGGCAATGAAAGGCACTTAAGGTTTTATAACGCTGAACTTGGGGTATTGAAGCCAAGCTTTCTTATACTGTGGCACCACGATACGGTGTCGGAGTTTTCGCGATAATTATGTCATTCATAATGAAGCGCTCTTTAATTGCTGCCTCCCACTCCGAGGGTTCCAGTGTAGGAATTTCACATTTTCATTCTTATTTAGAAACATCCGAAAGTCGTTTCTTGACTGAGAAATGTGAAATCTCATGTGTTCTTTTGGAAACGACATGTATAAAATCTGAAACATAACATATCTTTCTAGAATCCTAGCTTAGAGGCTAAAGGTGGTTGACAAGGATTTAAGTTGACGAGTGGGATTTAATCTTTATGAATATTTGTAATTTTACTCTTTATGTTTTGACTATATCGAATTATTTAGTGTCAGTGTTTTTCGTTTCAGAAAAGAGTAAATGATACTTATGTATGGCATTATGGCATAATGAATTTATGGTATATCACCGTGACACATATTAAATCTAAGTACTTCTGAAATATCAAATGAATAGGTTTGATACAACCAGATTAAGTTGCAAAATGATCACTATTTTGTTACTGGTTGCATAATGCAAATGACTATGAATAGTTTTGTTGATGGAGAGTATTATACGAAATCGTAAAGTGTGAATTTTGATCTCATTGGTTGATGTTTTGAAATCTAGATTTTCTCATAAAATAACCACATCCACATCCACACATTTTTCACAAACATTTAGATCCTATAACAAATTCTTACGTTGTCTTTCCATTGAAGCACCTAGCTTTAGAGGAACTTCAACACAATTTGTCTCCTCCAATTTTTGCATCTTGTTAAATTAGAATTTGGAGTGTTCTCAACAATAATTAACGGCTGACAGGTTCCCCTAACGAGGGTCGAAGGTCGACTGAAACGCTGCTGCTTCAGAATCCTAAGTTTATTGGAGTTGTATAATTGGTAAACGGATGATTGTGTTACACGCGAATATGGTATTGAACGCTTTTTCCTCGGGATCTTCCTTTGTCAGACATTTGGCGGAAACGACCTGAAAATGAAATACGAGTTGGAGTCAATAATCGAAACTGTTTGGTTCAGCTAAGCTAAAAACATTAGCAAATGGCCAAAAATAAAATACATAAACCTTCTCACATTTTTGTTCAGATTGAGGTCAGTGTCTGATTAAATAATGCCCATTTAATTAGACACTGACCTCGGCCAGAGATTAGCGCATTTTTTACATGCAGTCGCACGTAGATTGGAGTAGACATAATTAGTTTTTCTAAATCTCAGCATCAGTTCAAGCCGCATCTCTCTAAGGTTGACATTCACAAACGAGTTTGAGTTTGACCACAAACTTCGCTATATCAGAATTCAAAACTAGACTCAAACTCCAATCGTATCATCATTCACATTCGAGTTTAGCATAGTGGAGAACGAGTATAAGCTCAGCTGAGAATAAGGTGTGCTGAGCCGTGAATTCGGCGACTCAAGCCGCACAAGCCGTGCTCCGATGCCGCCATCTTTGCTTTCACGCTTAAAACTCGCTTTCATAAAATTTCCAAGCAACTAGTTAGGGTCCACAATAATTATACTTCCCAGAATTTGGGCCTTTACCGCTGGAGGGAAAATCCAGAACAATAAACTAGGATAAATGTATTATTCCAGTATAAAACCTGACCTAGGTGGTAGGACTTTTCTACAAAATTCGTCGAGGCAAGTACCACCGCTTTGCCAGTTATTCTGCCGCCAAACAGTATTGTGCAAGCACTGCTGTGTTCCGCTTTGAAGGGCACTGTAGCTAGTGAAATTACTGGGCAAATGAGACTTTATAGTCTGATCTCACAGTCGAGTAATCTTATTACCAGACTGTGCTGATACAATACAATACAATAATAATACTTTATTGAATGACAACTAATACATAACACCTTAAAAAACTTAAAAAATATGGTAGAACAAAGGGCGGCCTTAACACATTAAGCGATTTCTTCTAGGCTACCTGATGATGTCTCAGGATGATGTAACGTCGTGTGATGAAACTTCATATTTTGGAGTTCCGGCACTGTTCTATTACGAGCGTCTGTGTCGCTTAACATCAGGTGAATGACTAGCTCGTGAGATTATTCACTAACATAAAAAAGATTATTACTGTGGATTATAGTGATACTCACGGTATATACCTAGCCCGTTGAAGTAACTGTCCTTCACGATCCAGAAGTTGATGACCCACTGCACCACGCCGCGGAGGCTGCAGTAGGCCAGCATCAGCGCGATCCAGGAAGTATCCTCGGTGTTGGCAGTTTGATGGAGGGTGACGTTAATGCTGTGCATGTTACCCTTGCCGGAGTTGATGTAATCGAGGATGGCGGCTAGGGAGGGAATTACATACTTTTTGAGTGACACTAAATTTTTTACATTAACATTGAATAAATATAATCTTATTAAATATTAAATATTTTATTTCATAAAAAAACATAATGCAGACTGAGAGTATAGAGATCATTGTTTTATTACACGCACAGATGTTCCATACACTATCCAACCATAAACTATAATCTAGACACATAAAATTCAAAGTCCTGACTGACTGACTTATATATCAACGCACAGACTAAACCGCTAGTCCTAGACACTTGAAATTTGGAGGGTGTGTACTTTGTAAAGTGTAGGTATCCACAAGGAAATTTTACTAGGTTTTTTCGAAATTCCACCCCTAAGAGGGAGAAAGGGGTGGTTGAATTATCTATAAAAAAAAATCTTCGTTTCCTATAGGACACGTGGGCGGGCAGAAGCTAGTAAATATAAATAATTAGTACCTTCTAGTTCAGAATTTCGGCACGGCTGCCAGCAGGCGGCGGCAAGGTAGTTAACATCAGACTTTTATAGCATTTAATCCAATACCTAATCGTGCCTTACATATATAAACAGAGACGCTAGCAAATCATTCCGTTCCTTAGCTGTTCGTTGAACTTATGAATGGGGTTTTTTTACGCCAGACTGTTTTTGATTAATCTCTTCTCAACTCAACAGTATAAAACTTCGTATACTCCCGTTATTCCGCACTGATGATAATTGATTGTAGTTACTATATAAGAAACATTCCAATAATAATAATAACGCCCAACCGATCACATACATCCTGTGCTCTAATTAGGATCCCCTGTGTCTAACCCAGGAACTACGAGGACCATGGTCCTACAACACCCAAACATAGGACAAATATTTGCGGCTTTTTTTGTGCATAAGTACTGGTTCTGCCGCGGGAATCGAACCCGCCGCCTCCGGGTTATGAGCCGATCTACTCAATTACCAGACCACAGAGGCTACAGTTCTATCAATATCCTATTGCAAACAGTAATTAATCTTCATCACCCTATCACTAATCCCAACACACACACTACAGAGGTAGCCCAAATCAGCTGTGTATTTATATCCATTCAAACGTCGGGTGGCCTTAGTCTGCGTTGAAAGCGGATATCAAAAGACATTAGGAATGTTTAAGTGAGCGAGTATGGCTCAATGGTCGACTTAAAACCGTTAATATAAATAAAAATAAATTTAAGAACGCGTCACCAACCTGATGTTGACCAGGTCTTACGGTCTTATTTTCTACGGTTTAAACTTCTACAGCCTTATTAATAAACACGAACTAGCTTTTGACTAGTTACACCATCTTTTGTCTCTTTCGATCCAGCTAAATATTCCAGTAGCAAAAAAGGACAAAAGCTGAAGTAACTAATCCGAGACTAATACCCGTTTATTAATAAGGCTGCTACGGTCTAAATTCTCTACCTGTGCGACAAAGCTTTGACGTCACTAATACTCCGTTAAAATTATCGTTAATTTTTTTACTACAGTATCTAGAATCGTTTTGGTAATCTGGACTGAAGGATCATATCCCTAAATACTTGAGAGACGAAAAGGCGAGTTTAGATAAATTGTAAAAATTTGAAGTAAATACAAAAAATTAAAAATTTCATTCATTTCATTTCAAAATATTAAAGTACTAAAAATTTCAGTTTATAAAGATATTCCACTTCAGCGAAGATCAACGAAGGCCAACACTTACAAAAAAACTTGTCGCATTTATTTATTATGATAAAAATCAACTCAACTACCACACACATTTTCAAAAGTTCCCGTGAAGCTTCGGAGCAAATAGAAGCAAGTTTCTGATTCAACAAAGTTCCAGCTATAATGACAAAAGAAAACGGAATGTCACTTGCAATTTGCTTAGCTTATAGCTTGCGAAGTATTTCCTATTGAAAGAGGAACATAAATTAATCTGCAGCGAGTTTATAAAATGTAAAGAATAGTTTGTTTCATTACGTAATACACAAGAAAACAAGTTTTTTCACAAGCTGATATTTTTTAAATACGTTCATAATATAATAATAAGCGTAAGCTGGTTTGCTCGTGGTGTATGCACAATTAGAAATAAGTACCTATGTTTTAAAAAATTGTATTCTCCCTCCTGTATTTGTATTTATGTTCATGATTAATAATATAGTAACAAATTTAAAATAATTTAAATGAAAGCACGGACCCAGGTGTCTGTGGTAAAGAAGAAAAAAATAATACGATGATAATTTGAAAAAAAAAGTAAATTACAAAAATTACAGTAGTTGGTACTTCTGGCTGAGCGTTCTTTGAATGCATAATAAGGTACAAATTGGACGCAAAAAACTTGCATCGGAAGGCGTAAACTTCTAGTAACGAACGATTATGTTGATCTTTTTAAATGTAATAATTTTAACAGCTCCGACGTAAATGCTGTTACCTACTATTGTAATAAATTGACATTTTCAACTACAACATTGGACACTTGGTGAAGTTGATCTTACTGGCGAATTGAACCAGAATGAGATTCCAAATGTTCCTCGAAATCCTAATCAAATGCAGCGAGTCATTGACCGTAGCGGTTGTTGCAGCGAAAAAAACGAAGTCCGATTCGAGCATTTCCGTATTGGTACCATTCTGCTGCCAGCGCAGCACGTGCATAGGTACACATTTGAAATATTAACAAATGAACGTGAATTTTTATGGTTTTTGTTAAGGGTTGGCTCAATGACAAAATCGGCCCAACTTTTAACTGCCAAATTTTAGCGGAGGTGATTTAATTTTCATACAATCTGTTCCGATGGAAATTATCATTTTTATACTGATCCAACTTTTTTATATGCTAATGGGAGAGCGGCGCGTGTCAAATGAATATGAGATTACGCAGAGTGGAAAACGTTTTGCATAAAATTGTAGCTTTCATTAAACTGTCTCTGTGATCTGTGTAATACGCCTGTCTCTGCAGAGACATAGAAATATTTTGCCGTTTCTGTCTCGTATGTGTTTAATTATTCACGGGAAAATGAAACTACTGCTTCAGTCATTTATACTATGCGCATTTTGCGTGACAATTTACTTGGTACACGTACAATTAAGTACCCTACCCTTTGAGTTACTTGTAGGCTATGAATATCCGTTTTCAATAAGCAATATTAGTAATTGAGGTCTAATTCAAGTACTCTGTCAGCATCGGAGAAAAGTAGTATATATAACTAAACTAATGAACATAAAAAACGAGTGTGCTTTAGACCACACGACTGAAGTAAATTTTTTTAGTTCCATCTGTCACCATCTTTACAAGTGTAATTTTTTTCCTGACATATTAACATAATAATACAAATTTATTTTATATTATAATATAATAATAATAAATAATTATATTAACAATGGAGATCTACGTGAACCAACTTCAACTTCATCATTCACCAGCCTACTCGCCAAGTCAAGCGTGCGTAAAGAAGTTTTACTTCAAAAAGACAGTTCTCGTAAAGACGTACTTTTACACGACTTACACTCAGAGCCGGTACCGACAGCATCGACTAGGAACAACCCACAGAAGACCAGATCTACTACCAGGATGGACACACCAGTCAGGGTAAAGGGAAGCAGGGTCACGTAAAAGCCACAGGGCCGGTTCCCTTGACTGATGTTAACAATCGCCAGTGCCAACCAAATTATGTGGAGAGCAAGCCATACTTGCATTTTACTGAAAAAGAAGTTACGAGGATTACGTATTAATCTAATGAATAGTATGAAGTAGCTAGCAGTAGTAGCCTCTGTGGTGTGGTGGTTGAGCAGGTCGGTGCATAGCCCGGAGGCAGCGTGTTCGATTCCCGCGACAAGTATTAGTGCACAGAAAAAAAGGGCAAATACTTGTTCTGTGTCTGGGTGTTGTGGGACCATTATCCTCATAGTTCCTGGGTCCCTAGATACAGGAAATCCTAATTAGGGTCCGGGATCTTATTATTATATGTTAATCTGGTCGTAACTAATCAGATATTTATCCAGATCCACCCCTCTGTGCTCTCAGATAACTATCATAAGTCTAAACCGGACCCAAGTATAAAATTCCATTTATCTCAAATAAAGGCTGTCAGAATAATAGTAATAAACTAGTTGCGCCCCGCGGTTAAAAAGTATTTTAATAATTTGCTAATCCCACAGGAACATTTCACTTTTTTGAAAATAATGTAGCTTATATGTTAATCCATAAGCTATCTTGGTACCAAATTTCAACCAAATCCATTCAGCCGTTTGAGCGTGAAGGAGTAACAAACATACACACATACAAACTTTCGCCTTTATAATATTAGTGTGATAACACAACCATATTCTAAAAATCACGCCTCAGAACTTAAAACGCGTG
Organism: Ennomos fuscantarius; assembly: GCA_905220475.3. Classification (NCBI taxonomy): domain Eukaryota; kingdom Metazoa; phylum Arthropoda; class Insecta; order Lepidoptera; family Geometridae; genus Ennomos; species Ennomos fuscantarius. The sequence goes on along the minus strand of HG992034.1, from coordinate 1,305,161 downwards.
TTACAGAATGCGACTGCAGCAAATTATAATGTCTCTTACCTCCGAAACATGCTAGCTACTTCATTCTTCACCGGCCAAATCACCGCCGTCCCCGTGCCGGTGGTATGGTCTACTGAAGTGTAGTTGTAGAAATGAATCCTTCCACAAGCTTCAGGGTCGTAAAGGTACAGCAACTTCATGAGCGTCACTTCAGCCAGCTCTGTGGCATCTGGAGATAGCTTGCAGCTCAGGGTGAACCAGCTGATTATGACGCAGAGGAATGCTGATAGAAATCAAAGTTCATTAATTGTTCATTTGCAATTCACATGATATTTTTAGATGTCTTTTTCCTTAAATAGTTTACTGTGGGGTAAGTAAAAAGATACTTTTTAAATTAAGATTTAATTTTGTTTTTGTTTCATCGTATGGACCCTGATGAATGTGGTACATGAATAGATGAGTAAGTAAAACAAATAAATAAGAATATAAGAAGAATTATATCTTCGTTGCTCAGAAAAATAAACATAACCTTAAATATATGATAGGTAGGTACATTAACAGTTAGATTTTAGTAATACTAACAAGAGGTAAGCTAGTAGGTAGGTGCTGAGTGAAATCCATTGTTCTACATAATATGAGTTATACTAATGTGTGTTTGGTTTACTTTAAAGCTAACTAATGATAACTCGCACTCCAGTTACAACAGAACTTTACAACTTATCAGGATCTAGGATTATATACAGAGTCTAGTCACCCTTTTGTGAACAAATGACTTTACAAAAACCGATGTTTTGATGACGGACACAGTGTTCAGTTTCGTAAGTCTAATATATATCTTAATAAATAGAAGAGACTTAAATATTAAACTTACTTTGATAAAATATGGCGAGCAAGCTCCAAACGCCAAGCGGTCCCATTGCAGCTTTATTTAATTTAGCAGCAATAAAATACTTTAATTAAATATTGATCCCTCAATCTTGGAATCATTACAATCGAACACCATCCAGTGCAAACAAATTTCAAGTAGGTCGTGGAGCAATTTGTACCCAGTAAATTAGCCAGGCCGTGTTGTGATCGCAGGTAAACTCCCAAATTAATGGCCCGTCGCCGAGACTGGGTGATAATGAAAAATTTAACGGCGTCCTCCGTCCGAAGTAAATTGAATTTCCTTAAGAATAGAAAACGTTTCATTTAATTTGACCTATTCAAGATTTGTTAAAAGCAAATGAAAATAATTAAAAGTAGTAAGGTTTCTGTTCGCCAGCCCTGAAGTACAAAGTGCCTGGCTCCAAGTTCTCTTCGTGCTTGGCATTGGGGATGGCTAACTGGCAATTTGAGGTCATGCGAGTCATGTAAGCCTTTTTCTCCATCTTTATACGAATGTCATTGATAATCTTGCAGCTGTAGATGTTAAGAGCAAGTATGATGACACCTCTCATCCAACACGCTGAGGCTATAATAGGTAGGTATCCACTAAAGTCATCATAGCTTTTCAGTTTAAGTTCGACGCTCCAGCCACTGTACCTAACAACCATGCCTTTAGTCAGGCTTCGCTTGATATGAGTGATGTACACGATACCCATTGACAAGTCGAAAATTATGACGAAAATGAACGTGAAGAAATATATTTTTATAGCCCAGTTTAGCAGTTGAGCATTGAGGTTCTGTTTAACGATGATTTTGAAGGCGATCGTTAGAATCATCCAGATTGTGTGTAAGGCGATGCTTACTTCTATGTACCTGCAATGAAATAGAAATAGAAATAAAAAGACATTTATTCAATACTTGCCTAAAGTTAAAGTACAAAAATAAGTTATATTAATACATAATATGTACATAACGAATAATAAACAAGTATCGAATGGGCGTCAGCTCAGCATATTACTGGTCACCGGAGATTTTCAGCCAATGATGTAGCCAGTGTTTAATCCTTTCTATAAAAAACAGTGTACCTTACAAACCCAAATGGACGGTGAAATCAAAGCAGAATAGTAAAACGACCTAATGTCATACGAAATAACAAAATCATGCCAGTTCATCTGCAGTGATCTAAAGCGTGCGCAAAATAGAAGTAGGTTCCAATCGCGGTCAGAAAACGCTGTGGAGGGTTACATAGTTTCGTAATTAAATAAGTATTAAGATAGATTAGATAGAGATAGAGAAGATTAGATGGAATCATTTTATTTAGTGATTGAGCAATACTTAGCTCAATTAACTTGCCATTACTTCAATTATAAATAATTTACGTACGTCCTCGTCTTCTGAGAAAGCCTAGTTTTTACAGCCACTATCGCTGGCATCCACTTTATCGGTCGTACATTAAACCCCCTGGTGTCATTACTCAGTTTGAGATTGGCCAATCCTTTCACCATTTGTCCGGAGTAACCACAGGCTTGCTTGTCGTACAAGTACATGACACTGGCCAGCTTGTACGGGTCGAAGGATATCCGGTGAGGGTACCACGTGCATTGGAGGACCGTGGAAGCTGCTACGAAGACTATGATACCTGTAATTTGAGAATTTCTGTCGAATTCACAATGTGTTGGGTACAACTGAAAAAAAAGTAGGAACCCCGGGTGTTTAGATCGGTAGCTTAATTAGGGTTACGGAAACAAAGGTATGCATGCAAATGGCTGTATGATTGAAGTCCTTTTAACGTAGAATCGTGCTCGCTATGTATGGGGAAAAAATGCATTTTTTCTAGAGTTTATTTCGTGATTGTACAGTCTATGATTTGCAGTTAACGTTGATATTAGGTTGGCATGTTAAATGGGAAACAACGTACATTGCCATCAGGCTGTTAAGAGTTGTAATTACTATGCAACGGTCTATGCGCCCATCACTAACGTGCAATTTGACGCCTCACAAGACAGCAATTTAGGCGCTTATCACACGGCACCGCGCACCGCCGCGGCAGGCGGTTAGGCGGATTTCACGTTGCACTGGTCTCTTAGTAATCCGTTGATGCTTAACACACGTACACCGCCCGACCGCGCGTTCGAGCGATGCTCTCGCCGCCACCGCCCCTACGCGCGGACGAGCGACGTTTCATACACGGGGCGCCGCGTAACCGCGCGGAACATTGTGGGAGAAGGACATGCTACAGTTAAAAAAAAAATGGATTTCATGTCGAAAAGTTACATCCACCCGCGCGGACATTAGCGTAAACGCGCGGCGCACCGCTTCAAAATCGCTTAACCGCCTCTGCAAACCGCGGCGGCGCGCGGTGCCGTGTGATAACCGCTTTAATGCAAGAGATGGTAGCAAACGGCATAATAATATTATCAACGTCTTCTGTCCTGCCTCACGAGAATGCATGTAGCTGCATTGCAATTGATGTCCTTGACAGGGTGTGTGAAATATGCGGATACATTTGCAATTTGCAGATTGCATACATTGCTGTTAAATTGTAGGCGTATAGAATTAACTTCTTTTCAAAACAAGCAATGTATCGCGTTGTACCGAGTCATCTAATCTAAGTCACTCTGCATTTTCCAGTTATTCCGTATATGTATTCTCACATTGCATCAAGACAAAGCTTCCAATGCAAGAGCATTTTCGTTTTTCATTTGGCATCAAGAACGTGGGTGGATTCTCTTCTAAACTTTTCCTTATCATATTGCTTTTATTACGTGTTAGTTTGTATCACTATTCATGAGATATTTTATTTTTTGAGTTGGATTTAATTTTAGTGGCGTTTGCGCCAATTTCACCACCTTGGCCAATTGGTTTCCCAATTTGGTATGGATGGAAAATATACTTGTCACTTTGACCAAAGAGTATATAACCGCTACGTTTTAACTTTGACTATAAGTTGAGCCATAGGCTCCTTCTTCTCTTCGTTTAATGGCTTGCTATTGCTTTTAGCGATAATTCTGCCAATGCCAAGTGAGGAACTTTGTACGGTTATGTCATGTCAAAGTCTTATTTTGTCAGTCAAATTGCCACAGTAATATGGTGGATATTTTTCTGAAGGGTCTAGGAAGTCTTGAACAGAAAACGAAAAGGCATGGTTTCAAAACTTGGAACCATTTGCCAACACTCGTGCACGTTCACGAACACTTAACGGATAATAATCCACTCTTATTACACATTAAAATTCAAAAAATATACGGGAAATGGAAAAAAGTCTCAACCGCCATTTTCGGATTCTTTTCAACTTATCCGTTAAGCGTTCGTGAACGTGCACGAGTGTTAGCAAATGGTTCCATGTTTTAACTATACCTTTTCGTTCTCTCTTCAAGACTACCTAGCTTATCTTACTAAAGGCTCTAGGTAGTCTTGAAGAGAGAACGAAAAGGTATAGTTAAAACATGGAACCATTTGCTAACACTCGTGCACGTTCACGATCACATCATTTTACTACGGCATTTTGACTTTGACAAAATAAGTCTGTGACATGATATAACCGTCCAAAAATGTCTTACTTGACATTGGCAGAATTATCACTAAAAAACGATAGAAAGCCATTAAGCGAAGAGAAGAACTAAGGTGCTTGATATATTTGGTAATAAATAGATATTTACGTCATCTTTCAGGCCATTGACATCCAATCATATAACTGCAACACTATCAGAAATCAAAGCAGAGAACACACAGCACTCAGAGGAATACGGAATACGTGTCAGATACCTACCAGGTGAGTCTGCATCGTCATTCACATCTTGTTGAGTAGGCACTTCTTGGCTCACTGTTTCTGTGAATAGAGATGGTGCTGATAGAAATATCGAGTTATCGATAATTTTCAAATTACAAAAATGTTTGTTCCTGAGTGAATGACTTGTTCAACCCAAACTGCTGCTGGTAGAAAGCGTCTTCTCGTTAAAGCGTAGGGGTGTATCATATTATCAGCCTCTCCCATAAAACGCCACTTACGCGTGGATATTAATTATAGGGAGAGATTTGCCATAATCACCAACCTTGGCAGGCGTCTGGGTAATCGCAGAAGATCTTATTGAACCGAGGAAAATGCTGCTGCTTATTTCCTATATATTCCATTACTCGGCTCTTATGACACCCACGGGAAGAAATAGGGTGGTCCTATTCGCAAACCATACGGCCTACGGCATACGTCATTAAGGACAAAAAAAAAAGATTATATCAAGAAACGCGCAGCTAAAAAATACCTTCGACAACTCTTACTGTTACTTCAATCAACAAATGTCTTTCTATTACTTTTAATCTACATGCAATCATTCCAATATTTCAGCATAATATTAAAATTCACAATCATATTTTAATACTTATGATTTAATAGTTAAAATATCATCAATGGTTGAAAAATATTATTAATTATTCATTTAATTAAAACAAATGTAAGGTTATATACTTTATACAAACGATTTAAGCATATTGATTCATTATTTATTTAATCAAAAGTATGATAGTAATTTAAATGATTAATATTAACTAGTGTATTCTTTACAAGTATCAAAACGACGAGCGCCTGTCATCGCTTTAGTCAGTCGAAGTGCCCGCCATTTTGATATACCGAGTATGCGCGAACGTTAGTGCGATTGCTAGATAAAACTGAATAACTGATCATTCTCTGAAAGCGGTAATCGAGAGTGGTGTGGTTCCTGCTAGAGTGAGCTAAGGTTGGTACTGTGTGCTAATTTAATGTAGTTATTAGAGTTATTGGCTACTACGCAAATTGTAATCAGATATTATAAAATAATTTTGTTTACTGTTAAACTATCTTTTCTTTATCACAGTTATGCTCCTAACACAAAATTATCATTCGGGGCATAAATTACGTTTAAACTATGAATTTAATTATAAATCGCATATACTGTAAGGAGTAAAATCGACACTTCTTCGATATCGATATTACCACTGCCCATCACTAAGCAAAGTAAATGTTTGTTTGTCCACGCGTTTGTGGGTGTACGAGTATGTATAGTGCAGTAGGGGAGGCATTTGTAAGCTTGTTCAAATTTGATTAATTGAACAGGCTACTGTTGGGGCTTCACTGGAGTCCTGATCGATGTTGGAGTACTGTAGGTATGGTCCATCAAGTAGTTAGGGTAAATGGCTTTGAAATGCGATGCCGAGTGCGAGACGAAAACGAGTAGTATTTTAGAAGTGTAGCGTAAATAATTTCGCTGCTATAAGATTGCTTTAAGAAATTATGTCATAGTAATTAAAAAATTATAAATTTGGGTGGTAGGACTTTTTACTAGATGGTAGGACTTTGTTGCAAAGTTCGTCTAAGTAAGTACCACCGCTTTGGCAGTTATTCTGCCGCCAAGCAGTAATGTGGAAGCACTACTGTGTTCCGGTTTGAAGGGCATTGTAGCTAGTGAAATTACTGGGCAATTGAGACTTTATGATCTGATCTCACAGTTGAGTAATTATTACCAGACTGTGCTGATGTCTCAGGATGATGTGCGCAGTTCAGTGTCGCGCGAAACTATGTTTTAGAATTCCGAGTGACACTGTTCTGTTATGGGCGGCCGTGGCGCTTAACATCAGGTGAACGATTAGCTATCACATCATTCGCTAACATAAAAAAAATTGGTATCGCCTTAAACCCATTATGGTGCTTTTATTTTTGTACTATAGTACTTGCTAATATTTACTTGTATATACTCGTATTGAAATATCGAGATTTAGTGAAATACACGATTAGTTTAAGAGAAAACTAGAAAAGTAGGTAGTGACCGGCGATCACCTCCCTTTGTATTTACTAATGGAAATGCCTGTTCACGATGTGACCTTTTCCGTTTCACAACAACGAAACAAGCGAAAACAAATAATAAAAACCTGTTGGAAATTACCAAACTGCCTGAACTCCACTTTGTGATGTAAATCTCTCCGCGAGGTAACAAAAGGATGTGTGATGTGTGTCAAATTTTGTTGACAGGTCTCAACAAATTTGACTTTAAATGCAAAAATACAAGAGTCGTATATGTTTGACTTTTTATTACCTTGACCTAAATAACTTACATTTTTGGTACAACACGCAAGTCGATAATCTCGTTTTGAATGACAAGCTCGTTTTATCACAATTTGAAACTACGCTCCAAATTAGAGTAAACGTCTATTTACCTGCCAAATGAACCTCCTAAATATTTTTAAACTCATTGCATAAAATTCAAAATTACCTTGCACACTTATACGTTGCACAAGTTTTGCATTTTACACCACTTTAATCTCGTATAATATACTAGGCACTTTAGGCGTGACGAATTGCGCGTTTACCCTATTATTTCACTAGGCTTCATGTATTCAAATTGCAGGAACGTTGAGGAAGATTACCAGGGTTGACCGTATGTGTTGAAGGACTGGGTGTAGGCGACTGAAGGCGTTACGTAGGAAGCAGGCGCCTGGTACGCAGTTGAAGGCTGGACTAAAGCACCAGAGACCTGGACTATGGCAGCAGATGACGGGTACTGAGGCGCGGCAGTATAGATATACAGAGGTGCGCGGTTCTCATCCTTGTACTGCAGACGAGCAGTGTACGCCATGTTCCTCAGGTCGTTCTCCGTCTGGAACTCCACTCGCTGCAGCTGAGACCCTGGTAGCAGCACGTAATAGGCACCCTGGTTGCTGATTACTTCAGCATCTTCTTTCGGCGCCTCTTCAATTTTCTCCTTCGTCAGACCCTCAACTTGAAGACTCTCTGTGGTTTCCGTCTCGGAATTTGCGGGAATTTCAGTGGTTGGGCTCTCTGGTGGTCCATATTCAAAAGCAGGAGGTCCATAGCTGGTGTCAGGGAGTCCATATGTCGTCGCAATAGGAGCCGTTTCTTGCTTAGTTGGTAGCGTGAACTCAATATCAGGCCTGAATCCTGCCGCAGGGTAAGGAGCGTCGGCTGGGCTTGCTGTAGTAGGTTCGACTTCTTGTCTCGCTGCTCGGTAGTTCTGTGAGAACCAAGCAGGTTCGGCAACCGCGACCGTGGCGACAAGTAAAACACAAGCGAAAGCCTTCATTGTTGTTTACTCGACTGACTGCAGACGAATGATGCTGTGAACAGCAATCGATGCGCTTTTATACCAAATCCCGATTTTCCTGTGGAGTTTCCGTTTTGTCCGGACGTGGCGCTAAGGTAAATACAAGGTATTCTCCGTCATGATCGATATTCTGTGCGAGCGGGCCGCGACATTGGCCGCCCCGAGCGAGGATCAGCGGTTGTGTAACGGATGCCGATTAGGACCTGTCATTGTGGCATGTGAACGTGCCGCGACTACCGATGGTGAGAGGTGGCAAACTTACGAAAATGAGCAGCTTTAATATTCATGAGTCGTGGGGAAATCGCTTTCTTTCAGCCACTAATTAGGGATTCGACCGTTTGTGGTAATTACAAGCGAGCTCAGTGCAGCGGGGTCACGTGATTTGGCAGCGTTAGACAATGTAATTAAGTGCCAAGTGTGCGGAGGGAGCTGATGCATTATTTATATTGCAGTGCTCCTTGGCAGTTATGGAGCTCATTGGGACATGAACCAAGTTACTAAGTATGCAGTCCCGTAACCGAGTTGTGGGTGATTCATTTTTCTCCTTATTACAACATATCTGTATTAGCATATTCATTATTTAGGCTTCCATTATGGTGCTGACGCAGTGTCTAGACTATAGACTTGGGCACGTATTTCTCACAATTTTTTGAAGTAAAACTTCTTTACGCACGCTCGACTTGGGGAGTAAGCTGGCGAGACAAACGGAAGTTGGAAGTTGTTGGTTCACGTAGATCTCCATTGTCAACATAACAACATTAAATATCATAACATTTTATAAATATATTATTATGTTGGTACTTATGTGCAGTAAAATGACAAATAATCAACCTAACCTATTTAAACAACTACTACTAACCTATTTAAAATTGTCAGAATGGCGGAATTAACATTAAACAAAGCAAAACCTAAGTTATACTCACATAATTAATGAAGTATAACAAAAATCTTATTATATCCTCAAAAACGTGCCACAAGTTACGTTCATAAAACAAAAGGTATCACAAAGTTAAAATTAAGTAAGTATTAAAAAACATACACCCGTGGCACGTGACGAATACAACATGGCTTTGCTCATACATATTTATTTTGCAAAATGGCTGCTTGACGTTTAATTACGCGGCAAAATAGTAAAATGGCGGCGGCGCTGGCGGCGCGTCGACAGAAAATCCGAATTAAAATGGTTATGATGTAATCGAATTTAATGCTTTTCATTTAAGAGCTATCCCGATATTTCACTTACATTTCTTCATACAATGTTTATTTACCCTTCGTACTTTAAAATAACTTTCAGATTTACATATATCTTCTTAATAGGTATATAAAAACGAACCTCTTAGCATCTGATATTCATTAGATCATAAAATCAACAAAAAGCATTAATTTTAAAAGCCCCATGCGACGTGACCAAATATAATCAAGATGAAAATAAAATGAGCAAGTAAAACTAAAAGAACGACACAATACAATTTTACTAAGTAACTACATAGTTTAGTTTTTACTACAAAAAAAAACCTTTGTCGACGTCGTGCTATGCATTTTCGGGGATAAAAATACTTTCTTTACGGATTAAAAATATCGGGCTGGTGTTTTAAACATATAACCGGTTATTTTTTATTTGTTATGCCTATTTCATTTAATCCGCTTACCCGTAATATTAACTATAATATTAAGTTTTAAGCGTTTGATATAAAATATGATCTGTGGTTTTCAACTTTAAACAAAGCTCTCTAGAAACTACAAAAACATAAAATTTGTGCTTGGACAACACTTTAAAATAGTGACAGCTGGTACGAGTACGTACGTACGTAAAACGTTCAAAAAGTAATATCTTTCCACCGTGCCATGTTCATTTTAACGAGTCTATAATATAACTCGCCATACGTTAGCTTTGAAATTACCCACCCAGGCTTTCAACTTTCTGCACCAATTTCTATCCAATTGAAACTCTTTATATCGCGGGTGAGAACCCAATTGTTTATTGCTTTTTTGCTCCATCTCTAATATAATTTCGCTTTCATCCATTTGGGGATAGTAAATTGAGTTTTTGGGCGCGTACTAGATACATTTTATTGTTATGATTTGATTGTTTTTGTGAAGGTCGTCTAAAGTCGATAGGTATCTTTCTTTGTTAAGGTTGCCCAGTTTTGTGTTCATTTTTAATTTTGATTAATCATATCACATTTTTTTTTGCATTTGTGAACTAATTTATATAAATGAATATTTATGTAAATGGAATATGTAAAGAATTTTGATATTGATATTATACAGGGAGTAACAAAAACCCTGTTAAATAAATGAAGTATGTGTACAGATCATTACAAGTAGTCATATAAAAATGTCTAACAATACCTAAGTTATACGTATCTGAAGTTACAGGCAGTATCTAAATACAAAAAAATAATACCATTTCCCAAAAATGTTTGTGCCACAAGCCGTGCCTATTTTTAAATAGCTAAGTAACTAAGGTAAAAGTAGACGCGGAACCGACAAACGGGGGCCGCCTTTGTCGGCTCTTTTGTAGGATGCCGCTCCTGCACCTGTGTGCCTACGGGGAAATGGGGTGCGCGGGCGGTGCGGCATAGGCGCGGCGCGGCCCGCGGCTTACGCTCAGTCGCACGTGCTCTCTCATGCAATTTAGTCGTTTCCAGTTTGACCGTCGCGAATTTAGTGTCGAGTGTGATGTCGTATTCTAACGACGAATACTACAATATGTTAATGTGCCTTGGTAGAAGTCACAATAATTATGCGGCAGCACGTAGAGAATACGAGCATAATTTTTCTATTTCGCGTGGAATTGAGTTACCGTCATTAATGGCATTCCAGCGATTGCACTTACGTGTTTACAACACCGGTAGTGTAACGGGCCGTGATCAGCAAAGATTTGATGCTGGAAGACCACGAGTATTACATGATGCTGAAGAACAGGTGCTCGATATGTTTGTGCAAGACCCAACACGTAGCACACGCAGCATGGCAAGAGAAATTGGAATTAATCACATGCGTGTATGGAGGGCATTGAAGGAAGACGGTCAGCACCCGTTTCATTATCAACGAGTGCAATCATTGTTGCCCAGTGATTATGAGCCCAGAGTGGCATTTTGTCAGTGGCTTCTCGACCGAGTGGCAGATGACGCAGAGTTTTTGAGTCGTATTTTATTAACCGACGAATGCTCGTTCGTCCGATCTGGCGTTTTTAACTGCCATAATGAGCACGTATGGGCTGTGGAAAATCCAATCCGCCAAATCAGCATTTTGATTGATTGACTGAACATGAAAATCGCCTGCCGACAGATGTGTTTTTGAAAGCTCTTTTAAGAGCTAAAAATTACGTACTTATCTTGTTTCTTGACAATACAAAATCACACGTGAATTCGATTGTTTAGAGTGTGGCAGAAAGGCGCGCAGCACTTGTGTGCCTACCACTATTGGTCAAAGAGATCTTTTACGTCATTAAGTTCAGTCTCGCAATCCTACAACGTTGTGGTATGTGGTATAGGGCACATAATCGTATGAAAAACGCTTAAAAAGTAATCTGTGGAATAAATAGCTTCTAGTTCCGTCGCAGTAGGTATGCAAGTTGAATAGACTTAGCGTACCATGGCGGGCGGTGCGGGGTGCGGGCAGGCAGCAGGCTGCGTCGGTGGTGCAAGTACCTATGTTGTCAATATCTGAGGTCGTAAACATTTTTAGTAACGGCATAAAAGGTTTTAATAAAAAGCACACGTAAGTTTTGTATGTCTCGTATTGAAATAGAACTAGTATTACTACAACCTTGAGTTGACACTGGATACGCAGCTCGCGGATATAACAGGGTTTTTGTTACTCCCTGTATGTTATTAGCAAACATCATCGTATTATATGTATATATTTACAAACAAAAAGTATTTAAGTATTCTATCAGTTATCTGGTTCCCACAATACGAGTTTTGCTTAGTTTGGGGCTAGATGGCGTTGTGTGAGATGTCCACACATATTATTATTATTATTATTATTCCTATAGTAGATAGTTATGTACCCATAACCGGCCTCCTCCGGCCGCTGCCTAGAGTCACGCCACAGTCCCAGACGCATGATCAGCGGAATGTTATCGCACCCGTCGCTGGAACGGTGGCCAGAGCCGATCGGAAGGCAGTCGTTCTTGTATCAAATTCTACAGACGGTCGCTTACTGTAAAACTTTATTAATATTAAATAAATTTCGTAAAATCCGAAATAATAGTTTTAAAAATCACCTCAAAGCGCTCCCGAAAGTTATCTGGCGCAGCCGGTAGGATTGCTGGCCGTCGCCATCGCGAATAGTAGCGCTATATTTTTCGTGAAATTCGGAAAAGTGTGAAAAATCGCGTGTGGTGACTAACAGTGAGAGTGTTATAAAATATATATGTATGCCTAAAATCGGTATCGCGCTCTCCCCGGCAATCCATACGAACCAAATAAAATAAGATACTTAGTGGGACCTGGAACGTGATGACTATGGCGGTTGGACAGTGAGTAATAGAAGTAAAATCCTTCTACTTTCCTTCCCTGCCTAATTCCTAACTGGTGTTAATATTAAGTTATTTTTGGTTAGATATATTTTGTGGTTGGCTAAAATCGCACCATTTAACTAGACTAGTAAGACGCATAAATTCTCTTATATTATATTATATTATATTATATTATATTATATAGTGTGTATTAAATAGTTTAAAATGGCTCAACCTCAAATGCAAGCTATGGCCGCGCCCTCACCTGCCTCGGTACCGCAAAAGCCTTCAGAACTGCAAGTACCACGGGATGTTTTAAGTTTAGTACCAGAGTATAATGGTGAAACGAAGACTCTAAGCTTGTTTTTAAGAAAATGCAAATATGTGATTGAACGGTACCAGGGCACAAGGGCACGTAATGAGTATTTGATGCAGTGTTTTACTAGTAAGTTAACTGGTAAAGCAGCGGCATTGATTAGCGAAAGAGGGGATTTTGAAACATTCGATGAGCTTCAATCACTGTTGATTCAGCATTTCGGAGACCCTAGGAGTGAAGAATGTGTTGCTATAGAGTTGGAGACCCTTAAGATTAAGCCTAGTGAATCTTACCTCGAGTTTTGTGGCCGGATCCAGGATATTCGCGCGATCCTTTTGTCCAAGGTAAATCAAAGCTCCTCACCCACATTACGAGAAGCGAAGCGAGTAATTTACAATAATACATCACTAAATGTATTTTTATACAATTTATCAGAACATATGGTTAGAACAATTAGAATTAAAAATCCGAGCTCGTTAGAGGAAGCGTTACAACATGTTTTGGAGGAAGTTAATTTTCAAGAGCAATATAACATGCGTTCTAAAATGCTGCAAAGCAAACCAGTGCAAATTAACTTTAGGCCATCACCTCTGCCTCAAGGTCAATTTAAATTTGGTATACCAAATCAGGCAAACAATTTCGTGCGTCCTAATGTACCCAGTTTTGCATATCGTGCACCGATTCCAACACAATTTGGATATAGACCACAGTTCAATACCGCACCAGCTCAACCACAGTTTGGACAGCGACCACAATTTGGCTTCAGACCACAACCGCAGGTAGGTCAGACTGGCTTTAGACCGCAAGCAGGACAGTTCGGGTACAAGCCGCAAGCAGGTCAGTTTGGTTTCAAGCCACAACCAGGTCAGTTCGGGTATAGGCACCCACAGCCACAAGGTTATCGTCCACCTCATCAATACTCAAACGACGTGTCTATGCGAACAGCCCCAGCAAGACCCCAGCAGTTACCTGTAAATGAAACATATGCGTTAGAAGGTCAGTACTATGATTATTATTATCCCTACGAAACTTACGAGACCTACGATAATATGACTCCCGATGCGTATGATGGTATGTATGGTTATCACGAACCTTCAGTTGACCATCCCGCTGAAAATGATAGGGGCGAAAATAGTGAGCACGGTGTTACGCCCTCAGCAACTAATGAGCAAGAGACAGTCAATGCTCTTGAAAATTTTCACGTAGGTGTATTTCCAATGACTACGAAATGATAGAAATAAATTATGACGCCTCATTAAAATTACCATATATATACGTACCGGATATAGACGGAAAGTTCATGCTGGACTCTGGAAGCACGCGATCGTTTTTAGGTTCTGCAAAAGCCAACGAACATTTTGCGGCATTAAAATCCCATGAACCATTCATGGTAACAAGTACTCATGCCTCCAGTATCCATCATGAGGTGGTTAACATTCCACTTTTCTCCATTTTCCAAGAAGACGGTGAACATAAATTTTATGTCTATGACGTTGACAATCGTTACGATGGGGTGATAGGATGTGACCTGATATCACGGCTTCAAGCCAAAATAAATTTAAAGGATAAGATTTTAGAAACCCCACGAGCTAAAATACCGATCATTTATAATGATGACCACATTATCACAATTCAGCCTCGGTCAGAACATAGAGTAAAATTGCCAGTAAATTTAGAAAATGGCGACGCTATTTTAAACTTCAAAGAGTTCTACGATGGCGTACGTATGCCAACGGCGATAGTTAAGTGTAAAAATTATTCTGCTACTACGGTAATACAAAACATCACCGAAAATTTGATCATACTAACAATAACGGCACCTTTTACAGTAACTGAATTTGACGATGACATAGCGTGCGATATAAACTATTCTGAGCTTACCGACGTAGAAGTGGATGACCTCTTGACCGACAATTTGACTTGAGATTAGACCATCTTAATGACGAAGAGACTAAAGCAATTCAACAATTGTGCCATGACTATAAGGACATATTTTATTGTGAGAGCTTACCTCTCACCTTTACGAACCAGGTGAAACATCGTATTAGAACGGTTAATGAAGACCCAATTTACATTAAACCCTACAGGCAGGCACCGGCTCAAGCCGAAGAAATCAAACAACAAGTCGAAAAGTTGCTCAAAGATAATGTGATTAAAGAATCGCATTCTCCTTGGAGTGCACCGGTCCACATAGTGCCCAAAAAGATGGATGCTTCGGGTCAGGTCAAGTATAGAATGGTCGTGGATTATCGTAGACTTAACGAAATCACAATTGATGATAGGTACCCCATCCCAAACATATGTGACTTGTTCGATAAACTGGGTAAAAGTAATCACTACACCACTCTCGATTTGGCATCAGGCTACCACCAAATCGAAATCGAGGATTCTGATAGAGAGAAGACCGGCTTCTCAACCCAAAATGGACATTACGAATTTCTCCGGATGCCATTTGGCTTAAAGACGGCTCCGGCAACCTTTCAAAGAACCATGAACAACGTTCTGAGGGGCCTGCAGGGCATTCATTGTCTCGTTTATTTAGATGACATCTTGGTCTATTCGAATGGTTTACAGGACCACCTTCAAAAACTACGAGCCGTATTTGACAGACTTCGACAAACAAACTTTAAAATACAACTTGACAAATCGGAATTCTTGCGCAAAGAAGTACAGTACCTAGGACATACTTTGACTAAAGATGGACTTCGACCAAATAACGACAAAATAGAAGCAGTTTTGAAATATCCCGTACCACAGACACAAACTGAAATAAAGCGGTTCTTAGGATTTGTCGGTTATTACCGCAGATTTGTTAAAGACTTTTCTAAAATCACCCAACCTTTGACAGCTTGTCTAAAAAAGGGCAAGAAAGTAGTGACAGATACCAAGTTCATAGAATCATTCGAAAAATGTAAGGAGCTATTGGTTAATGCTCCCATATTACAATACCCTGACATGACTAAACCGTTTATCTTAACGACTGACGCCTCCGAGGTAGCAATCGGTGCAGTACTTTTTGATTTTGATATTATACACAAAAACGGAAAACAAAATGCAAACGCGGATGCACTATCTCGCATACAACTAAACGCACTGGGAAACGACGACAACGCCTCCATGATTGTTAACATTGACGATAAAGAGCAACGACTCCAGGAACATTTGCAACAAGTGACGGAACAAAGCTCGACTTTAGCAAAACGACGTGATACCAATGACTCAGGGACTATAACGATATCTGACTCCGACAGGACGGCTACCGCTAGCCCTATGACTATACCAGACTCAGACATAGAAGAAACACAGGAGTATCCCATACGATCAGAATCTAGCACTACACAAACGATTCATTCAGCTAGGGATATGGAATCATTGGGCATTCCCATACTTCATGAAGCAGTAGACACCAAACCTAACCAGATTCTAGTGTTCAGCTGGTTCCGTAATAATATGCAAGTCCGCGACTTGTCTAGGAATAATCAGAAGGTAATCGAGGTCTTTTTACCCCTTCATAATGAGGAACTGATAAAAGAGTTTTTAAAGAAATACATTAGGCCGAAAGTCAAGTACTTTGTCTACTTTGAAGATCAAGAACATCGGAAAGATTTTAGCAGGGTTATTATAGCACTATTTAAGAGAGGGACAGTAAATTTCCATGAATGTACGGAAAGGGTTATATAGAGGATGAAAAAGAACAAAAAGCGATAGTAGATAAAATACATGACGGAAAAACGTGTCACCGTGGAATCACGGAGACCATTAAAAGAATTAGGCGTACTTACCACTGGCCTAATATGCAGGAAACGGTGGCGGCTATGCTTAACTCCTGTGAAAAATGCAAAACTTCTAAGTATGATCGTAACCCTATAAAACCGGTACTACAGCTTACACAATCGCATGACTCTCCATTTCAAGAAATATTCATTGATATATTTTCAATAGAGTCTAAACACTATCTTACTCTCATAGATGCATTTAGTAAAATTGGACAGGCTATTGAAGTACCATCGAGATCGACCCCCGAAATAGTTAGGGCATTGTTAAAATACTTTTCATTTTATGGTATACCGCGAAAAATAAGCTGTGACCCGGGGACTGAATTTAATAATGAACTACTCAAAGAATTGACAAACCTTCACAAAATACAATTACACATAGGTACGCCCAATAACCCTAATTCCATGGGCATGATAGAGAGATTCCACTCTACCATAATCGAAATATACCGCTTAGCTAAGTATGACAAGAAGTGTACAGACGCTGCGTCTGTAATGACATACGCTGTTATGGCCTACAATAACACTATACACAGTGCAACAGACTTAACGCCATTCGAGGTTGTATTCGGCCACACAGATCTAAACTCCGCATTCGACATTGACTTTGACAAAGCGTACAGACAACAGCTGATAAAAGACCACAGAAATAGAACACACGAACTGTACAAACACCTTTCTGACAAGATGGTTAACTTCAAAAATAAGGTAGTAACTAAACGTGGTGGTGAAACAGGACTAGATTTTAACTTAGGGCAAACAATATTCGCAAAGGCTGTAAACAAAAGGCAGTCCAAGGACAAACCTAAATTCCAAAAAGCCATAGTAACTGGTCAGGTCGAACGCAATGTTTTGCCAATTAAAATAAAAGAGAGGCAGACCAAAGTCCCAATTAAAATTATTAAACGTCCTCCGCAGGTGGTGCAAACTCCTGGTATGGACGTCGATGATCAGGACCATCATTTGTCAAGTTGCTCCCAACCAGAACCTTCAAGTGATAAAACTTGAACAAAATCCTGGCATGTTACCGGTAAAGCAGGGCCGCGCTTTCCTGCAACACGATAAATGGTCGATTGTTAAAACTAACAGCCTCAAAGGCATTATAACCGATTTGAACTATAACATAGATAAATATTCGGAGTTTAATAAAATTATTAGCCAGAATAAGTCATACGTCAATGAGATCCTGGAACTAAAGACTCAGGTAGATTACCTCCGTGACGAAACTACGAACAAGATTCAGCAATTAATTCCCTCCAAGAGATACAAACGCGGTCTCATCAACCCCCTCGGATCTGTCCTTAAAATTATAACCGGTAACCCACGATGACGCAATACGTTATGACAAACTTATTACAGGACTCAAGACTCGAGAACAGGGCATATCAAATAAAATTACTCTTGTATCCGAAATGTTGGACCACTTCCTGAACTCTACTCAAGTCATTGATGACAATATTAATGTAATGAATGAGCGTTTGCGACGCATTGAAACTATTGTAGCAGATTTGTCGAGAGAGAACATGTATATCTTTATATCATATTTGACTAATGTATTGAATATGTTTATTGTTAATTTCAGAACTCTATATATAAAACTTAATGAATTGGAAACTGCTATTGCACTCAGTAAAGTATCCGTATTACATAAATCTGTGATCGATTCAAAGGAACTCTTAACCTTGCTGTCCGAAATCTCAAGATATGATAATTTGATGTATTCTGTCACTGAGCAAAGTCTAGTTAATATAGAAGAAACACTTTCAGTGAAAACTTACCTTAAGAATGATGAAATAAGATTCATAATTGATGTTCCATTAGTTGCTAACAGTACGTATAATTATTTTAAATTGTACCCCTTACCCATATCACGTGACTCTCAAACCTACGTCATTGTTCCCGAATTCCCATTCCTATTAGTAGAAGGTACGAAATATCGTCCAACCGCTCGCCAATGCCGAGAAATAACGGCCGAAGAATACTTATGTTCCCAAGACGACCTCGTCCCATATGCTCCAGAGACCTGTATCGAGCAGCTGATGGAGTACCGGCGCAATTTATCCAGATGTTTCCCACGTAGAGTTCTTTCAGAGGACCTGAAATTGCAGAGAATAGCATCAACCCGTTGGATATTATACTCTAAATGTAATAAAATATTAACACAAACCTGTGGTCATGATGTAGTCCGTGAAGCCCTACAGGGAACATACATATTAACTATCCCGGAAGCATGCGATGTTTCTATCGATGGCGTTGTAATATACGGACGACGCTACCACCCACTGGAGGTATCCAGTGGTACCGGATATAAACCTGTTCCGCTTCTTACTCTACCTGAAGTACATGAACAAAAGCAGAATCACCTGGTGGAGAATACCGAACCTGTCGACCTCAAGGGAGTTGACCTAGAAGACGTGCAGCACCTAAACTACCTGTTGAAGAAAAGTGTAAAAAGTGTTGAAAGTGATAATGGGCAATATAATAGTGATCAAATCAACAGTGTCAGTGTCGCAACTATAGTACTTTATGTTATCGTCTTTATATGTGTTAGTTATTTAGTCTACCCTAGGCTTAGAAATATAGTTATAAGAAGATGTGGAAGAGGACAGGTCCATGACGATCAGCAAGAGAACCAGCCTCAGCCACCCATATTGTTAATTTCACGATAAATGTTAACGAAGTTATTAGAAAACTCTGTATTCCCAATAACTTCGAGCTAAGGGGGGAGGAGTTATGTACCCATAACCGGCCTCCTCCGGCCGCTGCCTAGAGTCACGCCACAGTCCCAGACGCATGATCAGCGGAATGTTATCGCATCCGTCGCTGGAACGGTGGCCAGAGCCGATCGGAAGGCAGTCGTTCTTGTATCAAATTCTACAGACGGTCGCTTACTGTAAAACTCTATTAATATTAAATAAATTTCGTAAAATCCGAAATAATAGTTTTAAAAATCACCTCAAAGCGCTCCCGAAAGTTATCTAGATTGTTATACAAGAGGCTAAAATTACCCATTATATACAAGCTAGTTTCACTGCCAAGCTTTAGCGAGGGACGCTAATTTAGTCACGCAAAAACTACTACACAGATTTGGATGAAATTTGGAACACAGATAGCTTATAGCCTGGATTAACACATAGGATACTTTTTTATCCCGATAGTATATTCCCGTGGGACAATTAACGAACAACACGATGGTGACACCGCGCGCTTCCTACGTAAAAAACTACTGAACGGATTTGGAAGAAATTTGGAACACAGATATTTTTTTAACTTTGGTTTATATTAACATCGTAATTACCTAAATTAAAATTGATTTTTAGCGTTTATACCAAAATGGTAATAAGAAATGTTTGGAATACAGTTAGCCAATATAGTGGATTAATACATAGGCTTCTTTTTATCCACGGGTGAAACCGCGGGGCGCAGCTAGTAATAAATAATGCCCAACAATCAGATACATAGATCCTGGACCCTAATTAGGATCCTCCGTATCTAGGGACCTAGAAACTAGAAGACCATAGTCCCACAACACCGACTCAAAAAAAGCATTGACGATTTTTTTGAAGCCTTTATTTTTGACGTTTGACCCTAATTTTACTTGTCTTTTTAGCTAATTCCAGTGGCATGAATCAGAAAATTTATTTCATTAGTTTGACCTTTCCTCTATCGACCTGTAAGCAAAGGAAATACTTACCCGAATCCTTCGCACGGAAGGTATACCTTTAACCTTCGTACGTGATGGTAATTGCGTGATTAGATTTTAATTATGCAGGACATTTGGAGGCAAAACATAGGGACAGGAGACAGGGACAATCTGATGCAAAACATAGGGTCAGGAGACAGGGACAGTCTGATGCAAAGCATAGGGACAGGAGACAGGGACAGTCTGATGCAAAACATAGGGACAGTCTGATGCAAAACATAGGGACAGGAGACAGGGACAATCTGATGCAAAACATAGGGTCAGGAGACAGGGACAGTCTGATGCAAAGCATAGGGACAGGAGACAGGGACAGTCTGATGCAAAACATAGGGACAGTCTGATGCAAAACATAGGGACAGGAGACAGGGACAATCTGATGCAAAACATAGGGTCAGGAGACAGGGACAGTCTGATGCAAAGCATAGGGACAGGAGACAGGGACAGTCTGATACAAAACATAGGGACAGGAGACAGGGACAGTCTTATGCGAAACTAAATGACCATGGGGATGATCATGAAACTTTGATTATAATAATAATAATATTGCTCAACGATCACATACATAGATCCAGGACCCTAACTAGGATTCCCTGTGTCTAGGGACCCAGGAACTACGAGGACCTATAATTATCTTTTCTACATAAAACAATAAAAAGGGAACTTAATCAAACAAACCATTACCGGTAGGCAACGTGCCCATTATGCTGGCAGCATTGTCACGTTGAATGGCAAAAAATGTGACCTTGGTCACACAACACCTAGACTCAGAACAAGTATTTTCGCTTTTTTTCTGCGCACAAATACTTGTCCTGCCACGGGAATCGAACCCGCCGTTTCCGGGTTATGAGCCCACCTGTTCAACCACCACACCACAGATGCTGTCCCTACAACAAAAGAAATTTCATTCCGAATTTAAAAACTTCCATAGTAACTATGCATATGAACTGCGTATTGAAACTGTCAAATCCATACATTTTTTGTGTTTTTTTTTGTTTTGGTATGGCTCCACACTTTTGTGTATTTAGCCAGTGTCAAATAATTGATAATTTTTCGAGTTAAGTACGTATGTATACATATGTATGTCAAGTTAAGTCAAGTCACAGTCCAAGTCATAGTCTAGTCTAGTCATACTCCTAGTAAAGTGGTGGCCACTTTACCAGAAGCTTCTATGGAGTTTTGGAAACAACACGAAAAGATACATCTCACCATCACTATACCACTTTCCCATACTCACGCCTGTAATCCAGCACTTAACGAATAAAATGCCACCAATTTTATGCACTAACACTGAAAATAACACAAGTTTTGGAAAATAATACAATGCGGTGACGCAATCTTTTTCGTTTTCCTGCCAAAACTCCATTAATTTCTCCATTAATATCTCCATTGTCAAAAACAAAGTTATACCGGCCGATAGATGGAACTAAAGAAGTTTTACTTCAGTCGTATGGTCTAAAGCACACTCGTTTTTTTTAAAAATACATATCAATTTAAGTGCTTATAATAAAGACGTATAGGTATTCTCACTACCTACTTCAGTCAATATATCCAGGCCAGGTCATGGCAGCGTGCCCGCGGACCATTGGCTATCGACGACTATTTTTATGCCAAATCGAAGGTCTAAAGCGCTGTTACAGACGGAGTTACTTAGAAGCAACTGTAAACTTTTGACAATAATCTAGTGTACATTAATTAATCCTAGACATGACTACAGTTTATATATGATAAATTTTTATAGCATTTCACTGTTACTAAAAAATTATGAGACAATATAATTTTTTAACTAAGACAATGCATGAAATCCAAGATAAAATCATAACAAACAAGCATATGGTCCTTCTGATGGGAAGAGGACAGCTTAGCCTATGGAGTTTTTTTTTAACGGTTGTTAGATAGAAACAAGAAGGTAGAGGCGATAGTTGCTGCGAATTTTATTACACTGCATTGCGAAAGCTCGTGGCGAAAACCACTAAAGTTAAGACCACTAGTGAATTTTATGAAAACAGCAGTTGCGGGTTACTTTTTGCCGAAACTCTGAGATAAAAGTTGTTACGTCTGCATAGCGCCTTAAAGCTCTCAACGATATGAATATTAGCGTTTTCACATTATCCAATACGATTAAATTATTGCGTTTTGTTTCTTTCAGATAACAAATGTCAGACATAACCAAAATGCAAAAAATACTTTAATTACGTTTTTATTAGGCGACCTAGAAAGTTCTATAATCTTTGAAAATAATAAAAGTACCAATGAATACAAAGGATATGATTTAGAACGCGCAGAGAAATTTAATTATTCTATAAAATCATTTGTATTTTGAATGTTACCTAAAAGTACATTATTTTCATGATACAGGGTAAAATAATTGCTTGAAAAATCTATATTATAAAGTTTTTGACGATATACCTATATATATATTAAAATTTAATCAATAAATTTATATTTTAGCGCACTCAATTGCAAGCGCCCTTACAGGGTTCATGTACCTACGAAACTAGTTTTTAATACCTGTCATAGTATATAAATTGTACATGCATGTAAATAAATGAATATGAATATGAATAAATGTTTCAACAGGGCGTGGAAGGCCAAATTGTAACGGGCAATAAAAAAATGTCTTTTTTTATTATATTAACTAGAACTTAAGCTAATGAATTTTCAGAAATGATACCTAATTTAAAATAATTTATAATATTTTTTTAGATAATACGAAGGCACATATATAATGCAAATATAATGCTACTCATCGCAATATTCTGTTCATCTAAATGATTCCTATAAAAAGCTTTATGCGATAAAATAGCGCAATGTCCAAATATATCGATTTCTCTCATTTCCTTAGATTCAGATTACCTAATTTTCTGTGACCTGGAAATAATGCGGGGAAATTTATAATTGCAATAAAAACACGTTTATGTAAGTATCTACCCACATTTAAGCTCACGAATTATTACCCATAATAAGAGGTTAATGAGCCCTATGCAAGCTAACAGCACAAGTAAGTCATGTGTAAAGTAATGGACGGCCATACGTTTCGACCATGGAATCAGATTATATCACAGCATTGAAGAGTATTAGAGTAACAGTCAATAATGTAATGATTACACTATAATAACTTCCACACTTACTTTTAAATTAGCAATGGCATTATATACTGATCCTTATTAGTATTCCTGTTTTTGGGAAATTAAAAATTAAGAGGACAAAAATGTGTGATACATTTGTAAATTGATTGGTCGAATCTACTTTTTTCTGTGCATGAGCATTTATGGTTATTATAAATACATATTGCCATTCCGGTCATGACATTCGTAAATTCGTTTTAAAAACAACAAAATTCAGGTGTTTGTTGGTATCATGGTCCAAAGTATACCTAAGCGTGGCACGTCCAAATGTCAACACGTGCAAAACACTTTATTGAATAGCAGCTTCATGAGCTGTGGCAATTAGTCGAGTCCACAGATATATCATATCGAAGCTCTGCATGCCTATTAAGATTCCCTTACGCCACAAATGGCTACTTTGCATGGTGCCGCCCTTAAGGCAAATTTATAGTCTCATTTCCGAATATCAGAAATCATGCGCATTTACTTAGACACTGAGCTTGTATGTCACTGTGGGGAGATTTCAGTTCGAACTAGTCTGTACGTTCTGCTGTTGTTATTGAAGACAAAAGTCGACTTTTTATGTAAAGGAATATTTTGATTTCGATAT